>CM031696.1:17232144-17839644 GCA_018466805.1 Hippocampus abdominalis
TGTCCCTAGGTATGAGTGTGAGCGTGGATGGTTGTTCGTCTCTGTGTGCCCTGCGATTGGCTGGCAACCAATTCAGGGTGTCCCCCGCCTACTGCCCGAAGACAGCTGGGATAGGCTCCGGCACCCCCCGCGACCCTAGTGAGGATAAAGCGGTTCGGAAAATGGATGGATGGATGTATAATAATAAAGAGTTTGATAACAACACTGCAATAGATGGCCCGATGAGCAAATGTCAAGCATAAATGATTTATGACAATGCATTGATTTATGACACCCATATCCTACCCAATACAACAATAAAACTCAAGATCAAAAAGTAGAATGATTTAGGAAATTTCAAATAAAATTATTGCGCAAATTACATCAGGATGTTAAGACCTTCCAGGCGTGCCTTTTTACTGTATTATTGGGGCTTTTTATCATTCCACCATTTGATCTTTGGACAACATTGGTCTTAAAATACAGGCACAGTCCATTCCCTTTATGGTTTCATGGGGATAGTCATAAACCGTTCCAAGACTTCATCTCAGACTGTATTGCATGGAAGTTGGGAGCCATCAGAGGTGAGAACTATCTTGTAGAAAGACCCAAGAGTGGGTCATAAATCAGTCACTTCTTGACATAAACTAACCTGTCAATGTAGTATATGTTTGTGTGCCTTGGGGGGTTCAAGAAAAGGACTATTTTACAACTATGCACATAGGTCAGACAATGTTTCGGAGCACATAGTACTCCCCCCCCCCCCATCACTTTCCACAGTCTGCAAAACTCCTTTGGCTTTTCTCAAGTTTACCTTGTGAAAGGATTAATGCTAAGCCTTGACCCAGCAGATGCCACAGATCCTTCTGGCTCAATTTGCTGTCGCATAGAAAGGATGCCAGCATGCCCTTTTGAACTCTGAAAAGTCTTCCCATTCTTTGAAAAAGATAGAAACCAGGATTGGGCAGATTTAATTCGGAAGGAACATATTTTAATCGAATACTTAATCGATCGGTTTTGGTTTATATCAGCGGGTACAAAAAAACTACGGTACATCTTTTTTCCAGCAACGCACTGTCGCAGTTCGACAATCGTCGCCATTGTTGTTTTGATCTCGCGTTAAGTAATCTCGCGTGACGAGATTTCCGTTCTCGCGAGACGAAGTGTTGCGAAGGTTTATTGCGGAGATATCACAGAGGAAGCAGTTAAAGTTGGATCGTTTTTTGCGATAATAATTTGACTTTGAGAAAGTCTTGCATCATTGGAAGCAGAGTAAAGAGAGGAGAATTTATTAACTCAAAGACTGAACCATGGGATGAAATAAGAACCTATTTCTCAGCAAATCTTGTATATTTGAATTAATTAAATTTTTGCAGCATTTATTTATAAGAAATAAACCTATTGTCAATGTATAGTTGTTGTTGTTTGTGTCATTATCATATGCAATTGAATAAGTAGACCATTTCAGAATTCGAAATTTAGGACTCTCTAAATGCTATAATGGGACTCATACTTTTCTGATCAGCGAGTCCCTGGGACTCGCTGGGGTTAAACTGTAAAATTATCACTGTTAAGGTCATTTGTTTCTGGGAATTTATGACCATTCTTCCAGGAGCACATTTCAGACGTCCTAACCCTCAGGGCTCTAATATTCGAAGGCTGTAAAGTTGCGCTCAAACGTAAAAATTGGCATATCCTTATTTTCAAGGTGATTAGGCCTTACTTCTTTGAAATTTGGTTCATCTCTTTGCATCGTGTTGGGTGTTCCGGCGTGGTGAGGGCCTGTCCTTTGACGTGTCAGTTTGGTGGTTGAAAGCAGACTAAAGGCGGTCTCAAGTGCCCACGTCACATCCATTTTTAGCATTATCCTGCAAAGGATGGATGCTGTAGACTCAAACTCTTTTGATCTAAATTCTACATTTTCTTCCGATTTCCCTTCCGGTTGTAACACTAAAAAGTGCAGTTGGACGCATGTATACAGCTCATGCAGACAGCCTCAATCAATAAAAAGTTATGATGGCATGTGAGGGCTTTTAAGGTCAGCATTGCTTGGGCTTCAGTGCTGAGAGATGAGACATGAATACATTTGCATTCACATGTTTGTGTGGATGTGTGTGTGTGCATGTATGTGTGTGAGAAAGAGTGTGTCATCAAACAAGGCGAAATCCTTCCACAGGGTTGAGGCGCAACTCACAGTTCAAGCCGCTCTTTCGTGCTGCGCCATGTAAGAGACCACACAGAGGAAGAGCTCCCTCCATCAATAATTCAACAAAGACAGACTTGCTTTCTCCATAACCGCTGCACCACCCGGCCTGAATCTTCCTCATATTACCACAAATAGATTTCATCTGAGCTCGTCAGAGGAACGTCGCTATTTAACCAAAGAGTTGCAAAACCACATAAACCACCTGAAACCTCATCGGATAAATCCCACTTTATTTAGCCTGTTTTGGTTTCAGGAGAATAATCCAACTTTAAATACTGAGATTTAGATGGGAAGGCTTGTTGTTTCGCCTAGAACAGGGGTCGTCAACCCAAAATGTTGAAAGAGCCATATAGGACAAAATTACCAAGACTGGGATGCTCTGAGGTGGCACAGTAGTCGACTGGTTAGCACGCTGGCCTCACAGTGCAGAGGTCTAGGGTTTGATTCCGCTTGCGGCCTTCCTGTGTGGAGTTTGCATGTTCTCCCTGTGCCTGCTTGGCTTGTTTTCTGGGTACTCCGGGTTCCTCCCACATTCCAAAAACATGCGTGGCAGGTTAGTCCCTCTAAATTGTCCCGAGGTGTTATTGTGAGTGCAGATTGTTGTTCGTCTATACGTGCCCTGCAATTGGCTGGCAACCAATTCAGGGTGTTGCCGCCTGCTACCTGAAGACGTCTTGGATAGACTCCAGCACGCGCATGACCCTTGTGAAGATAAGTGGAATAGAAAATGGATGGATGGATGGATGGATGGATGGATGGATGGATGGATGGATAGAATGCTCTGTTGTTCCCTATTGAAAGGTCAATCATTAAAAATGACATTAGGTTCTGTTGGACACACACAGGGCTACTTGAGGCTCGTTTCCTGGGAATCACAGGGCAGCCATGGAGCCATGCCAAAGGGGGATGACAACCTTGGTTTCTTTATGGATGGGATTCTTCATGGATGCAAATTTGAAGCAAATTTGTGTCATGTCCTGGCCTACCCTGTTCTCTTTTGACCAACACATCTCACACAAAGTTGACCAAGCTACCACCATTTACAGCTTATACACTTTATTCCATATGATAAAGAAGCACGCCAGGACTGACAGCCTCCATCAAAAGATGCATTTCTGCGCATTATAGTGCTCATCCCAACATCTTTACTCGTTTGCTAATCTGGATTACAGCGAGTGTATCATTTTACAGTATCAGTGTCAGTATGTGAAGTTTCATTTTACACCTTTGCACTTTGGTAGGTTTGGTCAAGTTTTCTTTAATTTCCAGATTAATTTCATTCATACATGTCAAATAAATTTAGGCACCAAAAGGCCATTATCATGAAACAAAAACATTTCAAACTTCAGACAGCAGGTAGTAAAATGAAGTTGCGGTCATGTTCAGTGAGCAGGGAGCTCAGTATGCCAACACTTCCTAATCGGCTTTAAAATGCGGCGATCTTTGGAGTTTTTTTTTTTAAACGTACTGTACTTAAAAAAATGTGGTGCCATTTTGAAAGGTCACGCAAGATGGGAAGCATTAAAAGTGTGTAGGAGACAGATGTCACACGGCAAATACAAATGTTGATGTCATCGCCACTAAAGTGCAGCTCAAATACGGTAAAAGCACGATGCCTGTTTACAAGATAAGGACATGCAGAGCATTTGGTTCAAGGGAGGAGAAAAGGAACTTTCTAGTGTGTGTGTGTGTGTGTGTGTGTGTGTGTGTGTGTGTGTGTCTGTCTGCCTCATGAGGAGCTGCTGTGGGGGAGACAATGCGGGAGCTCTTATTGAGTGATGTGATGAGGTTGTATCCGCCCTGTGACATATGCAGATGACCTTACAATCATGGTGCTCCTGATGGGAAACATGTCTCTCGTGACACTGCAGAAGGACAAAGCCAATTTTATTTGGGTCTCAGTGGCAGAGTGTTTCAATAGTGTCTGAGCGAATAATTCTACAGTAGTGTGTGTGAGAATGTTTCACGGAGAGTGTGTGCGCAAGGGCTTTATTAATGTGAATGTGAGGGTGTTTCAGTAGTGTCCATGAGCAAATAATTTTTCAGTAGTGCGTGTGACTGAGAGAGAATGCTTTTTCAGGAGCGTGTGAGAGCATTTCAATAGTGTGTGAGTTTCAGCAGTGTGTATCAGGGTGTTTTAGTAATTTGTATGTGAGGGTGTTTCAGTAGTGTCCATGAGCAAATAATTTTTCAGTAGTGCGTGTGACTGAGAGAGAATGCTTTTTCAGGAGGGTGTGAGAGCATTTCAATAGTGTGTGAGTTTCAGCAGTGTATATCAGGGTGTTTTAGTAATTTGTATGTGAGGGTGTTTCAGTAGTGTCCATGAGCAAATCATTTTTCAGTAGTGCGTGTGACTGAAAGAGAATACTTTTTCAGGAGTGTGTGAGAGCATTTCAATAGTGTGAGTTTCAGCAGTGTATATCAGGGTGTTTTAGTAATTTGTATGAACAAATGTTTTTCAGCAAAAAAAAAAGGCGTGTTTCAATGATGTGTGCGAGAGTCTTTCATTAGTGTGTGACAAAATTTCAGTAGTTTGTGCATAAGTACTTGAGTAGCACATGACAGAATTTTTTTGTTGTAGTTTATGAGCATGTTTCAAAGGTGCCTGCGAGAGCATTTCAGTAAAATGAATGAGTGAATCATTTCTCATGTATGCATGTCAGAGCATTTCGGTAGTAAGTGTGAGAATGTTTGACCTCTTGCATGACAGTCGAAAGTCTCGCCACGGAGCACTTCCTGTCTGTGTAAGAGCAAACCATAATGGGCCTCTGTGCAGGAAATCACACTGATGCGATCAGCATGGAGCAATCGACCAGGCTGCACAGATGCAGCAAAGATTCCCCGCACTCTTCAATCTGAAAAATCGTCTCATTTTATTAACACTGGCAATTGCCTTTGCATCGCAGGACCAGGTGAGGCTGAGAATTACGATCGGAACATACAAACGTGAGAATAATATAATCTAAAGGTGTCCCGCTACCCCATGAAAATGCCTTTCAATACATCATCTACCGTGCTGACGTGTTGATTACCTTGGGAAAAATAACCAAAGCCACCCCAGCAAGAGGTTACAGGTTGTCATGGAGACACATTCAAAGGACTGCAGTTGCCACGATCCCAAGCGAAACAACAACAACAACAAAAATCGAATGCAGGTATTTGTTATGAGTCAGAAGCAAAAACATCTCAGAGGCGCTCAGAATGACACTCATTAGCCACTCATTAAACAGTGAGCCGTATCAACAGATAATGATGCTTCAATTGGACTGACAGGCACAGAGAAATAATTATTAGAAATGTCCTTCATCATAGTCAATTAATATCTTATGTGAGCTTTCAGGGTTCATTTTTAAAGTATTTATTTCAGTATTGATGTACATCCATACAGAAGACGTAATTTATTTTATTATCCAATACTTGGTAACCTTTTTTTCACTCAACAAATACTACATATATTTTAAAAAACTAACGTTCATACTAAAACTAATTGACTGAAAACAAAGGATTTTCAAAAAAAATAAAATCGAACAAATTTGCTCAAAAAACTAGTTAAAACAAACTGAATTTTAAAAAGTCAAAACAAAACAAAAACTGACAATAATAACTATTATAACCCTGGTAAAGTGGGATCCAGGGATTGACCAAGATGACATCTTGGTGGGAGTTGAGAGCCAACAGAAGGACATTCCTGCCTCTTAAAAGGAGAGTTGGAAATGTGACAAACGCACAAGGAAAACAAGATTGTTTCTATTATGTCACACATCCCTTTTTTCGTCACGATTATGTCATTTCACTGCTACCACAACTGTGAGGAAAACAAGTTTGACTCCCCTTCTCTATTACGGTATATACACTGCAATAAATCTGAGCCTACTTTACTTCCAAATGTGCCTGATCGCCATTCTCTCCTCTTGTATTTTTCTCTCTCTCTCTCTCTCACTCTCTGTGCTTAAGTCCATCAGCGTTACACTGCTGTCACTGGATCATTAGGCACCATCCGCTTCAATAATTCAAAAAGAGCAAAGCGGGCAAAGGAGGTAAGCACTGCTTCTGCCACCTCTCAACACAGTGGGGCCCCGTGCAGGTAAACAACACATTATTCAAGCAGTTTACTGTAAGCAGCAATTATATACGGTAATTTTATGGAGAAGAAGCAAAAAAAAAAAAAAGAGAAGACAATGCAATTGCCACAAATTACTGTTGTAGATGTTTGTCAAACAATTCTCTTCAGCTGACTTTCCTTTTTCTATTATTCCCTATTTTTCAAAAAAGGAACTAGCGATAAGCAACAAAAAAAAGAACGAAACCTACAATAAACTTGCCTTTATATGAAATATTATTTTGGTTTTTTTTCTTGCTATAACATTGTTGAGCAGTGTGGAATTTCATTCTTATACTATCAAAACCTTTAAAACAAAACATATATTTCTAAAAGGTTACATTTGAAACAGGCTAATCTTCATGTGTCGGACTCCAGAGGAGTCCGTGCTTCAACGGTCATGAACCTCAAGGTACGTCACTGTAATTCCCACCATTGCTTTAACTCGAGTCCGTTTTTTTTCTCTCACAAAAATGCAGAACCGAAGTACATTGTGTGCGTACATTTGCCATCTCGGATTGTTACTGTCAATAAAAGGGAGCCTGCGAGTAGCAGTCAGCTCCTGACGACCATTCAAAACCGCGGAAGGTGACAGTCACTCCGTGAAGGGATCTCCGCTACTGTACTGGCCTGACCCAATGACGCCGGCGTGCATTCCCACGTGACGAGCACCCTCGCGAGCCAATCAACGAGCTCGGACTATCCTCCCAGTCTGTGGGCCGTCCCTCTTTTACAGCTCGTCACCGTGGGCATCGCTTTTTGCGAGCACGTGACCACAGAAGGCGCTTAGTGGCATTTAAACATCACCCATTGCGCTTTCCGCCACCAAAATAGACCCACAAAGCCAAACGGAATCAAACGGCGAACTTCTCTATGTCGAGTGGACGCTATTTCCCTTCCTAACGCCGAATGACGCTCTCCTTCGTAATTTTTGAATTTACGGACTTGGTTTTTTGCCCCCCCCCTTCCCCTCAGTATTTTTGCCACCTGTAGCTAAGAGTGGGTATTTTTAAGAAACGCGTTATGGGATTATTGCGCATCCGTGCGTAAAGGAACGGAAACGGGGCTAAATCCCATTTGAGGGCGCGTAAACCTCCTGGAGTGGAAGCGGCATGCAGGATAGAAAGGAATGCGCACTCACATAGGAGAGAGGTGATCCGCATAGATCGCCATTTCTCTCGTTTGTCATATTTCTGTGGAGGAACGGGAGGGAAGGGAGGAAGAGGCGGAGGGGGAGAGAGAGCGCGTCGCTGAGCAGCCATGGGCAAAGAGGAGTGTAAAACTATGCTGGACGCCCTGAATAAAGTGACGGCGTGCTACAGGCACCTGGTCGTGGCTCTGGGCAGTACGTCGGACTCGCAGAACTTGCGCGAGGAGCTGAAGCGGACCCGCAAAAAGGCGCAGGAGCTCGCCGTGGCCAACCGGACTAAACTGACCTCTCTGCTCAAAGACAAGAGCATCAGCAAGGAGGACCGCGCCGAGTACGAGCGGCTATGGGTGCTCTTCTCCAGCAGCATGGATCTACTGGAGGTGGACATGAAGCGCTCGCTGGAGATAGGCCAGGACTTCCCCCTCAAGGTGCCCACCAGGCACCTGATCCAGACTGGCATGACGGGGAGCACCAGCACGGTGGCGGCGCGCGCCATGAGCGTGCAGAACATGAAGTACGAGGCGGACAGCAACATCGACACGGCCGACCTGCGGGACCTGCAGGCCGAGATCGGCCAGGTGAGTCAGATGATGGAGGAGATGGAAATGAAGGTGCAGGTGGCGCCGTGGGCCGTGGAAGCCAAGCAGGAGGCGGGCGCAGAGCTCAAGTCCAACATGAGCGTGGGAAATTCCTCCGTGGGCATCATCTCCATCTGTGAGGAGGAACCCAAGGACGAGGAAGGCGGGGGTGGCGGGGACGGGGGCTTCGCAACCATCTGCGCCGTGGTGGTCTTCTTTGTTATTGTGACTGTGGCGGTGGTGCTTGGATATCTGGTCATCAACATGTCCTGAACAACTGCTTGTCACTGGAGGGGTTGGGTCGGGGTGGGGGGTGGGGGTGGGGGGGTAATTAAAAAAAGCTTCAGTCCTAAAGAGCAGTGGTGTAACTGGAAAAAAAAAATCCCACTTAACTACAGTACAGTAACTCTCTTACTGTCGTGGTGTGCTGTTTAAAAAGTTCAATTCTCAATGTTATGAATTATTTGTGATTCATGTTTAGCTACTTCCACAATAAGCAATGTAGGAGATGAAACAAGGCCGCAGAGAGAGAGAAAGAATGGCGATCAGGCACATTTGGAAGTACAGTAAAGTAGTTTTTAGGTTCCGGATGTTATTTATTTTTGGAGAAGGGAATGGGAAAGAAAACAAAAAAAATATGTGTAATGTAGAGTAGAAGATATATTTATTGTCCCTGTGGGGCAGTTGGTTTAGCCGCACAATTGCAAGGAAGTTCATGGCAGGTCATTAGACATACCACACAAACTGAAGTCCATTCATTAGACACAAATAAAACATACCTCACACAATACACGACACTATGCACCCTTGGAAATCTTTTTTTTCTTTTTTGACTGAACGCTTTTATGGCTTGTGGCACAGGAGAGAATTTGGGTCTGCACTTGGCCAGAGGGGGGTGATGGCAACAGTATTCAAAAACGATGTCAAAGGGCGTGTGTATAACACATTGAATGTTATTTGCCTTTTCTCGTCAGTCTGTCTTCATAAATGCGTTCAATGCTGTAATGGAAGGCAGTACTGTATCTGGCCATCAGCGACACGTAATCCAAGTGGATTAGCGAGAGAGCTCATGTAGCCTGACTACTACAGTGAAACTCCTCTACAACGAAATCTACATGGGTGAAAATACCCCCCTTAGTGTGAAAAAAATCTTCATGCATTAACACCATGCCCACTTTCCTGTTTCAAATTTGCTACAGTGGAAAAACCCCCTGTTGTGAAAAATGTCTTGCTGCAAACATGATTTTGTTGTAGAGGAGTTTCACTGTATTCCTCTTTGATGCTAGATGATGCTTCACTTTTAGACTTGTTTCAAGCAAATGCGGCCATCTGATAGAGGGAAAAGCACGACAGGCAAAAGTTCGCTCTTCACAGGCTGGATGTGATTTAACGGGCACCATTCCATAGTGTAGCTAGTTAGCATGAAGCCAGATTGTTGTGCATCAAGTCACAATGCTATGCTAATGCTATCAGATGGGGAGTCGGGGGGGGGGGGGGGGTCTTAACAAGATGGCCAGAATTTTTAAGTAACACACCAGTTCACTGTTAAGCTTGTGCTTCTTTTCAGGGTTGAATGTATATACAGTATTGCAACATGTGTATGTATATACGGTACATGAATGTATATGAATAGAGGTTTTGTACAGTCATCTGTCAGATAATGTACATACAATCAGGTATATTTATTATAATAAAAACAATTCCAAAAGCACACTTAGTAGAAGTCCTTGCATGTATTCTGTCTTGTGCAATGCAATCATTTGAGATAATTATCCCGGTTTTTAAAAGTGCCAAATGTCAAGTCTCCACGTTGTAAGTGCTGCAAAGCTGAAGGGATTTTAAGCAGACGATTATTACTTGGGACATAACCACCTTAAGGTTAAATGCTGTTCAATTTTCCAATGGAGATGCTTGATCTGCCTGGCTAATGGTTTTACTTCTAAGAGTATTTGTGTATTCCGAGAATAGCCCAGGAGATGTTAAGGCCCTGAGGCTCCAGTGTAAGTAGCGCACTGAGACGCCAATGAATTTGAATAGAACCGCTCAAGGCTAGTAGGAAGCTGAAAGTGGATACGTGAAAAAAAACGGACCAAAAGACTCCATTTACTGCCGCTTTTTGTTTACGCTGGGCTATGGTTGAAAAGTCAAGTCATTTCTTTCAGTGACTCCATAAAAACAACAAAATCTGTTTTTTTTCCTCTGTGGAATCCATATCTATATGGAAAAAAACAGAGAAAAAGATGTAGGTATGGCACTATTTTTTTTAAACAAAGAGCGGCACAAATGCAATCTTTTGAAAAGTGAATTGAATTTAAACTGTGACACAAAAAAAACGCTGAAGCTTTGAAATTGAATTTCATCAGAACATATTATGGCATACAGCGCTGTTTTTAATTGTTTTCATTATTAGCCTTTGTTTAAAAAATTAATCCCCTTGAGTTGTCTGCTTTCTCTCAACATATAATGTAAAAATTCAAACATTTTCCATTCCTCCCCATTATTTTCTCAAGCTGTTGTGCATCCTTTATAGGTCACTGGTCCTTTCTTGATATAAAAAGCCCAAAAGCACTTAGGACACAGTGCTGCATGAAAACCATTTTGCATCTTGTTTCTCTTTCCTGTCATTTCAAGGAAGTTCCAAAAGATGCAAAAAATACATCTGTGATGAATTAAACATGGCGAAGAAGGAGGGAACTAAAATGTTGGACTGAAAGTTTCTGAAGCGTGAGGGGTTGCTGACTCTGGAGACTATTTCAGACAGCTCAGGAGATATCTAAATATATTTTAGCAAGCTTGAAAATTCTACAATTTCCTCCCAAAAAGTTGGATTCCACTTTGATCATACGTGCAGGGTCATTTAAAGGTGAACGAGTCTTCTCCCAAACAGAGTTCTCGGCAGCGACGCGAGCCACGCACGGCAATGCATCATTGTCTCATCACCGACAAAGATTGTGGGTTTCCAAGGCTGTGGAGTTGCCATGGTAACCCTCAACTGACTCTCCGAGGCAAACAGCACAAAGGTTGAGCTGTGTTATTTCAATTTAGCTTGTCAGACATACACAGGTGTGTGTTACAGTCTTTCCATTTTAATCCACATACAGTGAATGCATTTAGCCTGGACGTTTTTGATTTCCCTTTGTAAAACTATACAAAATGTAATACAAATAAATTGTGCTTTATTATAATTTCATAATGATAACAATAATACAAGAAGCTAACTTTATATGAATAGCCACGACACAAGAGGCATTCAACGGTTGGATTGAGGTCAACAGTCACACAATTCAATTTCTCACATAGCTTCACAAAAAGAACAAAAAAGTGCACTTCTTCTATGACTGAAATAAATGTTGGCTGCATAACAGGGTGAGGTTGTTAAGCTTTTGTATTTATTTCAGTAGTTTAATTAAAAGTACAGTCAAACCTCGGTTTTCGTCCATAATCCGTCCCAGAAGGCTGTTCGAAAATCGAAATTGTTCAAAAACCGAAACCACGCTCTTTTTAAAATAAAAATGTTTACTGAACACGTCTGCTCACAATGGAAAGCAACACGAGGAAGTGACCTCGTGTAAGGAAGGCGAGAGGAGTCAAATGGTGCATCCAAGTGCGCTCAGTTTGTTCGAGAACCGAAATTTGTTCGTCATCCGAGGCATAAAAAAAACCTCAATGTTTTTTGGTTGAAAACCGAATTGGACGAGAACCGAGACATTTGAAAACCGAGGTTTGATTGTATATATATGATACTCAAGATTCATTTAACACAGTAGTTTTCAGAAGGCAAATCCCTACCTAATTTCCTTTAGAAAATGGCGGTTTAATTTGTAACATTCTAATTTCTTGAAATCGTGTTTTTACTGGTTTTCGTGAGCAGTAATAAATAATCATGCAACCAATAAAAATAATAAATTAATGTAATATTTCTTTTTCTTAATAGTTATATACTGCATTTGTTTGTAAATTTATTTTTCCCAAGCATGTTGATGAGTAACGAATCAGATTTTATAAATTACATCTCTGATTCTGTCTCAGCGTCTGATTTTATGTTTTTTGTGATTTCACTTTGAAAAACCTAACCTATCATCCAAATATTATAACATCAGTATTTGGAACAACACCATCATATGTACCCCACTACCTCCACCTCCTGCAAATGCATGAATCAACCAATACTGTATATCAGGGGTGTCAAACTCCTTTTTGTCACGGGCCACATTTCTGTTACCGTGTCCCTTGGAGGGCCATTATGAGTAGCATTATAAAGAAGAAGAATTTATTCAACTATTGTTTAAGTTACTGTCATGAGGGGTTTGGTAACAAGAACATTCTTACCATTCAGTTGCTCCCTTATTTATGACATCTAAGAATTTTTAATTTTGGAAGAGATTTTAGCAAGCATCATGAAAATTGACACGTTTTATTTGCTTTCGCGGGCCACATGAAATGATGTGACAGGCCAGATCTGCCCCCCGGGCCTTGAGTTTGACACCTGTGCTGTATATGGCACGTGTACATGGGCCAAAGACAATGAAGGGAGAGGGAAAAGTCCTGCAAGAATCAAATGGCTTCAACACATTAAACCCTGATTGTGTGTTTTCTCTCTGGAATGTTCTTGTTCGTGAGTTGCTGCTACTGTTTTCCCACAAGGGTTGTGGAGTTCACTGGTCCAATGAGAGGCAGCGTGTGGTTGTACTTGGGTGTAATGTTGACGTGCAGTTCTGTACTGTAGGGGTCTGAGATCAAGAAGCGATGTAGCGCAGATTTAGAACCTCCTTGAATCTCCATGTTTGTTTCCACCTTAGTCGCTTCTGAACCGGTAGACGGGTACAGCTGGTCTCCTATGAGTGAACAGCAACAAAATTTCAAAACTGGAGCAATCGGTCAAGGGGTGGAAAAAAACACCACCAGATGAATCACGCACCTGGCAGCACTAACATGTAGCCGTTGTCCTGGAAGAGAATGACAGGCAGCCACTGCTCGCAGCCGTTGGTGCCGCGTCGACTGGCAAACGCGTGGAGGTCGCTCAGCGAGGGGAAACGGCACATACGCCTCAGCTCATAGAACTGCGGGGCGGCGATCCATAAATTGTGAGCCCCGTAGCTCTGCAGGACGTCCGAGGGCGTCGACCACTGGGATGCATGGACACACGAGGTGAGCTACAGTGGATGTAAAAAGTCTACACACCCCTATTCAAATGCCTGGTTATCCATCCATTTTCCGAACAGCTTGATCCTCACTAGGGTCGCGGGGGGTGCTGGAGCCTATCCCATTTGTCTTCGGGCAGGAGGCGGGGAACACCCTGAATCAGTTGCCAGCCAATCGCAGGGCACACAGAGACGAACAACCACCCACGCCCACACTCACACCAAGGGACAATTTAGAGTGTCCAATCAGCCTGCCATGCATGTTTTTGGAATGTGGGAGGAAAACGGAGCACCCGGAGAAAACCAATGCACACCCGGGGAAAACATGCAAACTCCACACAGGGAGGCCGGAGCTGGAATCGAACCCGGTACCTCTGCACTGTGAAGCCGATGTGCCAACCACTGGACTACCGGGCCGCCCTGCCTCGTTATCATCATATCAAAAGATGAGACCATGAAAAATAATTTTTAAACTTTTCCCTCGGCTGTTCAATACCCCTTTTTTTTCCAGATCGATATCAGTACAAGTATTTACTCATTTGTACTCACCGATACCAATACCATGTATTGTTACCACTCGTACTTACAATACATAAAATATCAATTAACACAATGACAGATAATTGTGAATAAACACCTTTCTGCCTTTGGATGCAAAATGATCCACCGATGTGTCAAATGGCCACAAAAAAAACAACAACCCAGTGTAGCACCAACTACTTGCAAGGAAGACTAATTCGTTTTCAGATTTTTTTTTTTTGGCCTGAAGTATTGATGGCTGGTATCAGCATCCTTTAGGAGTTTGTGGCACCTTGAAATAAGACAAATGCATTTGATGGCTCAGTTATGATAACACATTTGCACATGACGCTTGAATAGGAATACCCATAGATCCATTTTATACAGCACTTGTCCTTAAGGTTGCTGGTGAACTGGAGCTTACTCCTTGTGCCTTTGGGCAAGAGGCAGTGTGCACTCTGGCCGGGTCCACAACCAATCACAGGGCACATACAGTATATACAAACAAAATAGATGGCACAAATGTATATATGTTAAGTGTCACCTGCAAGTGTTGAATTTCCTTTTGGTCTTGGAGGGCGTATGGTCTCTCTTCCAGGCAGCACATGAAGAAGGCCGTGTCAAACCTCTTCGTGCCGTATTGTTTCTCGGGGGTCAGCCAGTTGGCCCACTCGTGGAGGGCCCAGATGTTGGGCAGCACCTCCAGCTCCCTGCACATCCTGACGAAGTTTGACGGGTTCTGGTTCACCAAAGTACTCCACTTGCTCAGCTCATCGCTGCAAAGCTCGTTTACTTTGTAATGTTTGACTTCATCGTCTGCGCGCCTGTCTTTAAGACTCTTTAACAGACTCAGTTCTTCCTTTTTGGACACGAAAAGCAGCACGCCAGACTCCTCAAATGTTTCTCTCAAGGCGCAAATCCGGAATGCGACCTCTCCCGGGATAGGTGAGCCCAGTTTGTGCCGGTCGGTAGCAAATATCGGCGGTCTAGTCTCTGGTGGTTGCCGGACGTACCTTAAGCCAAAGTTGGGAAAGTTGGTAAAAGCTTTGAAAACGTCCAACCACTCACTCGAAAAGTCGGAAGGTTCCACAATTCCTCCGGGGAACACATAGGCGTTAGGCAAGAATCCGCTTTTACTGCTTCGTTTCAGGAGTAAAACATCGTAGTCAAAGACGTGAGGAACCCGAGGTTGTCCTTCGGTTTTAACGGTCGACTGAGAAAACGCAAAACCCGGCGTGGATACATTTTCCACGCCGAGCCTGTGACCCGCCACTAAAATGAGAGTGGCGGCTTCCTTCCAATGTTTCAGTCCAGTGTTCATTTTAAATCGTCAAATGTAAATTTTCTGTCAAATTCATTGTCACTGCATCTATGGGCAAAGTTGTTGTGTTGTAACACCCGGAAGTACTCGCAATTCCAATCTGAACTAGTGATGTGTTGTTCGCGAACGAAGTGGCTCTTAGAGCCGGCTCCTAATAAGGAGCCGATTTTTTCTCTCCACTTTTTGTTGACCTTGTTTTGAGATGGGTCTTTGTTTTTCCATCCATCCATTTTCTGAACCGCTTCATCCTCACTAGGGTCGCGGGGGGTGCTGGAGCCTATCCCAGCAGTCTTCGGGCAGTAGGCGGGGGACACCCTGAATTGGTTGCCAGCCAATCGCAGGGCACACAGAGACGAACAACCATCCACGCCCACACTCATACCTAGGGACAATTTAGAGTGCCCAACGAGCCTGCCATGCATGTTTTTGGAATGTGGGAGGAAACCGGAGCACCCGGAGAAAACCCACGCAAGCCCGGGGAGAACATGCAAACTCCACACAGGGAGGCCGGAGCTGGGATCGAACCCACGACCTCTGCACTGTGAAGCCGACGTGCTAACCACTGGACTACCGGGCCGCCTGTCTTTGTTTTTGTACTTTGTAATTTATTTTTTGTAGCAGTCCATGTTGTACTCCATGTTGAGTATTTTGAATTGAATTGAATACAACTTTATTGTCAAATGTGCTGCACGTATGTATACAGTAACATACAGCACAGATGAAATTTCTTCCCCCTCAACATAAAACAAGAGTATGTTCTGAAGAATATAAATAAAGCCGTATAAATAATAAATATTTGATGTACTGTATATTATTTACATTAGTAATTCATTTTACACATAATTTTACATTATTTTTGGTGGTAAATTAATTTAAGCAACAAAAAAACTGAGGAGCCATTTAGGAGCCGAAAGAGCCGGCTCTTTTCAGCGAGCCGAGCCAAAAGAACCGCCTCTCTAAAAAGAGCCGGAATTCACATCACTTCTGAACTATTTTCACCCAATTAAAGGCTGGAAGTTTCACTGCTGCCACCTACAGGCCGGGTGATTCCAAAGCAGCTGCTGCCATCTACAGGCTGGATGACTCACGTTCTCGCATGATCGTCGGTTGCCTGCTCGAGCTGTACGATAGAAATCTGTGGCAGTTGTGTTTGAATGAGGTTTTTTGATGTTTCAATTTTAATTTCGAAACGGGTTCTTTTCACCCACAAAACTATCACGTGTAAAAATAAAATAAAATATATAAAACAATACAATCTACAGGTGCTGATGCATATAAAGAGTAGTAGAAATATTTCATGATTTACTTTTTTCATTTATGTTGATGGTTATAGCTTTGCAATAGCAAACACACAAACTTAATATTCTATTGAAAAAAACCACACAACAATACTATCAAAACGATTTTTAATATAAAAATTAAGGAGTTTCACGTTTTTAATTGAATTACATTCATTCAAAATTATTATCATAATTAATTTATGCAATTTATTGTATTTCAATCATGTGCTGTTGTTTATGTAGGCTTTTGTTATATGTAACTTAACATATTTGCTATATGTAATTTAACATATTTGATCAAACACTAATTGACAGGAGAGTGGCACGGTGAGTTAGCTTAGCTATCTATCTATCTATCTATCTATCTATCTATCTATCTATCTATCTATTTATGATCCACTGAGTCACTTTCTATTTTATTCTAGGAAAAATGTTTTGTGTTCTATACCTCAAATAATTTTGCTGCAAACTCAACCCTAATGAACCCAAACCATGCGGCCCCTGCAGTGCCTTTATCAGCCATGCAAGTGTTTGCTTGCATTGCATGTTTATGGTTTTCTTTGCTGACTTAGTACCAAAAACGTAGGGCACTTTCATTTAAAACCACCTCACCTTCTGTGCATTATGGCACTAAAAGTTCACATTGTCACATGAACACATTCCTTACAGGCAACTAAATGATTTACAGTACAAAGAAACAAGAAATCTAGCTGTTGTTATTGGTTGAGCCAGTGCTTCTGTGTTTAATATTCATCATGTGGCAACTTATTTATGAAAAGTCTCAGCACTTTAAAGACGATGAGGGTAGCTCCAATATTTTGCCCTCTTGGGTAAATAAATAAGAGCCAAACTGCTCTCAGTGTGCAGTTGTACATACTAGGAGCTACCCCATTGATGATAATCACATATAGTACCTAACTGACAGTGTTATAAAAAAGATGATAACGTTTGGAAAGTCAAAATTACAGTTCTTGTAGCCTATTAGGTCTTTTTTGATTGTACAAGTGTAATGAATCCCACCTCACAAATCCACCATACATTCACCCACTTAAACAAGGTTTTTGTCATTTTTTAAAATTTGAAATAACAAATACAAACATCACAAGCAATGAATATTCTAAACATTCACTAATATACATACATACCAAGAGCCACATGTTATGTAAATTACAGTACAATAACAACCCCTGACCCCAAAATAAAAACATCCATGTACAGTACATTCTAAATTGTCCATAGGTGTTAATGTGACCCTGCCTCTCGTCCAAAGGTCAGATTGAACAGGTTAATGTGTTATTTTCTTGAACCTGCTATCAGAAAAAAAAATCCTCCCACTAATTTGTCTTATCTTTTGGGTTGTTCTTCACAGGAGCACTATGCCACGCCAAGCTGGTCACCCTGATCCCAAAATCTGGAGGGGAGTATTCCTATCTGATGGAAGCTTCCTGCTCCTAGGTGGCCTACCTTTACTCGTGGACCACCGTGATGGTGTCCAAGCCCTCATCCTTTTCCATTATCACTCTGAGCTTTGACGAGTATCCCAAAGCTCCTTTCTATCCTGAATGCAAGCCTGCTGTCATTGTCACCAAGGTTTTGGCAGCTGCAGCCAAGGGTAACCTCGATTTTTATTCCTGTACATGACTACTGCATACTACACACACAATGCGGTAGCTCCTTTGCCACCTTAATTACACACAAGATATAAATTGTTTAGGGTTAGGGTGGGAGCTGGAGCCTATCCCAGTTGACTTCAGGGCAGTAGGCGGGGGACACCCTGAACCGACTGCCAGCCAATTGCAGGGCACACAGAGACGAACAACAAACTGCGCTCACACTCACACCGAGGGACAATTTAGAGTGCCCAATTAGCCTGCCATGCATGTTTTTGGAATGTGGGAGGAAACCGGAGTACCCGGAAAAAACCCATGCAGGCACGGGGAGAACATGCAAACTCCACATCGGAAGGCCGGAGGCGGGATCGAACCCACGACCTCTGCACTATGAGGTCGACGCGCGAACCACTCGATCACTGGGCCGCCCGCAGAAGTTAGGTATGCTCTTTGCACATGCCGTGACCAGGAATCGAACCAGGATTTTTGCGAGCACCATGCAGGGTACTAACCTCTACACGATCACGGCCCTATAAATTGTTTAATATTACAAAAATTCCAACAAATAAAGGCCTCCCCTCATTGGTATTTACAGACACTATTTACGGTTGCGTGATTTTTGATTTGTTTTGGGGGGTTTTCAAGCCAAAATGTTAAACATGAGTGAGTTAAGAGGTCACTCGCGGTGAAATTAAACTTGAAAGTCAAGGTAGCACAGTGTATAAACCAATTTGTTTCCAAGACATTCAAGCAGCCAAGTGGGCGTGATGAGCAAATCTATTAATGGCCTACAGGGGAGTTATGAAGAAGCAGAGGAATTCAGTCAAATATTGTCCTCCAGCAATGCTGGCCACTGACATCAGTGATTGTGGGAGCCACTTTAAAGATATCAAATCACGAGAATGCTGATTAAGGTTGCCACCCTTGTCTCCAGGGTCATCCACTTCAGAGGGAGTACTGTGTTTTTCAAAAAGGGTGGATGGACTGGAATACATGTACACAAAAACACATCTTGCTGGCTCTTTGGAAGTGAAACTTTTCGTCCGATGCTTCTGAAAGCCATAAAAATCTGAATTTCACCAACGTTTTGGGAAATTCTTAATTTTCCTGCATAAATTGGTCATAAAATGTGAAATGAAAAAAAACAGTCTTCTTAAAGTATCCATCCATCCATCCATCCATCCATCCATTTTCCGAACCGCTTTCTCCTCACTAGGGTCGCGGGGGGTGCTGGAGCCTATCCCAGCTGTCGTCGGGCAGTAGGCGGGGGACACCCTGAATTGGTTGCCAGCCAATCGCAGGGCACACAGAGACGAACAACCATCCACGCTCACACTCCTACCTAGGGACAATTTAGAGTGCACAATCAGCCTGCCATGCATGTTTTTGGAACGTGGGAGGAAACCGGAGCACCCGGAGAAAACCCACGCAGGCCCGGGGAGAACATGCAAACTCCACACAGGGAGGCCGGAGCTGGATTTGAACCCGGTACCTCAGCACTGTGAAGCCGACGTGCTAACCACTGGACTACCGGGCCGCCCTCTTCTTAAAGTAATACAACACAAATAATTATAATATTTTTTTTTTAAATAGCAGAACATGAAGCATGGTTATTTTCCTATATGTGGCCTGCAATTGACTGTTGTACAGTCCCATGAGGTACTCTGCCTCTTGCCCAAAAGTCATGGATGGTGTCCAGCTCACCCGCGACCCGAATGAGTTGTTTTCTTGAACCTACGATCAGAAAAAAGCCTCACACTAATTTGTCTTATCTGTCGGGTTGTGCTTCACAGGAGCGCTGTGCTACACCGAGCTGGGCACCATGATCCTAAAATCTGGAGGGGAGTATTCCTCTCTGATGGAGGCTTTCGACTCCCTGCTGGCCTACCTTTACTCGTGGGCCACCGTGATGGTGTCCAAGCCCTCATCCTTTTCCATCATCACCCTGTACTTTGCCAAGTTTGCTCCTCGTTTCTATCCTGAATGCAACCCTCATGTCATTATCACCAAAGTGTCTGGCGGCTACAGCTAAAAGTAACATTGATTTCTGCGCATAACTATTGGCAAAACAAACAATGGTGCTTATAGAGTTATAAATACTGGAGACGCCGCTCACTTTTCATGTTGGATTCACCTTTAATTGTATGTTTAGTTTAAACAGACAAGTAGGATATTAAATGTTTAATATTGGTGGACCATCTGCAGTGTCAAACTAGCAATTTATGTGCAAAACATCTTTACTGCGGCCAAACTTTTAATCATTATCATCATTTTGGGACCTGGCGTTGTTCTTTTGGTGCAAGGTGAGATTTCATCAATGTTTAAATTTCATGTGCAAGCGTTGTTTTGATCCTCTGGCTAGTCCATGTAAGTGGCCGTGAATAAAATGGTGCTATTAAGATGATAAATGGTTTTGTTTGCTTTTTTGTTTTTAGTCCAGCGTTATTATGGCAAGAATGTGTGTCCTTTAACCTTTGTGATTACCGTACACTAGTTTGACACAGAAGATGTCGATGATCAAAATGAAAATGAAGAAAAAAAACATTACCACTAGATGTCAGTGGAGCATTGTTGAATGCGGGAACGAAGCCTCCTTCACTCCCCCTGCACAGCTTTTTATTATGTGTATTTTATGCTTCTAAAGATAAGCTTGGCCGCATGTAAGATAATATCGTGCTGTTATTAAGGAGTATGGAAAATTTGATGATTTTCCATAGGGCCTTAATAGCCGTTTATGAAGTGTGGCAAAACAGAATTCGACAAAGCTCATTGTGTATTTGTTGCTCGTGATATTTATTACAGCTTTTACTTAAACATGTATGAAGTTGTCTGTTATAACATCTTTTCTTGAAATAAAACTGGCCCAGGTTATTTTAGTTGGCAACAAAACTCCACACAAGTCCCAACGGGGATGTTAGCTCCGCCGCTAACATTACTGGCTGCTCCACCAGTATGAAAGAAAGACCACCAAAATAAGAGCTCCTGCCATGCCACGCCAATGAAAGAGATCCAATCCTCCTTATTTCAAGCCTGCGTATCATGAAAATGTTATTAAAAGGTCCTGTATAATTATTGCATTTAGTTTGGAGAATACAGTACTCATAGATATACAGATAGAATATTCAGAATGCAGTAGTCATGAAGAGTGCCATAAAAGTCATAGTTACCGAAGGCTGCAGTTGCCAGACACTTGGCGACAATGACAGCAGGGTTTCATTCAGGTAAGAAAGGAGCCAAGGCATACGCTACAAAGCTCAGCGTGATGATGGCAAAAGCTGAGGGCTTGGACACCATCACGGTGGTCCACAAGTGAAGGTGGGCCAAGGGTGGGAGATGAAAGCCTCCATCAGATAGGAAAACTCCCCTGCAGATTTTGAGATCACTGCAGCTTGACAGAGCACAGTGCTCTCTGCAGTACAGCACAACAGATAAGAAAAATTAGTGGGAGGATTTTCTATCTATCTATCTATCTATCTATCTATCTATCTATCTATCTATCTATCTATCTATCTATCTATCTATCTATCTATCTATCTATCTATCTATCTATCTATCTATCTATCTATCTATCTATCTATCTATCTATCTATCTAACTCTATTTGGGCTTAATCTAATACAAGTTTCACCTGTTGAATTACTGACAAAATACATTTTATGCAACACCCTAATTTATTTTGATGCAACTGCATATCAAAAACAAAGGAATGCAACAGTTCTTACTCAATGGCACATCGAATGCCAGACATCTACTTGATTATTCACTGCAACTGGTATTAAAACAAAAGACTGTTCAAATTGGAAGACGACAGATTCAAAATCGTATGCATTTCAACGTTAACAGTGCATGACACTCAACATATAGTATGTTGAAAATCGACGACTATACTAAAAAGTAAGACCCGCTGTGCTCACTGTGATGTAATCAAGTGCCGTTTCACCAATTTGGTTATTGCCCAAGAGCATCCTAATCAATCCAGACTGATTGAGAGGGAATATGTTAAATATGCTGATGAAATCACTGAGCACTCCAATACACAGACAAAAAAAAAAACTTAAAGAAAGACTCATTAAAGGGATACAGTGGAATACTCTGATTAGACCTTATCCGCATACCCTTATCATCATATTACTGGGATTTTTTTTCCTCAATCAGATGCTGGATTATGATTTGCATTATAATACTGCAATCAATTCAGCAACCTTTCATTAAAAAAAAACAAACCTAAAAAAAAACAGAATAAAGAAAATGCTGCATATAAAACGAAAGTTTGAAAAAAATGTTTAAAATTGAAATGGCTGTGTCCTCTCACAAATGTTTCATAAGAGACTTTGACAGATTTTGTGTGCTTGCTTGTTTTCACAAGCAGGCTGCAGCTTGTTTACTGGGTCCTTCAGCAATGTGTCACAAAATCCTATCTAAAAATATGGCTTATATAATTTAACATCCACGTAGGCTACATTCAGATACTGTATTCTTGTGGGTTCATCAGGGAGATTTTATTCCAAATATATGGCAAGAAGTTTGACATGTATTGCCAATTATTGGTTACTTTTAGTTAGTGCGGTTGTTAGTTGTATCAGGGTGTACACCCAAGTCAAGGTAGAAACATTTTGTTGAATATCTGGACAAAGGTGTGCTTGGAATTTTTTTGTCTCATGTTTGCTGTTACAGTCTGCTTGCATTGGGACCAGGTGGGGGCGAATGCGAAGTAGAACAGTACCACCTGATAAGTCCGCTCCTTTTTGAAACCAAACAAGTCCAACGAACATTTTTAGAATTGTTTGACCGCGGCAGAGATCTCGTTCATCAAATGAATGTGAGAACATTAAAATATCATATTTGCTCCATCGCTGGTCTTCCTTCAAACAGGCACCATGCCCAAAATAAAAATGATCTTTTTATCAAGGTTGAAAAAATATGAGGTAGTAATTGTGACTATCTAATATCTTTGACTGGACTTGAATTGCTGATCCCTTTTTGCTAACCAAAACAGCAGCACTGCGGAACATAAAAGTTTGTTAAGATGAATTGCATGGCATGTTGTAAGGAGGTCCCTATGCAGTATTGAAGAAGATTTAAGATGACACCTTTAAGCACGATTACTGTTTCACTGTCTTGCCCAAGGACATTTGGCCAGCAGGACTGTTGCAGCCGGAATTCGGTCCCTGGACGACCTGCTGTACCAACAGAGCTACAACTGCCTGTGAAAATATTAAATACCGGTACTGCTTACATTTTTTTGAATTACTTTTTTTTCCCGAAATAACATAGAGAGCACAATGGTTATACTCGCAGATACTCAGAGAAGGCTTTTTAAAAACGATTTGAGGTTTCTGTTTTCGTTTCTGCTCTCTCTCTTTCTCGCTAATCTTAAAAACGCAGCATGGTTTGCTGCAGGTATGGGTAAACTGGATAAGTGTAAGCTGGCAGGTGTTCTCACTGTTGGCGTACAATAAATGAACAACATCTGATACATTATTATTCATAATTCACTGATCATACAGTACTTTTGTCACTTTTTCGGTCTGTACTATTTTTACATCATTTATTCAAGGTTGTTAAGACTAGGGCCTGACCAATATGGACTGGTTGAGGCTGATGGCAAGCCTAATTGTCACGTAGCGAGGTGGTGGTGGGCCCCAAAAAGCAGGCAAGAGGGAGGAGCAGGGTGAACTTGACGAGTTGTATTAAAACACATCCATCCATCCATCCATTTGCCGAACCGCTTTATCCTCACTAGGGTCGCGGGGGGTGCCGGAGCCCATCCCAGCCGTCTTCGGGCAGTAGGCGGGGGACACCCTGAATTGGTTGCCAGCCAATCGCAGGGCACACAGAGACGAACAACCATCCACGCTCACACTCATACCTAGGGACAATTTAGAGTGCACAATCAGCCTGCCATGCAAATGTGGGAGGAAACCAGTACCCGGAGAAAACCCACGCATGCAAACTCCACACAGGGAGGCCGGAGCTGGATTTGAACCCGGTACCTCAGCACTGTGAAGCCGACGTGCTAACCACTGGACTACCGGGCCGCCTTGTATTAAAACACAGAAACTAAATCCAGAACAAACGAAGTCATGAAAACAAAAAGAATCCAAAGGATCAAACAAAACCATGACTGAAGCCAAAACCATGACCATGACTGAAAACGACCATGACAGTAGCATACAAACAACAGCCACAGTCAATGACCCGACCATGAGTGGCCGTGCGGCGGGAGTCCTTTTATACAATTACATAATGACCAACAGGTGTGCAGCTGCAGGGGGAGCCCTACAGTGCCACCTGTTGGTCACAAACAGAATCATGACACTAATATTTGGCAGAGTAAAATTCAGCTCAGTGATAATTGTCCAATTAATAAAAAATATAATTAATAAAATATATTTTTTTTCCTTCTGTAATACAACAATAAACAATAAAGACTGTCTTAGTATACATCTCCAATTGTATTTTTTTTTAACTTAACAACAGAGAGAAAAATATGCCAAAATTGGCTGGTTTTTTTATGTTGTAATGTTTTAATGTGGAAAACAACAACAAAGGCAACCATTTTAAAACAGCTACTACTGTATCTGATTAATCAGTCAGGCCCTCATGATCGCATTTTCCCCCTGCACCATTTTTGTGCATTTGTTTCCACTCGGCACATCTGTTTGCCCCCAAGTGTCTGTGCTGCATGTTTGTATGTTGCAGTCCGGGGCAATTCAGAGGCACGTCTGTAAATTTTGCCTGTTCATTGTGCCACAGCGGCTGCTCAGCTCGTGGGCCCCGCTCTTGTACTTGACGCGTGTTTAGCTGCTCTTTGATCAATGGATAGCGAGATGGTGGGCAGGTTGGAGATTGCTGTTTAATGCACAGGTGCTTTTCTCCACACATCCTGCACACACAAGATGCGTGTGTATGAGGGTATGAAAGAGCGAAGAGGTGTTAAAAAGTGTACAGTAGTGGAAAATACATCACCAGTTTAAGTATGATTTTTAAAAAAAAACATGGAAGGGAAATAAGAAAGAACAAAAAAAAAAAAAATGATGTTGTTCGGGGGCATTTTGTCTCGATTGGAGGAGTGTAAACAGCTTTTAGTGAGTGTCTGGCAGCATCCTCTCTGATGTTTATCCCATCTGTGCGCACTCTAAACACCGCCTGGAGCCCCCAGCGCTTCACAGACTGGTTATGATCTCGGAGCTCATTGTCAGACATTCCTCTTCATCTGTCAAGCGAGATTTGTATGGGGGGTAAACCTCCATATTGGAATCTTTATCACATCATTTCACCATGTTCAATCAGCGCACACGAAAATCAAGGTTCATGACTGGTACGTGTGTCACTGACTCCTCTGGAATCGGATATAAAAACATGAACTCAAAACAGATGATTAGCCTGTTTTGTTTTTTTAAATTGTGACCTGAACTGAAACATTTGTTTTCAAATATTTTAATTGTACTTCAATCAGTTCTACGTTTTCTTGGCTCCACCATGCACTTCCAGGCGCTTTTCTGGCCGATCAGAAAGATTAAAGACGTTCACTCGATTTATTAGACAGACTCTTGAACGTCAGCATGTGCAGTACATGTGTGATAAAACACATATCTTGGCGATGTAAAGGAAAATAGCAATGTCTCTCGTGTGAGTGTCGCTGGAGGCGCTGACAGGGCAATGCCTCAGTTCCCTTCTAATCATTTGATTTGAACAAGAAATATACACATTTCGCTATTTTAGTTTCATTGATCAAATCATTGACTTGATTAAATTGAAAAAGAAAATCAATGTAGATCACGGACCAGAGAACTAAAAAAAAAAAAAATAATGCAGTCATTTTTATTTAATTTTCTTTTACTTTTCATATGCAGGGTGGGGGACAGAGAGGCTCTGCCTCGCTGACCACACAATCCTGGTGTAGGCTGGCAAGTGCCGCCGTTTTCATTATTCTATAAGGGGCAATTATGAGCCCAGTAGCAAGTGGCAGCACAAAAGAGGCCAGGGGAATAACAATCTAAAACAGGGGTGTCAAAAATACGGCCCGCGGGCCGGAACCGGCCCGCAAGGAGGTTTTTTTATAAGGACACGGAATGAATATTTTTTTATAAGGTGCAATTCATGGAATATCCGCTAGGGGAACACACTGTTTTGATCAGATGAAAAGACAACATTGTTTTGATCAGAGAAGTAGACAACAGCAGCCTCAGTCTGTTTCTGAGACAGACCCAACACAGCAGACGAATCCGTGTATCATTCGTTCTTTCGTTTTTCACGACGAAAACAAAAAATTAAAAAGGAATACAATTTCGTTTTTCGTTTTCTTATTCTTATACACGATATTCAAAAATACGAAACGGAAAAACGGGCCACTTGACTGAATTTGATTTTTTTTATTTAATTGTTTGCATTTACTGACCCGGAACCTCTGTAGGCTTAGTTTGTAAGAGTGTAGGCAGGGATTCAGCATTTCACATTAGAGTAGAGTAGAGTATGTTGTTCTCGTGTAAATGGTTTAAAAACAGAACTTCCGGGTCACGTAAATACAAACGATTAAATTAAAAAAAATAAATCTCGTTTATTTTTGATCTGAGCCTAAAATCGAAATATGAAAAAACAGGCATAAATGTTGGATTAAGAAAACGAAAAACGAAATTGTCAGCTCCTTTTTAATGTTTTGTTTTCGATTGGAAGTTAAAAAACGAAAGAACGAATGATACACGGATATATCAACGACGTGAATTTCTTTAATATTATAGCACAAAGGTGTGTTACAGGTGTTGGTGTGCATGACTTATGTAAGGTTTTGCGCCTTTGTACAATCAGTGGGATCAGTTGCAATGCATATATGTGAATGATAAAAGTAAATTGCAAATTTTTCTAAGGAAATCTTAGGTGCTTCATGAAATGTTTTGTAAAAGATATGTTCATTAAATGTCAACATTTTTAGTGTTCTTGTGCTTTTTTAGACCAAAACAAAGGAAAGACATATTATTTTGGTTATTTATATCAGAGTATGGTATCATTTTTAATGGTCCGGCCCACTTGACCTCTACCGAGGCCGTATGTGGCCCACAATGTGAAATGAGTTTGACACCCCTGATCTAAAAGATTCCGTTGATCTGGCTTGATGCGACTTCTCCATAGTTACAATCTACTTCTCAAACTTTACTGCTGCTCGCCTTCCTAACTGGAGCGCATCGGAGGGAGCACATAACTCCGATTCTGGCCGCCAGTGAATGGCTGCCTGTACATTTTAGAGTTCATTTTGAAGATTCTTGTATTTGTTTTTCGATCTGTAAATGCTATTACCCCAACCTACCACTCTGAGATCCTCCATCTCTACGTACTTGCCTTGTGCCTCAGGTCAGTGAACCAGACACTACTGGAGGTACCGAGGATTAAGCGGAGCCTCAGAGGGCATCGAGCTTTTTCGGTTGACGGGCCCTCCCTTTGGAATGACCTTCTGTTAAATGTTAGGTAAGCCCTCTTCTCTGTGAAGTTTTAAAACACATTTTCATCTTTGGCATTGTATTTTACTGTGTTTACAATTTTTATGTGATTAATTTATTGTTTAACTGTCCTTGTTTTTATATGGCTGGTTTTTACTTTATGTACAGCACTTTGTATGCAGCTGTGGTTGTATTTTATAGTGTTCTATAAATAAAGTTGTGTTTTATAACAAGTCAGGAACCTTTTTTTTTTTTTTTTTTAAATATTCACATTTTGTTAAGTCAGCTGAAGAATCTCGATTGCCCATAAGTGTGAATGTACCCTGCACAGACTCAAGACACCCTGTGCCAGATGTAGCAAAGTAGCCCTTCAACATAGCAGAGTCTCCTTTGTGTTTCACAGGAGGGACAGTGTTCTTTTCTTGGTATGCTTCAAAAAGTTCCAGTTTGGTCTTGACAACACACATCTACAATCTTTGAGTCTAATATTTTTTTGTAAGTGTATTCACTTGCATATGAACCTTTATGGTTGTGTTTTTCTGTTAAATCTTGGTGACATTATTTGCATTCAAGACTGTCTAGTGCAGGGGTGCCCAAACCGAAGATCGACTTTTCGATCAACCAACCTCCCGGGATCGCCCCTTACTGCGCACGCACACACACATGCACACACACACACGCGCGCACGCACGCCATGACGAGAAGCCTGACACGGAAGCAAGCACTTTTGCAGCCTATCGACTATCGGAGTTCACACGTACCGTTTTAAAGTGCTTCCCTGGGCCCTCTAGATTCCTGTTCTTTGCCCGTGCCCTCGGTGAATTGTACACGAAGCAAACTCTGAATGAGAATAATGACGATAAAAGATATATCGCAACAGCTCTGATCACAAGCTGCAATTGCAGACTGCTGAGCGCTAACAACTTCGCTCAGCAGTAGTCACGTGCCACCGTAGGTTAAAGATTTACCTGCTTTATTTTTGAAATATTTTTTGTGAAAATGAGACTGATAGGATGATTAGGGTGCAGTGTACATTAACACAAAAATATATATTAGTAACATGTACAAAGACACACAAATGGTTGTTTTTCTCCTCTACACCCCTGGGATCTACTTGGGACCAGTCCGAGATCTACCGGTCGATCAGGATCGACGTAATGGGCACACTAACCCCTGGTTAGTGTGTGATGTGAGCATGGTTAAAATAACAGACTGACAGACTGACGTTTACAGTTTGGTTCGACTTGGAAAAATAACAGACTAACGATGACGGATGTGTACCCAGGCTACTAATGGATGACAAATGACGGCTCATCAAAACTTAATAAAATGGCCACCTCTGTTATCTTTTCTACAGGCATCATCTTTTTTTGCCCAGGACTGTTTCATTACTCCTTTAAAAAAAAAAAAAAACAGTCATTCAATTAATCCACAATTCAAAAGCAACGTCTGAGCAACGTCAGTGGTTAATTTTCATGACATTTTTATTTATTTATTTTTTGTCAGATCCAAGTTATTTCAGTGACCACTGTGGATTTTTCTTTCCTTAACAGAGGGGTCAACAATTTTGTCCGCGTGTGTAGTCCAATGTTACACTGTAAAACATGCGTGTTCAACCCCGAAGTGACCAAATGGGGAATCCTTGCTCGGTAAAGGCCTGCAAATCCCTGAAGGCTTTACATCCATAATAAACATCTTCCATCCACCGAGAGTGCTTGTTCAAACCCACGCTGGCTTTTTCACAGTTATCAGACATCAAGGTAATCCCGTTTTCCTGATAAACACCCTCGGTGTGAATCCTTGAGCGGCGATGTGGGTTGTCCTCCAGTCAATAACAAGCAGGGCTGCCTATCTTCAGATGGCATTAAAAGATAGGAAAGACTCATTTATGGGCACACGTGCTGTCATAGATTTCCTATGGAATCCATTCAGAGCTTGTTTCCAAGTGGCTCTCCCTCACATTAGCGGCACAGAAGTGACACTATCTATTGACGCGTGGACTAATACATGTGCGGCCAGCTCATCAGTAATTACTCCATGGGCCGAGATGCGCTACTGTACAAAATACATTTAGCGCCATGGCTTATTTTCTGAGCAAACACCTTAAATATCTTCAAGATAACGACCCCACCTCATGGTCAACATGGAACATGAATAACATTTTGAGATGCCTCGCTTGGAATAATCGGGACTTTGATAGGAGCCAAGGGAAATAAACGTAGAGGCTACTGATGCTGCCCTTGTGGGAAAGAATGGGACTTGCTCTGTAAAAAAAACAAAACTCAGAGTGATGGCAAGAGCACAGAATATCTATTTAACCCTGTGTAGTGATTCTCCCAGACATAGGACAGGATATCAGTCATGATGGTCTGTGGTGTGATGACATCCCAGAAGTACTCCATTGGGTCCAGGTTTGGGGAATTGTAGCACAGTTAAGATTCAAGTAAGTTATCAATACTTTTGTCATACCGTTTCTGTTCTAATTCACTCCAAACATGTTAGGAGTCTCACATTCGTTCATACCAAACTACTTCGAGCATGTCCTAATGGACCTTGCTTTATGAACCGGGGAAACTAAGTGGAGCTGGCCACAGCTTTGATTGATTGAATAACTGACATGACGATATTTTCACAGACAGTACTAAGTTTTGAGGGTAACAAGATGTCTAACCTGTGTTTCATCCCGTTTGATTAATTCAAGTTCAAGGGTTTATTGCTGTGATGGAAGAGAGAGGGGAGTATACAGTATGTAAGGGGAGGAGATCTGTCTTTGAAGTCATGTTCAGAATGTCTCTAGAGGACCACCGAGCCCAAGGCTGGACTCAGGCTATGCGGACGAAAAAGCAATAAAGCACTTTTCCACAGAAAGACCCAAAATGAAGATTGTAATAATTAACTATGTGTCCCTGTGTACTGCACTGGCTGACCGTTACCATTTGTTTATTTTAAACAGCAACTAAAAATAGCTAAGCAGCAGAGTGTTCAGGGGATCTTAAAAGTTTGGAATCTGAGAAACAAACAAGACTTTGGCATGTATTGTTGGGACCTGTGCTATATTATGGCCCGTAGCAACACTGAAAATATTATTGTCCGATCCTCTAGTGTATCTCCTTGTACCAAACGAGGATGCAGCTATCACTCTTCACGTTGATCTGCAGCCCACATGTTCTTCCCAGTAGACAGAAAGAACATTGTGAGCCATCCTGTTGGTTGAAACCACTTAGGCTCCAAAAGAAATTGTGTTGACATTTGAGGTTGAACAAAAACTAAAAACATGACATTCGTGGATCAAGTGGCAGACTGAGGGCAGATTTTGTGTTTTTAAACGATCCCGACTGAGGAAGGATTTCACTTTTTGTTGGGATCATTTTCATTTTTTAACAAAAATTGTAAGACAACTAAACTAATTCTAATACATTATGAACCATCGTTACCTTACAAGACAAATTCATTGTAAATAAATATCAACGTAACTGCTATTTGTAGTCTGTATCCCCCTTTTTCATATGATAGGTTTATAAAGGGGCAGACGGAGGGAAAATAGAGCAGTATAATGTAACAAAAGGAAAAAATATATAGAACTATCTAGAATCAGAACTATATATAACATTACATACCATTAACGTTCCCATCTGTGAAGGAAATGTCCACCATGTTAGGAAGAGATACAACCTGTTGAATGCAAAAGAGAGGACAGTGCAGGTTGTTGACGTCATAATATAGGCTGTGTCACTACAAGTGGACCACATCAAGCAACTTAATCCTATTGACATATACTTTGTTAATTTACTCTAAGAAGTGTGCAATTTGGGGAAAGTCTGAGTTTTTGGAATGTGGACAATACTGTAGTTACCAGGGTGTCATGAATAAATTGAACAGTTTGAATTTGGAATGGCAAAGATGGGGAACATTTTTCTTGAAGGTCTCTTTAACTTCAATGTTTTTTCTGGGGGGGGGGGGGGTGATCTGAGAAAAGTGGTAATTTGGTGAATGTGGAAAATAGACCAACCGAATGTCCTAAATTAAGTGAATACTTTTCGATTGGATCGGTTTGAGTTGATGGAGAAATGTGAAAGGAGTAGAAATTGGCAGAATAATGTTATTAACACAGTTTTTAGTGTACTGTATTGTAAACTAACAAGGGCAATTAAACAACTGAAGTACTGTAGAATTTTGCTCATTCGTGCCCGCTTGAGCTCGAAAATACAGTACTCTAAAACTGTGAGCTTCCTATTTATGACTTTTTCATGGAACCTACCATGTCGACTGAAACGCAGGAGCTTCTTCTTAGAGAATTATGTATCCTTCGGCTTTTATATATGTATCTATAATGTTCACGTTATTTACTTGGGTAAACATTCAGTGTTGTTGTCCAGAATAATGCCACCGGTAGAGCATTTGGCAGCCCCGTTTGTACCAATCCCCCTACCTTTCCTACAGTGGTTTGTTCCTCTCTCCAGCTGATCGGCCCAGGAATCCCCGGTGGTTCCGTCCGTCATCGGCTTTGACGGCTCCCATGTTTTACTCTCTCTTCAGGCTGTTTTAATCCACCAGACTTTGTGGCCGCTCGTGTCGGCAAATTGCTCCACGTCCGTCGAAATTCGAGAAAAAAAAAAAAAAAAAAAAAAGGATTATCTCGTTGGGCCACCGCGTTTTCTGCGAAACCAGACGGGGGGATCTATAGGCGAATTGAAAGGCCCTCGCTCCATCCCCGGATTCACCTGCTACCCGGAGAGCCTCAACACGGAAGACTGACATGGGGGACACCGGGAGCGAGGGCAGCAAGCCCCCGAGTAACGTCAATGTCGTACCGCCGCGTTGTCCCTGCGGCTTCTGGGGGTAAGACCGGTAACCTTTCTATACGTCTTGTTTGTGGCTCTTTAGCTTCACTGTCGACGGTTAGCTTAGCCGCTTAGCCATTAGCGCTAGCAGCTCAAGCGGGGATGAGCTTGTTATGAGCCCCCTCCTCCTCCTCCTCTTCCCCTCCCTTCCCCATTGTTTTGTAGCTTTAGCTGCGAGCTAGCTCCAGCTGGTCTCGCTCACTCCCCGAGATACCAGGACTGATAATCCAGCTAATGGCACAGGTGTGACAGGGCTAATAATACGGCGTGGTAAAAGAGCAAATCCATGGACAAACAAACTTTAGAGAGGGTATGTTTCCCTAGACACGTTATTGTAATAAGCTCTCTCTTTTCATCGACTGTTTTGTCTTCCTGTACAGTGGACCTGCAAAATCCTGACATTTGGAAGCATTTGAATGCATCATGCATACGTTTTTTTTTTTAAACAGTACACCTTTGATTTAGACACACACTCTCGCGTACGTGTCTTTTTCTTTGCCTGAAATGTATATTTTTGTGAAGCTATAGACAGTGGCGAGTTCTATGGTAACATAAGATCTGTTGTAAGTACGTAATTAGATTAGTGATGAAGAGACAAGCACACTTAGTCCCAAAATACCTTCATAAAAAAGCAAAAGCAGACAAAAAACACCCCACAACAATTTCAGTTTTGTTTCAGTTTTATGGGTATTAAGTCAAGTGCATATCATATTAACATCCACCTGCAGTGATGGTGGTGGTGTGTACTTATTTAAATGTATGCAAATATCTGAGAAACAAATATATTGAGATGTTCATAGTGGCTTAAAGCATGTATCCCAAAAATGGGCTATGAAGGAGTCACATGCAGCAAGTCAGTAGGCGGACTATTGATCAAAACCATAATGTCACCTTATGTTAGCACTTGTTGTCAAAGTTAAACCTTTGTCATTTTTGTACGCCATACAATACAATTTAATACAACACTATGTTGTGCTTTCACAACAACTGCAGAGTGTGAAATTAAAACTTTGATGAAGTTAGGTGGTTGTGACTCATCAATCCAGACAATGTTTTCATCATCATCAAAGTTAAGACTAACTAGAGTGATTTAGTTATTCATTCATATATTTACTTATTTTAAAGCAAAGGCAAACTTCAATTTACCCTTGACTTCAATAACTCTTATGTAAGGTATACAAAGAGTGATTAATCATGACGTTATCAACCTCTCAACAAAAGCCAGAGAATGGAATGCCTAAAAAAAGATTACCCTGTGCTATTTATCCTCAGTGTGAGTTTATTTTTAAGTCATTTGTTTTCCGTGGTCTGCTCAGAAAACTGCTGAGGCTGACAATCACTTGTGTAAACTTTTACGTACTGTATTTGCAATGGCATATGCTTATGTGATCAACATAGAGTTTGGTTGATCCATTATATTTTGTGATTGTATTATGCAAACTATCTATTCACAGTGGATATCAAAAGTCACATAGACCAATTGTATGTAAATACCCTCAAATTAAAGCTGAAATCTAATTCAATCACACCTTATTTGTTTCATTACAAATCCATTGTGTTGACGTGTAGCACCGAAAAGATTAAAATTGTCTTTCTGTCCCAATATTTATGGGCCTGACTGTACTACCGCCTCAATAAAGCATGGCGGAAGTAGTGCTATGGCGTGGGCATCTCTGGCTGCCAGTGGAACTACCTTTATTATTATATTACCAGCTCATATTCAGCAAAATGCTTCAGAACTCAATGGACAATGACCTGAAGCATACTTTTTTTTTTTCCTTCAAGGGACAGAAGTGAAATATTTTCTATTGGCCAAGTTACTCCCGACCTGAATCGAATTGAGCATCCATTTTACATCCTAAAGATGAATCTGAAGGGACAATAGCCAAAAAATAAGGAGGAACTAAAGACAGTTGTAATAGAGGCCTGGCAGAACATCACTCAGGACGATATCCCGCATCTGGTAGTGGCTGTTTTCCAGACTTCAGGCTGTAATTTACAAGCAAGTATTAAAAAGGGAATGTTTGTTTTATGATTGTTAATTTGTCCCACTACTTCTGGTCCCTTAAAACGTGGGAGGCACATATACAAACTGTCGTAATTCCTACAATTACAAATCCTGATTTGGATGTTAAATGAAAGCTTGAAGTCTGAAGTTAAGGCTCATATCGTTCCCTACATTTAAAACCCTTTGTGGTGGTGTTTAGAGCAGAAAAGATGAGAATTGTGTTTATCTTCCAATATTTATGGACTGCCAACCTAACTGTATGGCAGTGAATTGAACAGCTCACTTTGGTAGCGTCTGTTATATGCAGCTCCATTGTAACAAGCTCCAACCATCCATATTTTTGTATTGATTTATTTTTGCCCATGAGGGCTGTCATTCAGACAGAATCAATGAGAAGGCATTGCTTACCGTCTTGTCTATTCCAATTATTTTCATTCGTAGCAGCGGTGGACCACCTTAGATTGATTGGTTGTGCTGTGCTCCAACTTCCTTAATCATAACAAGCATGTTGTCATTCCCTTCCTGCTTATGTTACTTCTTTTGCCACTGTTAAGAATCTCATTTGATGACATCAACTAAGAAAGGAATGTTTGTTTTTAGCGAGACAATGGAGGTATTTATTTGCTACTAGTGTAGCTTTATAACTTGTGTATAAATTTGAATCAGATTTGGTATGTCAACTTTGTATCACCTCAGGGTGGAGGTTTATTGTTTTGTTTTTGTAACAAGGACATAACTTGGAAGTAACAAACCTTTTTTTTTTTTGCCTACATGTAGTCTCTGCCAAGGAACTATGTTGAAGAGAGAGGAGCTGCTTTATTTAGGCAGGCCCTAGCCTTGTTTAATAGAAAAATAGTGCTTCACCGTCTTTTGATATATGCAGCACAATAGCAGGATTTCATTGTACACAAAAAGTTCAGACCAAATGCCAAATCCTCCATGACAACGGTTTTCAAGCTCTGACATTTTGCGTGACTTAATTTGTGGAATTCTAAAATATTCAGTGTGACTTTAGCAGTTCACCTGTGGTTTTGATCTAAAGATCCTAATCCTTGCTATCCTTTCTTACTATCGTAGGATCGTCGTCAACGGTATATCAACTGGTCATTTGCTGAGAACAGATTAGGAACGCATTTGCCATTTTACAAATAATATTGCATTTGTGTCCTCCATTTTATGGCCCCAATGTTAAGTTTGCTTTTTCATTTACACTCCTTTTCTGTGTCATACCATTCACAAGAGTGACGGACAGACGTTGGGTTTCTGAAATGGATCGAAAGATGTGCTCCGAATAAATAAAATGTGACTGACCGTCATGCTTGGTGCACAGATGGGAAGGAGGGAGGTTGGAGAGGAAATGAGTTATCTCTCAGCAGAGAGCCAGGATCAGCTGTTGTGTCTGAGTTGTCACTTGTCGCTGAAATCAGCAAAGCTTCAGTGAGCCATTCAGACTTTTGATCAAAGAGTCGTGAGGGCGGTGGTGTTCAGTTAATAGAAAGAAATTCTCTACCAAAGTACAAACAGGGGGAAATCAGCTTCTGGAGTCAAGCTATTGATGTTTTTTCTGTACATGAATCCCAAATGAGTAAGTCATTCTCAGCCTGGGACTGTAGATCATGGCTGGAGACTTGTAGATAGCCTTCCCCTTTGTCAACCATTATTTATCACGTGCAAATAAAAAAAAGCAATTTTGAATGAGACATTTTTCTACAAAATGTTTTTTTCTCCTCTGTTTTATTTTTCCCAGGTCCAGCAAAACGATGAACCTATGCTCCAAATGTTTTGCAGGTTGGTTGTTCTTTTGTTCTATGTTCGGTTTAGTCTTCACTGATATAGGTTTTCCCAAACTGTGTTGAAAGAAAGTCGCTGAATATGTTTTTGGGGCGAGAAATGTGGACCGTATGGTTGTGAAAATTCACAACTACAAGGCTCACATAAAAGTCTTAAATTTTTCTCAAAAATGGACGGGGTGCCTAATAATACATACGTATACACAATACATTGAGTTCCAAAAAACTGTGAATGCTGTTGTGTGACTTCAATGACGGGTCTGCTTGACAAACTGATGTTGTGCTGACACGGTGCTTAGATCGAGGAAAGGCAAACGCAACTGAGGACAACATGCAGATGTTAAAGTGGGAAAGGCAAGTGTGAACAAGGACGCGAAAGACACGCCCCCAGTAGGTGCCAGTATGTGCATTGTACAAAACAACATCCCAAAAATGGCAGCTACGAAGAGACATGCTTACGGAGCACAGTTTAAACTGCAAGCTATCAGTGAGGAGGACCATTGGAATCAAGCAGCTGCAGGAGAATTCAAAATCCACTCTTACATGGTGCTTGATGGTTTTGTTTTATGAAAAGGCGCCATCTATCTACCCGCGCAAGGATGATCGTGACGCAGCAACATCTGGGGGATTTCAAAGAAAAGTTGGCCGCTCCTACGGTAGAAAAAAAGTGCAATGTTCTGCTTTACATTAAATAAAGACACTTTCCTGGAGAATAAAATCTTTTATTCTGCTGCTCTGCCAGCATCGCTTGGATTCCATTACCACCGGTTCTCTCAACCAATGCCCACTGTTCTCTCAACAATCACCCGCGACAAAAATTAGCTTGACACCCCTGGTTTAAATGGTTCAATGCGTCTGTTTCAGTTCGGTTCACATGGGTTCCGTCAGTTCATAGGCACACGCAACTCCTTTTCATTTATTAATGAGGCGCAGCGATGCACACGAGCGCTGATAATAGCCAGCTAGCTACCTAGTGCTATCTAACCCCATTTCACACTCTGTACGTGCACTGCTGTGACCAAATGATTTTGTAGGGGGTGCCTAAGTCATCTATATCCAATCCAATAAAATAAAAAGGTAATAAAATGAAGGAAATACATTTTAAGAGACTTATTGGTGTCTGTCAGTCTCTGTCTGTCTGTGCGCATGTATTAATGTTCCGCACATATAATGAAACTTAATTCATTATTCTGCTACAATTTCATATGACCATGATTCTGATGAGGACGCTAGGGGCACTTTATATTGATATTGACTCTAATACGAAGTCTTTTCTTTCCCAGACATTCAGAAGAAACAGCCAGATGGTGCCTCAAAAGCCTCTTCAACTCCCAGCTGTAGCAACAGTAGCAGTCAAGCAGACGTGTTCTGCAGTGAAACTAAAGGCATCAGTCAGTCCTTCATAGCCATGTCAGACACCTCAGAGGATCCTTTGCCAGGAGATGCAGCAGTGACCTCTCTACCTGCTCAGGACGGTAAGTTAGGAGAACATATTGGTGTATATTTGATGGGTGAAAAAGAATCATGGAGGTCTCTACAAATGTGCAAGAAATTGTTGTACGAAAAAAATGATAATGACCAAAGTGACCACATATAAACCACATCGTTTTTTGTCCATGGAAACGTTTTTGTAGAAGACAGCAAGAAAAAGTCGCAGCGCTCCAAACTATATTTGTCCTCCATGGCACTCACGGTGTGGTTGAAAGCTCAGAGTTATCTATTCAGTGTGAGGGCTTAAAGAGGACATCTGCAATTGCCAAGGCATCCGTCACCGCTGACCGGTGGCAAGGGCATTTGCTAAGACCCGTCCGTCCAGGATGAGATGACAAAAAGGCTACAAAAAGGACATTTGGAGCTGTAAATATTTCCACTCTACTTCCTTCTCACAGTACCAATAATTTGCAGTCATATACTTAACCAAGTCACTGAAAACCCCTCAATAGAATTGTACTCTGGACTTTTTTTAGCTCATGCAATCATACAAATGAAAAGTCTATCCAAAAAGTCAAGTTTTTCCAGCGTTGATATTTTCATGACGTAAGGTTGGGGGGGAGGGGGTGCATTTTACAGCTAAAGTGCAGTGGTATGCTATGTCTTAAGCTTTAACCAGTTTGGGGCTTTTTTTTTTTGCATTGAGCCTGGCTTTGCCTGCCACAAGATATACATGATATGGGTGGTTCTCAGAAAGTATGGTCCACCAGTGTAACACGAGTGTCCCAAAATAAACTTGTTCAAAACCAGGTCAAAATGATAGATACTTTCGCAAGCTTTCCTGCTGCGTGCTCTGAAAAAGTATAGTTCACTCAAGCCTTTGTTCGCAAGAGATTGTTAAATGTCGTGGTCCTCCATTGTTTCTAGAGAAATAGTGCGTGTGGCTAGCCTGAAAAAAATGTATCAATCTCTTTTATTGAACATGAATGACCAATGAAAAGGACCCCACCCTTGATTTGTATCTTACTTAGTCATTGTAGGATAATGATGGGGAAAAAAACATTTAAAAAAAAGGTTAATACAGTCAAACCTCGGTTTTCGTCCATAATCCGTTCCAGAAGGCTGTTCGAAAACCGAAATTGTTTGAAAACCGAAACCACGCTCTTTTTAAAATAAAAATGTTTACTGAACACGTCTCTTAATTGTGGTCTCTTAATTGCATGGGTTTGTTGTCATGTCACCAAGAGGAAGTGGCCGCGAGGGCTATTTTTCACCACTCAAAAATCACTCACACACAATTCTCAGTGAAGTTGTTTTATTTTATCCCTGCAGTATGTCTGCAACATTGCAAGCGGTGGAATCTAGTGATTGATTGTAAAGGGAAGGAAAGGGACTCTCGAAGTGGGTCAGTGTTTGACCATCCTTTTGGACCACACTTTCTGAGAACCACCCATGTCACGTTAATTTATGTTAGGATTTAATCTAACTAAGGGTTAAGGTAACCCAGCACATGATCCAGTTTACTACTTTTCAGTTCTCGTCTATCCTCTTTTTGTATTTGCATATGTGCATGGCCCTCCTCAATATTTATAGTATTTTTTTTGTTGAATTATTTATGATTCTGATGCCTTTTGCAAGAATATTCAATACACTATTAAAGTCTGTCGGTGAGAATGAACCTTCTACGGCAGTAAACAGCATTTAGTCATTATCACGCATCTCTTCCCGGTCTCATTGCACCGAATCTCTGTTGCAGAAGTATGCAGCACAGACACAGCCTTCAGCTCACTCTCCACTCCTACAAAACGCTCCTTTGAATCAGGTACGTCTCTGCTAGACTGCAAAACATCTCACCCCACTGCATTTCGAGCAAGGCACATGTCTGAAATGGATCATTTAGTTTTGCAGACTTACAGGCAGTACTATTGCTCAGGCAAATAGTTTTCTAGCCTCATGTTATATTTGGGCAAGAAACTATTCAAAATTTTGGATAAATTGTTCTTGAATTATCAATCTGCTCTAAGTGACACCAGAAACATTATTTTGCTTGCTTGCACCATATATAACACGTATTTTTGTATCAACATACAACAGAACTCGGCATTCCACATCGTACCCTTTAAAACATGTAACCGAGGCAACATACTTCTTATCTCATGAAAGCAGTTTATCCCACCTTCAAATATCAGTCTTCAAAGCCATCAAGGTAGCGTACTTTAGAACAGGATTTATTCCATGTTTGGCTTGAAGAAGTTGAATGGCATTTCTGCTATTACCATGGCAACCATGGCTCACCTGCTCGAGTGCCTAATTTAATAATGGTGGAGTCTATTACTCTTCAGAGTTGAGCGGAGGTCAACTTTTGAGTTAAAAGGAAATTACTTTTCTCTACTGTAGGGGGAGCCCAGGTGCAGCCCATTATTTATTACAGCTACTGCACTCAAATGTCATTCGTCTGTATACACTGAACTTTTAACCCACTTGTACACATTTATCATGAGAATGAAAATTTGATATTCCATAAATTAATTCTCATTATTGATTTACCCTTTCTTGTACTTCACACAAGTTTGAGTTGCTTTCAATTTGCCTGGATGGAGTTTTGCTCGGACAGATGAAAGCCAGGGGGAGGAGAGCGGTCATGTGCTAACAACACACACACACACACACACACACACACACACTCAATGGTGGTGCACTCGGATGTTCACACACTCTTATTGATGGTGCGGAGCGGCAGAATCTGGCAGCTCAACTTGGCCTAGTTCCCAGAGATTTATTGAGTGCTGATCTGCATTCGGCCCGGCAGGAGAAAAAGTCTGCAGGATTGATGAGGAAAAGTCGTGCTGACCGGTTAAAATGGCTGCAGGTAGATGTTGTTCCTGTGTCCGCCCATGCTCTTTTAACAAGACCAAGACTCAAAACACTGTGCAAGACTGTTGTTGTTGGGCATTATATCAAATATACCATACAAGTTTTGGGTGTACAGTTGTGCTCCTAAATTTACCCAACCTGATAGAATATGTAAGATTTGTGCAAATGTTTTAAAGAAAAAAACAAAAACAAAAAACATGCGTGATCAGCCAAGGCATTGCAGAATAGGACAAAGAAAACATAGCAATAAATATCTTTTTTTTTTTAAATGAAGAAAAAAATTAACATTACTTTACAAAATTTTGTCAGGGTATGTAATAATCACAATTTTGTAATGGCCCTGCGACGAGACCTTTTGTTTTAAATAATTATGTTACAAATGTGTTTGTCCTCCATGTAATAAATCCTCCGCTGAAGCTGTTCAACTTCTCGCCAACGTTCTGTTTCCGTCCTCCGTTTAGATACTCTGAGAAAGTAATTCTTTTTTGGATCAATGGTGAAACTTTAAGCCGCATACACTTTCTCTTAAAACCGTCTTCTCAGCACAGATTCATGTTGTTGTTACTATTCATCATTGTTTTGTGTTATTTAAATGGAGGAAACAACGGGCGGTTAATTGGGGTGTGGCGTCTAAAAGAGCTGAGGCTACCATTTGGGGAAATACGAATAATTATATCTTTGAACTCGTTTCCAAATCATTATTCGTGACCAATACACAGACAGCGGAAAAGGTGAAAGTTGATGTAAAATGCTTTTACTTAACCCTTAGATAAGTATAAAGCACAGTCCTACTCAAAAAAATATCAATATATAAAATTTAAATATATAAAAATGTAAACTCTAAGTATACATAGTATTTAGTAGTTATATAGTGTATAAAATATGTTTCTACTTAATTGTGTGTACATACCTGTATTTATCTCATTGTTTGTGTTCATGTTCTATTTTTGTGTGTCTGCAGCCTCCGAGTCAGAAAGTGACAGTTCTCCCGAGAAGCGAGCGAGAGTGGGTGAAATGCCGGGGGCTGAGGAGTCGTCGTCGTCATCATCATCGTCGTCATCTTGTTCTGCGTCATCGTCATCCTCTGCGTCGTCTCGCGGCGGCTCCAAACAGCGGAGCCGCAAGCGTTGCCATCGTTGCCAAACCAAACTGGAGCTGGTGCAACAAGAGCTGGGCTCCTGTCGCTGTGGTACGACAAAACAACCGCAGGAACACGCATTCAGAATACTCAGTTGACATGTAGAAGTATGTGAATTGAAATGCACATGCAACTGCTTTAATTATGATTGAACCGCCTCCGCAACAAGTGTGAACTGATAGGCTTGAAAAATGTTCCAGTAAATATGCTTCAGCCACGTTCACGTAACCTAATATTTGACAGTTTTTAAACAACATAATGTTTTAATTTGTTTACAGGACCTCTTTTGGCAGAAAGATGTCTTAAACATCGCACTGTGACATTGGAAAAATAGGACCGGATATTACTGAGAAATGTATCACCATACAACTATTTCTTATCAGCCAGTATTGGTCATTATAGATTTTTTTTTTTTTACCTATTCAAAATAGGAAAAAAATATTAATTGGATTAAGGATGAAATACAGTCAAACCTCGGTTTTCGAACATCTCTGTTCTCAACCAATTCGGTTTTCGACCAAAAATTTCGAGCTTTTTATGCCTTTTAAATTTCCGTTCTCGAACAAACTGAGCGCACTTGAATGCACCATTTGACTCCTCTCGCCTTCCTTACATGAGGAAGTGACGCTTCCTCGTGTTGCTTTCCATCGTGAGCAGACGTGTTCAGTAAACATTTTTAAAAAGGGCGTGGTTTCGGTTTTCGAACAGCCTTCTGGAACGGATTATGGACGAAAACCGAGGTTTGACTGTACAATCAAATACAGATATCTAGCAGAAAATCCAATTCAAAATCTGATAGGAAAGCTATTTGGTTACAATGTAACGTAGTATAATATGCAGTGTTGTTTAACTATACATCGATGCGCTCCTTTGAGTGCCATAAATGCGTATTAGCTGATAATGTAAACATGCTACCCCAGAGCAGTAGCGCTGATGTACTTACGGGGAACCTTCATCCATTGTTAATACAATGTAGAGTAAGTGTCGCCTCTAAAGTCGCTCTTGTCACACAAAACATCACTAATATTCCTTTGGAGAATACATTTCAGTTGATTCACCCCTCTGAGGTCTAATTTAATTTGTTCAATGGCTCTTTGTTGGCATATGGCATATTTTATTGTTTCACCAACCGGATTGTGACTTCAGTCCAATGGGGAGGAGGTAGCGCATCATAGACACAACCGGTGAGGAAAATGTCCGCGTTTTTTCCCTTCAGGTGTATCCGTTGCTGGTGCTGAAATGAGGGTCAGTGTGCGGGCGCTGTAGATAGCTTTTATGTTTCACTTTGAACAAACACCTAAGCCAATTACAAGGAATACTAATGCAGTTTAAACCAATAACCCTGCTTGCTAATCAACTTGTTTGCATACAAATGAACATACTTAAATAGTCACAGCGCTTCACTGCATACAAATGAACATACTTAGAAAGTCACAGTGCTTCGTTGCTGTAAAGACCATTTGTTTAAACCCCTGGAGTCATTTTTTTAATTAGAAATGGGCTCAGTTCTTTTTTTCGGGGGGGTGCATGGGACATCCATCCCTAATAGTCTCTTGTTTACTTTGAAATGATGCTATTAGAGTGATTTCTGACCATTCAGGTAATTACCATTTCTGCTGGATCCTTCACATTATGAATGTTGATGCGCTCACGCGTGAGATTGGGGACGTTCAAAAGGTTCAGCTGAACTACTTTATAAATGATCATGTTTTGATGGCAAGTATTACAGTGCATACAGTAATTCTGTTGCTGTTTGGCTCGGGGAAAGATTCCACATCTATCTCCTTTGAGATGGCTTTTAATGTTACGTAACGATCTCCCTTCCACTCCATTGGTGCCGTGTGCAATCACAGTGTTTTTAATTGCATATCAAGCAGCTGTCAAACGGGGCTTTTTAATCACTGCTCATTGAATGCCAGCAGTGTTATTATGTGTATTAATGAATGGATTTAAGAAGATGACAACTAATAAGATTTGTTACGCATGGCAAAACTCCAAAAGCGGCGACCAGTGCTAGACCTCGTGTGTTCATACAGACTGATAAAAGACAAAAATGATTCATTGGGTTTGTCCAAACCGAAATATTAGGATACAGTAGAGCCTCCAAAGCATGCTGTTGAACGGGCAGGGTTCTGCAGCTGGTGTTGATGCGATCCGAAATTTGAATCACCCTTGCAACCTTACAACTATAACACCAATCATATTCCATGAGCTCAAACAAAAATTACATTCGCGGGTATGTTGGGAGATTTAGCAGGCCGACACCAACCATACTGTGTGTGTGTGTGTGTGTGCTCGCGCGCGCGCGCGTGCGCGTGTGTTTCCACTACGGAGGCGATCATTACTGACTTTAGTAGATCAACTCTGCAACGTGTGTAGCGACAGCAATAGACAGTTTGTTGCTAGCTAGCTGATGCAGCATAAGTCACTCCAAGCTGTGTCTCCATTTCCAACTACCGCAGTGGGTGACACGAGCGACGCAGCCCAGTGATTCTCAGTATTGCTATTCAACACTACACGGCACATCTTCTACACGGCGCCGGTCGTGCTTTAGTATTCTTTAATGCGCATCCTATCAGCATTCCAAAATGAATACAGTAATCCCTCGTTTATCGCGGTTAATGGGGACCAAAACCACCCAGATAAACAACCAATAAACATTAAAAAAAAATTGCCCCAGGTGGGCCTTGGCTTGAGCAGAGCGCACTAACACACACACTCACATACACACACACACACACACACACACACACACACACACAGGCCAGTGATCCTGCGTGCAGCAGAAGTGTTTATGATTAGTCAATTAAGGATGATTAGACAATTAAGGATCAAAGAGACCTGCTTTTGTTTTTATAAGCTCTCTCTCTCTCTCTCTCTCTCTCTCTCTCTCTCTCTCTCTCTCTCTCTCTCTCTCTCAACAATGAAACTGTGGTTTAAAAAAAACATTCTTTTCACATGATTGCAAAAAATGAACAATAATCTTTCAAGGTGAACTTAATTTGTTCTTTTCAGAAATGTTGACTTCACATGTCCAGTTATTTTTTGCAGAGCTGGCTGTTCTCTCGTAGTGTTGCTGAATACATTTCACTCCAGGTGTTTGATCCATGAATCTCTCAGTACCACTCGTACAAATGATCTAAACCGTGTTCCTCCTCCCATGTGCTGCAGGTTATGTCTTCTGTATGCTCCATCGGCTCCCGGAGCAACACGACTGTCTTTTTGATCACCTGGGCAGCGGGCGCCAGGAGGCCGTCCTCAAAATGGTCAAACTGGACCGCAAAGTGGGCCGCTCCTGCCAGCGCATTGGAGAGGAGTGCTCATGAGCGCCGCCCCCAAGAGAGAATCTCGACACAAAAGCCCTAGCAGGGATTTCTTTTCTTTTTTTTTCTCTCTCTCTCCTTTCTTTTTTTTGTACAGCCTATTCATTTAAAAGGATGCTCGCTCTCTTTAAATCCCATTTATCCACACTCATCCCAGACTTTTTGTGCTTCTGTCAGCTTGATTGTTTCCCTGCTGCTAAACACAACTCCCAATTCAACAACGAGAACTAGAGAGTGCAAAAGGACTTTGGGACTTTTCAATTCTTTTTTTTTTTCCTTCCCTTTCCCCGACTTTACGCGTGTGAGTGGACTAACAAATGAGCAGAAGCATTAAGAGGACAAGCACGCTTGATTCCAAGGTTTGTCCAGGAAGCCAGTTAATGATGATACCTCAAAGAAAAGAAAATACGATGATGAAGGCGACAATGTGAGTTTTTGAGTCTCCGTACCTCAACAAGAAATTATCCACAACTGCTTCTTGGACCGAAGCAAGACATAAAACCATGGGACCCAGTGTCTTCGCCACCGCTAATAATCATTACCAAGCTGGTCATTATCCACCTCAGGATATGGAAGCTTCTTCCCTCCAAGCTCCTCCCTATGCATTTTCATCAAGGATTTTTGTCTTGGCAGGACACCCAATCTGCAACTCTTGAGTTTAACTCAAACGCCGTTCGGCTGAATATTTAGTCATGCAAGTCATTTTTGTTTTGTTTTTTTGACTGACCAAGACTTAACATGTGTTGATGTCCAATGAAAATCATGCATCATTTTTTTGTTCTTAAGGCAAAAAAAAAAAGGATGAGGGGTGGATGCATTTCCGAATCAAAATATTTGAAAGTGCATGGCTTTCATTGGACAGCGGTTACATTTCCCTTCATTTTTTTTTTTTTTAACCTTCACATCATGTATACGCATGTTTGGGTGTTTGATGACAGCCTGCATTGTACATCCATTTTGAGCATTTTGACACTTTTGTAAATACACGTGTTGCCGTTTGTTTCTGCGCTATGTGGACAGAAGCTGAGCTGTTTTGACTCGGCGGTTCCTCCTTTCGAGGTGTTGGTGGTGGTTCAGCTTTTTTTTGTTGTTTTTTTTGTTTTTGTTTTTAGTTCTACATATTTTTAAAGGTCTTCACTAGCAGGGTTGTCGGGTTTTTCATTTTTCCACCTTCAGGTACTTAATCAGTCCTTGACCTTGGCCAGTGTTTTGATTTCCAGCTAATCATGTTGACAATATTCAATTGGTTTCTTTTTTTTTGCTCTCTGCTGCCTCTCCTTACTCTTACTAGATGAGGCGCAGTGAACAATAAATCCTCCTAAAAGAAAAAAATGTAATGTTGATTTTAGAAGAATTGAACAAAAAAAAAAAGATTGAATATTGTGTACCATGAAGAAAACTTTTATTTAACCTCTTTTTTGCCTTTTCAGGTTGACTTACACCTAAGTGTAGAGTTTTTCTGTTATAATATGGTATTTGGGGGATAAAAAAAATATTCCAAAATTATTATATATTTTTTTCTTTCCAAGTCTACATTTTGCTTTCCTCCTGTTTTTTTTCCTTTTAATGAGAATAATAAAAAAAAAAATCAGACAACGTATCTCTTTGAGTACTTACTGAAAACTACATAAGATGCATTTAGTGTTTTGTGTGTGGAACTCAGGCAGAGACGGAGCTACGTTGTGATAAGAAATTTCACAATGGCCACCCCCACAATTGGTGGAAAGTTTCAATACCTACTTTCCTGCCATTTACACATAGATGTAGTATTCTTATGTCCTTTCATACTTTGCCACAATTAATTTATATCACCCGCCCGTTTGAAGAATAAGGTGAAGAAGTTACCTTTAGCAGAGAATGTTTGATTTTCACAGTCAACGTCCCTCAAAATCATTACTTTCACACAAGTGCAAACAACACGCTCGAGAAGTCATTGTTTAGCGTCAATTGAGTCACATTCACAGATATATTTTGTAGTAATTACCGTATTGGCCCGAATATAATTTTTTGCATTGAAATAAGACTGAAAAAGTGGGGGTCGTCTTATATTCGGGGTCTAGACATTATATCGATTCATGACGCTAGATGGCGCCAGATATAATTGAAGCGAATGCTGAACTTGACTCCCAGGCCAAAGTGAACCCCTGTCACGAAGAATAAAAATAAAAATAGGGGTAGCACGAAGAAGAAAAATAAAAAATAGTGGCACGAAAGAAAAGGGAAGAAAATAATAGAAGAGATAACAGAAAATAGCGACAAAAAAGTGGGTCAAAGATCGGCCAGGTTAACCGGCAGCTGAGGAGAAGTTATGATGTAATTTACGTTTCAAAAACCAGAAGCCATTCATTTACGAATGTGATTGCACTTTAGTTTACATATTTAAATGTTCAGATATTAAGGTTTGAATGAGGCAAAATAACATGCTTTTTCTCTCAAATATATTGTTATAATCATTTGTTTCAGATGTACTGTAATTATTTTCTGTATAAAAATTAATTTGGTGTTCAAAAAGTCTTTTTTCAAACTTGAGTCTTGAAAAAGAGGGGGTCGTCTTATAATCAGGGCCATCTTATATTTGGGCCAATACGGTAATCATTTTCTGACCAACTAATTTCCTGTCGTACACCTGATGATCTCTTGCGCCTAACAAATTGTGCCTCACTCCGCACAGTGATCGGTAATCACATGTCTGTGCTGAAGCGTTGCTAGGTTGCTTTATTTTGCACTCTGAATAGAACAACATTTAGACTTTTTGGACACGTTTTTCCCCGCATGTGTCTTATGGCTGCGTGCCATCTGCTGCATCCTGGCCAATTCATTATCATGATGTCAGCATGTGTTTACAGCTCACAAAGGGAGCGGCTATAAAGGGGCTCTCATCTACTTAACCAATATGTTTATATGCGCCCGCGCCCGTGTTTGCTAATGGAGAATTTAAACTAAAGAGTCTTCTGACAGCAGCAATGAGCCTTGGCGGGGCGAGCTGCATTAATTCATGTAGTGCGGGTTGCAGGAACAGGAAATGTCGACCTGATCAAAAGGCAACTTCCAAGGCTGGAGTTGGATCAGATCCAATGCCAGTGCAACCGGAGTCCCGCTTTACCCAAAAAGGGTTCAAACTGCTAGAAGTGGGCATCTACTTAAGAAGCTGGTTAGGTAACGTCATGCTGAATTAAATCTAAAGTTTAAAAAGGAACTTAAGCTCTGATGTCTTGACCTTGCATGTATATTAAATCAGACGCTACTTTCACATGGTCACTGGGGACCTCATTCGCTACCGTGCGATCTAAAACAAGAGCTGGAAAATATGAATCAGGTTTCATTTTGATTGACACTTTAAGATGCGTCCATCCATCCATTTTCTAAACCGCATATCCTCACGAGGGCTGCGGGCGTATTGGAGCCTATGCCTGCTGTCTTGACAGCCAATCACAGGGCACACATAGACAGAACCATTCACCATCACAATCACACCTAGGGACAATTTCGAGTGTTCCATTAACCTGCCGTGCATGTTTTTGAAATGTGGGAGGAAACCGGAGTACCCAGAGAAAACCCACGCAGGCACTGGGAGAACATGCAAACTCCACACAGGGAGGCCAGAGCTGGAATCGAACCCTGCACCTCTACACTGTGAGCCTGGCGCACTGACTGACTAACCAGTCGACACTGGGGAGCCCAAAATGTTAAGCTTTTCTTTTTTTTTTAATAGTTGGCTTATTGAATTGATGATTAAATTGAAAAATGTACTTTCTTTTTTAATGTAATTTTTTGGAGTGTGTCATGTAGTGTTGAGCTATACTTTAGTGTGTCTTAATTTAGGTTAATATGTCATTTCCCGCTGCTTTCTGGTAATTGTGTTGCAGCTCCGAAGCAAACAGAGCGGTCGTGGTGGTTTTTAGAATATTCACTTTATTCATTCGTTTCACACGGAAGAGACTACAGACACGTCGATGTCGGACTACGCGCCTTCTCAACTGCCGTTCTACTGTACTCGAGAGGCGTTCGAAGACCGCCTCAGATAAAACGTAATACGATAACGGAGTGATTGTTTTTGTTCCCACAAAACGGAGACATTAGGTAATGGACACGATGTTTAACTCTTTCAGTGCCAGCCATGAATAAAAGAGAACCCATTGAGTGCCAGCCAATTTCGAGCATTCTGAATGATCTATCAAGGCTCACAGAATATTGTGCTCTCTGACTATTTAAACACTTTCATCATCACCCCAAAATGTTTTTTAGTATCCAGCAGAAGGACATGTGTTGGTTTCAGCCAAATCACCTATTCCCCACTAAAAACAAACACATAGAAAACAAGCTTTTTGCGAAAAGCCATATTTTTTTGCACAACAGTGACTTATGGTATTCATTTTTGTTTTAGTGACGCTTCAAACTTCTGAACAGTTATTTTCTTCAATACATTCGCAACGAAAATGATAATGAGGCACCGGTGTAAAAATACAAAACAAAAAAAACAATCAAGTTCAAAAAAGGCAACTGCAAACACATACACAAGTAATGGCCAAAATACCACTCGGCATGCCTGAGTCATCTGGCACCCGCTTGCAGCTCAGCAGAGCTCTTATACACAGGAGGATGATTGCTAATCAGCTGCAGGTGTGGGAACACCCTCCAGAAATCACCTGGCCCAGCCTGATAATTAAAAGAAAAAGACAAACAGAAGGTCCCCCCTGGAGGTGGACTCGCCAAAATAAATGACCAAGTGATCATAAATACACAGAAGGAAGAGGGTCTGCGACAACACATTACACCTTGATGGCAAAATAATGTTTTTACAAATACAGTATTTACAAGTGTAACAATTTTACATTTGACAAACTTGACACAAGATTTGCATGCTATTTACGAGTACTGTATTAGTAGTAGTATTTAGTTGTGTGTGTCATTAAATCTCTAACGGTTGATACAAAAGATAATTAAGGTGCTGTACTTTGTTGTATGTAAACCAAACCGTCACCTTAAAACTGACGTTCTTTAACAGACTGAAATACCCCAAAACAGTTTTACGAATGTGTGGTTTTCTGAGGTCAAACATAACCACGATGTGGCCCACAATGAAAACAAACTTCCCACCACTTCATGGTAAGGTGTCCCAATACTTTCATCCCTCTGTGTATAGTCTCCAATAAATGACACAATAGGGTTAATACTGTCGGTCAGTATGTTTCAGTCACTTTTTTTTTTTTTCCAATCAGTAACATTATGGTTTAAGATAAGATAAGAAACCCTTTATTTGTCCCGCACTGGGGGAATTTGCAATCTTCAGCAGCAGAATTGAAGGGGGGGTAGAAAGAAAAACAAAGTATTGCATGCACAAATAAATGTTCCAGAAGAAAAATAGAGCTGTACACAGTACAGAATGTACTCGTCACTGATTGAGTGATTTGACTACTTGTGTGTGTAATGTCATCCGATACATACAGGCACTTAGCCTCAGGTTCTATTTCGCACACTTTCATTAGGGAAATTTATGCGCGCATACACCACATCTTAGAAAAGATTGATAAGGTGGAGATGATTGATTTTGAAAAATGGTAATGTCAAAGCAACAATTGATATTGAATGAAATCCAACGCAAAAATGTCTCCGAGTGTGTTATGAGCATGCATCGTCATTCCTGATGATATGTGAGCTTGGCATCATTGTTCCTTAAATACTCTCTATACTGTTCTTCAGGCCCACTGGTGACATTTGGTCAGGTTCAATAGAAAATTAGCCCACACTCTGGAAGATCCAATCCCAGCACGGCAAGCCATTACTGTCAACTGAACACATTTTTCTCCAGCTGACCTTTAAGAAAGAAGAAGATGGCATATCTTGCTTCTTCTTCTGGATGACGTACTTGAATAGAGCGAGATAAAGCAGCGAACAGATTGAAAAGGCGCTGATGAAGATCTGCTGATGGATTCAACTGTGAATACGGTGTTACACTCAGTTCCTTCCCAATGCACATTATTTCACCATAAGCGTGTTCCTTCTCGAAAACACACAATGTTCACTTTAATGTTTAGTTCGCAAAATACGGTATAAACTGTCTTAAATAAAGTGACATACTCATTTAAACTTCAGTTTGTCTAGTGTAATGGGAATTTGACACACATAGACTCTTTATGCAAACATCTGTCGGTAAGGGAACAGCAACTCCCATGATTAATTCCCACATAAAATAAACCATTTTTTTTCATACTCCAAACATTCTCCCCCAAAAAACGCAGGTAAACATTCATAATACTATTTTCCAGGAAAAAGGGTTAGCTACTGGAGGAAAAAAAAAACTGGAAAAGCACACAATATTTTAAAATACTGTTTGTTTGTTTGTTTATCGAACATAAAAACATACACAGTAATAAATTGACAGAAAGTAAGGTAAGTAAAATTGTAAAAAGAAAAGAGAAATCAGTCATCATACAACACAATTATTATGTTCAAAGGAGTAGGAAGAAGTAAAAAACGTATCTTGTCGTTATGTGTTTATATATAAAGAGATTATTTTTATATCAATCAGAAAAGAAAGAAAGAAAGAAAGAAAGAAAAAAAGAAAGAAGAAGTCTCCATAAAAGCTCATGCTTTTACCCCTGACCGTGATATTTTTACTACTTTTGGTTTATATCGGGATTTTATACTTGCACACCCTGGTACTCTTATGTCAATTTTCTTGTATTCATAATGGATATTGCAGTACCTTTCTCTATTTATCAACTTAATTCTGATTTATTATTATATTTAATTAATGTTTAGAATTTATCACCTTAACTCTGATTGATGTAGGTTGTTTGTACTATTTTCTTGAATTTGTTTTTGAACTCAGGAAGCGATTTACTCATGTTCACGTCCGTTTCGAAATTATTCCACAGATTAACACCTATGACAGATACACTTCTTTGCTTGATGTTTGTTCTTGTTTTGGATTTTTTGTATAGGTTGGTACCTCTTAAGTCATAGCAGCTATCTCGAATTTCGAAAACTTTCTGAATGTTTTGGCAGATCAGGTTATTGTGAGCTTTGTACATTAATTGGGCGATTTTAAAGTCAACCAGGTCATAAAATTTCATCGTGTTTAATTTAATAAATAGTGGATTTGTGGATTCCGTATATTTTGATCTATTAATCATTCGGATTGCTTTTTTTCATAGTTTTAAAACAGGGAGTATGTTTGTTTTACAGGCATTTCCCCATATTTCCACACAGTAAGTCATATATGGTAATAATAATGAAGAGTATAAAGTGTACAAAGACCTCTTATTTAGCGCATCCTTGGTTTTGTAGAGGATCCCTATGGTTTTGGCTATTTTTCTTTTTACGTTATATACTGCATGCCCACAACCCTCGTGAGGAGAAGTGGATTAGAAAATGGATATATGGATGGTCTTGTTAATACTTTTATAATCAAAGTATACTTTAGCCTGTAATTGCTTTCTATTGAGATTTTTGTTCATCTTCAAATACATTCTGCACATAATGTAAGTGACTTGGAGACACGCTTGTCCACATGAAATATTTTCTGAATCATGTCATTGTCATTGCTAATCGAAATGTGGAATCAAGTAGTTGCAATAATTGTAATTTTTATTTTATTTTTCTTACTGTAACTTACAACCACACAATGTACCACTCCCAGATAACGTAACATTATTATCTGGTTTAAGTGTCCAATCATTGCTTGGGCAATATTGTAACGGAACCTCCACAGCAATAAAGCTCATTAAATTGATCGGGATACGGATGGGAAAGGATCGGATTGAAGAAAAGTAATATTCATCTGTCAGGAAGTCCTGACAACACAATTGCATCGGCCCCGCCCACCTTGCGTCAGGATTCCATTCCACGGGTGATGATAACATTTCCCCTATGACACCTGGCACCATCACATCTGCAAGAGGCAGAAAGATAAATTCAGCCTGGCGCCGTTGCATAGTGTCTAATTTCTAATCCTTGTTGCGGTGGCTAACAATTTGCCGACGCCCATGCTGTTGGTGTACGCACATGATTGAGTAGGAAGGAAGAGGGAAGAGCAAATGTCTTTTGGACAACTCCGTGGAGGTTGGCTTTCACCCAGGCGCTAATCAAATTCATGTACAGTCAGTGTGGGAGGGAAATCTCATCTCTCACCATATTGATTGGCTGTGCATCATCTTTCTGTCTTATCACCGTGGGTTACTCATTGATCTTTAATCAGTGTCTAAGTGTTGTTTACGATGCTGCAACGTGTGTGTGTGTGTGTGTGTGTGTGTGTGTGTGTGTGTGTGTGTGTGTGTGTGTGTGTCTGGGGGGGAGGGGAAGAGAGAGAGAGACCTATAAGAACAAAAGCAGGTCTCTTCTTTCCTTAATTGTCTAAACAACCTTAATTGACTAATCATAAACACGTCTGCTGCATGCTGCGGGATCGCTGGCCTGTGTGTGTGTGAGTGTGTGTTTGTGCGCTCTGCCCAAGCGCTAAGACCCACGTGTGGCAATTATATATTTTTTAATATATATACGTATATGTTAATTGGTCGCTACTTTGTGGATTTTCGTTTATCGCGGGTGGTTTTGGTCCCCATTAACCACGATAAACGAGGGATTTCTGTATATACTTCATCTATAAGGAACTTGGGAAGCGCTTGTGAGCACGTTACATGGCGTGACGACTTCCAATGCAAGCAGTTCAAACATTCGACATTTTCTCACACCAACCTTTCCCTAAATGCATCTTTCAGTTTTCTAAAGTGCTTGCCCTCTTTTGGCTCATGGGGGAGCCGGAGCCTATCGAGAGGCGATGTATTCACTCTGGAGTGGGTGCCAGCCACTCACAGTGGAGGAGGAACCAAATGCCGAAATGCATTCAATTTGTTTCAATTCTACTAACATATTTACAATTTTAAGACAGATTTTCCTTGTACACACGCTGTCCCCCGCGACATCAGATATACCTTTGCATGATATTTCTTGTTTGGGAAATAAATTGAACATAAATCAGACTCTTCAATAAAAAAAAAAAACACACTTCTCCGTGAAGCCAAATTGCTATTAGATCAAATCCATCAAAAGAAAGCGATGTCTCAACAGAACACTGCATGTGGTGGAAAACTCCAGAATTATTAAGCACTTTGCGTTGAATTTGCTTAGGTGCTGTGCGCCCCCACCATCATTCTTAGGTAAGAAATAAATAAAGAGTCTATTAAAGAGGACAACAACTAATTCAAAGCCACTCGGCTTCCCACTGGATTCATCTCCTGTTCACTCGGTCTTAATTGGTCTCAGAAATGTGGCGCTGTGATCGCTATTGGAAATGAAGAGATGCTGAGGCAATTGTCATCAGCCTCTCGTAGTTGACTCAATGGAAGGGCCTCATCAGGACTTGTTTTCGTAGCACTCAATTACCGCACGCTAGCTACAATTCCCTGACTTGCATTCACATCGAACCCTCCTGCCTCTTCTATTCAACCAGCTGTCTTCTTTATTTGGGTGCGCTCTATTGAATTTCTTTACAAATAACATTTAGTACATCATTTTATTCCTCCTGTATAATTGGAATAGATTGATTTTTCTTCCCTCATCTATTAAAAAAAAACAAAAACCTGAATGACCGCGCTAATAGTCTAAAGCAAACAAGGGCCACCCAATTAGGAAAATACCCCAAGAGGACTTATTATCCCTTTTTTATTGGCTTCAATCTTTTGTTTAAGGTGTGTGTGAATGGCTTTACATGCCCCCTACCCGTTTTTTCAAAGCAGTTAGATCATCTGACTGGGAACTTGCATTACATCTTGGAAAAACAAATCCTTGCGGTCTATTATTACATTCACATTTGTATGCTGCCCACATCCACTGGTAGCTTTTAAAACGTTTGCTGTGAAAAGGAGATCTACATCTGAATACAAGGTAAATAAAATGCTGGCTTCTGAGTTATTTGGCTAATTGGATGTTCTGAAAAGTAACAGCATCTTTTTGTTTGGCTTTTTCTTTTTTTCTTTTTCTTTCTTTCTTTTTGTTAACATATTTTCCCAGAACCTTAAGGTTGAACTTGTTAAACTTTTTGGGTGTTTGAATTTAGAGGTTCCATTCAGTTATATGGAGTGCATTTTTTTTATACAGTACAATCCAATCCAATGTTAAGAGCAGTTTTTGTTAAAGAGACCCAAGAGGTCAATTTTTTTTTAATGCTCCTTACTCAAAATCTACCCAAGTACTTGCTTTTAAATATATGCTTACTACTCACCTATGGGATCCACCATATTTATGTCATTAGCTACTTATGCCAAATCGCGTAAATGTGACGTCTATAAGGCCTTCCTGCCTACTTTATTCCCTAACAAAACCGGAGTGGTGGCAAATATTCAGTAATGACATGCTACACATTGGTCAGATCCACTTATTTAACCAGCTAATGGTGGACGTGCTAACTTGCAGTGGTTGTTGTCATCAGTCAATGGCGTGAGCGGCTAATGGCTAATACTGTAGCTAGCTATCTTGGCCATTTGCCCTGGGGGTTCAGCTGTTTGTTATGTACAGCTGAACCCCCGGGGCGAATGGCCAAGATAGCTAGCTACAGTATTAGCCATTAGCCATTAGCCATGATGTCCAACCAAGCCTTAGCTGCTAAGGCTGCTTTCAGATATACGTGTGATCATGGAACAATATGTATCTCAAGCCACCACTGTATTAGGAACACCCCTCATTATGATGCAAGATGCGGTTGTAGCCCACATTGGACCAGTGTAGTAATTCAAGTGTGACATAACTACATCAATCGAGGATTTTTGAGGAAAGTGTGTCTCTGATAGTAACGAGACACATGCACACACGCTCACACATACTGACGATACTTCCAAGAGATGAGAATGCAGAGACCTCAGACACTCTTTGTGGCAAATCATTAATTATTAATGGAAGATTCACACACAGCTTTTGATGTCAGAGCAACCAAGTCTCTTAAAGAGTGAATGTGTGTGTGTGTGTAGGGGGGATGCGGGAATGTATAATAGCTTCTCAGGGGCCGTGACTAAGTTGATAAAGCATATGGTTTTTATCTGCGGGGTCAGAAGACGAGGTCTGACATTTCTCCTCCACTGATGATTTCCTGTTGGCATCGCAGCTCTGCGGACACTTGCTTTCAGATGGCTTTATCGGTGTATCGGCAGGGGTTGGCGATACTTCGGTTTTGTGGCACGCTCTCACGTGCGCGTTTGCGCATTGCATGGAAGAATGGGTATCTAATCAGAGCAATCACTCGCCTGGCTTTCTAGTGGTCTGCTTGTTAAGCGCAACGAGCTGACCCTCGATATGCCACCTTAACAAGGATCGGCCCCCTCGGGAGCCAATCTCTCCAATTGACTTCCTTCTCTTGCCTTCTCACCCCTCCGTCTGCTGGTTCCAAAATAGGCCTGTTACTGAAAGAGAATGTTGAATGTTTGGTGTGTTGTTATGGAAGCAAAAAGCAGAAGGTGACTTTCTTGCAGCAAAGGCCTTTGTGGTGTCTAAGCTGTGATCATATATGTAAAAGAGCCTTATGTGGTGCATAATAATGGATATCTTCCTTTTTTTTTGTTGCTCTATTTCATCTGCGATTTTGAGTCAAAACAATGAAGCATTTGTCAACCTGTTTATTGACTCAAAACAACGGGAGACTTATGCGTGTGGCTGTGAAAATCTTTTTTAGTCTCAACATGCGGCATGGTGGTCCATTGGTTAGCACATTTCCCTCACAGTGCAGAGGTTGCTAGATTGAATCCGGCCGCGGCCTTCCTGTGTGGAATTTGCATGTACTCTGGTTTCCTCCCACATTCCAAAAACACAGTAGATGAATAGAACATCCCCCGTGCCTGTGTGGCTTTTCTCCGGGTACTCTGGTTTCCTCCCACATTCCAAAAACACAGTAGATGAATAGAACATCCCCGTGCCTGTGTGGCTTTTCTCCGGGTACTCTGGTTTCCTCCCACATTCCAAAAACACGGTAGATGAATAGAACATCCCCGTGCCTGTGTGGCTTTTCTCCGGGTACTCTGGTTTCCTCCCACATTCCAAAAACACAGTAGATGAATAGAACATTCTAAATTGCCACTACGTATGCCCAGCTATTGGCTAGCAACTAATTCAGGGTGTGCCCTGCCTGCTGCCCGAAGACAGCTGGGATAGGCTCCTGTCACGTTGCGAGGTGGTGATGGACACCAAAAAGCAGGCAAGAGGGAGGAGCAGGGTGTACTTAACAAATTGTATTAAAACATCGAGAAAACTAAATCCAAAACAAAGTCCAAGGAACAAAACAAATCCAAAGTAACAAACAAAAACCATGGCAGAAGCTAAAACTCAATAACCGTAACATGACCGAAACACGACTGAAGCAAACAAGCAAACAATGACCCGGCACTGAGCGTTTGTGCCGGGAGTCCTTTTAAACAATTACATAACGACTAACAGGTGTGCAGCTGCAGGGGGAGCCCTACAGTGCCACCTGTTGGTCACAAACAGAATCATGACAGCTCCAGCATGTGGATCAGATAATGGACGGATGGACAATATCAACATTTCTAGGTGTTAGATCTTTGGGTGTACGAACCAGAGTAGAAAGAAGTTCCATTTTTTCTCCATTCCAAGAGGAAACAGACAGTGAATGTGTGAAATAGAAATCTATAAAGTACTCGTCACTTGTGTCTCATTATACATACATCCAATGGCACTTACCCTTTTATAGTTTAGACCTACACATCATAAAGAGCATCCTTAAAAACTACTTAAAACACCAGCAAATGATCAATTCTTGGAGAGACATCCAATATTTTTTGTGCAAAGTAATCCAAACTGGCAAACGATCACAATTTTAATAAGCACTCAAACGTGAAGGAGAGTACAAAGATGTTAAGAGGCTTACCCATTTATTTGTTACAATATTGATTGTTAACCAGAGTTTAAAAATAAAAAAAAGGAGAGGATAATAGGATCAAAACTGTGTTTGAATTCATTTGAAAAACTTTGTACATTCATCCCTGTGTTGTTGAAAGTAATGACTTTTAACTTCACAGAGGAAGTCATTAAGACAACCAACCGTCACGGACTCTCCCCTTGTGATGCTTTTCACTCCCAATCTGTTCTTCCGCACCTTTCCCTCTCCTCTTCCTCTCCTCGCGTTGTTCCCTGCGCGCTGATCAGGGTGTCAGCAGCTGTCGAGGTAATGAGGATCAGTGTTGTTTTAAACATGAAACGGTGAGAGTGAGAGAGGAGACCGCGAGAGTGGGGAGATCAATAACAGCCATTACTCCTCCTCTCTAATGATGCAGCCCCTGCCGCCCCCCCCCCCCCCCCTTTCACCCACCCTCCTACTTCCATGTCCCCCTCCACCCCGCCGTCTCAGCCCATTTCTACACACTATCCGATATCGGAAGGGAGGAGGTTATGAAATATCGAATCCCAAGGGCGTGTGCCTTGCCGCCAATTACCCAGTGAAAAATGGCCCCTTCTGGATGTGTGTGTGTGTGTGTGTGTGTGTGTGTGAGGAGAGGTTGACGTCGACCGGCCAAAGTCAGTAGACAGCGACAGCATTTTGTTTCCGTTTCATTTGGTCTGTCTTGCACATATTCTATAGACTTAAAACCGGCTCACTGTTTCGGAGTGTTTCCTAATCATGACGGAGCCAAGGCAAATATTTTGTATTAGTCTGCAAGTGAACATCTGCGTTTGCCCACTGTGGCTTCTTGCGCGTGTTCTCATTTCAGATTTGTCAGTGGGGTGCAGTCAGTGCTTTCAAGGCCTTGTCTCCTGGCCCAAATACAGTCAAACCTCGCTTTTCGTCCATAATCCGTTCCAGAAGGCTGTTCGAAAACCCGAAATTGTTCGAAAACCGAAACCACGCTCTTTTTAAAAATAAAAATGTTTACTGAACACGTCTGCTCACAATGGAAAGCAACACGAGGAAGCGTCACTTCCGCGTCTACCCAAGGAAGCGTCACTTCCTCGTGGAAGGAAGGCGAGAGGAGTCAAATGGTGCATTCAAGTGCGCTCAGTTTGTTCGAGAACCGAAATTTGTTCATCATCCGAGGCATAAAAAACTCGAAATTTTTGTTCGAAAACCGAATTGGTCGACAACCGAGACGTTCGAAAACCGAGGTTTGACTGTACAATCAGAAGCGCCGACCTAAAACTTCGATGATTGTATTCACTGGTTTCCAACAGTCTCTTATCTTCATTCCGTCGAGACACGTACGGTATATGTTGAATGATTTATTTTTTTGATCAAATCAGTTTTGGCGTGTAAATGTAATCACCCCGAGGCCTTTAGAAGTGCTGGTGTCAAACAGACGCATGCTGCTGTTTCTTTTTTGAACCAGTCAGATTTCAGATCCACCCCTCTTCACAAAGGCTCCAAGTGACGTCTGTATTTTTTGATTGGTTCAGGGAAATAGTCTGCTATGATTATCCCTCTGATTGGTTTATCTTAAAAATACGCACATAAGATTAATTTAAGGGGGAGCACAATGTCAGACATCATTAAAAATGTATTTTTACGTTGCACGGGACATGTCATGTCAGAACAGGTCAACCAACACCATTGCTTGCTGGCTCGTTTCAACCTGGAAATTGATTTTTTTTTTGGGGGGGGGGCACAGCTAGCTTACAAACAGGCAAGCGCAAAGGAAGGAGGTCTGCATCAGCATCTCAGCGGAATGTATTGTATTTCTATTGTATTTATATTCATACTCGAGACTTTGTATTGTATCGCCTATCGATGCCTTTCATCATTAATGAACAGTTGCCTTTCTTTTGTACTTGTGTCACACATGTACGCATACAATGAAGTTATTGACGGTCTCAAGTGGATCTTTCCCATCCATTTATCTCTTGGTGTGTGGGAAGCGCCCGGCCCTGATATACAGCACTCGGAGCTCTTATTGAATTGCACTGATGGAACATCAATTACAGATCTTGGTGCCAGAGAAAAAAGCGTTAACTAAGCTCCTCTTATCACTTTACAGTGTGCAGCACTCTTAATGGCTGCTCTAAATAAAATCCCATCATGTTGAGTGTTTGCTGCATTGTCTCTTAGTTGGTCCACCAAGAACCTCAACAGTGATGGACTGTGTTGTTTGCGAATTTGTCAGGTTTTTAAGGTCATTAATATAATGACTGCAGCCCCTTTTATAAAAAATGCATTGCTATGTCCTGTCATTCTTACGATACGAACTGAGTATGATGGATATCAATGTTATGATAATTAACGAAAACTAACGAACAAAAACTAAAACTGAAAAAGTATTTTCATCATCAAAATAATTAAAAAACAAAAAAGGCTTTTTAAAAATCGAGGCCCAAAGGAAAATTAACTAATGACAACTAAACGTAATTACAGAAAAAAACTTCCTTTGTTTTCTTCTTTGCCAATGATTTCATAAATGAGCTTTCGTTACATACGTAGCTACAGAAGAAGGAAGGTCAAACAGTTGTTTGAGAATTGTACATCACAATACATCTTGATCTTTTTTCGATATATTGCACTAGACTAATACTAAAACTAATAACAACTAAGCTAAAACAAAGCATTTTTACCCCCCTGCCCAAAGAAAAAAAAACTAATAAAAAATAACAAATTTGCTCTAAAAACGAATTAAAATTCACAGAATTCAAAAAACAAGAGTCAAGACGAAATAAAAACTGGAATAAAAAAATCCAAATCTGTTATTACCAGGTCTGTAATTTCATAAATGTCATTCAAGGGTATAGCCCAGGTGTGTATCGATTAGCATGTCTGCCTCGCAGTCGAGAATATCTGCAATTTTCCCAAAACATTCAGTATAACCTCAATTTTTCATGATTAATCTGTTCTACAAATGTACGAAAACGGAAGCAATATTTCAGTGAAGAAATCCAATGAATTCATTCCAGAACCCTCCAGAATATTAACAAATCGTATGATTTTGAGATAACTGGAGTGAGGCGAGGTTGTTGTTTGAAAGGCGAATCCTCTCTCTCCCGAATTACTTTTCTTTGTCTTTCACTGGACACCTAACCCACAAGAAATCAGTTGCGGACTTTCAGGGTGATGCTCACTCACCGAGAAACAAAGAACGGCTAACAAGAGCATGGCATGGCACGTCGATTCTAGGAAATAAATGGCAGAGTCGTCCAGTTCTGGTCCGAAAAACAAGCATGTGTACAAAAACTGGGACACATTATCACAACTATGGCATACGAAAACTGGGGTTCAGTTCGATTTATTGAAGAATGTGTGAATATGAGTGTCATTTTTTTTTAAATATGAAAGGCAGCGGTCTAAAAATGAAATGGATGGTAATTTAGTTCAATGTTACAGCATCATTCAGAGTACAGCATTACAGCCAATCTATGAGAAGCTTCCAAACATGTTCAAGCTCAACTATGCCAGCAGCGAGTGCGTTCGCAGAAAACAGAATACAGTGAAACTCCTCTACAACGAAATCTACATGGGTGAAAATACCCCCTAGTGTGAAAAAATCTTCATGCATTAACACCATTCCCACTTTCCTGTTTCAAATTTGCTACAGTGAAAAACCCCCTGTTGTGAAAATGTTCTTGCTGCAAACATGATTTCGTTGTAGAGGAGTTTCACTGTAAATATTATATGTCTCAGTGACCGCTTATCAATAACTGCACTTCGCCTACCCCATCTCCGGTTTACTCATCTCAGATGTCTCCAAGAATATTAGCCCAATGCGATAGTCTGCATTAGCGTCCAATGTCATTTCTTGAGAGCATATTTTAACCACTGCATTAAATTACAATGCATTTTTATCTGAATGATGTCTACATTGAATTTGAGACTCATTTATGCTTAGAGGGGATGCAGGACGATAATTCAAATTGCGCTAATGTCACCACAAATGTATTTTTTATGCATATGCTTTCAGTGTGCACTCACTGACCGACGGATACAAATGTATCTATGTTTCGTCATTGCTGCTGTAGTTTGCAGAAGATTACATACGTGGGTCAAAATATGAGGAGCGCAGATGATAAACCAAACGTTACCCTAGCAAAAATGAATATGTAATAGGAACTCAGGATTAAAATCTTTGCCACATTGAATAAATCCAATAAGTACATTCAAAGAATTTAACAAATGAGAGATTAAAAATGTAACGTGTCTTTTGTTGGTGCTGCTATTTTAGTTTGACCATATATAAAAAAATCTCAGCAGTGTGAAACGGTTGGAGAAAATAAGATAAAATGATATGAGGAAATGTATTTTATTTTTAAGGAAATGCAAGATCTTCATGGGTGGAAGATGGAAAGTTGGTCAGGGCTATCATAGATCAGATCTTCATCTGTAAAGTGGGCACTGAAAATGACATCATCGTGCCAAGGGCTCCGCTTGCAAATGTCACATGAGTAAACCCAGAAAATAGGTGAGCCATAATTGGTCATTACCTGAGCCCCTTGGGCACTGTGATGTCATTTTCGGTTGACAGCAAGTGGCAACATTAATAAGAAACTTGTGTTAGGCTAGTGGGGGTGCACAAAATGACTTGATATCCCCTTTGATACAGTAACGGTATCAAATTTTGAGACAAAACAACAATAATAACCTGGTCACATACATCTGTACATCTTAATACTAATTATGTGTCTATATAACTAAAAATATAAAAACTATTAGAAACACTCACCAGTGCAATACATTTTACTTTGAATATGTTGCTTTTTATGTGTTACTTGAGTTCCATGTGTTCTAGTCTGCTTGCATTGTATTTAACATAAAGCATAACTTCAATGTGTTCACCTTGAATTCTAGATTTGAAAAATAGTTGAATATCCCTTTCTTTCTCTTGCTAATGAACATATGGCTGACCTCCCGGGTGGGGACTTTGCTCATTGGCTTGCGGGTCATATTCGAGTGCATTTCATTTGTAAATGTTATCCAAAATAATTGAAGCCACAATGCTCAAAACATTAAACGCTTGTTTGATCTTACTTGGGACATGGACTGTTGTCACGTTAGCATAAAATTAATGCATGTTAGCTGAATTTCAGACATCACTGGATGGAATCGGTGAAAACTGTGTAGAAATAGAGTGTACATTGGAGTAACAAGAGACAAGACATATCAGCACAGTACCTCTGATATTTTATACAGCTGTAAGCTTATGCTATATTATTAATTCTTATCATTTTATGTTTGAGCATCATATTATTACATGTTAAGAATACCTAAATTATATTCTGTTGTTTAATAATTAAATCATGTTGAATTTAGAAATGCTTTTATGTTGATAGGTTCTGACTGGCTGTTGAAGAGAAGCAGGAAGTGATTTTAGTTTCGAGGAGAGTTGTGTTGTAGACGCCTTCCCCCCCCCCCCCCGCCCCCCCCTTTTAATAAAACCGTATTTAAAGGATTCCATCTCTCCTTTTTCCGTTCGTAAAGTAGAGCTATCCACTAAAAACAACGAACTCCCTCAACTTACACAGCTCTTGTATTGTGCGGCGAGTGTACCTAATAAGGTGTCCGTTGAGGAGGCTACAAGTCCAGCTGAGTGTGTGTTGAGCTGAAAGTGGGCCCTCTTGTGGACCAACATGTAAGTACACCACTCTGGAGGCACAGAGCGAGGGGGAGGGGGGGACGTCATCAGTGTGCCTGGCTACTGGTGAGGGGTTACTAGTTATCCCTCCCCGCCCCCCACTTATGTCCCCCATCCCAAACGGGGGAAAAAGAAAAACTTTCTTCGTTTTTAATTGGCGTTGGACTCCTCCCAAGTGGTGCACAACACTCCATGGCGACCCATTGGGGAGCTACCTGCTAGTGTTCTTTTTGGACAACCTGTTCCTCGCCTCATCAGTACTGTGGGGGCTCTGTTATCCCCCCCCCCCCCCTCTCTCACTCTCTCTCTCTCCTCCTCCTCCTTCCTCTCTCTATTTCTCCATCTCTCTCTCTCTCTCTCCCTCTCTGCGCACAGACAGGCGCGCTCGTTCTCAGTCGGCGCACATCTCGCACTTGGCCAGCATCACTTGGAGTCCACAGACACGGCTCTGATTGAGCCTCCTCACCAGAGCGGAGGTCTACGCCTCTCCCCCCCCTCCAACACCCACAGCCACACACAAGCCTTGTAAGAGTTACACCGTCCATTGCGCACAACAATTGGAGGACTGTGTGAGGAGAAGTGGTTTTATTGTTTTGGTGTTGTTGTTTTTTTTTTGGTTTGAATTTTTGGCAGCCTGGATTGGAGCTGGTGTGAAAGTGTCAAAACGACTGAGGGGATTTCTTTCAAGTCATCCAAGTGATTTCCGGGAGGATTTCTAACTTTTTTTCGTGGTGCAGAAGCGGCAGCGGTGGAATTTTGTGAGCGGAGCCCGCGAGAGCGCGCTGCGCCGGGGAGGTGGCTGACCCACAAGACTGCACCGAGGTAAGGTAGACGGGCACACGGCCACCAGTGAACTCACTGACTAGTGGACATACGTTTTTATCCAAGACCCCTCCTGAACGATTTATGTGCAGCATGAATCTGCACGCACTTTTGCATGCATTTAAAATTATTTTGGAGGGCGGGGGTGGAGATTACCCTCACCAGAAATGAGAAGCACACGACGTTTGATAACTGGCGTCATGTCGTGCAGTGCTATTTTGAAACTCGCATGAATATTTTACAGTAATTTAAAAAATACTTTGATCATCTTGCATTACAACTTTGTAACGTTGAGGAAAAGTATTTCCACCCTCCAGTTTTTGAGATTTCCAACAGTGAGAAGCTGCGAAGTAACAGGCAAACCTCTGGTCACACAATTAGGGACACCTGCACATTTACGATTCAAGAGCCGGATGCACAAAAATGCCTTTGTGAAAGTGTTTCCCTACATTTGGAGTCAAGGCAAACATTTTACATTATAGAAACAAATCTCATGGCACACCACCAAACAAAAAGTGAATACGCAGGTTTATAACTGTGATCTAGTGGAAGAGCATTTAATTGCTCTGCCTGTCCCTATACGCCACTGGCATAGATAGTTAAGCAAACCTACACGATGTGTAGTCAAGAAATACTTTTCCGACGAATTACGAGGGCACTCCTTATATGACACATATGGCCGTCGTCTTGGTTATTTCACTACTGTTTTGCTCATTGGGAACTGGACTGCATCGTAAAGTGGATCTCTAATATTTTGGTTACGTTTTATACCCTCAAAATATTAGGAACAGCTCAACATGTTAAAATTGTTACACGTCGGACAGTTTCAACCAAAAATGAAGACGCCATAGCTTGTGCAAGTGTTATGTCCTTCGAGGATGTTCATGTTTTGAAGTCTCTTTTGATTATAGCAAATGTCTGTGCGTGTGCATTAAGTGCACCGCATCCCCCATGATTACTGCCATCCGCAGCTCCGGTACTGAACTGGACCTACTTCACAATGACGAGAGGACAGTCACGCTAAAGTGCTCCCAAATACAATGCATGTCCGTATGCGCTAACATGCCTTGCTTGTAAGCTTCCTATAATCCACCGTTTGTGATTGAATTACCCGCCCCTTTAAATTGAACGAAATGTTGTAGGCCTTGTAGTGGGAGCTTGTTCGGGAATATTACTTTCACGGCTTAAAGGTTTAGAATGGAAAAAAAACAATTGGCCAAAAAGGTTTACTGTCGTCGTTCTTTCATTTTGTGTGTGTGTGTGTGTGTGTGACAGAAATCACTCAGCTTTTTAAAAGTGACAGGATTTCCTTTCTATTCCTTTATTTAGGTTATGACAGAGCACAGCTGAAGATGGAGTTTTTGTGGATTTTGTTGTTTTCTAGCATCTATCCGCTTGCCCGCTGCCAAGGTGTTTACGGTAAGAATATGTCTTGCATTGCTTATTCGAACGGTATGTCAACAAGTCCAGCATCCATTTGGACCGAGAAGCCATTTGTTGTCTCGCGGTTTCATTAAGGCTGTGAAAAATGATCGCTTTGGGGGAGATCAACAGCAAATTGCAGTTTTTCTCAGTCGTTTTGGGACGTCTCAGATCAGAATAGAAATGTGCAAAACAGTAAGTGCATTTGTCAAACCAGTTTACACAAATAGTTAAACATCATGGTTCTCCGCCTCGAGTCTTTCTTAATATCCTTCACACATCTCTCAAAAGTAAATATTCGCATCACTGAACTTGTCAGTGCCATCGGAGAGAGAGGCGTCTTTGTGTCATTGCGCGCAGATAACAGTCAAATCACTTTGTCGTCTTGCCAAAATAACGGTGTACTCTCAACGGATGTAAACTGCCCCCTAGGTTTTGATGACAAATTGAGCATTATAAATTGAAAGTTACACCTTCGCGTATGTGGAAGATTGATTGTGAGATTCACAGTTCACGTTTCCTGTTTGCGTCGTCATTTGTTGACAAAGCGTCTCACGGTAATACGGAAAAGAAAAGACAGGCAGCGCAGAGCCGAAAGGAAAAACGAATTGTGAACACGGGATGAGCTGCTTAGGGAAAATTGTGTATGCAACACTGTAGGAGTCACAAGACAGTCTTTCTACTTTGGGCCGCAAATTCATATTCACATCACGTCACAAGAATTATCTTCACTTGCTATGAGCTATTTCAGAAAACTGGTTGATCTCTACCACTTTGTACATTTCCCTTTTTTAGAAAAAGTCAAAATTCAGCTGGGAAAAAAAAAAGTCCAATTGAAATGTCTAGAAATATGCTTCCCATATTATGAAAACTTGTTCAACTGTTTTGCATGTTAACGACTATTATGATGAATTCATGCCAAAGTATGGCGAGAGGCAATTCAACACTTGTCACTATTTTTGATGAACGTGACATAAGCATTTGATCATGTCGGAAATAGCAGAGAATTCCACGTAATCTTTTGGGTGTGCCAGAGCATTTGTACCTTGTCCAAAGAAACAAGAACATGTTTTCTTTGGATGTGTGCAAATGACACAATGCTGTGAAAATTGAACCAGTTCTGAGAAATTCAGCTCAAATCAGAGAAAAGTACCAAAGAGAAAAACCTTCATACATTTAAGGTGTGCAATTTCCAGAAATGAATAAGAGTTCCCTTATCCGTTCTACAAAGTAGTCGTGTTCCATTTTATTCTGATTACAAACACATTTCAGAAACAGAACAACTCTACTCAAACTATGGCCACTAGGACCTTTATTTGGTGTAACCTAATGTTACTGGTGCTTTTTTTCACTCTCAGAAAAGACGCATTTCCCCTGATAAAACCCAAACCGAACACAAAACACGTGTTCACGTCGCTAATTAAATTCACTTTGGTTTTATTTCTATATTATATTCATTCTACACACGATATCTCAAACCACTTTGTTCAAGAGATGTGCTCCTCACACATCAAGAGAGCGACTGAATCCCGCATGGAAAAACTGAGACGCAGTGTGGGGCGGCTGTCTGCCCTGACTGAGCGTGTGGGGGGTGGGGGGAGGGGTAGACAGTGAAAGAGCAGGAGAGAAAGAGTCAAGATCCATTAAATCATATTACAAATAAGCGAAATTAAAATTGTACCGAAATACATGCATGAAAACAAACTGGTCTAAAAGGTTAAATGTAAATGTATTTGCACTTACAATTTAAAGACAACTGAACTGTACTTAACAAATCACTGGATCAAAATATTCAAGCCACTGTCACCTCCCGCAGAGTTTGAACGTTTAATTCAGCACTTCTTCATATACCATTGGAGGGAAGCCGCGTAACCACACCTCGAGAATCACGGCCGTAGAAGATGATACGAGATGCGGATGAGCCTCACGCATTTTATACGGTGATGCTGGAGTCGGACGAGTTATATAACTTTGCAAGCATATTTCTCAGGGTGGTTGTGTTTCATTAGATTTTTTTTTTATACTTAACGTCAAAGGTTCCATCATCTTGTGGTACACACGACTTTTACAGCTCAGGAACTGTCCAAATAGTCACAATGAATTCAGTATTTAGTAATCCAGGTGTGGTTGAGGGACATTGAGGGAGGGAGCTGGTGTGGGACACAGGCTCAATTTCCTCAGCGACAGGTGACGGTCTAGCCATGTGTTCCGCCTCAAAGCAAACAAACTCGAGCCGATCCGTCGCCTTGGATACGCCGACCGGGATGTTCGAGGCATTGTGGCAGCCGTCGTAAACAAGGTCTGTTTAGTTGCGGTGGCGGAAGATCGGCTTTGTCATGAGCCATCACGGGGTTAACGCCGACAATCTGGATTTTGCTGTCGCATGTCCACTCGTGAAAAATAAGAAGCCCTCTGCTTGCTCGATGCAACTCGAATTTTCTCACATGTAGCTTTCTTAAAACATCACGAAAGATGAGTAGAATTTCAGTTGCGTGCAAAAAGCTTCAAATAACGGCACCTGCACTGATTCACAGGGTTCCCACAGGTCCTTAAAATTCATAAACATCCATAAAAAAGAAGTTGTAAAATTATGTTCTTAATTGTCCTTAATTTTCAGGGAAAGCTTCCAAAATAAAATAACAATCCTTAAAAAATTATTTTTATTCGAAAATAAATTGAAGTTTGAAATTTTCTAAATTTAAATTTTTTTTTGTGTACTTTATTTGAGAATGAATTCATTTATTTTTTTTGGACACACATTATGTCAAATAAAGGGTTAGCTGATTGGCCCTAAAAATAAAGATGTGCCCTTCCTTTGGCAGCAATGATTTGTGGCTTTCTGTTCAGGCCGCATCTTGCTGAGCAGGCATTAAATCCACCGTGAATCCCGCACTGAATGGAGAAAAAGTCCTTATCAGCCCTAAATTAGCCATCAAAGTCCTTAAAAGGTCCATAAATAAAAAGCAAGTGGAAGAGTGGGAACCCTGATTCAGAGCAGCGTTTAAATCTAAATAGAATTTCATCTGCCATACAAGTTGCACGTCTGTTCCCTTATGTTGGAATTGCCGGATTGATCATTCAACATTAAACACAATTAATCAGTTTAATATGTAAAAAAAACACACAAAAAACAGTCATTGTGCTTTTTGGGCTCACCCTGGTGGCCAGGAGGTTCTGAGCAGCTGCTTCGTTGGTTTTTGCTTTCTTTGGGCCAGCTCCTTTGCTATGCAACTGCTTCTTCCTAGCTCATAGATGAGCTTTTTTTTTTGTGGCTCACAAAAAGTATGTTGTAGTCTTCTGGGCTGTGTGACACATTCACAGATGGGGTCAAAACCAGCCTCAGTTACTTTTTTGTCCATGATATTTCTGAGAGCTTTTTGGTCTGTGTATGTATGTATGGTGCAAAATCACTCACCAGCATTGTGGAAGCGTCACCGGGCTGCATTGAGAAGAAGCCCTCGCAGGTCCTCTCAGGGCAGTGAATTTGGGGAATATTGTATACTAAGAAGACATCTTTTCACCATGACCTCATTCACAAGTCACCAGGAGGAGAGGAGAATCGAGGGAAAAGAGAGCCCCAAAACGTTGGCAGGCGTCTTTTTCCTCACATCGTAATTGTTTCTCACTCGCCGCGGCGGACAGATGCGACCGCGGCGTCCGTCGGGAGGCAAAGTGTGTGAGCGTGCCTGATGGATTTCAGAGTGTGAGCTTCATTTACTGTTGTCTTCTCTTGAGGTGCCTTCGGATGCCTCTGTCAGCCCGTGAGGACATATGCAAGCGTTCATCACTTCTGTCCGTGTGTGTGTGTGTGTACAGCATTCGGTACATGGCAACAGTTTGCTGGCGCATCAAAGCGCGCTTTCTCTTGCAGTGGCATCATGGTGTCAGATTAACATCAGAAAGTCACATTGTCGCAAATGTGTGTGCTGATAGAACATATGTAACATATTTGTAGTCAGTACAACACAACAGGACTATGTAACACAAGAGTGTCCAAACTTTTTTGGGGGGTTTCAGGGCCGTATAGAGAAAAATGGGAGGATGAAAGGGCCGCACACAACTTTTTCAAACACCCTAAAGTCAGTGAAGAAAGCATTTGCCGGGATCGATTGTTTGTACGTTCTAGTTCATATTATCAGCTTTCTGTTGAAGGTGTTAAGGCAAATATTTTAATATTTTTTCCAAGGTGTGTGGAGTGGCCAACAGCTGTCTATCTCACAGAATAGACACAGCTCTGCACTTAACAGCAGCCGAATCCCATCTCCACATTCAGAACCAAGAAAAGAACAATTTTTAATAAAGTGACCATTTTTTAAAGAGTTACTTGATGATCATTAATGTGATGTCTTCATTAATTGGCAAGAGAGCTCAAAGTGGAAGAAACCATTTATGCCTCTAAAATTTAATTATCTTCATTCACTGGAGTGTTTTGAAGATAATGTATTATTTCAATCATAATTGGTTTATTTGTATCTTTGAATGTGGAAACAAATTCAACAGTTTACAAACAAATTCATTCAAAGCAATGGCACATCTTTTTCTGAAAACCAGCTTTCTCATTCTGCTCACCTTTTTGAACAAACCTTGACAAATCCCGATTTTAGTTATTTTATTTTACAGTCAAACCTCGGTTTTCGAACGTCTCTGTTCTCAACCAAATCGGTTTTCGACCAAAAATTTCGAGTTTTTTATGCCTCGGATGACGAACAAATTTCAGTTCTCGAACAAACTGAGTGCACTTGAATGCACCATTTGACTCCTCTCGCCTTCATTACATGAGCAAGTGACGCTTCCTCGGGTAGACGAGGAAGTGACTCTTTCTCGTGTAGCGTTACATTGTGAACAGACGTGTTCAATAAAGATTTTTTTTTTCAAATGAGTGTGGTTACGGTTTTCCAACAATTTCGGTTTTCTGGAACGGATTATGGTCGAAAACCGAGGTATGACTATGATGATTTTATTTTTTTGTCATGTTGCGGGTCACAAAAAATGGATGGCGGGCCACAAGTGGCCCTTGGGCTGTAGGTTGGACACCGTCAATGTAACGCATTGCCACTTGTTTACCATCATAGTTTGGGGTTTTTGCAGTGATGGCTGGTCAGGGTCAGCAAGTCTTTCTCTGCTGGCCTACACATTATCAGAACCTCTGACCTTTCGTACATTTACAGCCCGAATTGTAAAACAAGTGGATATTAAAGAGGCAGTGTGCAGTTTTAAAACTGTTAGCTAAATTTGAATACAGCCACCTTTGACCAATCCCTCCCCCATTTGATGTGCGCTGTAAACAAGCTGACATTACCCACGGTTGTTATTTTGGTTGGTATTATTCGTAATGGAGGGTTAATATTACCCAATCAATGAGAAATCAAAGAGAGGTGACGAACATGCCAGTCGTGCAGAGTTGATGCTAATTTCGCATCACTTAAGCAACTGCTAGGCTTATGCCCGGATGTCACTCGATGAGGGTTGGACATTAAAAAAAAAAATTCTACAGGTTGATTTTCCGGCAGTGTCAGCAAAGCTCCTGAAGCCCAAGCTAAGAGGTCAGTGTGAGGTTGTGGCTTGTGGCCACGAGGGAATGGCAAATGATCGACACCTCGTCCGTCACACCTTCTCCCTCAATTTAATTGTTTTTCCTCTGGCGCGGTGGGTTCTTTAAAATTATATTCAAGGTTTAAGATGGTGCCACAGACGTCAGATTTTTTTTTTTTAACAGATCATTTTACCAATGTACTCAGACAAACTGACGGTTTGAAAAAAATATGACATTGGCTTTTTTTCACTATAAGTGTTCTGTGTGTGTTTTTTTTTAATCATTGTGTATTTTGACTGAATGTCAAAAATGATTTATTCAGAACTTTTTTAAATTAAGAAAAAAAAATACTCCATATTGCATTTATGCACTTTCCCGTCCATTTAATGTGGATAGAACATAATCCGCAGGCATTAAACGCATGAAGTGACGCCCACAAGTGCTAACGCTCAATTTACTGAAGGATTAGGGGTGATTTTCCTAACTTCAAGACTCTCACACAGGAACTGACTGTTCAACTGCTTCAACCCAACACACACACACACACACACACACACACACACACACACACACACACACACACACACACACACACACACACACACGCGCGCGCACACACGCACTAATGAAGAACAAAAGTGTTATTGGGTAGCAGTGTGGGAAACAACACTCTTCACAAGGACACTAAAGCATTGATTTATTTGCAAACTGCCATTGTCGACGGGTTGGCAAGATGCTTCAAGATGTGCTTGTTACGGGACATAAAATGAACCTGCCTTGCAAAAGTAACCACTTCACATTTGGTTACGTTATAGCCTTGTTCCAAAATGGATTGCAATTATACCTCAGTGCAGGAAAAAAAAAAGGATAAATACTACTTAAGTCGATTGTTTTTACTTGACACTACTTGACTTCAGTCTGTAGTTTTCTGTCTGGTTTTTACTTTTCGTCCTTACATTTGAAGACAAGATATTTGTACTCCTTATTTTGTCAAAATGAGCTTGTGACTCTTTTAATCCTCCGTGGATGATGACGATAACATAAAAATAAAAGAAAAACATGAAAAGAAAGCAGTGAAGTCTTTTTTTCATTGCATCAATAGAAAAATAGTATATTGTGTATCATTAAAAGTAAAAATTCATTGTTCACTTTTTACTCTCGTACCTAAGTACATTTCAGGGTCTGCAATTTAAAAAAAACTTTTATTTAAATACAGGATTAGAATCCATACTTTTTTACACAGGTATTTTTACTACTACTGAAGTAGAGAGTGTGAATACTGCTGCCACCCGCCATAAAGGCCTTGCTCGACTATAACTGGCTGTAACATAAAATGCGGGGAAAAAAGAGATAAAGTGAGCCTAAACAAGACACTTGTAATTTTTAACGGTATGTTTTTAGGTGTACTGTACATGAACATACAGTATTTGAGTGGCCTGTGGCCCTTTACTCTGCAGTTGACCTAGAAAAAAAAAATATTTCCAGGTTTTCCTTTCCCAGCCACCGGCTCCCCTCCAAAGTTAACTCTTCACGATCTCACCATCAGCACTTTTTTTTTTGTTGCTTCCTCTTTTCATGTCCATGGCCGCTCAGTTTGTTTGGGAGGCTGAATATTGCCCTTTTCTAATAAGCATCTATAATTTATCTGCGGCTCTTAGGCAGAGGAAAGGAAGGAAGGAAAGAAGGCGATAGGACCAGAGTGGAGCTTGAGATGCTAATCTCATAACATTTTCTAGTCCACACACACACACACACACACACACACAAACCCGATCAGGTCATTCGTCCCCAAATTCCATCTTCTACCTGAATGTCATCTGTATTGTCAGAGTTTGTTAAGTGACATTTCTCTCTGTGGATTTTTAAATGAGAGTCCTTGTATTTTAAAAGTGCAGCTTGTTCTGTTTTCTCAAATGTCCACGTAAAATTCGGAGGGCCCAAAAAAAATGCAGGCGAAAAAAAAATGCAATAAAAAAATTGAAAATCGTCAAAATTGAAAATGTTGACGATGAAGGGCTTATTTTTCCTTAAAATCAGCACTTAGTATTGAATGCCAAAAATGCCAGATACAGTGATCCCTCGCTATTTCGCGGTTCGTTTATCGTGCAGATTCGAGGGATTACTGTACTACCAACTACATAGGTATTTGTCGTCTGATCAAAAATGTTCTCACTAAATTTCTCAAAACACTGGAACAATATGACTGAGTCATTCAATTTTCAAATGATCTTAATAAATAAATGAGATCTTGATTTTGATCAAATTGGCCTGACGCCTTCAGATACCCTCAGTTACGCCTCCTCACTTGTTGTCAAGGCAGAGTGTTCAGTGGTTAACTTCTTTTTTCACTTGTAGGAATGAGATCGTGGTTAAGCCTCAGAGTCGTTACGTTTCTGGAACAGAATCGGTCTCTGCAAATGTAAACTCAGATAAAGATATAGAAAAAATATAGAAAAATATAATATATTTATTACAGCAAAAAGTGGCGCAAAGCCGACAAAGTACAAATAATGACGGTGGTAGACATACCAGGAGAAAACGAGAGAAACCAAATGCGCCTGCAGAAAGCAAGGGAAAAATGCAAATGATTATAGGATTGTCACCAAACGACAAGATGACCCAATCGCGAAAATACCAAAGTGTAATAATAAACACAGGCAAACTACTTACAGAAAATGGTAAACCAAGAACGGAGAACGAGAAGACGGAGCAATATCCAGAACGTCAAGAAAACTGCACATGAACAACGGCTTATGCAAGGCGAATCATCCGACAGTCAGATGTCGGCTTGGAAGTCCTTCAGTAGTCCGTGTTGCAATGAGGAACTTGTGCCAAAGCAATTTTCTGTGGTATTATTTATTTCATTTGAGTCCAAATTATTTCATTCATCTGGTGGGGATGAGAGCGCATTAGACACCGCCTTGATTTATCTTTGTCCCACTCTCATTGTGCTCCCTCCTCACACAGCCATCAGCCCCCCCCCCCCAACATCATATTTTCTTTTCACACGGCGCTTAAAAAAAAAGCTGTTTACTCCAAAGTTCTTTTTTGTGGTTAGTAGCTGCGCGATGGCTCGCTGCCTGTTTTGGGCACTTACTCGGCACATTGTTCGTCGCTGTCATCCTTCTTTTCTCCGGTATTCTTCCCTTTTGCTCCGCTCCCCTCCTCGGTCTACGGCTGAGCGCGTATAAAAACTTGACAATGTTTCTATTAACCCGCGGGTCAGCCGCAGAGCCAGAGAACTCTGGCCGAAATGATATGTTGACCATGGTTTACACTAGCCTTGCTACCCTGGGTTAAAGGATAAGAGAGTTTAGGTGACGTCTTGGGAGCTGTGATTTATTTCCGTCTCCACCAGTGGCAGCCTGAGGTGGTCACCACGGGTAGCCGTTTCAGGTGGGCACTGGGCCGCGAGAGGATCGCTTCTGAGGAAGCAAATACAGGTGCTTTCTTCCATTCAAGTGACGAAGCACATCGGGGAGGCACAAAACAGATCTCCAACTTGAATATGGCGCTTTTATTGTAGTTTATTTCCAGTAAATTGTATCTCAACATGCGCTAAAACAGAAGCGAGTGTCATGTTTAGCTAAGTGGTAGCTAGCTGGAGGAGCCCAAAAAGCAGGGAGGCAGGGAGGAGCAGGTTGGACTGACCATTGACCAAGATGTATTCAACATAAATACAAACAGTAGTACATTGAGGGGGAACAAAAACGAACTGAAGCACTCAAACAAAGTCCTGAAAACTACAAGGAACCAAAGTAACAAAAACCTATGACAGAAACAAAACACAAGCGGAGCACACGGACACTCACAATGATTCAACAAAGACTGAGAGAATCCAGGGCACTCAATACAAGTACAAAAACAAAGTGATGAGACAACGAGCAACACCTGGACAAGACACAAAGGGTCGAGGGAGCTGATTGGTTCAACACAAACGACCGGAACAGGTGGTGACAAAAAGGGCACGTGAGGGAACAAAACCAAATGGAACCTCAACAAAAACATAACAGCGAGACAAATAATTTGACCAAATGATTTCATGTTATTAGTTTTTGACATTTATAAATAGACATTTTACCCCCCAAGAGAAATTACACAAAACTGTCATGACGGTTCCAATCTTCTATTTTACACAGATTGAATATGTTGATGATTGCAGGGTCTCCTGGGTGCCCTTGAGTTCAATTTCCCAAAGTGAAGCCCTTAAATATCCTTAAAAATGGCACTCCATCTGTCAAATTTCACAGGTTTTGAAAATACTCTCCAATTTGCATTCAATGTCAATTTATTTACAATTCATTTGCTAAGAAAAATCCAGAATAGCACTCAAACGCAATTCTATGCCGCTTGACAGTTTCATCAGGTACACCGATGAGGTTTTGTGTAATTTCCATGAAGATTCATTCAAATTCCAAATTGTTGCTTCTTGGCCTGAATAACACCGGCAGCCATGCATGGAGATGAGCATGGATGTCACCCTCACAGTAGTTTTATCGGAATTGGAGGACATGAAAAGACGAGCAAAGAAGACTCTCTAATTGGGAAAGTTTTCATTGTTTTCTTAACGTTATCGTGTAGGTCTGAATTGTGCGAGGAGCTTATTTTTAACAAAGTGAGTTATGCATGGCATACGTGAATACTGTACAATGGGCGAAAGTCTGCGGAAGAGTCGCTGGTTAACAATGTTGATGCTAATCAACAAACACGTTTGACTTTCGAACTCCTCTTTGAAGTGAAGCCAAGTTACACTGACAGCATGTATGAATACATACAATATGGTAGATGTATCGAAGGGCATATTCCGAGTTAGACTGGAGGAAGTCAGAAGTCGGAGTTTGATAAGCAGGCTCTCTCTCTCTCTCTTTTGCATTTTACTGCCAACAGAATTGTGATGACTTTTATGATTCTCCTTTTTTTTTTGTTACTACTTCATTGCTATTTCTCGTTGCCGACTTGGTAGCAGACGACCTTGAACAAAGATGACGACGACGGGTTCACTTCTCGTATTTTCACCTTTTGATGAACTCTCTAGTTTATTCCCTCACCTTGCTCTCAACTTAGTTGTGTCAGCAAGGTACACACACACACACACACACACACACACACACACACACACACACACACACACACACACACACACACACATACACAAATTAGCTTTGAGCTAGGATTGGTGGTTACATGCAGTACAGCGTGTTACTGGTTCAGCTTGAAGAGGTTTTTATATGCTTGGGTCTTTGGGCATAGCTTGTGGACAGCTACTGCAAGAGAATACTTATGAAAGGTTTGCACATTTGTAATTAATACATGCGTCAACATTTAATTAGTTGCTATAAATCATGAGATAAGAACAGCCAGGATGACTTCCTGCCTGCCAAACTGTGAGCCCCAAATTAGCTCTACTGCGGAGTCCCTTTGGTCGTTAAAACGGCGCAGAAATCGCGTGCACATTTTTTATTCCATTATACATTTATTGTATGATGCAAATGCTTTTGTTCAGTCTGGAAAATAGTTACCATGTGTTTTAATAACATGTCGGTGACTCCACTGATTAGGAATAAGAGAACACTCTACACACCTGCCGATTAGCCTGTTTTGAGGGGGCGGGCACTGTCTGATGCTCACACCGCCCCACATATTGATGGGCCAATAACGAGTGTAATTTATCATAATACTGTGGGACGGCCTGGTGGTCCAGCGGTCAGCGTGTCGACCTCAGAGTGAAGAGGTACCGGGTTCAATTCCAGCTCTGGCCTCCCTGTGTGGGGTTTGCACGTTCTCCCGGGCCTGCGTGGGTTTTCTCCGGGTACTCCGGTTTCCTCCCACATTCCAAAAACATGCATGACAGGCTGATCGAACACTTAAAATTGTCCCTCGGTGTGAGTGCGAGCGCGGATGGTTGTTCATCTCTATATGTCCTGCGATGGGCTGGCAACCGGTTCAGGGTGTCCTCCCCCCCGCTCCAGCACCCACCGCGACCCTTGTGAGGATAAAGCGGTCAGAAAATGGATGGATGGAGGAATAATACTGTGGGGTCGAAATACATAACATCTCGCTCACAGGCACTTTCAGAAATAAGTGTGGGCAGGCATGTCAAAGACCCAAATATTTCCACAATCCCCCCCATTTACCGTATTTTGCAGAGTATAAGTCGCATTTTTTTTCATAATTTGGCCGGGGGTGCGACTTATACTCTTGAGCGACTTATGTGTGAAATGGTTAACACATTGTACACATCACATATTATTTTCCCATTAAACCACAAGAGGGTGCTCTCGGCCTGTGTTGATACTTTCCACGTTGGCGGTAACTGAGAAAAACAACTGACGATGACTCTGACGTAAGCGACGTAGAAGAGGAAGCACTGCATCTTCTACCTCGGGAGTTGGCGGAGTTGTTTAAAGGTGACACCGAGCATGAAGATTTCATTGGATTTCGTGATTTGGAGTGACGCTGATGGTTTGGTAAATTTGTTAGCATGTTCTTTGTGCTATAGTTGTCTAAATAACTCTTAATATGTTACGTGAACATACCAGGCACATTCACAGTTTAAGCATCACGTAACGTTAGCATATCGTACACTTATTCAGCCTGTTGTTCTCTAGTTTTATTTTATTTTAAATTGCCTTTCAAGACGACATGTATGTTTTTGGTGTTGGATTTTATCAAATAAATTTCCCCCAAAAATGCGGCTTATACTCCAGTGCGACTTATATATGTTTTTTCCTTCTTAATTATGCATTTTTTGGCTGGTGCGATTTATAATCCGGAGCGACGTATAATCCGAAAAATACGGTACCCCTATTTTTGCCATTACCATAAATAAAGAGTTTGATGATGGTGACAGTTTGACGCAGGGACGGACTATTTCTCTTCCAATTATTGAACAAACTTTGTTCCTGAAGCTTGTGTGTGTGTTTTGTGGGTGGCGTGCATGGAGCGGCGAGGGCAGGGAGCATTTGGCATGTGACTTATTCATGAAGATGACAGGATGCTTGTGAACAGCAGCGCGAACACGATTCACATCAGAGCGCCCGCCTCCTCCCGCACGTCTCTCCCGCTGTCACTCTCGCTCTCCTTCTCGTCCTTCACGTTCAGTCTCCTCCTCTGCTTTGTCTTGTCTTCTCCTCCTCATTCACGCTAGTTTGATGGCACCTTTCGGTCCTCACCAAATCAGTCAGGTCCAGCAGTAATTGGACAGTGCATTACTTTTTTTGGGGGGACTTTTTGATTTACAGCCATGTCTATCAATAAACCCCCCATTGCTGTGTCCCAAACTAATTGGACTGTTGACTGACAGTCATGTTTCACTGCCAGGTGGGGCCCATTTCCTCCTTATTTCATGACAAATCAAGCACATTAAAAATCTGGCACAGAGTTCTTTATTCTGTGTCCCGCGGCCCACCAGTTTATCATCCCTGGAATTGTTTTTGTATGTGCCCTGCAATCAACTGGCAACCAATCCAGGGTGTAGAATCATGGCTAGGCTCCAGCTCATCGGAGCCCCTAATGAGAATAAGCGCAATAGAAAATCAATGGATCAATGGATGGATGTACCCCCACACGCATCACAATCAGGTAGGGCAGCAGAATTACAAACATGATTTCGATTTTGGTTCCTGACGATTTAAAAAAAAACCCATCATAATTGAAGAAAAATGTTTAATTTACCGAACGGTGGTATGTATTTGTGCGCAAGTCACAACCTTGTGAAAGTATCCTGAATGTATCATGTTACTTGGATAGCAAGCATGTGATGCAGGGCTGTAAATGAAGTTTTGGCAAGGGTTTCACTAGTGCGGCCAATTTATGTTCTTTTTTCCAGCACGTTAGGTGCACCCACATTTTCCACTGTATTCGACATATATAATTGATATTGATATCATATACAGTCAAACCTCGGTTTTCGTCCATAATCCGTTCCAGAAGGCTGTTTTAAAACCGAAATTGTTCGAAAACCGAAACCACGCTCTTTTTAAAATAAAAATGTTTACTGAACACGTCTGCTCACAATGGAACGCAACACGAGGAAGCGTCACTTCCTTGTCTACCCGAGGAAGCGTCACTTCCTCGTGTAAGGAAGGCGAGAGGAGTCAAATGGTGCATTCAAGTGCGCTCAGTTTGTTCGAGAACTGAAATTTGTTCGTCATCCGAGGCATAAAAAACTCGAAATTTTTGGTGGAAAACCGAATTGGTCGAGAACCGAGACGTTCGAAAACCGAGGTTTGACTGTATATGATATATTTCCCTCCAAACTATCATTGTTTTATATGCTGCTGATGATAAAGCAAGTAAAAACAAAGTCTATACCTTTCTTTAAGAGCTAATTATTTTTATTCTCAAGACGATTGAACTTTGACCTTGAAATGTAAAATGAAAAAAATATTTTAGATTAATTTAAAAAAATAACATGCTATAACGCACTCAGGCTCTGTTCATAATTGCACTTAAGACAGTGCTTCTCTGTTATTTTCTGTTATTCCTCTCCTCGGAGTGAGAAAACATTTTTGCATGTTCTCCCCGTGCCTGCGTGGGTTTTCTCCAGGTACTCCGGTTTCCTCCCACATTCCAAAAACATGCATGGCAGGCTGATTGAACACTCAAAACTGTCCCCAGGTGTGAGTGTGAGCGCGGATGGTTGTTCGTCTCTGTGTGCCCTGCGATTGGCTGGCAACCGGTTCAGGGTGTCCCCTGCCTACTGCCGGAAGACAGGTGGGATAGGCTCCAGCATCCCCCGCAACCCTTGTGAGGATAAAGCGGTTCTGAAATTGGATGGATGGATGAATATTTAATATTCACAGTCATTTTGAAATCAATGAACAATAGTTTTTTTAATCGTGATCTTTTTTTTCTCCCCTAATTGCCCAACCCTACTATAAAGTGGTGGAATCTCTCTTTTGGGTTGTGTGACACTGTGACATGCTGTGAGGCAAAGTAAAATAAAAATAAAAATGTTGCACGATAAAAAATAATACTGTTTTGTTCTTCTGCTGCCACTGGCAGTATGGTGGTTCGATTCTCGGTCAGTGCTGCAGTACCAATCCACTGCCGGCTCCATGCCCGGAAATTCCATCAGGAAGGGCATCTGACAGAAAAACTGTGCCAAACAATACTAGTGAGTGACTTGCTGCGGCAACTCCTGATGGACCAAACAGAAAGTCACCACAACCACTGTTATTTTTGGGGGTGGGTGGGCGTATTGTTTATTTTCACCAACGGTGACTTTGAAAGTGCACCGCAGCAGCCTGTTAAAACCACAAATCTGAGCAACAAAACAGCCACATTGCGCTCCTGGCTCCATCTAAACTTAGTGACAGCAGGGAGGCATCATCGCTGTGAATGTACCTCATGCGCTGACACACGTCTGGCCTCAATAATTCAGCCTCTCTCTCTCACTTTCCTTCCGCTGCACACCCTTTCCTCACCCATGACACTTTGAGTAAAAAGAAAATCGTTCTCTCAGTTTGAGATTTGAGCTCTCTGAGCTCACACTTTGCCATGTTTTTTTTTTTTTTAAATCCATTGCATCTCACATCTCACTCACATAGAGATGGTGTTTGTTGGCAATGTTTCAGTGAAGTTTATCTCCTCAACCTGCTCTTCTTAAGTTTACCCAACGAGGACGGGTTTCATATGTGAAGAAAGAGACTTAAAACGGGTGCTTGACATGCTTGAACATCTTGAAGTTTTAAGATGGATGTTTTCAAGTGGGCTTGAGTTCTGCATAAAGTAGTTTGAAAGTGCTTCACAAGGTCTGAATACTCACCCTTTTCCCTTTTGACGGGTAGGTTTTGTGTGATACGAGTCGATGAGCCCAAATATCACACAGTGGCCTCTGCTGCCCCACAAAATAAATATTGGGGAAGAAGGACAAACAACCATTTATCTGAAAGCCATTTGCTGGAGGTGGACATGCAACAAGTGATGAAGTCACGAACACCACATGCACCTTTTCCCTTTGACTTCTTCATCTACGATGAGAAAACCACCATTCCAAAGTTTTTAAAGCGATCATCCACAAAGTGTTGGCACAGTTACTTAGTGAATACCTGTCATGTTTTGGTTTGTGACCAACAGGTGGCACTGTAGGGCTCTCCCTGCAGCTGCACACCTGTTGGTCGTTATGTAATCAGTAGTATATCATGTTTGTTTATTCTGTCATGTTTAGCTCATGTTTAGGACCTAAACATGACCTAAACTTTAGGTCATGTTTCTGTTACTATTAGTTTTTAGTTAGCTTCTGCCATGGTTTTTGTTTGATACTTTGGACATTGTTTGTTTTGGATTTAGTTTTCTCTGTATTTTATCAATACAATTCGTCAAGTACAACCTGCTCCTCCCTCCTGCCTTCTTTTTGGGGTCCACCACCACCACGCAACTTGACAATACAGCCAACCCTCGGTTTTCATCCATAATCCGTTCCAGAAGGCTGTTCGAAAACCGAAATTGTTCGAAAACCGAAACCACGCACTTTTTAAAATATAAATGATTATTGAACACGTCTGCTCGCAATGGAAAGCAACACGAGGAAGCACCACATCCTCATCTACCCGAGGAAGCGTCACTTCCTCGTTTAAGGAAGGCGAGAGGAGTCAAATGTTGCATTCAAGTGCGCTCAGTTTGTTCGAGAACCGAAATTTGTTCGTCATCCGAGGCATAAAAAACTCGAAATTTTTGGTCGAAAACCGAGACGTTCGAAAACCGAGGTTTGACTGTACTTGATTTTAAAAGTAACTATATTATAGTACCAGTTGCTTTAATAGTACACTTGGCACATATTGACAACTCAGCTGCACAAAAATGACACCTTGTTTAGCCACTTGGAAGTACATTTTTAACCAGAACATTTCAGAATAAAATTTGTTTTGAGTCAAAATAAAATAAAGATAATCTTTTTGACTCACCATGATTATTTTAATTAAAAAAAACGAGTCATTTCACTTTACGTAAACATTAAAAAGACAATCTCAATCTTTAGACTTCAATTAATATAAATACATTTATAATGAAATAAAATCTAAAATCAAGGTAATATTTTATACTTGACGTATTTAACTTTACTGTTGGAAAGGCAAAAAGTCAACATATGTAATTTGTATTGTTTATAAATATAACGAATACATTTGGGGACCTCCTGAACTCACAGTCTGGGGGGAATTTTCTTATAGGTTGAATACATACTGTGCTGCGATCCATGTTTTTTTTTTTTTTGGGGTGGGGGGGAACGTAGTGTTATTGAAGCTACATAACCAGGGTTTCCCCCTGCAAATGTGAGTCAATTTCTGACTTGTACATCCTCAGGGGCTCTTCACTTTAGAGGTTTCACAAACCCTTATGAAACAATTTACCATCATCTCGCGTCTTGAAACTCCTTCTCTACAATCCTCTTTCTCTTTCCTTAACATCATATATAAATGTTGTCCATTCTCATCTTTGTCAACGCTTCTCAATATTATTCTTCGTCTCTCTTCTGCAACGTGGACCTTTTTTTTTTCCGCAGCCGCTATCTCTCTCTTCTCTGTCAGGTCCTCGCCATCATGCGCCGATTGATTCAGCGGCGAGCATCCACCCACCTCTCCACTTAGTTCGTATATAGGATGAGTGGCCCAATTGCGGCTGAAATCTGCAGACAGCCGTTGGGAAGCAGAAGCTGAAGGGCTGACAGGGGAAAACAAGCGAGGCAACAACAGCAAGCGGCCGGTCAAATAAGGGTGGGTGGGAAATAATGAGGACGAGTGCTCAAACCGGTAATACTCAAAATTAAAAGACGGCAGTCTGTACAGTGGCCAGTAGAGGGCACTTTGTGATGTTTTCCAATATGGATTTGGGCAATTTTAACTCCTGCAATACAGCATATTTGCCCAAATAATGATCTTCCTTCACATTAGAGGCATCGTCCACATCTTAAAATAGATGTCCAAAGGGAATGAATAGCAATTCAGATTGTCTGCACACAGGCATGAAAAAGTTAACGGTTGGGCACATTTGAACTTTGTCCATCTGCAATGTTTCACACTTATTTCTTCAGTGCAGTTTATTTTATTTTGCTCCATAGTAGTAAATTTTTCTCAATTGTTGTTTCACGCTAAATTCACAAAGGCCGCTGATGGAAGTCTTGCAGAGAGCTGTCTCTTCTCGGAATCCAAGGCATTTTTACTTCGTTTTGTCTCGGCCTTGGACAGGGCGGATTCTAAATGTTTAATCTTCACCGGTCGAGACCAGGCCAGTACTACTGTGATCAGTGAATGCAGGTGCCACACCACCTGAACAGGACAGAGAGTGCACCAACAACACCGTGGCAAACTACAACCATGGCAGACGATGGAGAGGAAGGCGCTATATAATCCCCACAAAATCCAAAATACGGTCGTAAATGTTTTATTTTCTGAAGCTCGCAGAGGATCGCCAGATTTATAGCAGCGTTTTTTTGTGTCACTCAAACAGCAGGTGGCCATTAGCGCTGCTGTTATTGAATTACACGGTTCTCAATGAGGCTCATTTGAATTGAGGTGGTTTATATTAGCTCATTTAAATGGCCGCAAATAACGCTGGTGTACCAAGACACAATTTGCTTGGCAGCGCAGTTAGTGAATTAAATGGTTTCTGTTTGCTCCATTTTTATCGGCTAGCGCCATGCAAAAGCCACTCGATCCCTTTGTGAATTTGCCCGTTTGTCTATTAAACCGTTAGGGCAAACTGAACGCAATTGGTCACTTTTGATCCAATTTTAAGGAATATGTTGAGTGGTGCTTTGTTGCGTTTGCCATGCTAAATCGCACTCATCCTCTGAGTAGCATGGTCATGACACCATTTTTACGTTTCATGTTTATGCATCCTGGTTCTTTGCTCACTGTCGGCATGCCCATCCAAATAAGGGTGTTTGAGTAAATGCACATCGACTATCACCTGTTTAAGGGTAGATGAAATTGGCAAACATAAACACCTTACCTTGTCTTGTTGTTTGTCGAAACATTCACATTGAATCAGTCTGTGGATGTTTCCAAGAATGGATTAGATGTGATTCAACTGCATGGTTTCCATCACTGAAATGTAGCTTATATTATACATTTACATATACAGTGAAACCGGAATAGGAACAATACCGGTAGGTGATTCTATCGTGTTTGTGTTTACTTTTAGCAGAGTAAGCCTCTCTGGGGAGTATGTCATTTAATAGCCATCTTGAGATCAGCTACATGCTATTTCCATAAACAGCATTTGGGTACATTTATTTGATTATGACACCAATAGTGATGAGAATGGATAATAGATAGTCATAGACTTTCTTAAATTGTCATCACTTCAGTATATTCCGGGGTTATACATTTATTTAAATTCTAAAAGTCTCATGACATTGGTCAGTTTGACTTTAACCCTCATGCAGTATTTTTAAGCGGCTGCATGAAGGGTATTACGTCCACGAGGATTGTCCCAAAAATGTCCCTCTTCCAATGTGCAACACCTTCTTTCACTTTTAATTCTTTTTCACTTTCAACCCCTCAAAATGTTCAGTGGGAATTGGCCAAGAAATTTCAGCTTCGTGGAGTTATATTTCACTGTTTTGTCCGTGGTGTCCATTTGTCCAACAGTCCAAAATCGTCCAAAGTGACCGAAATGTCCAATTTGGGGATAATTACTGCATGGGGGTTAAATGTACATGTACAGTCAAACCTCGGTTTTCGAACGTCTCGGTTCTCGACCAATTCGGTTTTCGACCAAAAATTTCGAGTTTTTTTATGCTCCGGGTGACGAACAAATTTCGGTTCTCGAACAAACTGAGCGCACTTGAATGCACCATTTGACTCCTCTCGCCTTCCTTACACGAGGAAGTGACGCTTCCTCGTGTTGCTTTCCATTGTGAGCAGATGTGTTCAGTAAACATTTATATTTTAAAAAGAGCGTGGTTTCGGTTTTCGAACAGTTTCGGTTTTCGAACAGCCTTCTGGAACGGATTATGGACGAAAACCGAGGTTTGACTGTATATCATTGCTGTCCTATGGAAAAAAAGGTGTGTCAGCATTTTTGTCATTAAAAAAAATAATAACTCAAGTTTCGGATCAGATAACGGATGGATGGATTGTGCGTTACATCAGAAGTTTCCATCTTTTACTCGCAAAGTGCCATTCAGTTCCTAGTGACAGGTACCTAGCTTACGATATTGTGGAGAAAAGGTGCTCAGCAGGACGAAAGGGTCAAATTAAAAGCAGACAAAAGGCGCAGTGAGAGCGACATTGCAAAGGGCATCCGGAGAAGCTAAAAGAAGAAATACTACTCAGGAGACAGCGAGACACATCGACGGGAGGCTCCCCGAATGAAAAAGGAGCAATGAGTCTGTGTGATGAAAGAAAGAAGGAGCCTACTTTTGTTTGGGAAAAGTATTTTTAAACATTGTTCCCTCTTATTTTGTCGAACGTTGGTTTATTTAAAAAAAACAAACAGAGTCAATAACGGTTACACGGATTGACTTAAAAATAAACCTGGCATCCTAGAGGAATTTAACACAGTCAATAAAATGATGGCGGATCAACAATTGAAGTAAACTACCAAGCTCTTACTGTCTGCTGTTCTTTATTACTCAATTGTGCCGCTGTACTGAACTGAACCACGACATGATTCATGATGAGACTTCGCAACCAAATCACGATTGAACCACATTTGTGACATTTTTTTTTTCTTCATTGACGCGACTTGTTGCTAGGCAGAATTTCATTTCTGTTCTCATGTCAGATAATTTGATTTTAATAGGCAGTAAAAGCGCAAGTTTTTTTTTGCTGTCCCACATCGGATACAAAGGACAGGGAAAGTTAGCTCGACATGTACCCCAATTTCTTTTATACAGATTAATTGAACCACAACTGTGCTTTAACCCGTTCATGGTAAGCTATAAAGTAGAAAGTTGATATTTTTCCATTGGCATAATCGGGTAGTGCTACCTGGTGTTTTTTCAAGTAGTAAACCACTGCTTGGTGACTCATTGGTCAAGTAGATTCGGCATGGTCACCTTTGTGTAATATACATTTGACAATGTATATTAATTTTAATCTGTTGCTGTGGCTTACTTTTTATACTCCACTGTCGGCATTGCAGGAGTCTCTTGCTTTTGTGCTGGTCTTGAATGACACATGCCAAGTAAAGTAAATACAGGGGACACTGCCCTGATGTTTTTTTTCTTCTTGTGTCTGTTGTTTGAGAATTTGTCCTCGTTATTCTTTACGTTAGTCCAGTGGTTATTTCACAGTCAGAGGTACGGGTTCGATCCCAGCTCCGGCCTCCCTGTGTGGAGTTTGCATCTCCCCGGGCTTGCGTGGGTTTTCTCCGGGTGCTCCGGTTTCCTCCCACATTCCAAAAACATGCAAGGCAATGTCGTTTGTGAGTGGACGGTGTGCCCTGCGATTGCAGGGTGTCCCCCGCCTAAAGGCTCATAAGCGTAGTGAGGATGAAGCGGTTTGGAAAATGGATGGATGGATTCTTTACGTTACGTTATTTCTCATTGGTGTGAGCTGGTTTGGAGTGACGGTGAGCAGAATCAAACATTTCAGCATTAGGGTAGCTGGCCTCTTGCTTCTTTGGCTCATCCCAAGCTGGCTGTCCACATCTCTTCCTGATCCCCCTCTGGGCCCAGGGAGCCTTCTCTCAATGTGTTGTCTAATTGGATGGCATGCTTCCATTCTCGGTATCCCACCTGTTCAGACAACAGTGGCCGCAATAAGATGTCACAGATGGGTCCCCACTTTGTTCCCCTCCAACCACATCCTGCCTCTCTTTTACTTTTGGCCTTGCTATTTAAAGTCCTCATCTATCTTCTGCTTCATTCTTCATTGTTCCATCTTTTCATTCTTTCTTCCTCTGCTTCCGCATTCCCGCCCGCAGCACCCTGCGATGCAAACAACCTGTTCGTGGGGGGAAAGTGAATTATTGAAAGCGCCGCTGTTGTTCCCCGGGTGCTGAAGCGGGGCGCCGGGAGGAAGTCGGCAGAGGAGGACGATGGTGGCGGAGGCGAAGAATGGAGAGTCTTATAAGGACAGGGGGGATCGTAGGGCTAAACGACAGGATGTAATTGTGTGTAGAAACTGGCCATTCATCCATCCATCCATCCATTTTCGAATCCGCTTCACCTCACAAGGGTCGCGGGCGTGCTGGAGCTTATCTCAGCTGTCTTCGGGGCAATCCTGAACCGGTTGCCAGCCAATCGCAGGGCTGCCAATTTGATACGCATTTCAACCTCTATGCTAACTGCTATGTTTGTGCACTGATGAGGTTCGTGTTTACATGACTTGACTTTTTGCTTAGTTGGTTGTAAGGCATTTATTATAGGCAGACTTGATTAAAATGAAGACAAAGGGCATGGTACTTGTTTACATTAACGGTCTGTGTCACTTGGTCATAAACCATTAACAGCCGAGCATGCAAAATAGTCATTAAAGCACATTGACAGAGGACACATTAAAAATGCATATGACAGCGCATTTGCAATGTCATTTAAGCACCCATCTCATTAAGAGGCGCCGACATGTGCAAGAGCATTAACATCTTGTATTGCATTGACTGGAATAGAAGTACTGTACGCAGTGATAATTTTACGGTTTAACCCCAGCGAGTCCCAGGGACTCGCTGATCAGAATCATTCAATCATTTAGAGAGTCCTAAATTTCGAATTCTGAAATGGTCTACTTATTCACGCGGGACGCAGAGGTAACGAGATGACATGGTGTCTTTGACATAAATTCTCCTCTCTTTACTCTGACACAGTCAAATTATTATCGCAAAAAACTATCAAACGTTAGCTGTCCTCTGTGATATCTCGGCAGTTTGCGAGTGTTGAGATTGTTAACTGATAACTGCGACACTTTCTCCGTAGTTTTTTTTTGTTTTTTTTGTTTTTTTTGACTGAGACATTTCCTTTTCAAAATTATGCGTTAGGACGCGGGACGCAGAGGTAACGAGATGACACACTTCAAATTGTCACAGCATTTTACAGCTGAGAACGATGTTAAATAAGTTTCACTTCTTTTAATGGCTCATATTTGCTGCCATCTAAAAGGAGTGAAGTCAAATGTCAATTCATTGTAGATATATATGCAATGACTTAAGAATCAAACGTAATCACCTTTTTTGAACATACCGCATTTCGTCATCACAATGATAGCGGCCCGTTGCGTTGCCTGACTTAAGACCTAAATACATCTCTCCTGATGGATGCCCCATTTAATTACAGTAAGAACTGTAATTGTAATTGTTAGATATGTACAGAAAGTTATGAGAGCATGAGTGATGCTTGAATGGATTTAGTCCAGGATAAAATTGTCGCCTTCCCAAAAAAGTAACATGTAAAAATAAGATAAGCACCGCTTGAAATCAATTCGTTACTGTACTCACGTTTTGCTTTGATGACAGGGCTCTATTTTTGCAGAGAGCATAAATCCTGCATGGCATTTCCCTACGCGGAGGTGGGTTAGACCCAATGTTGGTCATTTTGAACAGGCCGACGGATCTGCGAATGGGAGTCCAATCAAAGTGGCTTGTTTTATAGCCTTTAAATGTGGCACACTAGTTGCGCATTAGAATCTCAACATGGTGGAAGAACATATATGCCTTGGTCAGGGTGGGGTTAAGATTACTATGAATGAAATATGTCACGTTGCACCAGCTGCCTACCCTGCGCCGGTGTGAAACCTGGTCAGAGCAGGCTTAAGGTTCCGATTGACTTTCTGCCACCTAAATTGTCAGCCGGCCAGGCGGATCTCCAATACATTTCTTCTGCCGAGCCAGCCAGCGCAGCTTGGCCGATGCCGCTCTGCCAAATTGCAAAACACGCAGAGTAAGCTTTGCGCTGATCAGAAAATCAGGCTCCGCCAGCATTTGTGCCATGTTGCCGATGCGTTGTCTGCAAAAATAGAGCGCATGGACTTCGAGGCTTGTTCTAGCCATCCCTCTAGACAGCACTTCTCATTAGCTGTAGAAATATTGACCTAAGAATTAATTATTAATTCAGATTGATGACTTAATGAAATTCATCTGTCTGTAAAGACAACAATCGGGTTCAAGATTTCTTGCAATAATTATCAGCAACGATTCAAAAAAGTTGGAAATAGATACATTTTTACATCCAATACTTTATTTTCAAACAATCTCTTCTCGAACAATTCTAGGATATCACAATGACCCGTCACTGGTGGGCTATTTTCAGAACAGGCTCGCAAGTTACTCATGTGGTCCTTGGGGGCAAACTGGCGCACGCGGCCACCATGTTGGTGACCACTGGCCGATATCAGCCACCTTCACTAATGTATACCATAGCATAAACAATGACCTAGAACAGGGGTGTCAAACTCATTTTTGTCGCAGGCCACATTGTTGTTACGGTTTCCCTTGGAGGGCCGTCATGAATTTTGGGAAACCATATCAATGTTTAATCACTTTCACATATTACATACACAGCACACAACAAATTGATGGATAACTAGTTTTAAAATCAGAAGTCAAGAATAATGACTGTGATTGTGGATTACATAGAACAATTTGAAATTTTGGTTCAGACTTTTGCAAGCATCATGGAACTTGACATACTTGATTTGCTTTCGCGGGCCTCATAAAATGATGTGGCGGACCAGAGCTGGCCCCCGGGCCTTGACTTTGACACCTGTGACCTAGAATAACTGAGCATCATTTATAACTTCACTTACAACATTACCCGTGACAACAAATGGCTCACAAATGATCTGAATTCGAAAAAATGTTAATGAATTGTGTGTGCAAGTAAATGAACGTGCAGCCGCGACTTTCCTAATTTCAACGAGCAACCCAGGCTAAACTTGGCTCAACACTGACATTCAAAGTTTTTCTTGTTGAGATCTACCATTTCAGGATGCGTCCACGACACCGATTACGACTTTTACAATTTTAGACACGGCTTTGGCACAATATTTTGAGACAAAAAAAGCAAATAGGGCAGTTTTCAAGTGAGTAACTGGCGATAGACTCCAAAGAACTAAACAACAATAGGCTCCTTTGTGAATAGCGGATGTGGAAGACTGTATTGTTTGTGAAAATTAAGTTACACTGAATTGTAGAGCTGACAAGGAGTTCAAAATATTTCACTCTACTCGAAACAAACCACATATTCCAGATTAAAAGATAAAACCATGTATGAGTTATAAATAGTCCACCGCAGGGATGTGTTCTTTTTTGTAATGTGCATGTTTGGGGATTTTCTGCACTTTTATCTTCATCCCACTTGTAGAATTGCTGCGTTTTCAGTTTGGCACTGGCAGCTTTGAACACACGCCGAAGAAAATATGTTCTTTTATTGGTGCCAAATTGATTTGAAACTTGTTGATGCAATATAAATGTTCTTCACCGGAGCGTCGGCTGTCGGCCAAGGCGTTGATTCATGTGCGCTGGCTCGGCTTTTAAAAGCGCAACGACCGCATTCGGTTGCTTTGCGGAGGCTTCTTTGTTCTTCCCTGTTGTTGTCCTTGAGCTTGACAAGACATCTTTAATTTATCTCTTTTATTAACGATAATGCCCGCAAGAATAATTCTAAGCGAGGAGCCCCACCCAAGTTCAATAAATCTCCCCTTATAAATTGGACATGTTAATAGTGAATTGTGTTTTCCCCATTCTACCAGATAGTTGGCGTTTTATGTCAGCGCGCTTGACAACTGGGTATACGATATCCGCTGACGTGTCCTTGAACGGTGAACCAAACACCCAGACGGTGTGAGGATGCTGTCGCCAAGCGGGATCCATATGCAGCTCATGCATCGATCAATATTACTCGGTTGTATCAAGTTGTTATTGCAAAGTCAATCATCGCGGCGTCTGATTTTAACAGCTCTCATCATCACTTTCTTCCCAAGCATAAGAAGGCGACTGAAGTGAAGTCAATTGTGAAAAAGTCTTTGCCGATTTCATGGGACATTCAAAGGCTCAACTGGTTCAGTTTAAGTGTAATGAGAGTTTTGGGAGGATTCCCTTTATAGTCATTAGAGCTTTTCCAGTCTGACTCTTGGATCGCTTTTGGAATTAATGATAACAATATTGGAGGAGGCGGCCCAGTGGTCCAGTGGTTAGCATGTTGACCTCACAGTGCAGAGGTACCGGGTTCGATTCCAGCTCAGGACTCCCTGTTAAAGGTAAGATCGGGCCGCCCGAGCCCGACCCGACCCGAATTTTGGGCCTAAAATTAGCAATCATTGCTTCGGGTTCAGGTCGGGTTGGGCTTCTCTCTCGCTGACTTTTGTTGTTGTTGTTGTTTCGAGGCCGTGAATAGTTTTGGCCACGAGAGACCGTGGTTCGCAAAAAAACAGAAGTCGCCTCATCACAACACGTACTGTACTAAACTCTTGCAATGACAATTCAAAGACCTCCTTCCAGTTTCTGTCGAGTATCCACCCGTCAGTGTTCGTCTTTGTCTCTCTGCTTCTCTCTCTAAAAGTGCCGCGCTAGATTCTTAAGGACGTACAGCTGCTATGGTTTACGGCCCAATTTTCAACCCGTCAAAATGACGGACGGCCTTAAATTTTCCCCGTCCATGATGGGAAATTGTCGGTTAATGTAACCTCTTCAGAAACAGAAATATAAGACATATAAATGTTTATACAGTCTTGTTTAACTTAGATTTCGTTACAAAAGACAAGCTTTGTTATCAGAAATCACCCCTCCTCCTCCCGAGTCCTCACAAATAAAATATGAAATCTCAGGTTTGCTTCGGGCTCGGGCCTGCATATCAAGTTAAGTGATCGGGCTCGGGCCGGGTCGGGCTTAAATACCCTCGGGCCCGGTCAGGTCGGGCTTGATTTTTTAGGACCGATCTTACCTCTACTCCCTGTGTGAAGTTTGAATGTTCCCCCCGGGCCTGCGTGGGTTTTCTCCGGGTACTCCAGTTTCCTCCCACATTCCAAAAACAAGTATGGCAGGTTAACGGAACACTCTAAATTGTCCCTCGGTGTGAGGGTGAGCGCGAATGATTGTACATCTCTGTGTGCCCTGCGATTGGCTGGCAACCGGTTCAGGGTGTCCCCCGCCTACTGCCCGAAGACACCTGGTGTAGGCTCCAGCACCCCCTGCGACCCTTGTAACGATAAAGCGGATGGGAAAATGGATGGATGGCTGAAATATTGGAAGATTAGAAAATTGTATCCGTCCATCCATTTTCTAAAGCGTTTGTCCTCATTTGGATTACGGGTAGGCTGGAGCCTATCCCAGCGGACTTGGCCCGCTTTGGCGGTGTTCACCCTGCCGTGGTCATCGGTCAGTCGCTGTGCACAGCGATTGGAAAAAGCAACAGTGTTTGATGATGATGAAAAGGCATCCCACTGAGATGGAACATCCGCAGCAAATCCCAGCCACACACAGATTTTAAATGTCGTGCTTTGGTATCCACTTTGGCACAACTGTTGAAGATTGGCAAAAGCTGTTGAGAAAAGATGCAATGTTTCAAGTGACGGGCAATTGTTACTATGCTGAACACATGATTGTATTTTATTTTATTTTTTAAACATCAGACGCAAACGCACACACATACTGAATAATTCCCCCCAGGACTCATTCCAAAAACTGAATAATGAATTACACCCACTGTACCAGCAAGAGTGTTTCATTGGAGGAAAATGTAGAGCAAGGATCCATCAACCATATTGAGTATGAGGACACACACAGTCCTTACGGTTCAAACTCTCTCGCACGCATTGCACAACCGCACACAAACTCACCCCCACAAACACACACAATCGAACAGGAGCAGACGATGCTCTGTGGTCCGCTGTGGTTGTAATAGCCTCATTATTCATCTGTGCATTGTGCTTTAACAGCCTGCAAAGGTACGAGGGGGGGAAACCAGAAGCTATTAGATCCACGACCACAAATAGAGACATGCATTTATTTATAAAACACATATATTTATGCTCAAATTATTCTCAATAAAAAGATCACCATACTTGCCACCAACTCCAACATTCCTTAAATGCGCGAACTTGCTTATTTGCCGACTGTTTGATGGGGGCACTGAATTGAATGTGAATAATTTAGCACATTGAGCGTGAGGCTGGCCCAGGCTGAAAGTAATGCTTGTGATGGGGGAAAAAAAAAAACTGTGTTGTTCTAAACATTAGAAGAACCACACATACGTAACTGATTTTTATCTTCAGATACAGGATGTGATACGTTTTTGGCCTGTTCTTCACAGCGCTGTAGTCACTTTGTGTTTCTTAAATTACTTTAATAATTGAACATTTTAGAATACCTAAGTGTACCTTGTCTTAGGCCCCCTGGCATCTTATATGACGCAAACATTATCGATTTGGGGTTTTAAAAATAGACAGTGATTTTAAATTGGGCGGGAAAGTTGGTGCTTTTGTTAAATTCAGCTTTTTTATATATACGGTATATATTTTAGGCAACTTGCTAAAGTAAAGCCTCTCCTTTGACAACAGCACAAAGAAACAGCAATCCATGACTTTGTCACATCTTGGCTGGATTCCTGTAATGCACCTTAGTTTGGAGTAGGGAGTCCTCCTTCAAGCGTCTCCAGTTGGTCCAAAATGCTGCTGCTGCCCTCCGAACTGGAGCTCATAGGAGGGAGCACATAACTCCAGCTCTGGCCTCTCTTAACTGGATTTCTTTCTATTTTAGATTTCATTTTAAGATTCTTTTATTCGTCTTTCAATCTTTCAATGGTATCGCCTCACTTAGCATCTCTGAGCTCTTCCACCTCAACATACCTCAGGTCAACGGACCAGATGCTACTGGTAGACGAAGAAGGCCTCAGAAGGCATCAAGCTTTGGAATGACTTTCCGTGAAACGTTAGGCAATCATCTGCTCTGTCCATCTTTAAAAGTTGTCTTAAATCATATTTTTATTCTTTGGCTTTCGACTCAGCATGACAAGTCAATTTTGATTATGTGCACTTCAAAATGTTCTATTTCCCCCAAATAACTGTATAATTTATTTGGAACCTTTTTAAGTATAATAATATTCATAAATGTTAATATTATATTTACAAATATCCATCCATCCATCCATTTTCCGAACCGCTTAATCCTCACTAGGGTCGCGGGGGGTGCCGGAGCCTATCCCAGCTGTCTTCGGGCAGTAGGCGGGGGACACCCTGAATCGGTTGCCAGCCAATTGCAGGGCACACAGAGACGAACAACCATCCACGCTCACACCCATACCTAGGGACAATTTAGAGTGCACAATCAGCCTGCCATGCATGTTTTTGGAATGTGGGAGGAAACCGGAGCACCCGGAGAAAACCCACGCAGGCCCGGGGAGAACATGCAAACTCCACACAGGGAGGCCGGAGCTGGATTTGAACCCGGTACCTCAGCACTGTGAAGCCGACGTGCTAACCACTGGGCTACCGGGCCGCCCTATTTACAAATATTGATAGCTTAATATAGTTTAGCATGTATGTAATGATTAATATGGCATTTACAGTACATGTTGCCGAATAGACATGCACCTTTACATTCTACACTCAGCCCTGTTATTTTTAGACACTGTATTAGCTTTGTGCAATGTGTTAGGAGAAACTGCATTTACTTATTATTACTACAGACTCGGTGTGTAGTTTCATGTTGAAGTTAGCTTTAGCCGACCTAAAATCACTGCAAGACAAGACTGCACATTGAAAAAGGAAATTGACCTTTTCTGTGTTTCCACAGATGTGAGGAGAGTCAGGCAATATTGGAGTGTAAATATATTTAATTCGCCAATAAGGCAAGAAATGGCCATTTTATGAGGTCTTTGGGAATATTTAGAAAGACGTTAGGAGCGCGTGGTTGGCAGTAAGTCAGTGTTTGCTTTGAATCCGTGCAAATAACACAAGCGAGGCTTTAAGAGTGGACCTAAGCTGGTCTTAAATTAATCCATTTGTCAGCCGAGTGAGCCCCGAGTGTGAGAGTCATATGCCTCTTGTGCCAGTGACTTTGTTATTCACAAGTCTGTTTAATTGCCATGGCAACGCTGACGCAGGGAATGTTGGTGATGTGGCTACTGGGACTGAAGCAATGTGGATGTTAACAGTTTTGTTGCGCGTCAGCTGGGGGCCTATGCCTGCTGACTTCCGGCAAGAGGCAGTGTACACCCTGGACTAGTTGCCATCCAATCACAGGGCACATGTAAGCCAAACAACCATTCTCATTCACATTACACCTATGGACAATTTGGAGTCTTTGGATAACCAAAAATGCACGTCTTCGAAATATGGGGGGGAACAAACTTCACTCAGGTCAGAGCTGCGATTCAAATCCTGAACCTCTTGTCAAGATAGAGGCGTGGTCCAATATGTCAAACTACAAACCCACATTCCCACATATGGACAATTTAAAGTTTCAATGAAAGTGAATGTTTTGCAATGGGCGAGGAAGTGTCCGGAGAAAACAAACGTCCCAAAACAGGAAGGTCAGAGCTGAGATGCTATGGCCGAACCGCAGCACTGTGAGGCAGATGTGCTAAACACGTGTCTACCGTGTTGCCACACCACACTGTTCATTTTAAAACATGATAAAACTAAGAGTCACAGTCGTAACTTTAATGGTGAAGGCATAACATGAAGGTGAATTGTGTCACACAGCACACGCATCGCATTTGATCACACTTTAAAAGGGGAAGTCAAGTCAAAAGTTTTCTTTACAGCTTGAAAACATCACATGAGCAAACTGAGGAAACAGATCAGGCGTAATTCGTCGTTACCCGAGTCCTGACCGACCGTGATGTCGTTCTTAGTCGATAGCAAGTGGCAAAATGGCTAACCCCCGAAAATGGATTAAATTGGGTGGATTTTGCTGCTTAATTCATATTCATCATGATACGTAGAACAAACAGAAAAGAACATTTTTGACTTCACTTCCTCTTTAGCTAATGCTAGTGCTATATGTGCTAGTGCTAGCTAAAAAAAAAAAGGAACCCTTTTACTTTAACTTTGACATCAAATAACAATGTGTGCTGATGTTGTGGTGTCACCAAATCAGAGTTTAAGGTCTGATTTAATGTTGGTTGAAATTCATAGTGTACAACTTCAATGTCACTATTTTGGGCATCTGCCTTTTTCCATACAGTTAGGTGAGCAGAAAACCACATTTAGACTTACAAGACTGAGTCCCACTGTTATGCCATCTTACTGAAAAAAAACCAAATTATGACAAGAAAAAAAAAATCAAGGGGGGAGAAGCGAGGCAACTGAGTGGATTCTGACAGAAATTCTTCGAAAACCTCAGTTAATGTTCCACGGCTGACGCAGTTTCATCAGAGGATTTAATAAGCTGATTAACCGTATTACTAAAAGAGCATTACATGTATTTTGGACAGAAATGTGACCTCAGGAAATAGTCGAGCATCATTTGGCGCATGCGAGCATTTAATGAAGGCTGGTAGATGGCTTCTCGCCTTTGGTACATTAAGCATTAGCACGCCGCACTTGAGCTCAGCCTCGATCAATTTACAAAGACACGCGGCCGTATGGCGAAGATTTGTTGTGGCTCCGAGCGTCACTCACAACTACGTTTTTATTCTGAAATTAACGGACGCTCACTCTGAGAAAACTCGGTGAAGGCTGCGTTTTCCTGAGAGGGTGGAGATGAAGCTCATTCCAAGGGAGAATCCTTAATGCAGTGAGCCTGTGTGGGGTGAATGCGCTCATTAATTTCTCCACAGGTGCTCATGCAAGCACGTACATTATGCAGTATTATATTTGAGCAGGTATTACGAATGCAAAGGTGGATGAATATTTTCCCCCTGAACCAGTTTGCCTGCATTAAGTCCATGTTAAATGCAAACAAGAATCACTTTTTACGATCGCCCCTCCACCCTCTCCTCGTTAACCGCAATTTACTTCAACATCTGTAGATTTATGATCTCGCTTTTACTATTAACAAACACATAAATAAACTGCTGAAACGTTTACCACACCACAGGTGACAGTTCTTTTTTTTCCTCATGATTTCATCATTTACTTCAACCAAAACTATAAATCTTTCTCGTCTATGCTGACCTGCTCATTTTTCATCCTTGTCTCCGCTGTTGCTGTTTCTTCACTTCCTGTCCGGCAACTAATTTGCTCCTCTTTTACTTACTCTTCATCACATTCTACCTTCTCTCTTCTTCAATCTGCTTCAGTCAGGAAACACCTTTTTAGTTTTTATTTTTTTTTTACACATACAGTCAAACCTCGGTTTTAGAACATCTTTGTTCTCGACCAATTCGGTTTTTGACCAAAAATTCAGAGTTTTTTGTGCCTCGGATGACGAACAAATTCCGGTTCTCAAACAAACTGAGCGCACTTGAACGTACCACTTGACTCCTCTCGCCTTCCTTACACAAGGAAGTGACGCTTCCTCGTGTTGCTTTCCATTGTGAGCAGACGTGTTCAGGAAAACATTTTTATTTTAAAAAGAGTGGGGTTTCTGTTTTTGAACAATTTCGGTTTTCGAACAGCCTTCTGGAACGAATTATGGACGAAAACCGAGGTTTGACTGTACCGTGTTTCTAGTTTGAACCCGTGTTGAGTGGTAAACGTGTCCAACCACCCCACTAATGACACCATCCATTCATCCATCCATCCATTATCTGAGGCTCTTATCCCTAGGGGGGTCGCGGGCGTGGTGGAGCCTGTCGCAGCCCTCTTTGGGCAGTATGCGGGGTACACTCTGAACTGGTTGTCACAAATCTTCAGGGAGTCCTTGCCTACTGGGAAAATATAGACACTGACCATGACACACCATAAATGTTGGTTCTGTCATTCCAGAACATCGGTGTAGCCCCAGTTGAGCCTCTCCAGCATTTTATTTGATATTTTAAAATATATGTATAAATGATATTCTCAGCCTGTCCCCCTGATTATCGGTCTAGCCACCCTTTAGCCTCATCAGAAAAAAAACAACAACCTGGAGCGGTCCCTGTTGTTCTCCTAGTGAGCCCATGTCTCGCAACTTTCCAATTACAGTCAAACCTCGGTTTTCGTCCATAATCTGTTCCAGAAGGCTGTTCGAAAACCGAAACCACGCTCTTTTTAAAATCAAAATATTTATTGAACACGTCTGCTCACAATGGAAAGCACGAGGAAGCGTCACTTCATCGTCTACCCGAGGAAGCGTCAATTCCTTGTGTAAGGAAGGCGAGAGGAGTCAAATGGTGCATTCAAGTGCGCTCAGTTTGTTCGAGAATCGAAATTTGTTCCTCATCCGAGGCATAGAAAACTTGAAATTTTGGGTCGAAAACCGAATTGGTGGAGAGCCGAGACGTTCGAAAACCGAGGTTTGACTGTAATTGTCTTACAGCTTCATTCATCTCCAAAGTCGATTATGAAGGGAGTGCCCTCAATCTGGATTTGAATCTGGTTCTATTGGGTAGGAAAACACTGCCCACAATTGCACACTCAACTGGAGGGATGATAAGATTCATCCCATTCACAGACAAACCGAGTTTGAAGTCAAACAAATGTACTTAAATTCTGGTTAGGATGTTAGGATATGTCATAAATTTGACATCATGCTACATGCTGTTGTCTCTTTGTATGAGGCCAATTTATTTTGTCTTCACACATAATTTCCACTTCACCGTCCGTGTGCATTCAGTCCTGGTTAAAATGTTTTTTTCCTAAATCGCAACTTTGTTCAGATGATTGATCAAAACGTCCTTAATGGGAGCACACTTGATAGCCTGCAAACGTCTTTGTCGAGGAGAAGTGTTTTAGAGCCGAGACTGGGGATCAATTCACAGTCAGATACTAAAGGTGGACTTTGCCCCACAGCCTCAAAGGCTCGTTCCTCTTTGGCCATTTGTGTCCCTGAAGAGTAAATCTTTCCCACCCAAACCTCCTACGCTGCATCGCGGGCAACACAAAGGCTTATTATTTACTGTGTGATTTATTTCCAAATGAGGTCTTTTGCTTGGATCCGTTTTCGAGGGAAGTGAGTATGGCAGCCTTGATTGATCGTAAAGAGAATTGCCATGTGCAGCCAACACACACACACACACACACACACACTTTGGCTTTGTTATCAAATGTTACACAAAAGACGCTCAAGCAATGTTGAACACAATCATGCACTTAGTTGAAGGACAATGTCAACGTTTTTCTTCCCCGACAAAACAGTCTCGCCAACGGGGTTATTTAGTGTTGACCTATCGCTGCACGGATCCTTTTGTGGTCCCTCCCATGTTTGCGCGCACCACAGTGCATTTGTGCTGACAGGCAGCTGAGCTGATGATTGCGGAGGATTCTTGCTCGTCGTATGCAATTCTCTTATCGACTTTGATACAATTGATTGTGTGAATGCTGGAATGAAATGGCGATTCTTTATTAATTCCTTTATAGTTTATTATAAGGCTGCGTATCTTTTCCCACATATTGCGGCCAATTTACACGGTTGCAATTTCTCAATATTCCACAAATTCACATTTTGATGAGTACAATTTTTCTAATTCGTCATACTTACGATTTTCCCACAATGTAATATTTTGCGTGAAAAATTTCCCCATTCATTTTTGACGGAACAGACATTAAACTTTCAATTTCAGCATCCCACACATCCCACACCCTTCACTACTTCACCTCTCTACCAGCCAGGATTCTCGACCGATCCTCAGAATTTCAGAGAATGTTTCTTTGTTAAAGCAAGGACTCAAACATTTTTAGAAAGATCTGACAAGCTGTTCCTCACCATCTCTACGGAGATCTCAGTGATCAAACGTTGCCCATGATAAGAGACCCATTCATTTTGACCAGTGAGCATTCTCTTATGATTTTATGACTTCATGCCTCAGTATGTTTGTGGAGGCCATAACACAAGTATGACAAATAGATGACATCAGCTCAGTTTCAGGCACATGCTAAAAAAAACCATTTAAGTGTACTTGCAATGCTAATCAATTAACTATGTACGGTATATTTTGAATTTTCAGTCATGCTCACACTCATACGCATACATATGCGCACACTCATACAGTAGATGTATATTCTCTGGAATGGAAATACAGGTGAGCCCCACCTCCCTCTTTCAGGTTTCCTTTGGAATTTTATTACCTGTGCTTGCTGCTTATTGATCCGGTTATATACACGAGGCCAAGCAGCTGCTAAATAATTCAGTTTGGTTAAATAGGACTCTTCCATTATTCAGGAGTGTGGCACGGTGTAATTAATATTGTAGAGATATGTGACAGGCTGGGTGGCAGTTTACTGACTGACAGCACATTGCTCTCTCTCCACTTCTTGCTCACATTCCTCTGTCTCTCTGTCTCTCTCCCCCCCAGTCTACCAGCTTCCAATCAGCTTGTTTCTGGCAATGTTCACTTCATTCCTTTCTTTCACCTTCTCTGTTTTGGTTCTTGCTGGATGCAGAATCCGGTTTCCTGCTCACTGACCTATGATGACAATAATACGGAATAGGTTGCCTTACCTCCTATTCTCTCATTGTCAGTGTCGGTATGCTGCACACTGATGTTACAATACAATCTATTCTAACCTTGACCCAACACTCCTGAGCAGAGAAGAATTTTTGCAAAAAATTCTACCGTTACCTTTTTCGCTACATCAGATACAAGGAACAAAAATAAACATCAGCATGGTCTCTACTACAGGTTAACATTTGAACAGATTTACCCATTAGAAAACTAAACGTGCTTCAACGGTAATAACATTGTTTCGGAGAACCAAAATTAACCATTCTGAGTCCATACAACCTTGTTTGCGAACCCAAAAAGCAGCACCAAACTATGTCAGCGCTCGCATCTGTGAATTAAAATGTGGACACTTACCGAATGTTCTCAGTGGGTTAACTGTGGTGTATGAGGAATGATTTAGTTCTTATACCGGGAATCTCAACAATCTTCCTCCACTTGTAGTTGTTTGACAACAACAGAAGCAGAGAGGGGACTTCAAAAGAAGCATTTATGTTATCCACACACACACACACACACACACACACACACACACACACACAAACAGCTTTCATCAAGTGATACTTCAGAGGTATTGGGGGTGCAAGATGAGAGCTCAAAGGGGTCTGATGGTTCTGGATTTGAGTGCTATAACAACACCCCGAGGAATGATTAATAATGGTTCTGTGTTTCTCATGTAACTACAGTTGTGGTCTAAAAACGTGCCACAGAGCAGTCGTAGGACTTGACTCGAGTTGCCATTTTTAAGACTTGTGACGGGCTTGCCAAAAACAGAAAAGACTTGACTTGGACTTGGTATCCAAGATCTATCTATCTATCGGCGGTACAGTCAGCAACTGGTTAGCACGTCCGCCACACAGTACAGAGGTCGTGGGTTTGAATCCGGCCCCCCTGTGTGGAGTTCTCCCCGTGCCTGCGTGGGTTTTCTCCGGGTACTGCGGTTGCCTCCCACATTCCAAAAACATGCATGGTAGGTGAATTGAACGCTCTTAATTCTCTAGGTGTAACTGTGTATCTGAATGGTTGTTTGTGCGCCCTGCGATTAGATATCATAAAATGTAAACAGAATTTCGGGGCTGGAAAATTTGAATTGCGTTGCATTCATTTCAAGTCACCTCATTATACAAATGGTTTCAGTTACAAATGGGGTAATGGAACGAATTAAATTCAAAACTTGGGGGACCACCATATTTCAATATTGATCATCATAATAACACTGTCACACCTATATAAATGGTTTAAAAAACACGTTTTCTTCTAAATATTTTAAGTGTATAAATTATTAACTCTTGGACATTATCAATTACTGTATTGGCCTGAATATAAGACGGTGTTTTTTGCATTGAAATAAGACTGAAAAAGTGGGGGCCGTCTTATATTTGGGGTCTAGACATTATACCCATTCACGACTCTAGATGGAGCCAGATATCATTGAAGCGAATGCTGAACTTGATTCCCCAGGCCAAAGTGAACCCCTGTAACGAAGAAGAAAAATAAAAAATAGCGGTAAGAAAGAAAAGAGAAAAAAATAATAGAAGAGATAACAGAAAATGGAGAAACGTAGCGACAATCTGGAGAAAAGTGGGTCGAAGATCAGCCAGGTTAACCAGCAGCTGAGGAGGAGTTATGATGTAATTTACATTTCAAAAACCAGAAGTCATTCATTTACCAATGTGATTGCACTTTAGTTTACATATTTAAATGTGGCAAAATAAGATGCTTTTTCTCCCAAATATATTGTTATAATCATTTGTTTCAGATGTACTGTAATTATTTTCTGTATAAAAATAAATTTGGTGTTCAAAAAGTCTTTTTTCAAACTTATAATCAGGGCTGTCTTATATTCGGGCCAATACGGTAATTGGGAGCTTTTTTTTCATGATTGACATCTGGACTTGCGCAATTAGTTTAACAGGTTTTTCACAGAAGATTTAGTTTTCGTTCAGTAAAAGTTAAGTCAAAATTTGACACGATCAGTGAAACTGCTGAGACACAATCCATCATCAGGCGGTATTTTATTTTTGGGCAGACAAGCGAGAATGAACTGTTTCCCAGCAAAAAATCCATTATTTTCTCAATTTCGTCCTGATCTTGTAAAAAAAGGGTTTGGAGATTGTATCGCTTTGGATAAATTCACGCAAAACCTCAGTTGACAGATTGATGACATCCTGTCACTGTGCGGCAAGATTATACTTCGTTTAAGTCATCTACATTCAAGACAACGCACATGAGAAAATGGCAGTCAGTTGACAAATCGTTCTATTGAATGTGCTGCATTAAATTGTAGGCTGACACTAATACGAATACACTGGATGCTACGACATTGGCTTTGCCATATTGTATGGATAAAAGTGCAAGGACATGGAAGAATAATCAGTTTACCAAGTTACCCAAATGGCGTTTGATGAGGTTAAGGTCAGGAGTCAGGACTTTTAATTTCCTTCACATCACATTCATTTAAGTGTATGAACATTGCGGTCTACACTGAGAACAAAAAATGCAGATTTGCTATTTCAATTGCTGTGTTGTTTTTTTTTAAACCCACCATATATTTAATGCTTTGCTTTGTTTCCCTTGTTACATGTTCCTGTTTCCAAAATCTTACATCTTACTATCCAACCCACCAAGCATCAGATCTGGGCTTTTCTTTTTTGTGTGTGTCTGGCTGCTCTCATCTTCTGGTGAATATTTAATCTGCTGTTAAATAACACATCGTCAAAGAATCACTGCCTTTGTAATACACTTAGCCACATAGTGCATTCCATTGCTTGTATTACAAATGTGGTCAACTTGTGTTGTCTTTCTGGGCGAGAAATGAGCTCAGAAAAACACTGCAGATATCTTTTGAAGGTATCAGGGTGTGCCAGATGCTTCTTCGCTCTGGGGGGGGGGTGAAAAAAAAGGTGATATATCTTACTCATAGATAACAAGTACACACAGGTGTGCTTCATGTGTCACATGTGCAACCATGAGCAAGTGAGTGGGACGTTATGTACAAGAGGCTGTTGAGAGATGATCAAAAGCTTTTTTTTCCAACATATTTTTTTTATTCTTGTACTTGGTGGGTGGGCACAAAATATTGATTTTACTTACCCATAAGATCACAAATTGACATGATGGTAATTATATTTTATTGTCAAAATGTGTCTTTTCTACCATAAATTTATGTGCCATAGCTTGTTAAGTGTGCGGGAGAAGAGCAGTTTGTGCAATGCAGTTGCTTACCTTAAATTACTTCCGTTTTATTCATTTCGGAATCTAAAAGATGTTTTATTTTGAAAAATTACCGCATTTGCTGTTACAACCGTCTATAGTATGTCACTCTTGACGCAGGTGCGCTTCTCAGTCACGTGACTGCTAAAATGAAACCCAGGAGCTAGCAAAATGAGTAAAAAACAAACGTCTTTGGAATGTTTCTTTGGGAAGGGGAACACAATATCATATTATTTTGTTGTATTTATCCGGCCTTAAAGGCCGACCCCTGAAAATATTGTCTGACATTAAACTGGTCCGTGGGGCAAAAAAAGGTTGGGGACCGCTGACTTAAATGACTAGATATGTGCACAAAGATTTAGGAAATGACCCCAGCAGTAGATGAAATACAACATCAGAAAAAATGATCGTACACATATTTTTTGCCGCCGAACTAGTGGACTGCCAAAGTCCACGTGTGGAATATTTACATTGTTCTTTAAGAGTTAAGGGTTTCTACCATCGGTCCAGTTCATGTTGCACAATGCAGAAATGAGCCAAACGAAGTCCTGGATGTGGAAATCCGATTTAACGTTCAAGTTCAAGTTTGACAGTCTAGAATTTACAGTCAAACCTCGGTTTTTGTCTATAATCCGTTCCAGAAGGCTGTTCGAAAACCGAAACCACGCTCTTTTTAAAATAAAAATGTTTATTGAACACGTCTGCTCACAATGGAAAGCAACACGAGGAAGCGTCACTTCCTCGTCTACCCGAGGAAGCGTCACTTCCTTGTGTAAGGAAGGTGAGAGGAGTCAAGTGGTGCATTCAAGTGCGCTCAGTTTGTTCGAGAACTGAAATTTGTTCGTCATCCGAGGCATAAAAAACTCAAGATTTTTGGTCAAAAACCGAATTGGTTGAGAACCGAGACATTCGAAAATCGAGGTTTGACTGCAATATAATATCAATGTGTTTCTTTTTGTCCCGTCAAAATTGCATTTTGAATCGTAACTTTTATTCGCGATACCTGGAACAAATTTGTGACCAGTCAAAACAACAAATAGCGATGCTTAAAATTCACTTCAGACGATATGGTAAGGGTGGTCATCTACAAGCATACTCAAAATTATTTTCCATTTAAAATTCAAAGCAGCCGACAACAATCGACCGCTGTCTCACATGTTGTAACCACGAAGTGATTGAATGATGCAAAACTCTTTAGCCATCCATCTATCCTCCATCTGTGGTCACCTGTCGACCGCCATGATGCGTCACGCTACTTGAATCCCACTTCACGTTGGAGGCAACTCTTCATTAGGACTCGATAGCAGCTAAAAAAAGGTTTGTGAGGCAGGAACGAGGAGTGACACATTAACAATGCATCGTTCATCAATTAGTAAGTGACTCCAGCGAATGTGTGAGACAAATATTAATATCCAAAGTCGAGCTGTGTTGACAGTCTCATATAGGCCATCATGTTTCCCTCTCCATTGATGCCGCCTCGTAATTCTCTCTCTCTATTTTGCTCACTTTGACCGACCCACTCTTGCCTCTTTTGATCCATTTCATTGCCTCTGCCAAGGAGATGCTCATTGCCTTGGGCTTCTTTCTGGATTTCTTTGGATGAAAAAGACATTGTTCACTTCTTTGAGGCAAATAATTTTGGAAAAGACCTTGCTGTATAATGGTTTTATATCATATAATGTTTAGTTGGTGTCAGGGCATGACATCTCAACAGCTGCCTCACATTTTTGTGGTTTGAAAAACAGCTCCGGCTTTCCAGTGCGGAGTTTGCATGTTCACTCCATCCTTTGCGTGGTTTTCTCCGGATAACAAAACATAAGCTAGTTTAAGACTCGAACCTATCCCAGAATGCGAATGTTAGTTTTGAACGGTTGTGTGGCCCCCATTATCCCAACACTTTCAAACGCTTAAATCTGCATGAAGAAACAAAACTTTCAAACACTTTCCCCCCTGCTTCAGATCTTTTTCATACGTTGCATTCAACCCTCTCAACGTCTCTCTCTCTCTCCCAGTCTTTAACTCCCGCTCTCCACATCTTTCCAAATCCTTTCTTCCTACCTCCCTTCCTTGAACCCACTTCACCCGGATCGCCCGCCGGATTGGTCCACTACTCCTCATGCCCTTGGAATTCTTCTCCTCGTTATCCGCTTCCGTATGTGTCGTTAAAAATAAGTTAGCATATTATGCCTGAGTAGAATTAGGTCACGTCGACAGTCAGGCAGACGGATGAATTCGGGCCTCACGACCTTCCGTGCTACATCGCCTCGTCTTGCCTCCGAAATATAAAGCGCCTCTTACTGCGCTGTCTTCTTCCCTCCCTGTCATCCTCAGGTTACATTCCCGTTGGCCTGAGCTGCCTCCGCTCCGCTCTCTATCACGACATACTCGTGGAAAATGGAAGAATTATTCCAGGCTTCTCCTCCTCATACTCGCGCTATTCCAGCTAGCTTGACCGGAATCACCATATGTTACACCTAAGGAGGTTTAGGTAGCATATGGCTCAGCGCTCACGTACGCAAAATAAAAGAAGCCGAACCTTTTGCTGTAGGTTTTAGTCTCTTCACCAGCTGTTACCGTGCCCTGTCTGTCCACCTGCCCTGTTTTTCGCTCACATCATTGGTTTCTTGCCATAACAGATGCTGCGAGACACCCAGAGGTTGGTGGGGAGGATGTGGGAAGGCCGGCGAGCAAATCGGAAACGATCCTGATTCTTATCATGTGTTGTTTTCGACCCGTCTCTCCTGTGTTCTCTTAATTTGAAAGTTGATAACGATACCAAATGCCAAAGACAGGGCCCACAGGAACATGATCTTGACATGAAAATAAGGTTCATAAGAAAATACAGTCAAACCTTGGTTTTCGAACGTCTCGGTTTTCGACCAAAAATTGAGTTTTTTATGCCTCGGATGATGAACAAATTTCGGTTCTCGAACAAACTGAGCGCACCTGAATGCACCATTTGACTCCTCTCGCCTTCCTTACACGAGGAAGTGACGCTTCCTCGTGCTGCTTTCCATTGTGAGCAGGCGCGTTCAGTAAACATTTTTATTTTAAATGAGCGTGGTTTCGGTTTTCGAATAATTTCGGTTTTCAAACAGCCTTCTGGAACGGATTATGGATGAAAACCGAGGTTTGACTGTAATTGAAAGTCACAAATCAGACAACCGGATATGAGTCGTCGTATTGATTCAGCATTGGAAAAACAAGAATCTCAAGATAAACCTGATTTATCTCACGATTTCCAACATATAAAAGATATTCCTTCTATTTTAAGTGTCTTTAAATTGATTTTAATTAAAAAAAAAAACACTCTCTTACCTCCAGCAGGTTTAGAAGGCAGTGGCTCGGCTTCTCGCAAACTCAAATAGACAATAATTTGAACATCATTACATTGGCCTCGGGCTAGTTTTAGAATCGATTTTAAGATTTTAAAGCACATACTGGTAATATTAATCCGGCTCCAAATTGCGTATCCATTTGTTGTAACTCTTTATGTGCCCCCCTGCACCTACAGATCCTCCGTTGAGGTGGTGCGGATTGTGTGACAAAACACTTTGTAAATGTGTTTTAATCATGTTAAGATGATGATGATGATGATAATTTTCATGCCATTGTTGCTTAGAGCAGAATAACATAACAAACTCTTCCTTGACTCATTAAGCCCCGTAAAAGGAACCCCGACTGTAATGGCGTATTTGCTCTATATAATATAATTTCCAGTTTATGACATTTTGTAGAACGTTAATTTGCACTTACGTTAGCACCGTTGTTTATATTGCAATGGATTCTGGGTAGTGACCTAACATCGTTGCACAAAGCTGTTATGAGTGGTTGCAGCAGTCTGTTAGCAGCGATGGGCTCCTCTGTTCAGCCTTTTCAATCGGAACCAGAGCAGCAGTCAAGGACAGGAGGAAAGTGAACAAGAAACCCGGGATGCAAATGTAGATCACGGATGTGAGAAAGCTAGAGTCATTTTATTATTGTCATATAAGTGTGAACTTAGGTCAGCCATATAGTGTGGCGCGGTCAAAGATGATGGTGCGGCATGGATACGAAACCAATCAGAAACGAAGCCATCTTTGCTGCTGTGTTCCTTAATTTGCATTGACATAATGAGGCAGACTAAGGTACAGTTGCAAAATGTAAAGAAAAAAAAACTGTGGTTGTGACACTGAAGTTTATGTTCGACTTGAGAGGGATATTCTGAAATTTTAGTTGACTTTTTAGTTGAATAGAACTTTTACTGTCACCTTTGCGAGTTCTGCCGCACTCAAAATAGTTTGCATTGTACACCGTTTTCATATTCATATTTGATTACGTCGGGATTGACTGCAATTACTTTAATTTAATAAATCCTGAAAAATACTACACTTTTTTCCCCTGCATATCAACTTTGTTTTTAAGCTTACACGTATTCATGATCAAAGCCATATACATTTCTGAAACTTTTTCCCATTGTACAGTTTGGGTTTGCTAACGCCCACCCCTTGTTCTCTCCTCATTTCACTCTCAACCATCTACAAAAAAAAAAAAAGAAGATCTAAGTCATTCTCATCTCTTTGACGCTCTTTTCATCCTGGAGAAAAAAAAAGACAGAGTTGCTGTTGAAGTCAAAATCACGTGTGGATGTAATGCTGATGATGTAGCTTCATCCAAAATGTTCTTACAAGCTTAGTTTTAAAGAAAAGAACAAGAAGTTGACATTTTTTATAAAGAGATGATCTGACATGCCCTCAGATGCCATGATGGACCAGCCAGGACACAGAGGATGCATTTCTCTATTTGCAACTTAGGTCTTTCCTTCATCGAGAGCAAAGATTGACAGAGAAGTGAGGCGATCCCATTTTTTTTCTGAAATGGGATAGAAATTTGATGATGTCATTTCACGGAAATAGCAACTCAAGATGACCATTGTCACAAATCAACAATCTCCATGGTGCAATTATTACTGTCACCACAAATCTCTACTTCATGCTTAATGTTTCATGTTTGTAATTACCTAAAAGCATTACATTTTCTCAAAAGCCGACAGTGAGCCTTATAATCCGATGCGCCTTATATATGAATCAATATTTTAATTTCTTGGATGTAGTGTTTTAAATGTTCTGTAAAGCACTTTATTACAGCTGCAGCAGTTGCGAAAGCTCCATATCAAAGAAGCTGTATTGTATTGTATTCCGTTTAGCGTAGCTCCATCTAGTGGATGCATAAGGCAATCGCAGCCACTATTGTATATCGTGTTCTATACGCCTTACAAGGCGGTGCACCCTATATATGAAGACAGTTTTAAAATAGGCCATTCATTGAAAGTGTGCCATATACTCGGGGCCTTATAATGCGGAAAATACGGTACATGAAACTCACATACAGTCAAACCTCGGTTTGCGAATGTCTCGGTTCTCGACCAATTCGGTTTTCGACCAATTTCGAGTTTTTTATGCCTCGGATGACAAAAAAATTTCAGTTCTCGAACAAACTGAGCGCACTTGGATGCACCATTTAACTCCTTTCGCCTTCCTTACACGAGGAAGTGACGCTTCCTCGGGTAGACGAGGAAGTGACGCTTCCTCGTGTTGCTTTCCATTGTGAGCAGAAGTGTTCAATAAACATTTTTTGAACAGCCTTCTGGAACGGATTATGGACGAAAACCGAGGTTTGACTGTGTATTGTAATGAGCGCTGTTACTCTTCACAACTTTGCAGATGTTGAGGCAATGGTGCCCAAATTGCTTTACAAAACTGATGTCCACATTTGCATGTTTGTACCTCTACTGGACAAAGATATTACAAAATTGCATATGATTAAAAAAACAAAAAAAACAACTTCACTCAGGTGCTCTTATAAATTTCTCCATTGATTAAACACCAACAGTAGGTCAAAGAAACTACAGTAGGTACACATAACAGTTTACAGTATTTAGAAGTGTGGCTGGAAAAATGTCAATCATAAACAAGTTTAGCAACACCAATAATGCGTGTAAGCGTTGATCTTGAAAGAGTGTGTCCGAAATGAGCACATTGTGAAATGACGATTTGGCGAAAAAGACTTGCTCTGGAAAATACTTCTTGACGCTTTAATGCAAAATATGACAGGTAAGACATGATTTTTTTTTATTCATGACTGTTTGCTTGTTCTTTGCCAGTCACCCTGACCCATTTTGGGGCAAATCCTCTCGCGACATCTTGGTGAGCAGGCAAAATAATGTTCTTATGTCCTGCATAAATTGGCGACGTTACATATTGAATATCACGTTAGATTGAATACACAGTACACCTTTTTCACAACCTCTAAACATTTATAAAAAGTGAAATTTTTTTGCGTGTCCATGTGTATAATGCTTTCTCATTTTGATGTACTGTATTTATTTATTTATTTATTTTATAGCAAAACAAATGTGTTATGGTCGAAGAATTACGGTAAATTTGCAAACAATTATCAAGCAGGGGTTCACTATACACTCAAAATGTTATCCAAAAACCTGCTGTACTCTTAAAATTACGCTGCAATTAAACAAACATTCAAACGCAGGCAAAACAACCTCCTCGCGGCTTTAAATCGTAAATCGTCCTTATGGGTGTAGTGCGTATGTCTGTGCTTGTTTTTGTGCTTTGACTTCATGAATAAGCACATGAACAGAAACGTTGATCGAAAGCACAAATAAGGTTTACGAAGGGGAGTCCGGACTTTCCATGTATGACGGTCGTTTACTGGTCAGGTCGAATGTTAAATCAGTGCAGCAGGCATGTTTTGATATCCAGAGCCCAGATTGAGCTATCATGAAAGAGGACTCATGGGAGTTAGATGGAGGTCATGACACTCGAAATACAAAGAGTTGTTGTTGTTGATGTCTATATGATGCTGTGAAGGAATCTCTGGGTGGGATCAACACCCGCAACGTTTTTTAAAATCTTTTTGTTTTCTTTCTTCCTCTCCTATGTTAGCCTTTCCTTTCCCGCCATCAGAGCAGAGAAAGTGCCAAAGCGTCTCAGCGGCCTCTTATGAACGAAGAAAAATGAAACGGAGCTTATCTGCATGCATGAGCAGACCTGAGCAGTAACCACGCATATCAATCACATTCCGCGTGGCTCCGCCTTCAAACGGATTCATGACCCTCCGCGGGGATTCCTCCAGAGAAACACTTACGCATGCATTCGGATACACGCGACACACAAACACGCATGATAACAGCCACTCTGACACGCCCCTCGCCACCACCGCTCTGTCAAGCACTTTTTAAGCAGCCCTCCAGTGTCATCGTTAGTTTTTGAGAGAGATGTCCTGTCACATGTACACAAAAAAAAAAAAACATGGCAGTCTGTGAGGACTCAATTAATCAGAGTGACTACTTGCAGATAAATGATGTTCCACATGTGACTAATGTGCATTGAATGTTTTCAACCATGTGGCGACAACACATTCAATCAGCGTCCTGGGGGACTTTTTTTCTCTTTTGAATCGATGGATCATCACAGTTGGATGGATTCCTGCTTGAGCAGCACCTTCTGAAGACTGATAGCCGTGTTTCATGCTAACTCTATTGATGCATGTCTGAGCAGCACAGAACACCTCACTGGTGCTAGTGGGAAGAGATTTTGCAGCGTTTTCACAAGAGGCACCTTTGCTTAATGTAGTCCTCACAATGTGACAGCACTACATAAGATTTGGTCCCAGTTCAGACTGTCAAACACATATTTTTTAACCACTCACCCATATTCTGCAGCACTTGTCTTCATTTGCCACTCGCCAGCTACCTTTGGCAAGAGGTGGAGTACTTGCTGTGGTTTAAACAGTTCGGTCTGTAAAAAAAAACTTCTTTACACCCAGAAGGGACCGATTTGCTCATCGGGTCAATTTGACCCACATTTCACAAAACAGCCCTGAAAGGTGGGTCAAATTGACCCAAGTTGAGAATCAGTCTCTTTTTGACCCAACTGTTTTTAGAGTTTTGGGATAATCGTAGCGCATGTTAGTTCATATTCAAGTATGTTGGATCTTTTCTGTTTATTCTACTAATGCTTGCATTTTTTTCTGGACAGTCTAGTTCCCTCCCAAAATCCGAAAATATGCATTTTATGTGCATTGAAGACTCTAAAACACTAAAGCAGGGGTCAAGTTAAGTTGATCTACTTATTTATCAAAGTGCAAACTACAGTATTTATATTTTTTTAATCATTTATCTCACTCTATTGTACGCTGCAAAACTGACTACAGTCAAACCTCGGTTTTTGAACGTCTCGGTTCTCGACCAAATCGGTTTTCGACCAAAAATTGTGATTTTTTTTATGCCTCGGATGACGAACAAATTTCGGTTCTCGGACAAACTGAGCGCACTTCAATCCACCATTTGACTCCTCTCACCTTCCTTACAACACGAGGAAGCGTCACTTCCTCGTGTTGCTTTCCATTTTGAGCAGACATTTTTATTTTAAAAAGCGCGTGGTTTCGGTTTTCGAACAACCTTCTGGAACGGATTATGGACGAAAACCGAGGTTTGACTGTATTCTCACAGCAAGCAGCCAGCTACTTCCTTTGAACCCTTTCATGTCTACCATCCCTTTAAAACCATCAAGGTAACTGTCTCTGGTGAATGTTTCTCCCTTGGGGGTCAACACAAAGAGTCTGTTCATTAAATATATGCACAATATGTGTTGGTGTGTGTTATGCGGCGAAACAGCAGGCCAGTTGAAAAAAAAGAATAAAAAGGCAATTCAGCCAGGAACCAGGAAGAAGATTTTCCAGTTTTCTTTATTTTCAGGCGTAACAGATGACCAGTTCTTAGTAGACCACATGTAGCACTTCTCGCCCAGTTGTCCGGCCCGCAGTGACTTCCTCATTCCTCTTTTGAAGGGAGTTCACTTGAGCTTCAGGCCAATCAGGTCCAAGCAACAATTGGCCATTCCCAGGTGGTTGCAATTACCCCATCTGAAATAATTAGTGTTCTACAAAGTGCATCAGGTACAACAGTTTTGGATGGAAAGAAATGTGCACCTTTCTTCCATCCAAAATCCCTAATATATGTCTTTTGTTATCATGACAGTGTGCCTAGCATTAAGGCATGAACCCAAATTGCACTTAAAAAAATTTTTTTTGGGCCTTAGCTTACTTGGACGACTTGCACTGAATAAATTCACCCAGGGACACATTGTCCAGACAGGGAGCTGCAGGTAGACTTCCAAATGATGATCAGTCATGGTGGAATGGTTCTTGGACTGAATGTTTTTAAGAGCGCCCGAAAATGCTACTTAACCTTCTTCGGTGTACCAATAGTACATCAGAGGTGTAACACAAGGTTCTCTTGATTTGCCTGCACTTTTCAGTCAGAACTTACCGAAGCGGTGTAGTGCAGTGGGTTTTTTTCCCTCCACCTATCCCTCTTTCTTCATCATCCCTCTGTCTCGCGTTTCTTTCCCTCCCGCTCCATCTTCCGCGTATCTGTCTCTCTGCCGTCATTCCTTTTCCCGATCAGACAACCGAAGCTGCCAAGCCGCCGGAGGCGGGAGCAGACAGAGGAGCCAGTCCATCCAACCTCCCTCTCCGGAGAGGCAAACTAATGCAGACACGCCAATCAGTTTCAAGCAGACAATTATTCACCATTCATATCAGCTCGCCGTCTTCTGAACTTATTCCCACACTAGTCCAAGATCGAGCACACAAGGCTCTTTCAATCGTGTGATCCTTTGGATGCTTGGATTCGAAGTTCTGCGAACATGATAATGTGTACACAGGGCATACAAAGCTGTTGCTACTGTAACATTATGAACATTGACACTGCACTTAAATATCGGAAAGAAAGTACTTTAACAATGATTCACTGGAATTGTATTGCATATAAATACCGTATTTTCTGCACTATAAGGCACTTCGGAGAATAAGCCGCACCAAGCAATGAATGGCCTATTTTTTTTTCAGTTTTCATATTTAGGGCGCATTGCATTATAAGGTGCATGGAATAAAAGTACAATAGTGGCCAATACAATACAATACAGCTTTATTCATATCGAGCGTTCACAACCTGTAAGAAAGCGCTTTACAGAACATTAAGTATTCTACGTCCAAGAAATCAGAATATTGATCCATATATAAGGTGTACCTTATAGTGTGGAAAATACGGTATGTAACCAAATTATTTTGGGCAAATACAGTCAAACCTCGGTTTTCGTCCATAATCCGTTACAGAAGGCTGTCCGAAAACCGAAATTGTTTGAAAACTGAAACCACGCTCTTTTTAAAATAAAAATGTTTACTGAGCACGTCTCCTCACAATGGAAAGCATCACTTCCTCGTCTACCCTAGGAAGCGTCACTTCCTCGTGTAAGGAAGGCGAGAGGAGTCAAATGGTGCATTCAAGTGCGCTCAGTTTGTTCGAGAACCGAAATTTGTTCGTCATCCGAGGCATAAAAAACTCAAAATTTTTGGTCAAAAACCGAGACGTTCGAAAACCGAGGTTTGACTGTCTTCATTTCTCACATTGAACTTAAATACAACTGAACTGGGCGGCCCGGTAGTCCAGTGGTTAGCACGTCGGCTTCACAGTGCAGAGGTACCGGGTTCGATCCCGGCTCCGGCCTCCCTGTGTGGAGTTTGCATGTTCTCCCCGGGCTTGCGTGGGTTTTCTCCGGGTGCTCCGGTTTCCTCCCACATTCCAAAAACATGCATGGCAGGCTCGTTGGGCACTCTAAATTGTCCCTAGGTGTGAGTGTGAGCGTGGATGGTTGTTCGTCTCTGTGTGCCCTGCGATTGGCTGGTAACCAATTCAGGGTGTCCCCCACCTACTGCCCGAAGACAGCTGGGATAGGCTCCAGCACCCCCCGCGACCCTAGTGAGGATGAAGCGGTTCGGAAAATGGATGGATGGATGGACAACTGAACTGTGTGAAGGCAATGATTCTTACTAGAGGGTGCCCACGTACCACACTTTGAGAATCACTGGTGTAGAGTGGCTGTTATTAATCGCACTCTTGAATGCACAATACACACAAACAATTTAATTGTGGAAGTTCCATCATGACTACATGATCTTCCAAGCAATTATTTTGTTCTTACAAGACACATTTGTGATTATAAGGCCATAGAATCAAGAGGATTTTGTCTAGACTTTTGTTTCGACTGTTTCCCATTTAGAAAATCAGATACATGAAGTTGAATCTTAAACTTGAGATGAGCCGCGGCATTATACCTGATGTGAGCCGAACTTGTAAGGTGAACAGGCCGCCCACTCGCTTGCTGTCTGTTGAGTGATAACAGTTGTTGAGCACGGTGAGGATTTGTTCTCCGCGTGAATCGATTCTAATCACATCATTGTGCTGTCCCGACTCCCACGACTCTCCCGGGGGTTTAACGCTCCTCTCTGGCCTTTTTCCCTCCTCGCCCGCTGTTTTGCTCTGTCTGCCCCCCCCCCCCCCCCTCCTCTCTTCTGTCTCCCCTCGTCACAGTGGGGTGAGGACAGTTGATGTTAATTGCTCGCAAGCCAGGGCTCTTCATAGGTCACTGGGAGCCTTTGGGGGATACATTAGTAATGAAGTCGATTCCAAAATCACCCTGTGCAGTACGGTATGTGTTGCATAGCAGCATTGCCGAGAGAAAGAAAAAGATTTCAGCACTGAGTATAGTGTAATGTTATGATGTGTGATATATGTAAATAAATGGGTTTCTTTTTGGAAGCAGGTAAATGTCAGACAATAATTGTAGTTTTGCACATCATTCAGTAATTAAAAAAACATTAAGCCGTACTTGCGTTATGCAAAATGCCATGCTGTTCTAACCCTTGTTACAATTTCTACAATTTTTGTAGATTTTTGCGTATTGTCATCTTTAAATCAAAGACAAAGCATAAAAATTGTGTGATATGAAATATTCCAATTCATGTTTTATATATATAGACATATATACAGTCAAACCTCGGTTTTCTAACGTCTGGGTTCTAGACCAATTCGGTTTTCGACCAACAATTTCGAATTTTTTTATGCCTCGGATGACGAACAAATTTCGGTTCTCGAACAAGCTGAGCGCACTTGAATGCACCATTTGACTCCTCTCGCCTTCCTTACACGAGGAAGTGATGCTTCCTCGGGTAGACTAGGAAGTGACACTTCCTCGTGTTGCTTTCCATTGTGAGCAGACGTGTTCAGTAAACATTTTTATTTTAAAAAGATCGTGGTTTCGGTTTTCGAACAATTTCGGTTTTCGAACAATTTCGGTTTTCGAACAGCCTTCTAGAACGGATTATGGACAAAAGCCGAGGTTTGACTGTATATATGTTTTGGTCATAGCACAGTACCACTTTTATTGTCCTTAGAGGGCAAAAATACAAAGAAAAAAATAAGAACTATATGTGTATGTATAGCGCTGATGCCACAGAACATCTCGATTTGGTTGAAAGTAAAATAAATATTCAGGAATAAATAATACTTTTACAATTTTTGTAAAATTGTATGTTGCATTGTTTAAACTCATTAACATCGACTGCAGCAAAATCCTTTCCTCTATAGAAAGTCTATTTCACTACCACGGTGATGCCAAATCACCTACTTTGGTGTTCTGCTGGATATTAGAGGTGGTCAGTTCTTCACACTGACACAGCTGCTCATTGCCCGAAATTGAATAATCAGAGCTGTACACAAAATTACTAGTGGTTCGTTTTTTCTACTTTAAAAATAACATGCCTTTGTGTCTTTTCATGTTTTCTTTTTTGGGTGTATTTTCTATGTGTGACGTATTGATAAAGCGCCAGTGTTCAGATAACGTTCTTGACCTTTTCGCGGTTCAGAGATCTTACTGATTACATAATATGCTTTTCCTCCCCCCTTCTTCCTATGGTCTGTCTGTCTCACCACCCGTGCACGCACCAAAGCTCCTGCCAACGCCCAGATTGTGCACTCGGGTGCCGCGTGCAACGTCAAGGACGATAACATCAGTGAGAGGATCTACACTATCAAAGAAGGAGACACGCTTGTGCTTCAGTGCATCGTGAAAGGGCACCCGAGACCACAGGTGAGTTGCGTCTGAGTTGCATCTGCTGCATGTTTTCAAGTTTTTTATTTTATGTATTTATTTATTTATTTTCCATACACGTTCTGCCTTCTTGGGAAGTCTTCAAATGTGAAGTAAGAATTTGGCAAATGGACACTGATAAATACTTTTCTCTGAAGCATCACCGGTGGATCTCTTTAAGCGTGCTTAATGATTGGACCTGCGGGATGACCGTGTGCAAAGCTGCAACAACTACAGCATTGATTTCCATAAAATATCGTGTAGGGGTGGGACATTTTGATTCCAGATATGGCATTCTGTAATTTTGTACATCTGATTTTGAAAATGATGCTCCATGAAAGACGGCTATTGCTAGTTATATTTAGTGTTTGGAGTTCTGCATTAAAAAAAAAAAATGAATACGCTTACAGTCATGAACGTTTTATGAACATTCTCAATAATATTTCAGGAATTGTTTCCCTTTCATTCATCCATCCATCCATCCATTTCCTTCTGCTTATCCGGGGTCGGGTTGCTGGGGGAGCAGCTTTCGCAGAGAACCCCCGGCTTCCCTTTCCCCAGCCACTTCGTCCAGCTCTTCCGGGGCATCCCCGGGCCAGCCGGTCGACATAGTCTCCCCAGTGTGTCCTGGGTCATCCCCGGGGTGTCCTAGCAGTGGGACGTATCTGGAACACCTCACCAGGAAGGTGTCCAGGAGGCATCCTGAGGAGATGACTCCTCATCTGACTCTTCTCGATGTGGTAGCAGTCGCAGCTCTACTCTTGAGTCCTACCTGGAAGACCAAGCTTCTGACCCTATCTTTTAGAGAAATACTTTTTTCGGCCACTAGCATCCGGGATCTTGTTCACTCGGTCACAGCCCACAGCTTGTGACCATAGATGAGGATAGTCACGTACATCAAACTATAAATCGAGACTTTCGCCTTTCAGCTCATCTAATTTTTCACAACAAGGGACCGATACAGCGTCCGCATCACTGCACCGTTGCACCGACCCGCCTGTTGAACTCCCACTCCATTCTTTTCTCTCTTGTAAAGACCACAAGATACTTGAACTCCTCCACTTGGACCAGTATTTTATCTCACCAACTGAGGACCATGATCTCAAGATTTGTAGGTGCTGATTTTCATCCAAACCACTTCACATTTTCCCTTTTAGAATCACAGTAATGCAGGGTTGAATTCTTCCATTATTTTGTATCTCCTGTCAGTTGTTACCCATTATTTTTCTTCATGTCATTTCTTTGAAAAGTCTGAGCCTTCTTGTATGTTGTGACTGTACCATCAAACCTTTCACTCATTGTTTAACGTTTATCACTGGGCCATCTTTGCTTACGCTGGAACAAATTCTTGGCAGGATTTTGTAACAAACTGTATCTCCCACGTGGCTTCAACATTAGTGCTGTTTTTCAGGAGCAATTGTAGCAAAGCCTAAGGCCTGATGAGGATTTTGCTGTTAGGATGGATTAGCACTTTGTGTTAACACTGAAGGCAAGGGCGGGGGTAGCGTTTGGGACAAACATCACCTCATAAATGTGAGCATATTGGTGGCGAAAACACTGCGAGCATAAGTCGCCCTGGTTTGAATAGAATTCGCATACAAACCATTTTTCCTCTTCCATCTCTGTAGCTTTTCAGATGGACACCGAAACCATGCGACCTCCCTACTCATGATCATCTGTATTTGGACACCACCGAAAGGTGTTGGGAGAAAAGCAAATCCTTCTGACAAAAGACAGTGAGATTGTTTCTATCCACTTTGCCGGTTCACTTGAAAAGTGCACCGCATTTTTTAAAAGCCAATCTGGCGAGAAGTGAAGGAGAACAAATGAATTTACGCAGCGGCTTTATAGGTCGCACATGTTGGCTTCCGTTCAAAGACTGATCTTGGTAGAGACTCCAGATGTCGTAAACGTTACAAGCACAACAAAACACCCACTTAAAGCCTGTCGTTCTGTGGCATCTCCGTACCCTTGCGCTACTTTGGGATTCTTGTTTTGTATACGGACATGGAAACTGACAGTGGTGGGCATTTGTAGGTGTAACGGAAGCCCATGTTGCGTTGATACCTGACTTGCATTGTTGGATCTGGTGTCTCCCATCTTCTTTATTTTGCACGGGGCTCAGGCTGGGTGAATTTTCTGTCCAATCAAGCACATTAACACCGTGGTCACTGAACCGTATATTTGTACCTTTGTCAGGGTAGGCAAGTGCCAAGTCCTGCTGGAAAATAAACTTTTCAGCAGAGGGACGCATTAGGTGCTCTAAAATTCCCTGGAAGATGTGGAATTCAAGAAACAAAGTGGAGGATCACCAGCAGATGACGTGGCGCCCCAAACTATCATGGGTTGTGGAAACTAGGTTCAATTTAGCATTTCATTTGAAAATCAAGGCACAGTCTGGAGATAGAATGGAAAGGCCCGGAATCCACATTGCTTGAACTCCAGTGTCAGGGTTCCACAATAATAATAATAATAATTTAAAAAATGCAATACGTTATGAAAAAACAGGAAACTGTCTCATGTTGCCAGCTTTTCTTTTGGGTTCTGGGTATTTTTATTGATAGTTTCCATTGGAGCTCTTCAGGAGCTTTATTACAGCTGGCGTAATAAACAGAATGATTGTTTTTTTGATATCTTGAACGTTAGGTGGCCTCTGAGTTATTTTTATTTTTTGGTGAGATTCTTTGTCGTCGTTGATAGTGTCAAATAGTGTCTTGATACTAATATCAGTATGAGTGTGCCCTGTAGCTGGTGACCAAACCAAGGCTAGTCATAGTCTGCGCTTTGCCGACATTCAGCTTGCATAAGTCTGGAAATTTTTGACAAAACAAAATGGTGTACTCGACCGCTTCAAAGTGTCACATGCTAACACCCACCGATTAAGCCATGGACAGGAAACTCTTTCACACATATATGACTCCGAATCAAAAGCAATTAGCACCCTTAGACACACTTCCCCCAGCAACAAAATGACTTTTTTTATCCATCCCAAAAGTGTTGCTTGAATGCCGATTTTGTCACAGCTTTTTCTTTCCTGAGGGAATTTCCAATGGAAAGAATCAGTTTGTGTTCCTCTCCGGAGCATTTTACAACAAAGCAAACTGATCTGAAAGTAACAAAATGTGTGTGTGTGTGTGTGTGTGTGTGTGTGTGTGTGTGTGTGTGTGTGTGTGTGTGTGTGTGTGTGTGTGTGTGTTTAGAAACTGCCCTTAGGTTTAAAGGCTTCCTGCCATGGTGCGTGCTACACCCGTCGAACAAGTTTAGTGAAGAATCTGTGAAAATTGCCTTGTGACAAACATAACACCAATGTTCAACCCCCCCCCCCCCCCCCCAAAAAAAAACACAACAACCTGGCTTTCTGAGGGGCATAATGAGGAACGAGAGCAAATAGAGATGTTGTCGGAAACATCTGGTGTCCTGTGTTGAACTCCAGGGTGTAGGGTCTGTGTTTCGTGTGCGTGTGTGTGTGTGTGTGTGTGTGTGTTAGGTGAGAAAAGCAGTGTTTCTCACGGGTGCATGTCCACTAGCATCACATCAACATGAATAAAACAGTGCTTGTGTGTTTACTCCTTGTTCTTCTTCCGTTTGTGTATATAAGTACAGCCTCTTTCATCTTGTGCAGTTTTGAATTTTTTTTTTATCTCTAAGAGCTGGAGTAATAACTGTTGTAAAAACAAAGAGGGAAAAACACAGTTTTATTTTCTTGGAGGTGCGGAAAGATGGAGAAACGTGTGTTGTCAGTTGTTCGAGGTGGTAGCGTGCTTTTGGTCATGCTTCACAATCCAGCGGAACTCCACACCTTGAGGACCGTAAAAGTTGTACAACGTTAATGTTCTTGGAAAATATGCAAAAAGCTGATCGGAACCAGAATCGATCAAATTCAACCAATGCCCAACTACTACGGTTTGTTCTCGACCATTTGTCCCCCCTGGCAGTGACTCCTACATTTCCAATAAATACTGTGCCATAAGCCTACATCGTGATGTTTAATATGCAAATTGGCTGAGCGAATGCCTGTATTTCGCCTGATAACTTTAGAGCGTCACCAGCCACATTGGCTTGTGATCAACAAAGTTCATTTCGAACCCTGATTATGTCAACTGGAGATAAAGAATATTTTTAAATCACAACAACGTGATGAGGGAACAGAATGTGCCTGACTGTGAAGGTTGGCACACCTGCCCCCGTATTGTGAGTTGTTCAAAAGAAAACAAAAAATCTTCCTTTTCAAAGAAAATGCTTAGTGTGGATGACATATGAACGTAACAATATGGCCATAATTGCGGTTGTTGTTTGCAGCGGTTTGGAACTGCTCTAAATCATAATAACAGCTGTTTATTTTTTTGTATATGCGTTTCGGTACAAGCATTTAGATTGTTGTGGCAAAGGGACTTATGAATGCACAGAGACATTTCCAGACAGGAAACCTGTGGGGCAGTGACAATGATGAAACAATATAGGGAGATCCAAATTCCGTGTTACTCATCGTGAAATTAAATTTTATTTCAGTATATATTTGACTGATATCATGTGTAATATAAAATATGCATTGTACCTTGGCATCCACAAGACACGTTTCCTCCATTTTCTCCAAGCGGTACGCCACATGAACTCATGGGTATGGCCGATGGAAGAGAAATGTATAAAATAGAAGTAATAAGTAGTTGCGCTGACCTCTGTGGCAAGGTTCCGTGTAGGATAAGCACACTGCGGCATTCTCAGTTGTCTCCCTTCGGGCATACTGCCTTTCCGAAGCGCTCCATCAGCTGTATTGATCATGTGACTTGAGCCGCTGACGCCTTCTTGTGGCTACAGTACCGAGTGGAGTATTTTTCAGTTCACATACGATTTGCAATAATTTCACTCCAAAGAACATAACTAGTGGGGTGCAAAAGTCTGCGGTCTTCAACTCCCTGAAAAGATGGGGACAATGATGAGTCACTAAAAGGAGATAAATTCAATTTATTTTGGATTATATGTATTATACTTTGTCTGTAGCTGATGCCACGTTCCATTATTTGGACAGTTGTTTCAGTCTTTCGTTTCAAATGCCTACAATGATGTATTTATTTATTTATTTTGAGTGCAAGGCTCGCATTGAAAAAAAAAAGGATTTTGCACGTTGTGCATTGAAAGAGTTGCACACATTGTGTTTTTGGCTCTCACGTATATTTAATAACCCTATAATGCCATTCGTATCATATTCGATACATGCATTTGCATTATGTAACTCATTCTTTATAGTACATTAAATCATCTGTATCAAATTTGATATTGCAGGTTTAAAATATGATTTTCCCCACATTTTCAGTTTTTGATGTAATCTACATAATGCTTATAAATTTGATACAACAAATATCTAAAACAAAATAATATGGCAAAAATATTTTTGTGGATTTGGTTATAAGGGTTAACATCTCAGTTCCCAAAAATCTGATTTTTCTGGCGTTTCCTTCATGGGTCAGGTATTAAAAGGAGTAGATTTTTTTTAATTTTAACTGTTCAACCTCGTCATGATTGAGAAACTGTGTTTATGATCTTGGTCTTGTCACAGTCTCAGCTTCTCTCAGTTTTGCCCTGTTGTTGATGTCGGCTAGTTTCATTCTTTGGGCTCTGGATTACTGCTAATTATAATGCAGTACAGGAAGTATTTACAAGTTGGTTTTTTTTGCCCCCTTTGTTACACTTGCCCTCGCACGAAAATCAAGATGCGCTAGTTTTTGTGCCCAAGTGCACGAAAAGCTATCTACGTATACTGAACCCTTAGTCTTGGCTCAGTGTCAACTCCCAAAAGTCTGGTCCTGTCTTGGTCTTTGCTTCGTTCTCGTCTCGGGGAAGTCTTATTGTGCTCTTGGGCACATTACTACCAACAGTACAACAGCTTTGAACAATAAATGCAATCCGTGCACTTTAAAGCCGGATTTTAATTACAGTTCTGCTCCTGTCATATTCAAAACTGGCGATAGGGAGCCTCATTAAAGGGTCGGCTCTGTAGTTATGAAATAATTAGATGATTCTTTGGTGACAATGAGTCAGATGAGCTCAATGCGGGGGTCACTGTTTGGCAAGCAGACAAAGCTGCCACTTGTGATGACTGATAGCAGTTTGTGTCAACTTACTTCTTTCACCAATTTTTATTCTGTAACATATCTCAGTGTGCTGGAGAACCTGAAAAATTGATGTTAAAATCGTTGAATGGTGTTTACCCTTGAAAAAGGCGCATGAATAATGAATTTCAAAGATTCACAGAATGAGAAAGATTAAAACACATTTTTTTTTTCCTGCAGTCAACAGCCACAAAAGTTACATAAAGTTGAGCTTGTGATTTCTTTTTTTTCCCCCCTCCTCCTCTTACCAGAAGTTGGTATTTGCCTTTGGGTGCTCTCGGTCTATTCTGGCTGCTTTATTATTTATGACTGCATTCCAGTTTATCAAGAGCGTCCTTATAATTCTCTCTGTATGCAGCCATCAGAGAGACAATACAGCTACAAATTTGTGCCGACAACATTTAAACGCATTTATTGATGAAGGCGCCACGCAGAATCTTAAGAGCGTCGTCGTTCATTTATTTGATAAGCGGTTTCATTTCATTCAAAAATCTTTCATCCATATCCTCTGGCTCTGGAATAGCAGCGTGGCAAGTTTAATAGCTCCATTTAAGATCAGAAGATGTCCTGATTAAGAGTCTTTTCTGAGTTTTTTTTTTTTCTGTTCGTGCCCTCCCTGAATGAAATCGCTTTCCATTTGTTTTCACTCTTCCCTCCGAAGGAGGATCCAATTTAAGCAGGTGAGGGCGGCCCGATAGAAAGCTGCTTTGGCCAGAATGGGGCTGATTGAAGATTTGTCCTCTCCTTTATCAAGAGTGATTGTTTACCTTTGCTTGAGCTAGATAGGATTGAAAAGAGAGCTCCGTGCACTCACGGGGCCATCTGATCATTTCTCTTTTTGGCCCCGCATCTTCACATATTATGGCAGTTCTTCACTGCCAATAACGTTCTCACTTTCAAGTCTTTGTTTTTGCCTCTCGACTGTTGATTGCCTCTTACTTCGCTCTCGCCTGTCATGTCGAGCGCTGCTAATTCTTCTTCATCCCTCTCATCATTTTGATCCACTTTTGTTCTTCTTGAAGACTTTCTCTCGCTTCTTGCGAGTCATCACTGCTCACTTTCGTGAAATGTACTGACACCAAGAAAGGTTCTTACGTGAGGGCCATTGCTTTAAGTGGGACGGTACGCAGTAGTTTTGAGTATCAGCACTTATCAGTTTTTGCCTCGAGCAGACTGAGACTTTTTACAGCATACCAGGACTTCACAAAGGCTGACTGTACCTTCTTTTTTTTCTATTTCTCTTGCACTTTGTGATACTCAGACGACTTCTTCAGTAATTTGGGCACCTCAAAAAATGCTAGATTTTCTTTCTGCCTCTTGTGGCAGTTTATTTGGTGTGCACGCTGTCATTTTGACATGCCAAGGAAGTTGCAAACATATTCATCACGTAACACGTGATGAAAGAACAAACGATGTAAGAAAGCAGTGCTGCAGAAGGAAAAAAGTAAAAAGAGGCGAGGTCAACACAAAGGTGATTTCTGCATCGCTAGAGTGAACTCCCGGGGCAGCGAGGCTTTTAGTTAGCAAAACGTTCCAGTCGCACTCAGCAACCTCTTGTTACACACAAGCATACACGCGCACTGACCACAGACACGCACACACTGAGACACTCACTCACATCACCTCTTCAAGAACACAATAGGACAGTAAATGGCTTTTCTGAAAGTGATTCCTACCCACTTTATTATTTATTCATGGTTCTGCTGGTCACTGCAACCTTGAGCTTGCCGTTGTGTGCGTCTGTGTGTGTGGAGGGTGTGTGGGGCTAACCATAAAAGAGAAAAGTGGTGAGACAGAGACAAAAGAGGGGGCTGTGTGATGAGGGCCGCGGTTTGGAATGTGGGTTTGGATTTCCGTCCTTGAGCGCTGAGTGGAGGGCGATCGATGGTGAGGAAAAGGGCGGGCTGATCGGGTGGCTGCGTCAGGCTGCACAGCCACTGAGTGGCTACATGACTTGGACGTAAACAAGGTCACCAGCTTGGCCTTTGACTGGATGGAGGGACAGATGGGGAGATGATGAGGCGCGGAGATATGCTAGACATTACAAAGCCTCTGGCGAACAGCGGCGCTTAAAATGTCTCTGAGCACAACATTTTGGGGGCTATATTGCAGCTCTCTGTGCATTCCGGCGCACGGAGTTGCACCAATTTGGCATCGCGCGAAAACATGATTGGGAGTGCAAGGCAGTCTGCAATTGCCCATATCACATGCACGGCCGAATATTTCATCCGCAAGAGTAGATCTTGCAGTTTACCTGCATATGTCATGCACGGACTCCAGTGAGTCTATTTCTCTCTATTTCTGCACATCGTACTCGTTTGCACCGCACTACGACTGCATTAATTTTGATGCAAAAGATTGATGTCGCTAGGATCTATCCCACATTACTCCCAATTCTACCTGTGCAAAGTCTAGCAAAATCTAAATAAAAAAAATACTCAATTCATGTGTACAGTGAGGCTGCATTTTGCGCTTGACTTGGCATGATAAGGGACCATTTAATCCCGGAGAACCCAAGAACCCTTTTCTTCTTTGGAAAATGATGAATTATACGTTATATGACTGCTATATGTTCACTGAATACCAAAATATATGTTTTTTCAAATATTCAATGCTTTAATCCTAATTTAGGATTAGTGCCAAATTTGACCCTTTGGGATTTAAGGGTAGCATTTGAGTAGCAGAATTCATAGGGGCCAAATTTGACCCCCGTGGGTTCTCCAGGGTTAAAACTGACTGGATTATGATGGCGAGAGGTAATTGCGCCTCTTCTCTTATTTGCTTGCGGAGAAACATCTCGGTAGGACTGCATCGTATCGCATTTGTCCTATTTAATGTAAGCGACGCCACTGATCATGCTCCTTATGTAGCTAATGTAGCTATCACCATCCCACAGTGCAAATGCAAGCCCGGTCAGGATCCATTGATCTGAACTGAAATGCTTAGTGGCTATGCATACGCAAAGCTATGATGAACAAGAGCAAAGTGCTGGTGATGAATGGTGTACAGTGTAAAGGACTAATAAGCCGGGGGAAGGAGCCAAGATGAGAAGGTGGGCTTGCAATGCAAAATCCGTCCATTTTATTTCGCCGTTGCGTGTTTGACCTCAGATGAGTTTTTCAGACTCGTGAACTGGTAAAAATACATCAGTGACATCAATGAAAAAAGGTCCGCCAGGGTTCTGTGCTTTCAGGAGAAATAATAAGCAGCTGGGCAAGGTGGAACATCTGCTGCACATCTTGTACACGAAAAGCTTATTCACAATTGTTTGGGACATATTTGTGCGGGTTCATCATAATTGACCCTTTTCGTTATGTGGCCACAGTGCTTTGGTTTTTAGGACAATTACACAAACCCTCCCTCTTGTCCTCTTTTATGAACTTTATATTTGCTTGGTAGCCAGTGTAAGAGTTGTCAGATACGTGGGCTCAGATAAAAAATTCTTGGTGAAGGAGCATTTGATTCTCTTTTTGTGTGTTCCTACTATCCATCCATCCATTGTCCGAACCGCTTGATCCTCACTAGGGTCGCGGGGGGTGCCGGAGCCTAACCCAGCCGTCTTCGGGCAGTAGGCGGGGGGCACCCTGAATCAGTTGCCAGCCAATCTCAGGGCACACAGAGACAAACAACCATCCACGCCCACACCTAGGGACAATTTAGAGTGTCCAATCAGCCTGCCATGCATGTTTTTGGAATGTGGGAGTAAACCGGAGTACCCGGAGAAAACCCACGCAGGCCCGGGGAGAACATGCAAACTCCACACAGGGAGGCCGGAGCTGGAATCGAACCCGGTACCTCAGCACTGTGAAGCCGACGAGCTAACCACTGGACTACCGGGCCGCCCTGTGTACTATAAATAATTGTTTGAGATCACAAGGCTGGCCAATCATAAGTATGACACCCGCTCCCCGTTAGCATTTGGTGTTACTTTTTTCAATCTGCCGATCCGCTTTACTGACCTCACTGGATTTTAGCACGACCTGTTGCTTTGTGATAGTTTGGCTTTTGGCATACATCTCCGATTGCGGATTCTCGTCTCTGCAATCGGTTCGGCAACACCTCATTAGGGGGATTTTAAAACACACTATTTGCACCGCCGTCTTCTTATAAAAAAATGTATGTCACTTTTCAATTCCAATTGACAGATAGCAAGTACAACTTAAAAATGTGTTGGTGAAGGTGTTAAAAGTGTGAGCTGCACAGCCTTGGCATCTGTATCCTTGACTGCCTGACACATTGAGATAGAAATAAAATTTATTTGATATTGAAGCAGTAAAAGTGAAGAAAAAAAAATTCAGCACAAACGCTGAATATTTATGGTTTCAATATTTATGGGTTCCCGTACTGGACTCCTCAACTGTGTATCTGTCTATGTCTGAGTGTCTGCTGCTGTGGTGTAACACACCTTGCAAAGGAAGCCTCTCTCTCTGAGGTTCAAATAAAGATGTGGCATCTAAATAGCCTACATGGGTTAATTTTAATACCCACTAGCAGCATAGTTGGCCAATAGTTAGTGCAGGGGTCAGCAACCTTTTATACTCAAAGAGCCATTTCGACCCGGCTTCCACGGAAAAGACAACTCTGGGAGTCGCAAACACTTTTTGACATCTGAAACGATGAGTCCATCCATATTTCAGAAAATTTTATTTATAAAAAAAAAAACACATTTTGAACTCTTACCAAAAAATAAAAAAATAATTGCTGATGAATTAAAAGCTGAACTAAGAGTACTGAACGACTAGAGCTGAACTTCCAGCAAACAAAAATGCAGTGAGCCGTCATCCTTTCGGCTTTTGGAGCGTGCAGCGTAGCCTTGACCTGAATTTAAAAATGCAATGGGGGGGAAAAAAAAGAGCACTATTTCAGTAAACAATGAAAACAAATTTTGCAAAATAACTGCATCAATATTAATTTTACCTGGTTAATAGGACTTCCGCTCCTGAGCTCCTGCGCATAGCGCCTGCAAATGAGTGCGACGCTTATTTTGAATGATAATACAAGATATAAATTATTTTCCCAAGCCACGCAGAGCCACAGCATAAGAATGAAAGAGCCGCCTGCGGCTCCAGACCCACGGATTTCTGACCCCTGGGTTAATGTGTCTACCTCACATTCAAAATGTTCCAAAGTGCCAGAACCAGGCTTAGACACAGGACCACAGTTGCAGGGTTCAAAGTAAAAAGATTACATTTATTTGAGGTTCAGCGACTGACAACTTAAAATGGCAAAGCTGTGGAAACAAGGCAAGAACTGGTCAGATCTGCGGCAAGAGGCTCAAGTGCACACACAAGGACGAAACAGAATAGCACAGGACAAAGGGAGACAAGGACCATTTAAAAACAAAGTAAAGGGCAACAGGTGGAAACAATCAGGGCGGGGCTGACAATCGGACTGGCACAGGAGGAAGGCTAAGTGATCTGAAACGAGAGGATGAAAGGAAGTGACCAGACAAACACAAACAACCCCCACCACGGTGTGAAACAAAGACTCAAAATTGTCCATGGGTGTGAGTGTGAATGGTTCTCTGTCCTTTCTCCATCCTTGTTTCACAATATCAACTTTACATTTAACGTGGCGGGTTGTGGAAGTTAGCGGCAGCTCACTGTCAATTAAGACTGAGACTTAAAACCACTGTAACATGTTTAAAAACAAAACAAAAAGAACATTGTAATTTCCCCCCCAGAAGTTGGCAACGCGCTCAAAATACATGACATCATCCTTAAAACCTAATGATTCCTCTGCTTCCTGTAAAGTTATCACAGCTTGGGAATCATATTGCTCTGGCAGAATGACCAATGCAGTCATTCATATTGTATGACAAGGTTAAAGAGAAGGAAGGCGTGTTCAATATCAGTGAGTCAGGTTTATTGAGTGCCGCGCGGCCCCACCTTCGCTCCGCGTGGCAAAGTTGTATTACGTTCCTTAAAAGATGGATTTGAGGGAATGCACATTTGACATCCCGCAAATCCACCTTGGCAAGGTTCAAACTGATTGTGGACCAATTGGCATCCTTTCGGGAAATAGAGGTTAGCGTCTATAGTCGTGGATTTTATGTCGAGTAAAATAGCAGCTGGTGTATGTGATCATATTTTTTGAGGATTTGAGGAAGCCTGAAGAAAGTCACGTTTGAAAAAGGCTCCATTAAGACAACATGGCAAATAAATTAAGGAAGAAATTTGGACTCATGCACTGAAAAAAAAAAAAGATCCATTGCATTTTCTTAATTGGAACATATACATTGGTGGCACGTGATTAAAATGCGGTAAACCAATGCAATTTTCCCATGTTTTCCTCAAAAATAAACTAATGACAAGTGTTAATAAGTATTTACTTTTCAGTGTGGAAAAGGGGGTCTTACTAAACATCATCCATCCATCCATCCATCCATTTTCCGAACCGCTTTATCCTCACAAGGGTCGCGGGGGGTGCCGGAGCCTATCCCAGCTGTCTTCGGGCAGTAGGCAGGGGACACCCTGAATTGGTTGCCAGCCAATCGCAGGGCACACAGAGACGAACAACCATCCACGCTCACACTCATACCTAGGGACAATTTAGAGTGCACAATCAGCCTGCCATGCATGTTTTTGGAATGTGGGAGGAAACCGGAGCACCCGGAGAAAACCCACACAGGCCCGGGGAGAACATGCAAACTCCACACAGGGAGGCCGGAGCTGGAATTGAACCCGGTACCTCTGCACTGTGAAGCCGACGTGCTAACCACTGGACTACCCGGCCCGCCCACTAAACATCATATTTATTTTTGTATGAAGTTGGCTATGACCACTCCCACAACACTTCATCCCTCCCTGTTTTAGTCCTGCGTTCATCTGCAAAATTGCCATCCTGTGCAAACCGCTTCGGCACAGTTATGACATGTGCCGCACAGAATTGCCTCCGAAACTAAAGCCCTTAATGTCACTCATCTTCATCAACAACCACTCGACTGTGCATCCACTGAATCTGCAATTCATTCATTCAATACAATTTAATACAGTTTGTCTTATTACTGACTTTGTTCATTTACCGCTCTCGTACTTCACTCGGAGTAGATTATGCAGCCTGTGTGCTTTCATACAGTCTGCGCATTTCTGAGGATGTGTGTGTGTGTGTGTGGTTTTGAGTCTGTGTGTGGTTGTGCGCCGGCGCCAAGTAGCATTCCCTGATAACAGGATTACCATCTTAAGCCTATTCACGGTGAGTGAGCCATCTGGATGGATAAAGCACTGTATCGTTGACTCCGCGGGCGTTACATCAACAAATGCATAAACGGACGAAGTTGACAACAGGCATAGCAAAGCTTATAATGGGTTTGTGAGGGGGAGTATAAAGGATGATCAACTTTTTAGCACACCAGCAAGCCGCAGTGATCCTGACGGCGAGTGCTTTGAAAGATGTCAGACAAGGATTCAATTCTCAGTAGATACGTTTGATGCTTAATTTTCAAGGTTGCGTAACACCGAATATAAGAATGAAAAGTCCACAGGACGTGGACGATTACGAAATAGCAGATAAACTGGAATTTGGATGCACATTAAGATAAGGAATGCCAGTGGTCACCTGTGGATTTGCTTCCTGATTCTGTTCCTGTTATTTGCTCTGCTTGGCAATTATTCGCAAAGCTGGTAGGTTATTGACCTTTAATTACCCTGTCAGATATGTAAATACAGTATCTAATTGGATTAAATGCTGATCAAGGATTTTGGACCCTATGGACCCCGTTGACTTTCTTGATACATCCTTCAATGGCATATACGTTGCGTGGAAACATGAGGCATAGGTCACCCACAGTGAAATTAATTCCATGTGTTGGAATTGTGGGTTCACTTGCCATTTTTGACATATTGTGTTTGACTGACATATTTGTTGTTGTTTTTAACATTAAGCTGTATTTTAAGTCCAAGTCAGATCGTTGAGGGATATGAGAACTTTGTAAACTTAACGCTTATTAATAACAGGCCCAGTTGTGGAGTCAGATTGTCAGGTTGGCTACTGTTTCTAACTTGAGACTGAATGACAGCATCAGGATGCAACGCGTGGGCATTTCTTTCACTTGTCGCCAACGTGACAAGTCAAGATTCACCACATTTTTATCTTCTACTCAAAATCTGTGCTGATCTAAAATGCAACATGATACAACTATTATAGGGGGTCTGGTAGGCTTGGATGGTTTACTAACTTGAATTTCACCGAAAAATTTGGTGAGACTTACTTCCACACCTACCGTCTGAACAAATATACCGTATTGGCCTGAATATGAGACGGCCCTGATTATAAGACGACCCCCTCTTTTTCAAGACTCAAGTTTGAAAAAAGACTTTTTGAACACCAGATTAATTTTTTCCAGAAAATAATTACAGTACATCTGAAACAAATGACAACAATATATTTGAGAGAAAAAGCATGTTATTTTGCCTCATTCAAATTAATATCTGAACATTTAAATATGTAACCTAAAGTGCAATCACATGAAATGTAAATTACATCATAACTTCTCCTGGTATAATGTCTAGACCCCAAATATAAGACGGCCCCCATTTTCCAGTCTTATTTCAATGCAAAAAAGCACCATCTTATATTCAGGCCAATACAGTACTTTGTATTCGTTGTAAACAGTTGGATTGCATTTGAAATACGTTCATGACAGTGATTGGGTTAAGCAAGCACTTGTGTGAGAAATTTCAAGTCAGATAGACTTGAAAAGGCCCTTTTTTAAAAAACAAAATACCTTTGGGGCTTAATAGCACCGGTCCAAGACACTTTTTTTTAGTGTGAGAAATTCCAAGTCAACGAGACAGCTAGCAAGTGATGTCAAACTCATATTTGCCTCCCTTTTCTGCACTACAGTCAATGCAGTTCACTGCTCAGGCCTCTCATGTGTTGTTTAGTCGTGTTGACAGCTTACACTTTGGACAGCGGGCCAAAGAAGTCTGACAGCAGTTGGGTGAAATCTGCTGGATCCTGTTGTGATGTGTCATTCTGATGAGAGAAGTGAGCAGCTCTCAGACAGATCAGCAGGCTAGAAGCTGTGTGTGTGTGTGTGTGTTCCTGTGTGTGGCCAGACAGATATTTTTACATGTAGGGACAGAATGTCAGGGGGAATAAAAGAGTGAGAGAGACACAGCAGGATGATGAAAGGTAAGTTTCTGAGGCTAATACAGACAAATAAAAGTAAACTTGAGAAGTGATCCTTCTGGATAGACCGGGGAGATGTCTGACACAGATGAAAAAGTTCTATTCTATTCTATAATAGGGCCAACATATCGGAAAGCTCTAAGGTCCATCATATTTTGAGTAGAGCATTTTTGGATAACAAGCTATGTTAATACTGTATTGTCACTATACCTATTGGAAGGCAAAATAGTATCGCATATAAAGTCCCCCCCCCACTTTGACTCTATGATATGAAGATGTGAAACATTATAGTTGAATTTCAAATGAGCAGTTTTTAATGGACTACCAGCACACAAGATGTGACCGCTAATGGGAATTTTACACGTCTCCGTCTTTCATGTATTCCTCATAAGAGCACTTTGATTGTGGCCACGGTGGCGCCGTCCTTCGATAAAAACAGTCACACCCTCATAAATAAAACTAATAGTAGCAGTCCAGTAAGAAATGCCTGCATCCAAAGCCGCCTATACATGGCAGCGCTGCATGTTCTTCTCTGCTAGGAACTGCAGGATGCTCACGGCATAGTGAGCACATACGTTGCCATGGTGAAGTAGACATGAGTTGCCCTGCCAAAACTCTCGCCTCTTCTGGTGTGCTGAATACAGCAAACGCCACAGGATCTCTTTTCGTAGACTGGTTTATCACTTGCCCCACAATAAAGGGAAAAACTCATAGTTTGTAGCTTTGGTTTGAAATTATACTTTTGTGATAAACTGAACTGTTGCCATCTGTACTGCCTAACACGCTGAGCTCTGACAGTCCTTTTTTTTATTTTTTGGGTGCACCCTGAATAACCAAACGGCACATTTGAACAATGCTCTGATTTTCTAAATGGTTGGAGTGAATCAGTGTGCACTTGGAGCATATTTCCAAATGCACCCATGATTAGGATACATATATATATATATATATATATATATATATATATATATATATTATTATTTTTGATGGCGGCGCGGACACCCGCAGCAGCTCCTCTTGTTTTATGTTGAGGGGGAAGAAATTTCATCTGTGCTGTATGTTACACACACGTACAGCACATATGACAATAAAGTGTATTCAATTCAATTCAATTCAATTCAATATATATATATATATATATATATATATATGGTTTTTTTCTTCTTCATGATGCATTTTTCGACTGGTGCGACTTGAAAACTGCACCGACTTAAAGTCCGACAAATATGGACTTGTGCTAAAACTATGTCTATTTTGAAAGATATCCGATGAACGATATTTGAGTTTATTGACGTTAAAACATTTGAACCATCATCTCTTTCGAGGTAAAACAAATAAATGAAAATACCCTGTTGTTTTCGTAACCGTGACGACATTGTCACAATGCACGTGGATGGTGTCCGCTATTTTGGTGTTTTGATGGCTGTTTATATGTTGTTTAATTCACAAAATACTAACTCCCTTCTCCACCCTGTGATTTTCTGACAAAGCATACATTTTCAGATTGAAACGAGTCAATGTGTCGATACACAGCTGAACACAGAGTGCATTCCATGTCAAGCTATTTCTCTCGGGGACTGCACGACACACAAAAAGTTAAGAGTTCCTTTGAAAAAAAGGGGCTCACAAGAAATGTAAATGTGGTTGTCTATCGGAATGTGCATCCTTCAAATGAAGTGGATTTCAAGTCAAGATGTGATAAGGGAGTGAGAGCTAGACTTTGCTGGAAAAGAAGGCAAAGGAAGAAAAGGAACCGCCAGGCATTGAACAGATGAAGCTGAAAAGAAGCATTGAAAGATATCCACATAGATCTATCCACACGGGACTTGGGTGCATGCACACACACACACACACACACACACACACACACTCGTCTGTTGAAGAAAGCAAGACGAGGAACGGCGACTGGGGTCTGAGGAAGGAACGCGCGTGCAGGTGATGGCATTCAGCTGCCGGTGTCACTGGCTGACAAAAGCTCCTCTCTCGGCTGCCTGTCATCTGCATCACATTCAAGATCTCTTTTATTCACATTATCACCTCACCACTCCACTGTATTTTCACTTCATCCACCTCCCCGGTGGAGGAACTCGCACCACCTTTTTCTCTGCCCGTCACACAGCTGACAGCCGTGTTTCATATAGGCCGACTACAGTCTCGCACTCATATTTATTCATGCTCTTTCTTACACACACACACACACACACAGATACTCACAAAGAAGCTCTCTTGCACACACAGACATGCAGGACCTTTGCCGTACAAAGACTTCCACTACATGTTGGACTCACACTTACTGCCTCTCAGGTAAAATCCGTGTGCTTAAAAAAAAAAAAAAATTATACACAGCTTTAGTGTTGACTGGCTTGTCCCTGTCCTGCAACACAAGCAAGTATACCCCGTTATATAAAGGCATATACAGGGGTTTTAAGCCTTTTCCAAAGTGAATTACAGCACTTTTTAAACACATTCATGATGCAAAAACATAGGAAACCCCAACTCCCTCTTTGGAAAAATTGTATACATCATTTTATATACCAGGGCGGCTCGGTAGGCGAAAGTTTAGCGCGTCGACCTCACAGTGCAGAGGTGCAGGGTTCAATTCCAGCTCTGGCCTCCCTGTGTGGATTTTGCATATTCTCCCCGTGCCTGAGTGGGTTTTCTCCGGGTATTCCGGTTCCCTCCTACATTCCAAGAACATTCATGGCAGGCTGATTGAACAATCCAAATTGTCCCTCGGTGTGAGTGTGAGCGCGGATGGTTGTTCATCTCTGTGTGCCCTGCGATTGGCTGGCAACCGGTTCAGGGTGTACCCCGCCTACTGCCTGAAGACAGCTGGGATAGGCTGCAGCACCCCCTGCGACCTTTGTGAGGATAAAGCGGATCGGAAAATGGATGGATGGTTTTTATATCCCATATTTTCCCGACTATAAGACGCTACTTTTCATACGCTTTGAACCCTGCGGCTTTTAATGTGACATGGTTTATTTATGAATTTTTAGCTGATAAGCTTCAAGCCGTTAATCGATTTCCCCATAGTCACGTCACATCTGACTAATGAACTTAACAAACTCGTCACACTGGACCAAGGAAACTGCCCCAAGTCAGACTAAATACTGAATATTTAGCAGTTATTCGCGGTTGGAGTGCGCATGCAGGCTGCCTAAATGTCGAAGTCTGTGTGTGCCTAGCAGTAAGTGGCAAATGTAGGAGCAAATGGAGAGGATATACTATATAGTGGAGTGAAAATAAACCTCTTGAGTAGAATTTAATCAGCATATAGGGAACAAGTGCCATAAATACAGCCATCACTGCCACGCGACCACCGTGTCTCTGTAGTTTGTCTGACAACCAACTCCCACCATCGCTTGCAATGGACAACATCCAAATCTGTTGTTATGGTTAAATGTAGCTGTCGCAGCTTTTAATCAAGTGTGTTTTGTAATCTGGAAACTATGCTACTTGGTGATTTTTTTTTCATTCATTCAAATTTGCCAGGCAACAGTCTTATCTTTGGTGTGTCAAATTTAAAAGACATTTCAAGAATGTTCACTTTGGCTTTTACAAAGCTACACGCAAATGCACAGATAGAGTGAATCACAAGTGGAGTTACTAAAGCATGGCTAGGCAGAGTTTGGGTCATTGCTCACCTTGACCAGTTTGATCAATGGCAGAGTGCCTGATCTAAATCCCTCCTACAAACAGAGCTGAATAAACAGACACGAAGCGTTTGCTTGATAATCCACTAATCCATAGCACCGTTTTTTTTTTAACACACACACATACGCACACGTTGTACATGCAGTGACTTTTGCTCATTATCCTCTTTGACCTCATCCACAGAACATGTCTGATAGCCTCATAGAGGTTGATAACCGATAGAGGGGTTAATGGGGATTAATGGGATGTACACTCATATGCAAACACACAGTAAGAATAAAAGTCAAACGCGATAAATTTACAGGCCGGCGTGTATCTGAGTGTATGTTTGTGTAGTATGTTTGTGTAGTGGATTAGGGGAGAGAATGCTTCGTGTCTGTTGATGGCGTGAGTCAAGCGTGAAAATCCTGATAGAGTTTGTCGCAAACACTCTGAATGGTCCGCGCCCAGCGTCACGGACGCCACAATTGCTGCGGCGCTTAGTGTCACGGATTGTGTGTCCACTCGATGGCATAGGCTGATTTCGTTGCCACAAGTGATGAAGAGAGAACTTTAATCAGGGAGTCGCACAAACGAGTAACTGTAGAACCAGTTCATATTCATCCCATCTGGTTTTTTTTTAAATTTATCGTTACATCAGGTTCACATGCATTTCTGCTCACTGGCATTCAAAAGAAATGTGCTTCATGATTTGATAAGCCATGTCCTTCCATACATGATTTACCGTATTGGCCCGAATATAAGACGGTGTTTTTTGCATTGAAATAAGACTGAAAAAGTGAGGGTCGTCTTATATTCGGGGTCTAGACATTATACCCATTCACCACGCTAGATGGCGCCAGATATCACTGAAGCGAATGCTGAACTTGACTCCCCAGGCCAAAGTGAATCCCTGTCACGAAGAATAAAATTAAAAATAGCGGTAGCATGAAGAAGAAAAATAAAAATAGTGGTAAGAAAGAAAAGAGAAGAAAATAATAGAAGAGATAACAGAAAATGGAGAAATGTAGTGACAATCTGGAGAAAAGTGGGTCGAAGATCGGCCAGGTTAACCGGCAGCTGAGGAGAAGTTATGATGTAATTTACATTTCAAAAACCAGAAGCCATTTATTGACGAATGTGATTGCACTCTAGTTTACATATTTAAATGTTCAGATATGAAGATTTGAATGAGGCAAAATAACATGCTTTTTCTCTCAAATATATTGTTGTCATTACTTGTTTCAGATGTACTGTAATTATTTTCTGTATAAAAATTAATTTGGTGTTCAAAAAGTCTTTTTTCAAACTTGAGTCTTGAAAAAGAGGGGGTCGTCTTATAATCAGGGCCGTCTTATATTCGGGCCGATACGGTATTTGAAGGGTGCTTAAATCTTTAAGAACCAGTACATAAAAGGTTTGTATTTTCTTTGGGCAATTGCATCAAAAATCAATACATTTCAATCAAGAGATTTAAATGAGCTGGAAGCTGAAGAACCATCATGCCATACCTTAAATAGTTTATTCGTGTAGTTTTCAAATATCACTTTGAAGGAATGTTTGTAGTCTCTATCGCTCTGTTTTCTATTGATCTGCCATGATTGGTTGGACTGACAATACCTAAACAGATTTCTTGTCCTCAGGTACGATGGACCAAGACGGCCGGCAGTGCCTCGGATAAATTCCAGGAGACGTCCATCTACAACGAGACGCTTCGCATCGAAGGCATCCAGAGGGTGCAGGGGGGTCGCTACTACTGCAAAGCCGACAACGGGGTGGGGGTGGCTGCCATCAAGTCCATCCGTGTAGATGTGCAGTGTAAGTAGACATGGAGGAGCAACACTCCTTCCACATGGATCTGACTCTCACTTGAGCCATTCCCACGGCCGAGGAAGCGCCAGGGATGAGATGATGGAGGGAGATTGAAGGAAGAGAGAGATGAAAGACAGACTGCGGGGATGATGAGATTTCAGATGGGAATGGCTTCCAGGAGTATCTGATGACCCGCGGTGGAGGGGATGAAAAGAACAGCTGGTGGATTGAAGGGGAGACAGATTCATAGCGCAAGCAGGATTTCTGTATCTGGGAGTGAAGATAAGAGGATGCAACATCTTAAAAAAATATAATAATAATACACCTGCTGGTTAAGTGCAGAGATAATGCGAGTGTGTAGTCCTCCGATTGGGTTTAACTCATTCACTCCCAAAGACGTTTTGAAACGTCTTTTCAGACTTGGTCTAGAATTGGCCGGTACTGAACGAGTTTTAATTGCCAAAGAAAAAAAAGTGTCAGATGCTCCTGGATGAAAAGTGAAGTCAGTTGGCCTATATGAAAACCTTTACAACAGTTAGTCCGAGCAGTACGGGCTCCCTAACCCAATGCTTCTCTGGCCACTCTTACCACACAAACGTTCCAAGCCATTATTAGACTTGAAACTTCCTGCTGCAGTCAGCTCATATTAAAGAAAGTTGTTCTTTTGTAGGCTTCTTTAGAAGTCATTTGAACTCTACACACTTTTATTGTTTGAAAGGAGCAATTTCTTACATTAAAATGTCTCCTTTTGTCCCAGACAACAATGATATGTCAGACTATAGTAATTTCCCAGAGTGACACTCGCCGCACCGTGTCTGTACACGTCGTGCTAAAGAAAAAAAAAAGACTGAGAGTGAGAATTCTTCCAATACACATTGAGCGAAATAAGTACCAAATGCTGTGACTGAGCTCTGATAGGTTGGGGCATTTTTATCTGTATCCAAATTGTTTGACTTTAGTAGACAACCCCAGACTTTATTTGCAAGTCTGGTTCAATTCTGTCATAGGCAGATCTTCTGGACTAGGATCTGGTTAAAGTGAGGTTCCATTAGCATTAACAATACAAGTCCACACAACAAACAGTCATCTGTTAATCGACTCGCGGAATCATCAGTTAGATCAGTGGTTCTTAATTGTGCACAAAATGAACCAGCCAGTGAAGGCCAAGCGGGCGTGTCGTAACTAATTGACATGTTGAGTCGGGTGTGTCTTAACCTCCATGGCAGAGGCTTCATCGAACCCCTGAGACTGATTCATTGAACCCCCGAGGGTTCGATAGAACCCAGGTTAAGAACCACTGAGTTTGATTGTTAGTTCATAACAGTTATGCCCACTGTCTTACTAAGAATGCTCAGTTTATGAAGAAAAAAATATACATAATAGATACCTTACATAACAGCAGGAGTTTGAAAATACTGACTGTAAGATAATTGTATGACACTATTGGTCTACAAATGCATTTAGACTTCTAATGTAGGCCTGCAGTTGGTTAGAGGGCCCCTCAATTTGGTCAGGGGACACATTTGCAGTCTTGCTGCTAATTCACACCAGCTCCATTCAAAGTTCCAATTATATATGACACAAATGCATGGTTGTAGGTCTGAGCAATCGTGTCATTTCTAAACTATGTCCTCTATCCCTTGTAAATAGCAAATCAGAAAGTCCTCTACATATTTTTTAAGATAACGTCCCCAATTGGCTTTCGGGTTTTGCATATGGATTGGACGACAGAGAAGCATTGTCGAGTTGTAGGGGCCCCGTGCTGCTGCTTGTGTCACTGCCCCACTGTCCCCGTGAGCCAGGAGCCAGGTCGTGGTCATCGGGTTAAGAAGTGACCATTTTCCATACAATCCCTCGCACGCGACTCCAGTCGAATGCTTATTTCCCAGCAGGCCTAACAATCCTTATTAATACACGACAGGCATTCATTGCCTCAACCAGTGTCTTCCCTCATTGATCCAATCCTGTAAATGGCCATTTTAAAAGCCTGATTTTCCAAGGGCCTATAACACAAAAACATCAATTCTGTGTAGTGCATTTCCTAAATTAATCTTGTCTTCAGTCCTATTGTGCGCACGTTCGTCAATGGCCTTTCTCAGACCCTTACCATCAAATATCTCAAACCAAACAATTTAACCTTCACACTCTCATCCAGCCACACACACACACAGATTGATCGTTGGTCCACTACGCTACCTTAATGAAGCCCCCTCGTTCCTCCAACCCCTATCTGCCTGTCCCCAGGCGGTAGCGTGGCACCGCTCAACTGGGGAGCTGGTAATTGCTGGCGTGTCTGGCGAGTAAACGGGTTGTATTGTCAGCGTAATCGTGACAAGATTTCTGGGAGGATAACCCGATCTGACAGCCAAAGCTTGTTCAATTACTCATCCCCCCAAACGCAGGGGTCACAACCAGTACCTAGAGCTAAAACGATGTAACAATTAGTAGGAGCTGACAGGTTAAGGGTATAGATAGCAGAAGAGACTCCTGCCAGTGGATGGGAGAAGGCAGCCAAAAAAGACCCTAAATATGCTCTTTTAACAGCATTAAGAGACATGAATGGAAAATACAACCCTGTGGAAGACAAATTATGGAAGTTGTCATCTACAAACCATAAAATCGACAACATAGTGTCTGTCCATTTTATTTTTCCACAATTTTGCGCTCATAAATAAAAAAATACTTTTCAGACGCTGCCAAGAAACTCATGCCCCATTCTAGCCAATCACAAATGGAAAGAAAGTTATTTCAGGAAAATGAACAACAATGGTCTGCTCAGTTCACTTAAAGAGCCATTCAAGATCAATCACATTTCATCTGCCAATCATAGAATAAACACACCACAGACTTCCTACCACATGTACTTCTCCCACCCATCGACCCTAACTGCAAACACCCTCCCTAATTTTCATTAGCTCACCATCACAGTGGCTCACCCTTACCAACCAGATGTCTGATGACCTGGAACCCTAACGACTGAGACAGTAGGGCAGTGTGCAGGCGAGGGTTAACTACAAAGTAGCCTCTACTTATGGGATGGACTTGGTTCAGAGACCCAACCAATGGTACACATTGAGACCGAGAACAGACATAATACTGCATTCATGATGGGGGGAGCAAGAAAGGGGAGTGGCCTTTCCCCTCAGGACACCACCAGGTAAGTGGTGGCCTCCACGGGTCAATGCTTTTGAATGCAGTCATTAATAAGGATGACAAAATGGATTCCGATTATGTCGCATGAGTGAGTTATGGCAGCATTGAAGAAGCCAATGATATGTCGCAAATGCCTCCCAAGACAGGTTCGACTTATTGCTGTCAATCCAGACATACTCTAGTGTCATGTAGAGGGTTTTAATTGAATATCATCTGCATCACGCCGAATACGTCAGTGGCTCACTGAAACGATGACATATGGGATACAATGTTTGAGTAAATGATTGTCTTTGGGAATGAGGACATTAGTTGTTGATTGAATTGCATACAACAGTTGACAAATTGACAATTTTGACACAAATCTACTGATTTGTGCAGCTGGCCAGAGTTGTGACAGAGGAGAATAATAGCTTGTCATAAAAAAAATTCACAATGACAACTCACTTATCTCATAGGTGGAGCATCTCGGTGATTCATCGGACATGACTCTATAAAACACTTTTTTATAAATGTAACCGATTGTTTACTTCAATTTCAAAATCATCATGCACCCCTCTTCAAGTAGCATCTACTTTTTTCATTTGCGCGATGTTATTTCTTCCATTTGCTGATGCTTATTCAAACAGGACTAGACCTCCCCTTTTTGGGACATTAAAAAAGTATCTGGATCAGAGATTGCATTTTTTGATAACTTTCCTTTTCTTGTTTCTTACTGAAGAGACTCCATACAGTTTTCGATCCCTTTACACTGCATCACTGATTCATCATGATGATTCACACTCATGGAGAAAATAATTCCAAGTGTCCTTATTATATATGTATTTATTCTTTTTTATTTTTTCGCTAAGTGGTAGCTTAGTGGTATCTTTAAATATAAGTGACCCAACTTCCATTTTTTTTTTTTTTTGGTTGAGATTTTTTCTGTTTTTCAGTTCTCTCTTTCTATAAATCCCTTTTGCATTACATTGAAAGCCAAAGCACGTCGAAAATGGCCAGTTGGAGTTAAGAGTAAGAGTTCCTGACGTCACTCACTTGACCACGCCCCTTTTAAAGCTACACATCGTTACACAAAGTCAGTACTGTACTGTTTGTGTGATATTTTGGTTCAATTGCACTAACCTGTTTTTTTTTTTCCTCACGTTCTCTTTATTGTTTCCATACTATTTTTTTCTTTCATTCAAAACATTCAACAAAAATGTGTTTTGAGGATCTGGAACAGCTTAATTGCCTTTCAGTGTATTTTAATGGGGAACATCGATATACTATATGAGTATAATGAGTAAGAATTACATTTGTAAGTTAAGGTAGCAATGTAAAAAAAAAAAAAAAAAAAGAAAATCCGACATGATCGTGTAAACAGACTCCGCTGAGTTTGTGTTACCCTGACATGACTCCACACCTGGCCCGTACTCACAACTCGCATGCTTGAGAGGACGCATACAAGGAGGCTAAGACCCGTGGGGGTTGGCGACTGACGCTAGCAGGGTCTCCGCTGGGCCCTAAGACATGGCCCAGCTGGAGCATGAAGAACGTAAACTGACACGTAGCGCTTCGGAGAAGTCAAGCAAACTTTTGTGTGAAAAAAGGAGCAGATTCTGAATAGAATAGCTTGACCTTTCCGCAGGTTACAGGCTAAAAACCATCAGGTGAATCATTGCTCCAAGACGCACGGAAGCTCACTTCCCATTGCTCATCGCCTTGGTCATGTTTTCCGATTTGTTTTTACCTTGTTCTTTGGAGCAGTGAATCGTCCTCTTGCACTATGTGCAATGTTTTATTTGTCGTTCAATTGATTTTCTTCTGCTTGCACTTTCCAAAGTGATTTGTGGGCGTTGCACTAGGCCTCGTCTCGCTGGGATCCGTCTTCCCAGCTTTCTTTGGTTTTTCATCATTTTAATGGTACTCGGTCGGACTCTTCTGCGTCGGTTTTATTTCACTACTTTTTTAATACTGAGGCTCATCTGTGTCTTGTTAAGGATTAAATACTTACACAATCCCTGACCAGTGCGCCTGCTTTTTGTTTTAAAAGATTATTGTGCGACTCTTGTTGTGTGCTTTGTTTATCGGTATATTTGCTGGTTTTAAATTATCGCTCCTGTCTGTTGATTTGAACTTGTCCTCCCATGATATAGTCTGCTAAGCATTAGCTTGCATTTGATCGTTAAAATTACTGGTCACAGACCCGTTATACAGAATCGATACTTTTCTCCGATTAGTAAATAAATTAGCCCGGCGGTGCACATTTGTGTGGAGCTGACTTGAAACGCGGACTTAATGACTATATTTTAGACATGGTGGAGACACACCTCCGTGTCACTGTTGTGTTTGATTGTGCACTGCCGAAATTGCGTACACGGGTGACAAGGATGGCCTATTCAGAAGACAGACTCCAGTGAACGTGTGTGACCAAAGCATAGATTTGCAGCACACTATCATTCCTAAGACTCTGCTTCCTCTATCAGGGGGAAAATGTCTTGATGCTACATTGGGTTCGATGCTGTTGATAATGTGCAAACATCCTTGGGCTTTTCGCACTAGCACATTGCTGTGTTTTGGCCAGAAGGTGTGCAGCATCACAAAGTGTGAATAAACAACCAGGCATCTATCGCCGAGGCCAACAGTATTTCAGTTTTATGGTTTATAACATTGACATAAAGGGGAATCAATGTTCCATATGTGACTTAAGGCATAAGGCACCGCAACAACAAAAACAACAACAACAAAAAACCTTGTGTTGCAGTTGCATATGCCCTTATGTTAGGTTGAATAATTCAACTGTTGGTCATGATGAAGTCATCGCTAAGTTAATTATTAAATCAATTCGTCTACTATGAACCCATTGACTTATATTTTTATGAAATCCCCAAAAGACTGAAAGAGCCCCCAAACTATTTAATATAACCCAATTCATCCATATCTCATATATTCGAAAAGGGCATGGGGAGGTATATATCATTGACACCTTCGTAAGCATTTGATCCTGCAAAAATGATTGTCTATATTTCTTTCAGTCCAGCGGTGATGTTCACAACCTCACGACAACATATGCCGCTCAATTACAACTCCCGATGTTTCACACTTAGCTCAGTCCTTTTTTCCATAAGGTACAGAGGGATTCGCATATGGAACAAATATATTCTTTGAAATCCAAACTCAGAATATGCTTGAAAAACCAAACCTAATACACTGCACACACACAACCTCCATCTCTCAAACAGGCCGTGACATAAAAACTTATATATATACACATACTGTATAATAACATACTAATAACATGCTAATAACATACTGTACGTACTTTATACTGAATATTTTAAACCACGAAGTGCACTGACACACCATTGTTTACTTTATACAGATAATTTAAAAACATTTTGGAAAAATATTTTTAAAAATGCCTCGAATTCAAAGAAAACTACAATCTGTTACTGCTATCTAAAGTGTGTACTTGAAGCGATAAATTAGCCAGTTCTCTCCATCTATATATGATACGTGCAATTATTCTTCACTTCGTCACTTAATTTCACTCTGCTCGAATATGCTAATTAAATGACAAGAATAAAGGGCAAAAAAAATAACACTTGCACACAGATGTTAGTATGACTGTGGAAGTAGGAGCTGAGGAGAAATGTGATTTTTCACCTTCATGGCTACCAGATTCTCATCACACCATCCAGTTTGAAACTGACGTGACAGAATACTAATATGGATTTAATTTGCGATCGCTTACACAAGGTATTTATGCACACGATTTACTCTATAAACAACATTATTTATTGAGTTGCGAAAGTTTCACTTTAAAAATAAAAGAGAAGTAAAATTCATTTCACAACTTAGTTGAAGTAAGACTGACACGGTTCGATCGGGTCATCAGTATGTAAATGCCGTACCAGAAGGATATTGTTGTGAGAAAAGAATATGTCTCTCTTTCTATCAAATCTAATTTAGTCTCGTATCATCACCCTCCTTCCTTTTTTTCAACCCGAACAAGCAAAAATATATTCTATAGATACGGATAGGCGGTCGATATGAAAAGGTGCATCGCTATTGTCCTTTTCCTCATGAATACATATTTTTTTGATTAAGTTCATCTTTGATATTTAAACTCAGTCAGACGAAACGTCTGGCGGGGTATTTCCTTCTCTTGTGACATTCTACTTGTATGCCCCATTGCTTTATCTTCTTTATGAGAAAACCAATCATTTTACACATACCAAGTCAGAAGCTTTGTGAGCATCCTCGAGCAAACTGTGTTCAATTCAGTCCATTTATTTTAAAGTACTTTTATGTTTACTGAAGTTTGAGCACAGCTCATTTGATTGTTTTTTTTAATGGACGTGCAGCTCTTATTTTAAATATTGCCCTCATTTTCAGTGGATCCTCCAAAGCCGAATTTCATAATTTTGGTGAGGCTTGTTGATTTCCACCCATCCAGCCATCCAACCTTTTTTTGTGCCTGTTCTCATTCGGGTTGTGGATGAGCTGTTGTGATTGTGTGGCCATTTAATCATAAGGTTTATACGAACAAACAACCATTCACACTCACAAATTACAAACAGAAGACTCTGAGCTGAGAGTTTGGCTATGTGCTACCCGGATGACTTCCGAGTTGTTCTATTTTCAATAACTGGGAATATTTGAGCTCATTAACATATCCATAAGCACTCTTTTATTCGTGATATTTTAACATTGCTGACAGTGTATCTGAAATTCGAGTTCTATCATTATCATGACAAGTTCCCTCTTTGTCATTTCTTCTCTTCTGCTCCAGTAGCATCACACACATGCCCAAACAAGAGACACAAGTGGACGTAATCCTTTAGACGTCTCCACATATTGTTGGAGGAGAGTGGCCTTCTTTCCTCCGCGTGTTTGTTGAATTTCGGATGGCGAGGATATTGGCTATCCAAATACAGGCTGGAGAGGACGAACAGTTCCTTCGAAGGTTTATTTGCAGAATATTCTGGACATATTTATATCATCAGTAGGGCAATACCGAAACTATGGCGCCACATCGAGACTTTAGTTTCTCTCAAACCAATACACGACTAACAGATTGCTTCAAGGTCACACCTGGTTATACTGCAGGGATGAGAAAGTTATACAGGCTAGATTAAATATGGGCAGAAGACACACTTCATTATACTGCGAGCATGAGAAAGTTATACAGGCTAGACAAGATATGGTCAATATCTGTTGACATCTGGTTCCACTGTATTATTTCACACACGTGGACATAAGCTAAAGAAACGTGTGCAATATCTTGTATTTGTATGTTTGTTGTTTGTTTTCTTGCGTGGATGATTGTTATTCCTCCATCCATTCGTCCGCTTATCTTCACTAGGGTCGTGGGTGTCCCAGCTGTCACTGGGCGGAAGGCGGGGTACACCCTGACCTGGTCGCCAACCAATCGCAGTGATTGTAATACAAATATATTGCATTTATAGTCGCATTGCATTTATAGTCGCATTGCATTCAGCATTGTTTGTTCGACTACAACTGAAGCAATTTCAATGTCTGTGATTGCAAGCATTGTTTCTATTGCAGCGCAGCCATCACCACTATTCTCACACAATTTATGATACATATTCCTCTTTCTGTTCCTTATCTCATCCCATTTGGTGCATAACTATTCTGTGTAGCATAGAATCGGCCGAATAAAAAAAAAAACATGTTTGAAAGTAAAAACCACCAGCGCATAATTACTGACAAAACTTAAACACATTTACTTCTTTTTCCTGAAAAATGTTCATCCGAAGACACCATTGGGCTTCACATTTGCATTCCCGTTAGTTGGTTGCCCCGTGATATGCATCCATGGCTTGGTGTACAGTAAATGTTGCGCATATTTTTGCAAAAACAAAAGCAATGAGCAAACGTGTTCGATTTCAAGTGTTTATATTGAGCGTGAAGACGAAATGAAACGCAGAGATTGGAGGAAGCGCATTTCAAAGCCTTCAAGGCAATTGTGGGATGTGGAAAAATCGCTGGCATAAAAGCACTCATGATGTGAAGCGCTGTGAATGGAGCAAGCACGCAGAAACAATTGTCTCGACTCAAATGGTCTTTTAATGAACCGGCTGCCGGAATGCATCTGTGTAATGATCACATGCTTACCGCGCTTTTCTTTACCTGAGCTTTGTGCACTATGTCTTATTGACTAGACCTAAGTGCTTCCTTCAGGGGTGGCCTTCTGTCCCCCGAGCCTCTGCGATTTTTCTTTCTTGCGAGTTTGCATGGGGTGGCCCGGTGGTCGAGTGGTTTGCACATCTACCTCACAGTGCAGAGGTTTGCACATCTACCTCACAGTGCAGAGGTACCAGGATCAATTACAGCTCCGGCCTCCATGTGTGGAGTTGCATGTTCTCCCCGGGCTTGCGTGGGTTTTCTCCGGGTACTCCGGTTTCCTCCCACATTCCAAAAACATGCATGACAGGCTGATAGAACACTCTAAATTGTCCCTAGTTGTGAGTGTGAGCATGGATGGTTGTTTGTTTCTGTGTGCTCTGCGATTGGCTGGCAACCGGTTCAGGGTGTCCCCTGCCTACTGCCTGAAGACGGCTGGGATAGGCTCCAGGATAGAGCGGATTGGAAAATAGATGAATAGATGGTGAGTTTGCATTCCACAAGGACGCTTGCCAAAATAATCAAAGCGCAGAGTGGACCCTTCCAGCTTGAACACAAAAACTGTTTTGAAGTATTGTCTGCGCATTGGAAGTAGAAATAATTGGTTGTGGGGTGACATTGTTTCGATTTCAATCTGAGCTTTGTTTGGTGAAGTGATGACTCTCCACTTTCCATACCTTACGTGGGAATGTAATTGTGAGTGGTTCTGTCTTTATGTGCCCGATGAATGACCAGTTTGGGGGTTTCCATTGGCTATCGCCTGGAAACAGCTCCAACTTACCCTCAACCTTAATGAGGACAAGTGTTGGAAGTGTCAAACAAAATTCAGTTAGTGTGATGAAATGATTACAGACAGCCAAAGAAGAAGCAAAACACTGTTGGTCCAAGGATGGCATGAAAGCTCTATTTTGTTTGAAATTGTTCACCCAATGCGCACAAATCTTTCCTGAAGAAATGACTTTGCTTTATTATTTAAGTTTGTCCTTCGGAGTGCATTGGAAACTTTGAACATTCCTCCCAGGAATATGTCTGGCAGGTTGTCAAGAATGCATCATCGATTCGTTGTTCCCGTCAGCATGACTTCTTGTCTCATAAAGATATAAAATCAGGGTCTGATTTTGAAATCGTATCAAAGAGCTCACCCCTGCTTTTCACGTATAAAGGAGAACAACCGATGTCAATTAATCAGACTGACTGCTGTGGTGCAAGTCCCACTGGCCTTGGGCTTCTTCCCAGCCTTCATAGGGCAGCGCTTTCCTGAATGTGTTTTAAAGCCACATGCCCTCACTATTCTGTTTTCTATTTGTCATAGATTTCCAACAGCAACTCACGTGAAAATACCTTGGCAACCAAACCTTAAAAAGCATTTCGATAACCACTTTAATGGTAAATGGTCATTCGCTCGTACCTACTGCCGGACACCATTGATGCATCATGAAACATTGCATCTAAACTACTTTGACAAGTACAATTGATCCAAAAAGTGACTGAAGTAAAATGGAATTGGGTGAATGAAGCTTGTTACTGCTAACAATCTGGTCACACGAGCTTGTATACAGCGTTCTGTGCATCTGCTGTCTGTAATTGACTCCCAGTGTAAATAACTGTAATGTATTACCACAACATCAGGGGAAATTATTATTATGAAATATCCTGGTATTTTAGTTCCGACATGTGTACTTTAGTTGGAAATACAGCGAGCGAAAATTCTTTGATGGAGAAAACTATCATTGCAGTCAATAAACCTCCATTTTCATGCATTGAATGAAGCTCATTTATATCTCATTTCCATCATATATTGTAAATACCGTAATTTCTGGACGATAGACCGCACCTGATTATAAGCCGCACCACTACATTTTTAAAGGAAAAAAAACATTTTGTACACACATAAGCCGCACCCGTCTATAAGCCGCAGGTGCCCGTATTGTTACATGAGATATTTACAAAGAAAGACGGTACACAGGCGGCCGTTAAAAAAGTCTTTATATAGGCCGCTTCATTAAATAAGCCGCAGAGTTGAAAGCGTGTGACAAAAGTCGCGGCTTATAGTCCGGAAATTACGGTACATCAGTCGAAATCTTCTTCAAGGGGATAACTTAGCTCATTCATCATTTCATCTTAAGCTCTTGTAGTGGTTTTGCATGACGGTTGAAACGACTTCCTCGATGGAGCCTTGCTTAGTTCTCTTTTCTAATGAAGCCTTCTTTCGTCACATTGGTCAACCACCTGATACCTGCCAAGGGCTGCCAGCCGTGCCGCAGTATCCAACAACGTTAGCAAGGAGTAGACGTGCTTTTTGACCCATGTCAAGATTTGTATTCCCATCCAACAAGAGTATAAGAGTGACCGAAAGAGTTACAATTAACACTGAAAACGAAATGAGCTTCAATCCTAATGTAGGTAATTTCATATGACATGCAGTCAAACCTCGGTTTTCGAACGTCTCGGTTCTCGACCAATTCGGTTTTCGACCCAAAATTTTGAATTTTTTATGCCTCGGATGACGAACACATTTCGGTTCTCGAACAAACTGAACGCACTTGAATGCACCATTTGACTCTTCTCGCCTTCCTTACATAGATGAGGAAGTGACGCTTCCTCGTATTGCTTTCCATTGTGAGCAGACGTGTTCAGTAAACATTTTCATTTTAAAAAGAGCGTGGTTTTCGGTTTTCGAACAATTTCGATTTTCGAACAGCCTTCCGGAACGGATTAAGGACGAAAATCGAGGTTTGACTGTACTGTATTTCTGACACTTTAAATGGCTTGAAAAAAAAAGTCTATTTTCAGGCTATAAAGAGACAGACAGCATGTACTAAGCGCAGCCCGCGCTACATCACCTTTGTCTATCGAACAGTGGTAATTAATGCCTGACAGGCTGTGTGCGAGCAGCTTTTTAACAGCTTGTGCGGTCACACTTGTAATTAGCTTGGTGTCATTTCCTCAATAAAGCGTGACATAACGTGCTAAAGGTAAACACTTCCATCTATTAGACATGTTCACTTGCAAAGTTGAAACAACTCATGGGTGAAAATGCTGTGTGCACCACAGTGTGTACTGAAAGGACTGCAGCAAGCGTTTTATCCTTTCAAATTTTAAAAATGAAATCCAAAAGCTTAACGCCGATAATGTGGTCTCATGCATTAATAACGGATTGTGTAATAGACATCATACGCACGTGTAAAATTTGCATAGTTTGTGTCTTGTCAGACAGACAGATGGATAAACAGATGGTGATGAGGAGCGCAAATCACAATCGGCGTAATATCGCTTTCCAGGCATATGCTTAATACAACAATAAACATGTAGGCTTCTACAACGGGCTGCTATTTCTCGACATTTCAGGTAGTGATCATGTCAAATGGTATCGAATAACAAAAAAAAAAAAAATGGAAATGTGCATATAGAATCATACGAATTGTTCAAACAGTTGCTACTTTCATAACCGGTCATTTTCTTTTAAAATGTAAATCTTAAATTTCCTTTTGTGTGTTTGTATATCCCTTTAAGTGTTCATTTATCATTCATATTGACAAATGGCATATATTTTCAGTCCGAGCACCTAGGAAGGACTTCAAAACAACACAACAGAAAAATGACAAGAGAGAATAAATTGGAATAAAAAGTATGAAAAAATTGACATTTAAAAAAACAAAAATGATGTGGGATACACTCGTCGATCATTTCAGCAAATGGCAGGCTGATGTTATAGATCACAAAAAAAAAAGTTGAGTAAACAAACCACTCATATGACATTACCCCGATATACTATACTAATAAGCCATGAAAAACTGTGCCTCCACTGACTAACAGAAACCAACAGCATTCGCTGTTGTTCGCAACAGCAAAACAAGATTTACTAGCAGCGCATCGACAAAGAATAGCAATAAGGAAGGAAACAGAAGCGGTCCTAGAAGTGAACCCTGGGGGATCTCACATTTAAAAGTCGCAGAACAGGCAAACCTGAAAACGGGGTAAAAATTCTCCCAAATTAGAGCATCTCTATTTTTATTTGTTTCGAGGCAATTAACTCGAGTAGAAATGAAGTGATGTGACAGTTTGATGTCAGCGCAATAATAAAATTTCAGAAATAAACTGGTTGAAAATAACTAAATGATGCGTCTGGAAGGGTGAAGATGAGGTGAAGATGACCTCCTCTCCTGACTGTAAAGCTTCTGGACCCAAAGGCTACTTACGCTACATGGAGGTTTACAATGATGACGTAGTTGATAGAATGAGTTTAAGTGATTTTACTCATGCATGCATGCACACTCAGTACAGCAATGTTCCTGTCACCAGAATCTTCAGTGTCCATGCGCCAGGATTGTATGTGGTGAACATGTGACATAGGTTTTCCTTGACACTTTCAGTTTCAACCTGCTCATGTTATACGGGGGCGATGTATGTTAATAAATAAGGATGAGGAAAAAGAAGCCTGTGCAATTTCACAGAGTAATGTCCCACATATTGAAGCATGTACTGCATTGATTCCATTGTTTGAAAAAGTCCTACTACCTTTGCAGAGAAAAAGTAACAAACCTGCCAAACTCATTTCAGCTCTGATGGCCTTTGACAAGAGAAGACATTCTCTGGAAAGGGTGTGAAAATCCATAAGATATGGTTTCCAAAATCACTAGCCCAAGACAAGATTTTCACAGTCGTGTAATATGAAAAGCAGCCATACGAATGATGCATGATATTTATTCTTTAAAAAAATAAAAAAAAATATATATATATATATATATATATATATATATATTTTCATCCTTGAAGCCACCATGGTGGGTATGTATCTAAATTGGGTGTGGAGTGACTGAATTAGGGGGGTACTTTTAATTTAACCTTTTAATTACTTGTAAAGTAATAATTGGGTTTTCTGGGTTTTGAACAAGGCTGTTTGGTGAGGGCCAGCCCGGTGGTCGAGTGGGTTCGATTCCAGCTCCGGCCTCCCTGTGTGGCATGTTCTCCCCGTGCCTGCGCGGGTTTTCTCCGGGTAGTCCGGTTTCTTCCCACGTTCCAAAAACATGCATGGCAGGCGGATTGAACACTCCGAATTGTCCCCAGGTGTGAGTGTGAGCGCGGATGGTTGTTCATCTCTGTGTGCCCTGCGATTGGCTGGCAACCGGTTTAGGGTGTCCCCTGCCTACTGCCCAAAGACAGCTGGGATAGACTCCAGCACACCCTTGTGAGATAAAGCGGATTGGAAAATGGATGGCTGGATGTTTGGAGAGGGTAGTCAGTCGACTGTAATTACTGATTTGGATTGAATGCATGCTCTCAATTAAGCTAAAAGACAATTGTGTACTTTTGCAACTTCTGAGATGGAACATTTCAATGTACTGTATCACAAATGTATCTAAAAATCTAATACATGATTGTTTTGATTCGAGTGCTCGGATCCTGCATCATCTCAATCTGTTTGTGAGAAGTCGAGCTGACTTACTTATCTAAGACATGGTGTGGTTGAAAAATGATCACTGTGCCATTGGGAGGTGACTAATACCACCCCTCAATTTTTCAAACATTTTTGATGGCCACGAGGTATGAGGATTCCTTTTAGATGCCGGCTCCCATAATTAAGTGGGGATTGACTCAGACCAAATGTTGAAAAAGATATGTACGTTCCTTGAATTAATGGCAGCGCTGTTGACCAAAATCTTCCATCCATCAATGACGGTACCCGAACTTTTTCGGGTCGGCAGCCCATCTCAAGAAAAAAAAATAAAATAAAGATGAGTGAGACCTATAATCTGTACACCTCAATGAAAAAAAAAAACACTTTAACCTGGCTGCATAAATATGCACACACTTGCTTGCACTGCACCCATCACAGACGTGCGGACATATTTTACTCTGCATTTGTAACACGTAAGATAAATTTGAGCATGTGTGAGACTGTCATTAATTGCTACTTGAATATTTGTACAGTATATGAAAAAGTTGAATTTTCAGCACATTTCTCAAATAGGTCACCATTTAAATTTTATGTCGTGTATCACAGAAATGAATGAAGAGTTGTTTTTATCAGTGTGAATCATAGAAAAATCCAACTTTGTACCACCAAGCTTTGCGGAGAAGCATTACGCAGACATTAATTTTAATGAACATTTAATGAAGGGAATTAAAACATGTTAAATTGGCCTCACCCATGCATGACGTGGCAGCAAAAACCGCGGCCTGTCCGCCGGTCAATATACGTGATCATATTTCAGGCAGCCTTTTTGTACAGCAATGAGCTCAATTTACTGGAATTTATGGACCCGCTGGGACAATTATTGATGATGTGTTGGAATACAATGAGAGCAAAATGAGCTCAAATTTCAACCGGGCAAGGTGAACTTTTTTGTTTCATTCTTGTCTTGTCATTTCCTATTTATTACCTCTGCCAAGTCATTAGAGTGCAACGCGATTGAAGCTGCGTTTTGTTGTTGTTGTTTATTTGTATCAGAAAAAAAAATCGAACGTTACTGAAAAGACCAAAGGAAAAATTTTTGGAAATGGCCGTCATGGGGCAAGGAAATAAATAATTCATTTAAGCGGAGATGAGAGATTATTTTTAGTGTTGTGCATCGATTATCAATCGGTCCATAGTCCACAGAGGGCATCGGGTAACTTTATTTTTTAAAATATTTTCTGGGGTAAGAAAAACAATTCTGGCCAAGACAAAAAAATATATATTTGGGTCATGGAGAGAGACATAAATACAACATTAAGACGAGATAAACGGGGCTCGGGGTGGAAGGGAAGTGTCCCACATTGTGACTGAAATGGCAAAAAGTGAAAATATCATTGGCGGGAGGCAATTTTCTTTATTCCTGTGGCCGTCCGTTACCTTTTGGAGAATGAACAATGATGTAAGATGTTAGTTGTAGATGACTGAACATCATTAGCGAAACAGCAAAACTATGAAATAAAATGCTCTTTCTGCAATGTTTTGTGAAATTAACCCATTTTATCCCAAATTTTTCCCAGACATTTAAAAGTCAAAATCAGGTGTCATTGGTAGCCATTTTAAGTAATCAGTAATAACATTTTTTAGAGCCCTGTAAATTAAATCATTGTTGTCCTTCACAAATGTGACCGGTGGGATTAAATGGGTTAATTCTGTTCACATCCAAAAATAAACAAAAAGCAACACCCTTTGCACTTGTCGGGGTTGATCAAGTTTTTGTGTTGAATGGTTGCATTTTTCCTAAGAGATAAGATTAAAAAAAAATAAAAAAAATTTGTTAACCCGTTCATGCACCCTGTAACCTGAGAACTGGATAAGCTGTCCACTGTAGTAACCGCTGTCCCTGAAAGGGTTAAATCGCAGGTGTCAAAGTCAAGGGGCCAGATCTGGCCCACCACATCATTTTATGTGGCCCGTGAAAGCAAATCAAGTTCCATGATACTTGCTAAAGTCTGAACCAAAATTTCAAATTGTCATATGTAATCCACAATAACGGTCGTTATTCTTGACTTCTGATTTTAAAACTAGTTATCCATCAATTTGTTGTGCGGTGTGTATGTAATATGCGGAGGTGATTAAACATTTATTTGGTTTCCCAAAATTCATAAAGGGTCCTCCAAGGGAAACCGTAACTCCAATGTGGCCCGCGACAAAAATGAGTTTGACACCCTTCGGTTAAAGTCATTGTTGAATGACGCTTACTATCCTTCAATAGTCTCAAACACTACCGGTACTTTCGACTAGATGGAAACAAAACAATCAACAATGGATCTTTCATTTCTTTTACACTTTTAGCCGACCTCGAATGTCAGAAAGCTGTTCAAATTATGCGACTCCCCCATGCCAAAGACGCCGCCAGGGGGCCATCTGGATTCATCAATGCCATCAGGCCAAGACAATTTTAATATTATTTTATGGCAACAGGCCATTTTTTTCCCCATCTCCAATAACTTCCAGCTAAGGCTTTTATGCATTTGCCCCTCTTCTCTTACCCCCCCCACCCCTATCAGCCTCCTACTCAGAGTAGGTCTCAAGCCCCAAATCCATCCTTACTATTGCCTCCACAATTGACTCATTGTGTGTATTTTGACCCTTCCCACTCTTTCCCCCTAATGCTATCCTTTTTCTAGTGCAGGCCTCCCTCCTACCACATCTTCAGTGTTCCGTTTATGGCCAGCTGCAGCGGGGCTGGGTAATGAAGGCGGCGTTATAAAGTATGGGAGGTGCCTCAGGGCATTCTCACAGATAGAAAAATTGAAATAGGATGAGGATGGAGATGGAGGGGCCAGAGATTGGAGGATTAGAGGGCCATGAGACACACAAAAAAATATCCAAGTGTCAAAAAATGTAGTGAAATACACCGAGAACAAAGTCGTGGATGATGTATGAATGAAGGTATCCTCCTGGTGGGAATACGTCCGCCTTTAGTATTCAGTACGGGTACAGGGAGGAAGCAAGATGGTGGTCTTTCTAATATTTTGTGCCTCTTTTGTAACACCAAAATATTAGAAACATTTCTCAGCAGGATGATATATCTGTAAAAAATAGCACGGGGACAAAAGCTGAATATTGCATAAAATCAATATTGATGTCACTGCGTGAGTTCCATTGATGTACGGTGTCCCTTATGGGATGAGTTGTGTCAACGGCAGGTGCAAATGTTTTTTGTTTCCTTGTGTTTGGGTCATTTGATGCATCGCTATTTGCTGCACCATTTAGTTTTTACGCTAAAAGTGAAGAGTCACAATGATGCCAACAATTTTGCGGATGTTAATCTGTTTTAAGAGAAAGAGTAGACAACATATTTATATATTTTTTACAATATTACTGATAATGAGGGAGTTTTTTTTATTTTATTTAAATCGTATTTTTGCAAAGCAAAACAAAATCACATAAGTAAATTCCTGATTTTTTTTTTCAGACACATCAGCTTTTTATAGCCCACTACTATTTTAGAATGTTTTTCAAACTGAAAAAAAAAGTTAAAAAAAAGAATTTAACTACTTAATTTCTTGAGTTTTGTGCAGCATTGTGATGATTATTTTGACGGGCACAATAATGAATTAATTGTTGGAAATGGGTGCAACAAGTAAAAGTGCTGAGTCGGTCTTAATGAGTGTGCTGTCGAAAGAGAGACAACATGATGTCAGCTTTGGGAAGTTGAGCTCCATCCACACAATGGCACATCACCCTCCAGGCAGCATTATTGTTGTCAGTACAACACTGGTGTCAAAACAAGTGGTAAAACTCATTCAGACAGAGTCTCTTATCAAAAACAACTCTTAATTATGAGGGATGTAACAACAACAAAAAACTACAACAAAGAAAATAAAAACTTTGAGAATCGGAAAACGAGTTTTCATTTGATACACCGAATCATTTTGAAATCGTTGCATCCTTGTATCGTATCGAATCGGCTTTTGTGAGAGATGTACACATTGGTTTGATGCTGCGGATCCTCTTGTTGTTTCCCTGAATTCAATTACCGTAATTTCCGGACTATAAGCCGCGACTTTTGTCACACGAAATTTCAACTCTGTGGCTGTATGTTACCATCACATTTTCCGTACAGCTTCACCTCACTAGGGTCGCGGGGGGTGCTGGAGCAATCCCAAGTAGGCGGGGGACACCCTGTATTCCAGCCATCAATTCACACTCACACCTCAATTTAGAGTGCCCAACGAGCCTGCCATGCGGATGATTTTTGGAATTTCCCTGGAGATTCAAACCGCAAGCCGGACTATAAACTCGGGAGGCCGGAGCTTTTGCACACGACGTGCTTCCACTCTGGGCGCCGGCTTATTTAATGAAGCGGCCTATATAAATAACTTTTTTAACGGCCGCCTGTGTACCGTCTTTCTTTGTAAATATCTCATGTAACAATATGGGCATTTGTGTGTACAAAATGTTTTTTTCCTTTAAAAATGTAGTGGTGCGGCTTATAATCAGGTACGGTCTATAGTCCAGAAATTACGGTAACTTGGATAGTTTAGGCCACAAGTGTCAAAGTCAAGGCCCGGGGGCCAGATCCGGCCCCCCACATCATTTTATGTGGCCCGCGGGAGCCAATCATGTATGTCAACTTTCATGATTCTTGCTGAAATCTATACCGAAATATCAAATTGTCATGGGTAATAAATAACGTTGAGATTCTGCACCGGCCCTCCAAGGGAATCAATAAATCCAAAATGGCCGACGACATAAGAGTTTGACACCGCTGGTTTAGGCCGTGGAAAGCTTTTATAAGTTGTTGCATATTAATAAATACGACAAAAGATGCAGTCATAACATATGGAGTCGTAATCTTGCTTTCTCAAACTGAATCGAATCTTTACAACAACAACAAAAAATCATATTGAATCATCCTCTGTGGAGAGATGCACAGCTGTGTTCATTAACTGATCAATGAAATATAGTCTAATATCATGATCAAGACGAATGGGCTTATATATACTGTACATAGTCTGATAAACAATTGACACGTATACGGTGGGCTTGATGTATTGTAGCTGTCTACAAGTAGCCGATGCGATTTTAGTCTCCTCGCACATCCAGCCACCGTTGTCCTCATTGAGCATTGCTCACCTATTATTCAGAGATAGTTTTCAAGTTAATTGTTTTGGCATCTAAAAAGAATACAGCTCTGTAGTTTGATATCGCCCTCCGACGGTGCTCGAGGGCCTCAAAGTAAATCCTCATGTTGTCCACAGCTAATTAATTCTTAATGGGACTTCTGAATCGCCAATAGCTATAATGATAAATATTCTTTTAATGGGCAAAGGGGGATTGCTGGGACGAGTCATTCCACACATGGTGTGCAGCCCGAGCTCTATACTTTGGTTAACAATAAATGCTGGACTGATTTTTGGCCCCTTGTCTACAAATTGTACTTACATGTGTTGCTGGTGCTGACAAATAAGTGCTGATGTTGTAAGTAGCTGGGTTTTACAGTTCCTTGATCGGCAATGTTTTCGAAGATCATCTTTTTTAAAGCTTGGTGAGAATTACTGTACCTTTGACCTGTTCGCTATAAGATAATAAAAACAATCGAAAATACTCCCAGGGAGTTATAAAATGCTTTCTTTTTTTTTCCTCCTTACCACCATTGCTAGTAGGTCACCGTGGTTCACGCTGGATCACGCGGTACAAACCCCCCCCCCCAAAAAAAAATTGTACATCAAAACATGATATCATAAGCATACCTGTCAACTTTTCGGAGCGCCAACCTGTATAAACTACCAAGAAAAATCCTTATAAAGAGCAAAAAATCCTTACAACATACCAAAGACATTTTATATGTCAAAATAACGGCAGAAAAAAACCCACGAAATTTTCAATGATATTTATTGTAGATCTCCATAATACAATGTCTGGTTAATGTCTAATCATCATTCTACTTAGTGGCATTACTGTGTTCAGAGTTGGATTCCTGCGTTACTTTTTTCACCAACTCCAAATGCTGACCCATCGGCAAAAAACAAACAAAAAAAACTAACAAAAAAACGGAAATTTTCAGAATCCGTATGATTTGTGCGATACGGCCATATAGATCTGTAGTCCGGGTGTCCCATCCTCTTTATGCATATAATCAACTAGCGTGTACCGGACACTTCCTTAGGTACACATGTGCACTTTAAATATATGATGAAAAAAGATTATTGTAGTTAATTTAATTGTAGTGTACTGTGTTGTACTGATAAATGTTTCTCATATTTAAGACTTTGTATGTATTGCAATGTAAGGAATTCATACAAACTGAGAATTGCTATCTTCAGTAAACACACACACACACACACACACATTTTCCAGGTTCATCATTTTGATGCAAATTTTTCCAATATTGTACAAACTGCACCTAACTTTTGTGTGTATACGTGATCATGTGCACATCCCTTTTCTCTTGTGAAGTAAAAATACTGTACTGGACAAACAGTAGATATTACACAATATAATTTGTTGCTACATCTTGCCATCGAAACAGTGGATACAGTGTAATAATGCAGGCGTATGGATCCCGGCGGTTACACCTTGACCCAGAAGTCATTATGACCACAGACAGTGTTAGGAGGGCATCCTTTATTCTCTACGCTCCTCTCTGTGATAACTTCCGAAATGACTTATAGACACATGCCAGGATTTTCTTGTTTCACACTCAACGGAACACAGTTTCATGTTTTATTTTGTCTCCGTTTGTGTCAAGCTATGATAATTTTCAATCAAGTAGATTTTCACATCCTCCTTGTAAAAGTGAGAGATTTTTGTACATTTCTTTTGAAAGAACACATTTTCCTCGCAAGGTACAACAGTTCCCAGGCGTCTTAATAACATTCTCGTAAAATGCTGTACAGTATTCAAAAGATACAAAGGATCAAGAATTAGAGCACACATCTTATTTTTTTCTGAGACAGATTTTAGATCCCCATGGAGGATGTGGCTGCTTCTGTTTCGGCTGCTGCCGCTTGAAAGGACAGACGTTGCCTACCTCCGGTTGAGAGGCTGAACTCTTCCCCGCGTTATTCGTCAACACCCTCCTGACGCTGTGCTGCGACACTGGAACACTCATTGTAAACAAAGCCCAAATGAGTGTCTTATTGCCGAGGATAATTCATTCCGCCATTAATGTTTAATGGCATTTGCAGGCTCATTGCAGACCCGCGTATAATTATGTCTTGTACGTAAGACGTCGGTTCAGAATAAATGGTGTCTGCACAAGACTTTGTTGGTTCCCTGTAAACAAAGCCTTAAATTGGGTACATGTATTCCATTTTTCAACATCTTATTTTTTTTAAATTAAGAGAGCCCACAGGATGTGGAAAAAATTGACATCCATGTGTTCATTTCTCTTACCGTGTGTGTGGTGGACTAACAATGACCAACACAACACACCCCCTCACAACGATACCTCCAAAATTGGCATTGACAACACAAGCATAATGAAAAAGCAGTCAAAGGAGAAAAAATAGAAGCTAAACTTATTGTCCATTAACTACATTGTGGTTGCAAACGTCCTACTTCACGCTGGTACCTAATTGGTTGTCCTCCCATTTCATGTCACAGTCAGTGCATTACTCATAAATATAGAACGGGTTTAATAATTGTGATTTTTAGCCCAGGCTGCAGAGATGTGCAGGTGACAGGCTGTGAGTGTGCCTGCAAGTGCACACATGATTCACACATTGTAGGTTGTTTTTCCTTGGACGCGGTGGTTTCTTTTAATTAAAAAAAAAAAAGTACCTCATTTAAACAGAAAAGCTTACCCTTCCCCCTGCAGCCCTCCTTGACTGTTATTTAGAAAAATTTTTTGTGAACACAAGCCATCTGCCACATGATGCAATGTCTTATTCTCACAGTGGCAAAATAATGTTTGTGGTTAACAGTGAAGCGGGCTCGGCAATCTTATGCAATCGCGCCGCAGTGATGCAACGGACTAAAACACTAGTTATTTTATTTATTTTTTTATAATTAATGATGCCATTATTAAACTGCAGGTCACTGTGATTCACATGCATTGCGCATGCATGTGAATCACACTGACAACCAATTAGGTACCAGCGTGAACAAGTCGGAATATCATCAGAATGCTCTGCAGGCAGTAACTCACTTTTTCTGTAATATGCAGGCTACACATTGTACACCCCGTGGCAGATATGCATTATTAAGCTAACGCGTGGAATTTACATTTCAGTGCTGTCTAGCCTTCACTTTTATGATTATAATTTCAGATTGCATCACTGTGGTGCAGTGGTTAGCACATCTGCATCACAATCAAAATGTTCTGTATCCCCACTCAAGTCCTGTGTGGTGGAGTTTGCATGGTCTCCCCATGCTTCCGTGGGTTTCTCTGGGTACTTGATTTGTGGTTATTCGTGTTCTTAAAATAAGCGTTCCGGTAAATGTAGGTATTTTCATATTAATCACATTAGCGAACAAAAAAGAGCCACATAATTCTTAAGCTCTAGGAAGCATGGGAGACAATGATTCCAATAAAAAAAAAAATCAATCAATCTTTACTCGTCAGTTTCACCTTTTAAACACAATCACTGCTCTTGTTATTTCCAAATGTGAGCCTTGTGCATTTTTCATGGCATCTTTAGAACAATGTCTACGCGAAGGATGCTGAATAATTGATGAAACTAGAAGCTGGATCAAATGGCAAGTCAGCCTCCCTGTAGGCACAGTCTTCTGCATGTTTTTTTTTTTTTTGCATCTGGTTACTTGCACAATTGCGCGTGTGTGCCCTTATGATCATTTGTCAATGTGTGTGTGTGAGTGTGTGTGTGTGTGTGTGTGTGTGTGTGTGTGTGTGTGTGTGTGCGCGTGTGCGTGTGGTCAGTAACGCATCACAAAGTATTTTTTACACATGGCATTAAAAAAGAATTGGCCTACTGCTGTTATTCAGCTGAGTATTTTTATTCCGTGCCTTCTCAGCTGTCATATCTCTTTGTACAGCAGAACCTCTCGGGTCAACAACCATCTGTTCCAGGACAGTGTCCATCTATTCATCATACCGCTTGTCCACATGTCTTCCAGTTGAGCTGGAGCCTATCCCGGTGAAATAGCTCCCCATTAAGTGCTAATACATTTTGCTATCATTAATGTGTGTTTTGTTTTGTTTTTATTCATCTTGCTTATTAGGAGGAAAACTCATTGAAAGGAATTGCGCAGTGACCTTGAGCGAATCACGACCCAATCAAGTGTTTACTCAGACATGCACATTTGCTGCTCTATGTTGGACGATAGCAACTAAACGTCAGTCATAATCACCCCTCACCACTCATACACGCGTAGTGCACACACCAGGTCTAATTCTCTTCCATGACACACTCTCACTCAATTGAGCCTGTCATCTTCTCTTTGCTCCCTTAATGGCCGTCTACTCCCAGAGTGCTATTAGGGAACAGAACATGATATTGGAAATCAAAGAGGATTTGGTGGCTCGGAGGCGCTGTTCTGTTACGGAGGCGGGTGGAGGTGATCGGCAAGCAGAGGTCAACTTGTTAGAAAAACACAGTTGACTTGTTACAAAGGCACACTTGCTCAACCGTGGCTGCTACAATGGATTATTCAAGGACACCACTGCCATGGTTCCACTTGTATAAGCTGTGGAAGCGAGTTTTAAATGGGGTAAAGACAGAGTACATAGGGGCTGAGCCCAGCCACCATGAATGAAAAACTGCGAGTAATTCTTGCCAGTAGATGCCACAACATTGCAGAAGAGCATTATTTTTGGTCTGGATAGAACTCCAAACTCACTTCAAAATAGTTCCTTGGTATCAAGATGTCAAAAGATGGTGGCAAAGCGCTATTTTGTCTAAATGAAGCTCCTCAACTCACTTCAGCACATCATGCTGTTCCTTAGAACCGAAAGGCTAAACGATGGCATCAAAGACATACTTTTATTGTTTCGTCAAGAACGCACAGACAGTAATTGAATTGAATTGAATTGAATACACTTTATTGTCATGTGTGTTGTACGTATGTGTAACATACAGCACAGATGAAATTTCTTCCCCCTCAACATAAAACAAGAGGAGCCGCTGCGGGTGTCCGCGCCGCCATCAAAAGAAAAGTTGACCAAAAAAATAAATAAATAAATACAGTAAATATTTAAATAAATATAATAATAATATAATAATATATATTATATAATAATATATAATGAATAAAAAATAAAGTAAATATACAGTAAATAAATACAGTGAATAGGTGAAAGTCACACTGCAAATATGCAGGGGTTCACTGTAGTGAAAATCAAGTCGAATTTAACCATTTCCACTTCCTTGCGATCAAAGACAGGTTCTCTGATGCCTCCAAAAGAAAACTGCTCGGATTAAAACAACAGGCCCGACAATGGTAAATGTTTAGCCTCTTCAATATTTTCAGCTTCAAATCCTTACTTATGTGGCGGATGCCTTGGTGGACTGAGCAACGGACTCCTTGATTGTGATGTGAAACGGAACAATAGCCAATTAGCCAACCTTGCTGAAGCCCAAACAAATAGTGTAGCATCTGGGTTTGTTGAGTGTTTATGTAACATCTCTCACTCTCATTCACCACAATACAAACGACAAGGACAGGAATATCTTCCAAATAAGCTAACAGCCTAACTCAATTTTCCCGCTCACTTGCGTTAAAGGTAACGTGGTCACCAGACCAGTTGCTGAGTGCGCACAAAATAAAATCCGTGTTTTACTTCTTTCTACGCGGAGTGGAACCAATTAGTCAACTAGTCAATGACTACTCCTTATCGATGCCTCAAGCTTGAAATCAACAAATCGCTAATCATGCTTTGGAAATCTTGTTTTTTAAACAATTGACTGAGGGTTGTTGACTCGCCTATAAGGACATATTTCCCTGTACAATAACATTTCTTCCTTGCGGCACCCACGAATGGCCGGCAAGACGGTTTTAAGATCATTTCAAAAAGTGGGACAAATCTTGGTGTGCACAAGCAACATCTGTTTGTGCACTATTTAACAATCAGTGTGTAATTACATATGTGCAAACCGAAGGGGAAAAAAACAGCTCAGTGAAAAAAAAAACAGAGGCTGCTTATTGAAGAACTACCTTTAAAGATGAAAGTGCAACGCAAAGGTGATTCCCAATCTGGTGTTTTGCTCATCACACTGGTGTGAAAGAAGTCAAGTGTAATCCTTAACTTTTGTCGATAACTGACGACGTGGTGCTGAGGTTTTAGTCTGCCTCGCTGATGTAACTTGGTGTGTCAGATTTTTCCTTCGCTTAACACCCCTTGTTGAGGCTCTCCTTCCTTTGGAATGAGTCTTACAGGGGAAAAAAAAAAAAAAAAACATACTACATTATTGGCCCGAATATAAGACGGTGTTTTTTGCAATTGAAATAAGACTGAAAAAGTGGGGGTCGTCTTATATTCAGGGTCTAGACATTATACCCATTCACGACGCTAGATGGCGCCATTATATCATTGAAGCGAATGCTGAACTTGACTCCCCTGGCCAAAGTGAAGCCCTGCCACGAAGAATAAAAATAAAAATAGCGGTAGCACGAAGAAGAAAAATAAAAAATAGCGGTAAGAAAGAAACGAGAAGAAAATAATAGAAGAGATAACAGAAAATGGAGAAACGTAGTGACAATCTGGAGAAAAGTGGGTCGAAGATCGGCCAGGGTAACCGGCAGCTGAGGAGATGTTATGATGGAATTTACATTTCAAAAACCAGAAGCCATTCATTTACGAATGTGATTGCACTTTAGATTTGAATGAGGCAAAATAACATGTTTTTTCTCTCAAATGTATTGTTATAATCATTGGTTTCAGATGTACTGTAATTATTTTCTGTATAAAATGTTAATTTGGTGTTCAAAAAGTCTTTTTTCAAACTTGAGTCTTGAAAAAGAGGGGGTCGTCTTATAATCAGGGCCGTCTTATATTCGGGGCAATACGGTAATTTGAGTGATGAATAATGTGTTCTGTCATTGCCATTTTCATCACACATCTGAACAAAATCTGAAAGAGAAGAAGAACATTGGTGTTAAATAAGACGTCCAACCGAATCATTTTCGGAGTTCTTCTCGAAAGGCCATTCTCTCAAATGAAAATCCGTGCGCGTGTTGACGGGGGCAAGGCTGAGCATGAAATGCAGTAAGACAGTAAACAGATGTACATTAAACGCTGTAGCCAACAAAAGCAGGTGGCGTCGAAGCGATCTAAGCTGTGTGTGTAAAAGGGAAGACTGCTGGGAAATCAGAGGCTTCATTAAACTTTCATATAGTTTTTTTTTCTGTACACTTGCAGTTTCATCTTGCCTTTCTGTTTACTCGGGTCCCCAAACCTCCAAAGTTCGACTCACCACGGGAGCTTGCTCAGTGTTTTTGCCATGTAAAACTCAACAGTGAAATGTTGGAGTATTCTGATCCGCAACAAAAGTAATTACCGTATTGGCCCGAATATAAGATGGCCCTGATTATAAGACGACCCCCTCTTTTTCAAGACTCAAGTTTGAAAAATTAATTTTTATACAGAAAATAATTTCAGTACATCTGAAACAAATGATTTTAACAATATATTTGAGAGAAAAAGCATGCTATTTTGCCTCTTTCAAATCTTAATACCTGAACATTTAAATAAGTAAACTAAAGTGCAATCACATTCGTAAATGAATGGCACCTGGTTTTTGAAATGTAAATTGCATCATAACTCCTCCTCAGCTGCCGGTTAACCTGGCCGATCTTCCACCCACTTTTCTCCAGATTGTCGCTACATTTCTCCATTTTCTGTTATCTCTTCCATTATTTTCTTCTCTTTTCTTTCTTCACGCTATTTTTTGTTTTTCTTCTTCGTGCTACCGCTATTTTGATTTTTATTCTTCGTGACAGGGGTTCACTTTGGCCTGGGGAGTCAAGTTCAGCTTTCGCTTCAATGATATCTGGCGCCATCTAGCGTCGTGAATGGGTATAATGTCTAGACCCCTAATATAAGACGACCCCCACTTTTTTAGTCTTATTTCAATGCAAAAAAACACCGTCTTATATTTGGGCCAATACGGTACTATATGTTCAGTTTTGATTGACAGCCAGAGAGATAATCATTTAACAATAGGTTTGTTGTGGTGGTATTTTGCATCATTTTGAAAGGCGCAACAATAATGTACGCATATTAGAATCTTTTTATTAAATACAAACATCATTTTCACTGTTGAATAAAAGGCTAGCATCCCCATTGCATTTTTTTTTTCTTTCACGGGGGATTTACTGAATTGAACCAAAGCAAAAAGTCACTGTTTTTGTGATTGCAACAAACGCAAGCGCTGCGAGCAGGGTTCGAACCTGCGCGGGAAGATCCCATTGGATTTCGAGTCCAACGCCTTAACCTCTCGGCCATCACAGCTGCTGGCAAACAATGAAATGGCTCAGTGTTAGAGTGCCCGATTTTCCCAACCTGAGCATTTGTTGAGCAAGATACCAAACCCTCAGTTGCTCCTGATGTCATCAGTTGGTTGATGAGATACAATGTGTCAAGCGCTTTGAGTACCTGAGGTAGAAAAGTGACAGGCCATATACCATTACCATTTGTTTTTCAGATATAGACAATTCTCGAGTGAAATTTTTTTTTTATCCAGAAAGCACACTTTGGTGCCAACAGTAATGTAATCGTAAGTCAAAACACATTTACATGGCATTTATCTACCATATTCATTTATCTACCACTCACAGCTTACTCGATCAAATAACGTGGGGCTTTGGGACTATCATGTCATTTCCTTGAGAATCCACTTTCTCGGTGTGTTTGTATATGTTATGTGTCAATCTTTCACAGACAGAATGACAGCATTTGTTTCCCTTCCGTCACACAGACACACACACACACTTGTGTTAGATATTCGGGTTGGCCGCGACACTGCGAATAATCTACCAGGCTACGACCGCAAATCTGCTTGAACACAATCCCCAACTCCAAGTCAACAAAGTTGTATGCATGCATCGCTACTCTTTTGCTCGATCTCCTTCACACACAGTCATACATTGGCAGTGCCAAGACAAGGCATGCAGATACCTTTGATAAGCGCCCAGCTTTTGAAGGCCTGTTGCTGGCATCGCCTCTCAAAGGGGTCGGTGCTGTCACGCTGTGTTGCCTCCCGCTGGGCCTTTTGTCGCGAGCGGCATGTTGTCGTTATCGGAACGAGGGCGTCCGCGGTGAGATGAAAGTGAGGGAAAACGGGTGAACACTTCAGAGAGTGCTGAGGAAAATCTCAGCCAAACAGATCGAAAGCAACTTTAGTATGAAAGATGTATTAGAGTAAGCAGCTTAGCCGGGTCACTCAAAGTACGCCACGCTCAGGTTTTGCTTGAATTTGAACTTTTTTTTGGATGACTTCACTGAACAGCATTACATGCTAATATGGAGCGTTAGTACATCTAGTAGTCTTATTGTTGTTGCAATGTTTTTTTTCAAATCCAAATCCCGATGCGTACAAAGCAATGCTTTACACTTGCGATACATGACCAAGCGTTACAAATGCGCCGCAATTGCCCATCAATGAGGAGTCGGACAGGGCAAATTCTGATTCGCTGTTTAATATCCAATCAGACATAACTTGGGAAACGCATCATCATGCCGCGTTGCATTGTAGACGTTTCAGCCATTTTGTAGTTTACTAGTACACAATCCTTTCCTGTTGGAATTGCCATGTCTGTATCTCACATTTGCCGTGTTACACGGTGATGCAGTTTTCTTTTTCTTTTTAATTCTTTAATGATATCTTTTGTCCGACATGCTCCTGTCGTTGTTTTTGGGTACTACAATTATGTATCACAAATGTTTTAATTGCTGTGTTGTTTACGCGGCATCTGTTCTGGTGATTGACAGTAACCAGGGGCACTGAATCCACATTTGCGTGTGTAACACTGCCCATTCGTGACAATGTTGCCATTTTCAGCATCGCACAAGATCTAGCCTGCTTAACCTACACATTGTTCCTCTTGAATATGTCAAATTAAGAATGCAATCAGTCCAGTACACGAACAGTACTTCCCTTGTTACTTTGCAACGCTCACGTGAATGAGTCAAGAAACCCAGCAGTGACAAGGACAAGTCAGCCCATTCCTTTGAGATAGAATGCAGCAAAGTGTGAAAATCAACCGACGTATGTGTTTTCATCATGTCTGACGAACATATTAGTTCAGTTTGACTGCACGTCACTTCATACACATAACTTGCCACGAAGGCGTCCGCATGGAGCGAGAGGAGAGGAGGGGAAAGGGAAGGGCGGATGCTGATGAGAAGTGAAAGTGACAATGAATTTTGGCGAAATGGCAGCTTACAGGGTGGAGGGCAACATCCATGCTTTTGACAGCTAGTGAAGTGGCACCCACAATGGGAAGGGAGAAGACACTAGCATTGGGGTCATTTGTGCAAATGATCAAGAGTTAACTGTTTGATATCTTTTTTAGTGTCATGAGCAATTGTTTGTTTTTGTTTTAGTCTATACAACAATACTTATTACAGTGAAACTCCTCTACAACAAAATCATGTTTGCAGCAAGACATTTTTCACAACAGGGGGTTTTTCACTGTAGCAAATTTGATCTCAGATGTAAACACAGACACACACACACACACACACACACACACACACACACACACACACACACAGACAAACGTATGTGTACTCTTTATTTTTATTCCAATAGTGCGTAAGAATGAGCATACACTTATTTGACACTTCATCTAGTCAGTGTAGAAAGAAAAAAGGGGAAAGAAGTTTTGAAATTTACAATAAGCATTCACTTTTACTGACATCAATTTCTTGGATAATGTCTTTTATTTTGCTTCCTCCGTCTTTCATTTTCATCACTTTTACCCTCTCTTCCACACTCAGAGCTCTTCTTGTCTTAGCTGCTTGACATCCAAAGGTCCGTTTTGTAGCCATTTTAGCTGCGTCTGAAACTAACAATAACCAATACTTCCTGGACTACTGCGCATGTGTAAACCATTGTGGTGGTTGCTGTTGCAGTTTCCGAACAAAGCAGTAGAGGTCGCTGCTGGATTAGACTTCGTTGTAGTGAATTTTGTCGTGAGGCAAGAGCAGAGAAAAATATTTCATACAAAGCAAAAGGTTTTTTTTTTTCATTGTATGGGGGCAGGAGAGTGGGAATGTGTTAATGCATGAAGATTTTTTCACACTAGGGGGTATTTTCGCCCATGTAGGTTTCGTTGTAGAGGAGTTTCACTGTAATAGTGTTTGGTGAATTGAATGAATATAAATGTAATGTATTCTCCCTCGCCAATGAGTGGCACGTTCTTATTTGGTATCATATTTTTCAGACCTGGACACACCAGTTCTTACCGTTCACCAGACGATCAGTGACGTGCGGGGCAGTTACTACCAAGAGAAGACTGTTTTCCTTCGCTGCACCGTCAACTCTAACCCTCCTGCTCGCTTCATCTGGAAGCGCGCAAACATGCTCATCGAACAAAGCAAAGACAACGGCGTGGACATCTACGAGCCGCTTTACACTCAGGTACCAGGCGCTCTCAGTATTTGATCGACTATCTCCCAATGCGTCTATCCACCTACTATCTAATCAATTAAAGCTGCTAAACCAATGAATGGATGCACAATCTACCAACCTACTCCCCATTTATTTACCCGCCGGTTGAGTGGAAGCACCTGTGACTATAGCAGAGAGTCCACCAGCGCTGACATTTCTGCTGAACAACATAGGGTTGTTGCAGAAATGCTGCCCCTCTGGGCGCAAAAAATAGAAATGGTGATAATGCAAATAGGTGCTGTCCAAATAGCGCACCCATCAAGCACCAACATTCTCCTTCGAAGAATGTCATTGTCAAAAGTGCCCAACTCCACTCAACTGTATTCATAGAGCACTTTAAAATAACCACCACTGTATACGAAGTGCTGTACAGGGACCAAAAAGATTTCACACAACAAACAATAACACAATAAATTAATCACAAAGAAAGTAGAAAGCAAAAAAACCCTCCTAAAAACGGTAAAACAAAAAAAATCAAGTCTTGTGCTGAGTCAAAGATGGGCATCGAGGGGACTTGCTGAACATTCAGTGGGAGGTCATTTCAAAGAGAGGGACCAGCAACGGAAAATGCTGAAAATGGCCAAATAAATGGGTCTACATGACATGCATGAACAAAAAAAAAAAGGTAGAACATAAAAATTAACACGGCCAGACCCAAAGGTTTTGGTGCTCCCTAATGTTGCCAATGGTGTCCCTTTTTGGGACGTTAGTCCAAATACCTTTCCCATGCTGTTAGCCCATACACTCTGTCCCACAGGTCGACAGTCTTGGGGGTGATCCCAGGAGGATCCAAAAGGGACAACCATGGCTCTGCCAGTGTTTTAAAGTGAAAAATTAGTGGAGCCCTTTTAAGAGGATGCCAACTCAAGAGCGCCATGTTTGGACTCCAACAACGATTGACTGATCATTCAAGCAACATAATTGGCATTGTTTTTCATTTCCAAATCAAATCTTTTGATCATCTGACCAACCTACCACACTACATCACTACCTGCCAGCGAATCTTCCTGTCTTCCCACCTCCACCCTATTTATGATTATCGGCGCAACATTCCCCTACGGATCATCTGACTTTTCTTTTGACTTACTGATGGATTGTCAGACCAACATTCCTTCCAGCATACTTCCCTATGTGCCTATCTAGCTCTAACTATCTGCGCAACACACCTACCTTGCAATAGACTTACCTATCTACCGTTGAACCACCATACGAATCTACCAATTGTACTCGCTATCCGACATCGGAGTCCCTACAGACAAACAAAACCAAGGCATCCTGTGCCAAACAATCTACCAAACTAACAAACAAGCACCGCATCTACCGAATGATCCAACCAAGTCACAAAGGACTTACAAAACCAAACCAACGACCATCATATCTCTTCACCAACCAACCGTGCCGGATTTTGTTAACATACTATACCCTCCGCCATTGGTTCAGGCAAGCCACACTGCCAGTTACTGATCAATAGGTTGCAGTAAACAAAACAAGTCTTCAAGCATGAGCTCCCAGTCTGAAAGGACAAGCACAACGGAGCCTTTTTACTCCGTTTCACAGAGTATCAGTCGACCACAAAGCAGATTCCCCGGAGTTCAATTGTCCTGGCAGCAGAGTACAGTACGCTTCAAGACTGGCTCAGAATTGATTAGCCCAGCATCTGAAGTCAACGCTTATATGATATCGAACAAACACAGCGGGTAGGGAAACAGTCGGGAACATCGTGGAGAGAACACAGACCCGCCATCGCAGTGGCAGTCTTATCAGTCTGTGGAAATAATTGGGACATGTGTTTGTGCGTGTCTGTTTATCATAGTACAGCTCATAAAGAATCAGTCAAGACTTCAAAATGCTTTGGGGGAAAAAAAATTCAAATGAAGTCTACAGATTTGTTTTTTTCCACAAGTCGTGTTCAGCATCAACAGCAAAAGTGTTTCTTTTACCCAAAAAAAATTTTCTTTTACACTTTAGGGTGAGACCAAGGTCCTGAAGCTGAAAAACCTGAGAAGAAAGGATTTTGCCGATTATACCTGCCAAGTGTCGGTTCGTAACGTGTGTAACATTGAAGACAAGTCAGTCACCTTCAGGCTGACAAACAGCACGTGTAAGTAAAAACACAAGCTGCAAAAATATGCTTTGTTGACTGATTGTTGCTGTTCACATTCCTCTCTCCATTATCACATCCTTCCACTTTTTATTTTGCAACCTCCAACTCCGTTAAATCCTCCTCATTCAGTGTTTGTTCCTCTGCTCACTCACTTTCCCCTCAAATTTGCTCCGTGTCTCCTCTGGCCCGCCTACCGCTGGGCCCACTTGTCAACCCGTCTTGTTGAAAAAGCATCACAGGTCCGTCAGTTCCGATTCAGTTGTCACGTTGCCCGTTATCTCCAATTCAGTCCGTATTGCTCGATCTATCTCCACACCGCCGCCCAGCAACAACATTGCCATTGACAGCTCTGTCAGCCTCGTTATGGTCAAACTGACACACTACAAAGGGAAAGCCCTGCTTTAGTTTTTCCTTTTTTTATTCTTGATTGCCTGTGTATTGATTTTGTGTTCTATTCTCTGCTTTTGATATTACTCTGTATCTTACACGAACAAGACGAGTTTATCATTTTTACAAAGTTCAAGAGAATTTTGTTCTTTGCATTGTGTACAGCACAACATCCAAAGCCTATGCGTGATTAGGCAAACAGCAGCCTCATGTAGAGTTCACATGTTAACAAATATGGCTGGCTGGCTAGCTAGCTAGCTAGATATTAGCTGTCTATCTAATCTGTCACCACAAGTCAGGCAGTATCGCTCCGAAAGCACCTGCAAACACATTGCGTGAAAGTGTCTTTGAAGTGTGGGTATTTTTACTTTAAATTTGTTTTATTTGTTCTAAATGTATTTTGTAAGAATGTTTATAACGTCGCCGCTGTAAGCCCTGAACAGGTAAATTCATATCATATTTTTTCCTGTGAGAATATTATTTCGGAATAGGCAACTCAGAAATCAACATGGAGTAGATTGTGTTCAAAGTTTGAGGTTCCTCCACTCAATTAAAAAAAAAAAAAATGCTTGTCTTAATATTAAGAAACGCGACGTGAAGCTGCAAAATTACCTCGTAAAAAAAGCTTTTGCATTAGTCCCCTCAATTGAGTTTTACAAAGAAAGACAATAATTTGGGCTGTCCTTTAAAATGTGGAATATAAAAGAGATTGGGGTCGCAAAATTAAAAAAAGAAAATCACAAAGGGAAGGGGAAAAATGCCTTAAAAAGCAGACAGACTGACATAATGAATCAGAATCAGGTTAATATATGGTCGCTGGATGACCTGACATAAATTCAGATTATTCAATAGGTCTTTCTCTCATTGAGAGAAGCCAGAGATGATCAGACATGTCATTGTAGACGTTAACAGTTTATTAACTCACACAGGTTACATCTCTCTCTCTCTCTCTCTCTCTCTGTCTCTCTCTCTTCATACATACACACACACACACACACACCCTCATACACACATCAACTTCACTGGCATGAAAGCTCCCTGAGTAGCTAGCCAAAATAATCAATCTGTCTGAATTTCCCAGCTTCATTGTGAGCGGAAACACTGCTTGGTGTGCCAGTGTGTGCGTGCATTTGTGAGTGTTATCAAAAGTGAATGCCTGTCGCTTTGTGTGATATAAAACATTTAAATTAGCCTTTTTTTTTAAATTTTCTGTTAAATGAAGAGAATTTAGTTTTTACACCAACCTGAGATTGTGCTTAAATGTACAGACTGTAAAATTGTCCTCATTTTAAATTTTGGGGATTATATTGTATTTTTATCCCTCAAGACTTATAGCAGTCCCTTATCAGGTTGGTGTGAAGTGGCATATTAAAGACCCATCCTCAAAAAAAAAAGATGAGACAGTAACAAGAATAAACAGCAGACTACAGTAATGAGTTACATTAATAAACGGAGAAACGGAGATCCCGTAAGATGTTGTTTTCATTCTAATATTTAGTTTTTATTATTGCCCGCTGAGCTCCGTGCGTGCTTGGATTGGATTGCCCCAACTGGGTCACCCATCACTGCTGCTTCACTGCGGAGGGACAAGGGGGTTGATTGATTTTTGGGAATCATAATCCTAGTCCTACCACTTACTGAGGGCAGCTGCCACATCCTCTGCCTCCCTCATGGGAACACAGTGAGAGTGATGAGGGTGGGGGGGGCATGTTGTGTTTGGCTAATAGAAAACCGCTAATAGAGGTTCTGAGAACAAAATTGGAACGGGGTTCAGTGATACAATAAAATATTGGCTTGGCGCCAACGTCAATGACATTTCAACTGGAAATGGCAGATGAGCACAATATACACCTTTGAAGATAATTACTGAAAACATGTCAAAAGAAAGTAATATGCTAGTTGTGCGGATGAAACTGTTTTTCACCATTTTAGTTTTCCTGATTTTCTTATGGGTGTGGCTAAAATGAGCACTGAAGTCACTGTCTCCACACAATGTAAGATCACTTTTAATACAAAATTCAAAAGGAGACTGTACGCGCGCTTAGCCACACAGTTCCAGTGGGCTTAACAATGAAGTTTTTGAAGACTGAATATTTTGTTCCCGTGGGAGGGGAAGGGGGGGGTGGTCTCGATCTGATATGGGCATTTATTTATTGCTTTAATAATGAAAAAGAGTTGGGTTAGGACATAAAAATCGATTCTTTTTTTTCCTTCTTAATCATTCACAGTCAAACTGGCTTCTCAAAACATGATTGATTTTTCTCAAGCTGTAGCAGCTTTGTGTGTGTGAATTGGTCCATTGGATGGTTTAATGCAACTTTAGATAGTGTTGCATTAAACCATGCAACGGACCAATTCACACACACACACACACACACACACACGCACACACACACGCGCACACACACACACACACAGAAAGGCATTGCACCCTTGAGGCATGTGGGTTCAGTGCCTTGCCTAAAGTTACTTAAACAGAGCTCAAGAAGCTGACAAGAATCTTTCCAGTCCCAATTTTCCATTACCAAAAATAAATAAATAAAAAAAACCTCTCAGTGGAATTTGAACCTTCAGCCCTGCTGCCACAAACCAAGTCCTTGTGGACCGAGGTACCAGTACCCCCATAAATGTTTCATGATTATCATTGCATGTGTGTTCTGATTGGCTGGGAGACATCATGTGATTTCACAGAGATGATTTGAGGTCCAGTTTGAATATGAATCGAAGTTGCTGAATGTGTTTCCCTGCATGAAGGATTGAGACACTATTTAAAAAGGCAACAGGGGTGCAGTGGAAGTGCAGAAAAGCCACTGATGCACTTCAATATGACCTAGTGTGGATTTAAAATACGACTGCTAATTCCGATTAGGTAGACTGTCATTTGTGGAGTCTAATCTTTTTTTAATTTCCATCAACAAAGTTAGTGTCAAAAGTAAACGTATTAACACAGCGGTCGTAGTCGTCTGTTTAAAATCAAGCCACGTTGTTTTAGTGTCAACATTATGAGCAATTCACTTTTCTTTTACGGCTATGGTAAGTGCTTTATCTGGCCTGTTAAATGGATATCACTCTGATAGTATCAATAAACACAGAGTGTGGTTATTTCTGTAAAGCGCAGGTTTGTTTTATGTCGCTCCGGTATCGGAGGTCATCGAACCGTGCAGGTGTACCTAATTTTGTGGCTCGCGTGTGTGTGCAAAGAATATGAGGCTGGAGAGCCTGTGGTGCAGAGAACAACTATGTAAAGTGTTGACAATGTGACAGTGGGGGGGAATGGAGAGCCGAGTAAAAGGGTACGTGTGTTGAGGATGGAGACATTTGTTACCCGCTTGTAAAGTGCGCTGCTGCACACAAATCCCATTAGTTTGGAGACGAGCGGCGGCTGATCCCGCTGTCGCCATCACCCACACATCCCTAGGAAATTGAAGCTATAATTCTCAAATCCTCACTTCCCCCTCCTTGATTCACTTATCTCTTCACTCACATATTTGTGTTATTTTTTTCTCCCTCCCACGTAACGCGGCTTTTTATTTTATTTATCTTTTGTATTTTGAAATGACTCCGTTTGGTTTGGCCAATGAGCACGAGGTGACCATTTATGTGATGGAGTGTTTATTGGCAAGCAAACTGCTGATGTAATCAGGGCGTATGGTCCACAAGCTGACATTGAAAGTCAATTTCAAGAAACCCACAAGCGTTCTTTATACAGTCTGCAATGGGGTCTCTGATTGTTTTCGGATACATGCTCAGCGGCAATACGTTGTTCCATCACCAGTGGAATTGGACATTGTTGATCTCATTTTTATATATTGTTCTAGATCGGATGCAATACTGGTGCGGGGGCTCTTCTACCTCCTTAAATTTGCATGGATCCATCTGAAAATAGGGAGACTGTTTGCTGTAGCATTCGTTTAAGTTAAAGTTCAAACTTCAGGCTTTTAGGAATTTTTTTCCCGTTTGCAACAGATGCCCGTTTTGCTCTATTTTTTCTGTGCTTTGATTGCTTAGCACTTGCTAGTCCAGTGTTTTTCAAACTTTTTTGAGCCAAGGCATACTTCCTTCATTGAAAAAATCTCGCGGCACACCACTAACTGAAAATGTAAAAAAAAAAAAAAAAAACCCCGCTTATTTGAACAATTAACCTATTATATTGTTACTATAACTGTTTTTAACATTGAAGAATGACGCTATAGCAGCTTGAATTGGAATTAAATGAGCACAAAGAAAAAAGTATTTCATAATCTTTCATATTTATTGTTTCACTGTCGTCTTGCATTCATGCGGCACAAATTCGCTTGTCTCTTGTCTAAACACAAGGCAATTGGCTAGCTGTTGCTGCTCCCTAGCGGTATAGGAGGGTACTACATGATTACTTTCTGGGCCATAGACCGCACAGGCATACAAATTGGATATTTTACCGCGGCACACCTGACAATGTCTCGCGAGTGTGCCGCGGCACAGGGGTTGAAAAACACTGCGCTAGTCTACTATCAACTGATCCAGATCAAATGAAGTGTACTACAGGTGTGAAAGCACCCTAAGACAGGTACTACAGGTTTAAGAAGAGCTGTGGAAAGATTTACCGAATACCTTATCATAATCTCCGATTCTGTTAGCGCGGGCACAACCTTCAAGAAAAACTGCAGATCCTTTACAATGACTCCTTCCAGTCTCTTAATGGACAACATCGCATTACAAGATTTGTTCCACTGCTTCGCGATTACTTTCCTTAATGACACCAACATGTTGTTTTTCAGTACTCTTCATTTACTATAGATTGCCCATCGGTGTTTAATTCAACAGTACACACACACACAAAAGGATTTACCAGCCATTGACCGAACCATATTTATTGCACACTTGTCTAAACAACACATTACCGGGAAGGTATAGTGGGAGAAGGAGTTGCGCTAATTGATGAGGAGATGAATAAACTCTTCGGATTTACTGGCGGGCTATATCTGCTCAGATTTGGTCAAACGCTCTAAAACCCTGTGTGCTCTGCTGTGTGTGTGTGTGTGTGTGTGTGTGTGTGTGTGTGTGTGTGTGTGTGTGTGTGTCCTCCTTTAGGAGGAATAATTACAATAATGTGTAAATGTAAATGTTCAGAAAACAATGTTCCCAAGTATCAGGCATCCTGGGTTGGTAGTGGACATGCGCAGTTCCAGAAAACGCATTTTTGACTTCAGACGAGAGGAAATGCAATGTAATCTGTTCATATTGGAACAGATATTTGGACTCAAGCCTCTCTGCTTTGGATGGAAATGAGTGTATATACGGACAGAAGTGGACGTGTCATTCTTCCGTCATGAATTCAAGCTTGGAGAGCCCGTCTGTTGTCCTCAGCAACAGATGCTGTCGAGAACGTACACACTACGTCATATGCAGGGGCAGCACAAGCAGACTCCAGCTAAAAAAAAATTCAAAAATATATCTATCTATGCAGATAGATAGATAAAGAGAGATATATCTATATAGATATATCTATCTCCATGTGTATATATATATATATATATACATATATATATATATATAGGCAGATAGATAGAAAGATAGATACCTGTAGAGAGAGAGAGAGAGAGAGAGAGAGAGAGAGAGAGAGAGAGAGAGAGAGATAAATAGATGAGTATTTCAGTCAAAATCGTCTTCTGCCAAATAGATTTTGTTTGTTGTGCGGACTGCTCCCGAAAGTCAAATTATCAATTCACAAACAAATTAAATCGTACCTTATCGTGGGGCCGTCAGCCATCTTTTTTTGTTTACTTTTGACTGGGACATTTTAAGGTCGTCGCTTGAAAGCTGCCAATGAGTAAATGTTTTCCTCTGTCGTCTTGAATGTGACATAAGCAGGGAAGGCTTGTCATTCCGAGGGTGAAACTGCATTGGGGGCTGGTTCATAAAAATGACAATGCCTTACCCTTTGTTCCTAAAACGCAGGGGTCGGCAACCCAAAATGTTGAAAGAGCCATATCGGACAAAAAAAAACCAAACAAATTTGTCTGGAGCCGCAAAAAAATAAAAACCGAATTGTTTTTTATTCATTCCTTTGTTGTGTGTTCACAAACGCCCCCATAGAATTTATTTTATAATTTCCTCGCTTGATTTTTTTGTTTTGGTGTATTTTTTTCGCTTTTCTTAGTGTCAGTGAAGTGATCATTAATTTCCGTTTTTCTGAGGCTGTCTTTGAACGCCTCTCGAGTCGAAAGAGAAGCTAAAAGGCACCGAGTCGGACGCAGACGTGTTTGTGTTTGTCGAGACTGTTAAGCGCATAAATAAAGTGTCCGTTTTAAAAAACCAACACCATAGCTCTCCTTTTTCCGAGCTGCAACATGTATCTATATCTATTTGAGCTATATTAGCCCACTATCAAAATCTTTTTCCACTTTAAAACATTTTTTATTTTTCATACATTTATATATAATGCAGCTCTGGAGCCGCATGTTGCCGACCCCCGCTAAAACGTGTCATTATAGATGAACACAATTTTTTATTGTCAACAATGATACAGTAAGTCTTTTAAACTGTATTTAATTTAAAAAAAATATACTTTTCAAGAAAACTTTGAGAAAGACATCCCAGCCTGAGTAGAAGTGTCAATGCAAAAACAAAATGTAATAACCTTGTCCACATTAAACTAAAATGAAATATTTTCTGTAAATACAATAAACATGAATAAGCAACATACAAAACTATTGTATTACTAATATCAAAACCAAACATGAGGCATCGACTGGGAGGCAAAAACGGGAAGACTTTCTGGGGCCTCAAGCATTTGTGGGACGGGGCGCTCAGGAGTCATTAAGGAGCCCCCGATTTGGGGTAAAGTTCCTTTTCGAACCCACAGACAGAGCTACGTAGCTGAAGCTACACCAGTGAAGTTGTCATCAGTTCACCAACCCCCCCCCCCCCAAAAAAAGAACGCCATTAGTGTATATTCACTTGCACACTTGTCATTCATGTAAGAGCTTGTGTGCGTGTGGCATGCGTTTTTGCTTTTAGTGGAGATGTGCAGCTTTTGTAAGCCTTTTGTGTGATGTGCACCTGTTTAATTTAGCCGATTGCTGAAAATGATTGGTTGAGTGGATCTATTAAAAGAAAAAAAAAACTATTAGAGGAATGGGGCTTCAGTGAGGAGGATTATATTTCTCTCAGTTTGCTAAAAACCTGCTTTAAATCCATGCGAGATTCTCCTTCCGTCAGCTCAAATATTACTTTGTAAGCATATTGTAGCCCCTCCTCAAGTATAAAGTCAAACTGTGTGACACACAGAAACGGATTATTGCGCCAAATTGTACTCCTTTATTCATCAATTTTCAATCAAAATCAGTAGAGGCCACATTGTCACATGTCTCTGACCGATTATCCTGTGGTGTGGCGTGAGTTGGGACTGGTTTTTTCCTCCACAATCTCCTCCAAACTCTGTGGAGGCCAACAACAGTGTTAAACCTGAGCTAGACTGGAGTTGCGCAATATGCATATGGACAGAAATGTCACCTAAGATTGATGAGATTAATCAATTGTAATGCTGCAACCGTTATGCAATCTCAGTGAGAAATACCTTTCCCATATTGAAGTGTTGAAGGTAACCTCATTAGCATTTTAATTTCTTCAGGTTTCATCATCAAATCATTCATTATATATGAAGTGTAAGTCCAAACTAACAGTTCAATCTACGATTGCGGCACTTCCCAGCTCCGCCCATGGTCCGGCTGTCCGTCAACGACACGGTGGTGGCGGATCCCGGGCAGGATGTGGTCATCACATGCGAAGTGATCGCAGGTTTCCCGACGCCGACCGTGATTTGGTCACGTTATCCGGGACCCCTTCCCCTCAACGCCAAGGTTCGCGGTGCCCAGCTGATTCTGAGGGCCGTCACACCGACCGACGGGGGCTTCTACAACTGTACCGCTGTCAACAATGTGGGCAACCCCGCCCGTAAGAACATCAACGTCGTCGTGAGGAGTGAGTATAATTCATGATATTATTTACATCCGAATTTATTTTATGGTCTTGCAAATTCTCAAAGATGGTGAACTAGACTTGCCCCGGCACAAAAATGAAGATGCGCTTGTTTTTATGCTGAGCGCTTGTACACCTGTGTATGAAAATTTAAATTAGAACCCTCTCTTAAGAAGGACTGTCCACAACAGTGATGTTATACGTAAATGGGGGTCCACTGACTTTATCCATCCATGCATCCATCCATCCATTTACGGTCGGATCCGCTTTATCCTCACAAGGGTCGCGGGTCCGCAGTTGAATGTTGGTTGAACCATACTGTATTTTTGTTTCTGTTTAAGGGAATGGCAATTTTTTTTTTCAATAGTAACGTATTTTCCGCACCTAAAAGCCTTCCAATTTCTCACAGCGTGCCTTAAAATCCGATGCGCCTTTTGTATGGTCATTACGGTAATATTTCGACCCCAAAATGGCTCCTTGCTCGAGTTCAAACGCAGAGTTCAAACTTAGGGCGATCGGTTACGCAGTTGAACACGAACATAGAGCAGCGGCAAAAGAGTTCAACGTTAATGAGTCAATGTTATAGCTTGCTGTTGGTGAAGTGAACTGTGTCATTGCGTTATTAAATACGTTTTACTGACATCTGATCGTTCTGTTGGCGTTTCCTTGAGCGTAGCTCCATCTAGTGGAGGCATTGTAGATTGTGTCTTATAATGCGGTACGCCCAATGTATGAAAAAAATTACAAAATAGGCCGTTCGTTGAAGGTGTGCCTCATAATCCAGTACGCCTTTTGTGTGGAAAATACGGTATACGCTATATTAAAAAAATAATAAACAATGAAAGCCTCCATTATTGAATCGCTGTCTAACAGTGCAACACCCATATACATTTGAATGTGTCTTTCTAATATCAGCAGTTGTTCCCTCATTACGGAAAAGTGGTGAGAAGCATGTCAGAATATGCGGGTTAAATATTCCTCTTTTGTTCAACCCCCCCCGCCCCCACCCTCCGACCCCTCAACCACCGTTGATACAGAAGCTCTCCATTGCTTCTCCCCCTGCAGCTATTTTTAGTCCCTTTAATCATCTTTATTCACTCCAATTATTTGGAGCGGACTGGAAGCAATTAGCAAGAGTCTCGCCCGTGTTAGCTAACACCGCGGACAATGTATGCTTGATGGCTTTCTCCTGTTAAACCTAATCGGCCTGAACGCGTCATCGCACCAACACAGGTGACAAGGCAGCAAATGAGATATACACTTTTGCGCGTGTGTGTGTGCGCATGAGCGTAAGAACAGTGCAAATCTGTACACACACACACACACACACTATATTGAGCCTGCATGCGTAGTAGACTGGCAGTACAGTCTCCAGACAGAAGTGCGTGTTAAACATATGGTCAGTGCCTCACGCGTGACTCTCGCCGGCATCTCCGAGCAGCCTTTAAAGATGCTGAAATCAAACTCGCCTAAACTGCTCGCTGCCTTTTCATCCCTTCAAGGAGGGAACACACACAACTGTTTTGTATTCAGTGCTGAAATCAGCTGGGGAATGCGTAGCTTTTGAAAGTGAAAATTAAATGTGACACTGCGAGAGTTACTCTTTGTCCTTTATTTTGTTCCTCTCTCGTGGCGACTTTCTGTTTTATTCCATGCAAGGCTCCTTTTATGTCACACAATTTCCTTCCCACGCTTCCTGCTTTAATAACCTTTCTTCTTCTCTTTTTGTCGCTTTGAGTCATTTTTGCATCATCCGTATGCCTCGAACCATTTGTCCCATATTCTACTTTCGCCTCTAAAGCCTTTTACTTCCACACTGTATTCCAAAAAATTGTAATTCATTCATGTGTATTTATTTTTTAAAATATAGTCATCCTTAATCCATCAGTCATTGCTTTATTTTGTTAATATTTTATCATTGCTAAATCTATTTTATTAATCACTGACCCACATACACCTTATACTCGTTATACTGAAAAAATGACAACTTTTCAGGAAACTAAAATCCCCATCTTGCTTGAGTTCCCATCACCGCTTCATTCAAGTCTTCTTATACCTTATATTGTTGTGATGTACACACCCACATCAGCGTAAACACCACATTCATTAATATATGCTCCATCACTAATTTAAGATGTTCCAAATATGTTAATTTATTACGCTGCCGTTGGTTAAAATAGTACAACCACGGAGCTAGCGTCAGCCGTGAACTTCAGAGTCCGCGTTCGTGATGAAGATTGGGACAGAAAAACGTTTTGGTTTTACATTGCACTAATTCTGCATTTTCTTTATATTTTGTGAGAAACAGAGTGTTAAATATGTTCCACCCAATGCTCTGAGATTCAATTAGCTTCCAGTTAACCAGCCCTTCCTCCTTTGTTGACCCAGCCATGAGCAACCTGACCTTCCAGATAACTCCGGATTCCAACAAGGACAGCGAGACCATCCAGATGGGTCGAGACCTCAAGCTGTCGTGTCACGTCGATGCCAACCCTCAGGACAAGGTCAACTACACCTGGTACAAGAACGGCGCGTTGGTCTTCAACACGGATAGTCTGATCTTGCTGCGCAGCGATCCCGATATGGCGCCGGGCACCAGCAGCTTGGAGATCGTGGACATGAAATTCCGAGACTTGGCCACCTATAGCTGTGTGGCAAACTTCCCGGGAAGCAGCGTGCCGGAGCTCCGAGTGGATGTCAACATCTCCCAGAACAGTGGTAAGATCTTTTTTTTTTGCGGCTTATTTCTCCGATCCATCCACGTGTCTCATATTTGCATGACTTCCAAAGTGTCTGTCAGTTAAAACAGGGGTCCCCAACCGCCGGTCCGCGGAACGGTAACGGTCATTTGGTGCCGGGCTACACACAAAGAATAAATACAGTCATACCTCGGTTTTCGACCATAATCCGTTCCAGAAGGCTGTTCGAAAACCGAAACCACGTTTTTTAAAACCAAAATCTTTATTGAACACGTCTGTTCACCATGGAACGCTAAACAAGGAAGCGTCACTTCCTCTGTAAGGAAGGCGAGAGGAGTGACGCATTCAAGTGCGCTCAGTTTGTTTGAGAACTGAAATTCGGTCGTCATCCGGGGCATAAAAAACTCGAAATTGTTGGTCCAAAATCGATTTGGTCGAAAACAGAGACGTTCGAAAACCGAGGTTTGACTGTAACTTACATTCCTTCCGTTTTATTCATTTCGGAATCTGAAAGATGTTTTATTTTGAAACATTTTTGGATTCTCTGTTTTATCAGTCTCCTGTATGTCACTCTTGACGCAGGTGAATGCGCGCTTCTCGGTCAGCTGATAGGTTACCGCATAAAAAACAAACGTCTTTTAAAAGTATTTTCGCGAAGGGGAAAAGGCCCAGCCAGGAGACAGAAGAGGAGCCTACGACTTTCAAGAAAGAGAAGGCTACATTTAATAGACGGTATCAGGAGTCCTATATCAAATACGGCTTTATCTCAACGGGAGATTCACACGCACCAAGCCTACTCTGCATAATAAGCGGCGATGGTGAGTCATATTTTTCATGCACTTTTTATTTGCGGTGTATCTTATTTTGAAGCCACGTTTAAACGTTACCGTAGCAACCAGAGAATGTTGCCAGATAGGAAGTTCCTCGTGTCATGATTTATTATTATGTTTCGAAAATACCACACTTTTCATGCAGGTCATATCATATTATATTGTTGTATCTATCCGGCCTTCAAGGCCGGTCCCTGAAAATATTTTCTGAACTGAAACCGGTCCGTGGGGCAAAAAAGGTTGGGGACCTCTGAGTTAAAAGACAACCTGTCCTAATATGAAGTCATATCTTCTCTCAAACTTTGTGCTAAGTTACTAAATGTTGACATCAGCTACCGGTAATTTACATTTTTCTTTGCTGCTGTCATGTTAAAACAATAGAAATAACTCAACGCCTAAATTGCACACCAAAATTGAACTCCATTAAAAAAAAATACCTTCATCTATATAATCATGGGAGTGAGTGATTTATTCGGCCAAGTGTCGAGGTATCTTGATGTCTATTACGCGTTTCTTGGGGAGGAGACTGTCAGGGTAGCGCTAAACTGCCGATTAAAAAAAAATGGCTGCGAGTAAGCACATGGGAGAGTGGACTGCTACAGTGGTACACCATGAACCACACCCGCGCTTTCCTTTTTGCCCTTTGTCCATCCCATTTTACCAGAATGAATGCCAACAAGTACGTACTTTACCCCTTGGGTAATTAGCCACAATGTTAGCGCTCCAAACTGTACAGCCGTCGCTCTTCACGGTTCCCATGTTGCATTAAAGCAGCGTGAGTGTTCAATAAAATTTGCCTTGTTAACGTCGCTTTCTTTTGTACCTTTTTATTCGCCATCTGCCTCTGTTTTCAAGTTTAACTGTCGGACACCATCTGTGGTTTTTATGTCAACACTCACCTCACAGATCCTAAGCATTGCCTTGCATACTAAGTGCTACGCCATGATGATATCTTGTTTCGATTAATGTATGTTCGATCTTTTGCATTTTTCCACCTCCTAGTATCTCCCCCAATACTGACGGTCCCTGCAGGAGGTCACGTGGTTAGTGCACGAGAAGGCGGGACAGCAGAGCTGGTGTGCTTGGTGGTGGATGGCAAACCTCGTCCACCGATCTTATGGTCCCGCACCGAAAAAGACCTGCTGATGCCATCTGGGAAGGCTGTGGCGGAGACGCCCGATGGCCGCTTGAAGCTGAGAAACGTAAGCCGCGACATGATGGGGTTTTACCGCTGCCAGACTGCTCCTTACAACGGACTCAACATCAAACGGCGAGAGGCACAGGTCCAGCTCATTGTGCAATGTGAGTGTTGAAGTGAATATTTTCTTCTACCTCCACAACGGGAACACTTGTACCACGTTGGGCCTGTTCAACTTGTCGAGTCCTGGGCAACTTTTAGTCAGATGATAAAGATGAGTGAAGAGAAAGCCAGGAGTCAAAATTTTTGTCACATCGTTCCAGACTAGTCTAGTAAAGCACAAGTGCAAACACAACCATACACCTCTGAAGTAGAGGCAAGATCAAGCCAAAAAACCCCAGCCTGACCCGACTCGGCCCGACCAATTAACTTGATTTGCAGGCCCGAGCCCGAAGCAAACCCAACATTTCCTATTTTATTTGTGATGACTCAGGAGGAGGAGGGGTGATTTGTCATAACAAATTAAAGCCTGTCTTTTGTCACCAAATCTAAGTTAAACAAGTCTATATACATATTTACATCTTTTAAACATGTACAGTAATCCCTCGTGGGCGGCCCGGTAGTCCAGTGGTTAGCACGTCGGCTTCACAGTGCAGAGGTACCGGGTTCGATTCCAGCTCCGGCCTCCCTGTGTGGAGTTTGCATGTTCTCCCCGGGCCTGCGTGGGTTTTCTCCGGGTGCTCCGGTTTCCTCCCACTTTCCAAAAACATGCATGGCAGGCTGATTGGGCGCTCTAAATTGTCCCTAGGTGTGAGTGTGAGCGTGGATGGTTGTTTGTCTCTGTGTGCCCTGCGATTGGCTGGCAACTGATTCAGGGTGTCCCCTGCCTACTGCCCGAAGACAGCTGGGATAGGCTCCAGCACCCCCCGCGACCCTAGTGAGGATCAAGCGGTTCAGAAAAAAAAAAAAAAAAAAAGAAAAAAAAAAAAAAAAAAGGTAATCCCTCGTTTATCGCGATCAATTAACATATATGTAAAAAAAAATCCCCACGTGGGCCTTTGCGCTTGAGCAGCGCCACTAACACACACATACACACGCACACACGCACACACAGGCCAGCGATCCTGCAACTGCAGCAGTGTTAATGATTAGTCAATTAAGGTTGTTAAGACAGTTAAGGATAATCCGTGTATCATTCGTTCTTTCTTTTTTCAACTGCCAATCGAAAACCAAAAATTAAAAAGGAGACTGATCATTTTGTTTTTCGTTTTCTTAATCCAACATGAAAAACGAATACATGCCTGTTTTTTCATATTTCGATTTCAGGCTCGGATCAAATATACGAAACGGGAAAACGGGCCACTTGACTGAATTTGATTTTTTTTATTTATTTGTTTGCATTTACGTGACCCGGAACCTCTGTAGGCTAATGAGAATTACCATCAGACTACGAGAGGTACCTATAGCAGCCATCGATAGCTGTGTCTTGTTTCGAGGAGCCACGCGTGTCAGCCTGAAGGAGTGAATGGCGAATGCTGACAAAATCGTAGAGTAGAGTAGAGTAGAGTGTTGTTCCATCGCCGCCACTGCGCTACCTGAACTGCTGCGCGCAGAACTTCGTAATTCTCATTAGCCCACAGAACTTCCGGGTCACGTAAATACAAACGATTACATTTTAAAAATCCAATTCAGTCAAGTGGCCCGTTTTTCCGTTTCGTATATTTGATCTGAGCCTAAAATCGAAATATGAAAAAACAGGCATATATTCGTTTTTCATGTTGGATTAAGAAAACGAAAAACGAAATTGTCAGTCTCCTTTTTAATTTTTTGTTTTCGATTGGCAGTTGAAAAACGAAAGAACGAATGATACACGGATTAAGGATAGACGAGACCTGCTTTTGTTCTTATAAGTCTCTCTCTCTCTCTCTCTCTCTCTCTCTCTCTCTCTCTCTCTCTCTCTCTCACGCGCGCGCGCCCTGCACACACTAGCAGCATCGTAAACAACACTTAGACACTGAGATCAAAGAGTAACCCGTGTGATAAAACAGAAAAAAGATGCACAGCCAATCAACATGGCTTTACATCTTCTCACCCATCTGAGTTTACACCAACCAGAGGAACAGAATTCCCGCCATTCCTTTGTTCTTGTTTTATTGTCCTTTAATTATTTAAGTCAGCTAGATGCTAGGTGCTTTTACTGAAGTAGTCTAGAGTTTAGTTTCATGTACCCTTCATTAAAAACAAAAAAGATTCAATATTATTATTGTAATTGAGGCAGCCAAGATATACTGTATATGATGTAGCCGGAGCAGAATGAAGCCGTTTAAATTACTGGATTCCATTGTGCTCCCTTCGTCCGCAAGGATTTACAGGGCTTGCTAATGCAAGCCGGGCGGAAGGGCAACACTGTGTGAGCCCTGCTGTCCACACTGGCCAAGTCTGATTAATGGACCAGGTGGCCACCCCATTCTTGGTGCAGAGAGAAACATAGAGATGAGACACATGGATAGACCAGTAAGCGCGAAAAGCAGGTTTAAGAGCGAGCCTGAAATGGAAAAGTGGCATAAGGGGAGCTGAGGGGATGATTAGTGAGCCGCTAACATTAAAAAAAAAAAAAAAGTGCTGTGGTCAGGATATGGCGATGGACAACACGGTAAGCAAAAAGGGTAGATAGCAATTCAACAGCAGCTCGGGAATGTGTTGGAAAACAGATCTGTCTCCATTTCACGCCGTCCTTAATTTGTGTCACGTTGTACTGCTTTTTTTGTTTGTTTGTTTGTCCATTTTGGACAGTTATCGATGTGAGGGAAAGATTTTTATGGCAGATGCAATTAAGTATCCATGCAGTCTTGTCAAACTTGCCCCCCGCTCTGTTTGCTTTGCATGTTATTCTTTTCATCCCACCTGGCTGTTCTTCCTCATTGCCATTCTCATCATCATCAATCAACTAACGGAGGGAGGACCCTTTCCCTCACCCACCCTCTGTCTATCCGGTCCGGTCATTCCGTCTCTGCATCCTTTCGCTCATATTCAATCATCGACTTCGCTCACTTTCACGGCGTATTTTTCCCCATCGTTCGTCTTCCTCATTGTTGCTTTCTCCCTCCCTGTCATCCCTCGTCGCTGCATTCACACGCCACATCCCGCTCTAAATTGATTTTTACTTTGTTTACTGTAAACGTTCGGCACGGTTAGTGTTGTTGTCCCGGGGGACGAATCGATATGCATTCAATGAAACCTTTGTTTGCATTCAGAGTGCTCTTCTGATGACGTGAAATATTGTGGCAAGATGGTTGAGAGAATTTGAAAGAGTGAGGCATCACTGAGGTACCATGACCATATTTGGCTTTTTAAAAGCTATACAAATCCATACAGAACCAGTCAACTTTAATCCGTATGTTGCTCTTAAACATGACACCAAGGCCAAAACAGTTGCTTGATGCAGAAATCAGACTGTGATTAGGATACAATGATGACATCTTTTCAACAGATCTCAAATACCGTATTGGCGGCCCTGATTATAAGACGACCCCCTCTTTTTCAAGACTCAAGTTTGAAAAAAGACTTTTTGAACACCAAATTCATTTTTATACAGAAAATATTTACAGTACATCTGATACAAATGATTATAACAATATATTTGAGAGAAAAAGCATGTTATTTTGCCTCATTCAAATCCTAATATCTGAACATTTAAATATGTAAACTAAAGTTCAATCACATTCGTAAATGAATGGCTTCTGGTTTTTGAAATGTAAATTACATCATAACGTCTCCTCAGCTGCTGGTTAACCTGGCCGATCTTCTACCCACTTTTCTCCAGATTGTCGCTACATTTCTCCATTTTCTGTTATCTCTTCTATTATTTTCTTCTTTTCTTTCTTACCACTATTTTTATTTTTATTCTTCGTGGCAGGGGTTCACTTTGGCCTGGGGAGTCAAGTTCAGCATTCGCTTCAATGATAGCTGGCGCCATCTAGCGTCGTGAATGGGTATAATGTCTAGACCCCGAATATAAGACGACCCCCACTTTTTCAGTCTTATTTCAATGCAAAAAAACACCGTCTTAAATTCGGGCCAATATGATACTTTAAACGGAGAAAAGACCCAAGAGGACCGGTTTAAAATGCACCCAGTCACCAAATGATCCCATTTCCTCTGATGGCCCAAAAGGGCAAAGACACCCTCGTTGGCCCGTGTGTTAAAAACCAAAAACGTTTCACATAAAGGCATTCCTGTTCAAAAAAGTCCGACTTCCCACTCCCTCCTTTCCACACTTGACCTTCTCTCAGTGCCCATGACACATGTTCCCAAAGTCAGACATCAGCATGCCTACTGTATTTGCCTCGAAACAGCAGCGTCACTATGTGACGGTAGTCCCACCATCGCATGGTCTTTGCCTCGCTCTTCAGACCGTTCTGCTCATTGATTTCACCATTCCAGTTTGTCAATATGACATAGATTAGACTATAATTACACCTGCATCTGATAAACGTGACTCCTAATGTACTGTAGCAACGCTCCCTCACCCCTGGGACCACAAACACACAATCTCGACGCTGTTAGTAAGGCGGTACTGCCATTAGCAGCGTGTCTATTATGCACATGATTAGCCGGGGGATGAAACTAGCTGAACCGATGATTTGTGGTGGACTAATTTGCCTGTGTTGTGTCTTTGCTAACCTTGAGGCAACACCAGATAGTCAGTCAATATCCGCAAAGGCAGGCCAGGCTGCAGGCAGGTTAATTGTGGCTTGTTAGGTAGGTTAACAGGACAGAAAGGTTTGTGCTTCTGGGAATTGTTGAAGTTGTCATGGTAATATTGTGTATGTCAGAGAAGTTGTTCATGATTTCTGCTTTAAGTCATCTTTCCAGCGACATGATGACATAGAACTTGTTAAAGCAGCCCGATAGGCTGTGTCGTGTCTTCTTCATCCAGTAGTGTTAAGAGTACATCCCTCATCCATCCGTTTGTGGACGAGTTGGAGCCAATCCCATCTAACTTTTGGCGTGAGGAAGGGTACACCCTGGACTGGTCGGCAGGCAATCGCAGAGCACATAGAGACAAACAACCATTCTTACTCACAATCACACCTTGGGACAATTTAGAGTGTTATACTAGGGCTGGGGGCGGCAACACGCGGCTCCAGAGCCGCATGCGGCTCTTTAGCGACATCTAGTGGCTCCCTGGAGCTTTAAAAAAAATGTTTGAAAATGGAAAAAGATTTTGATAGTAGGCTAATGTAGCTCAAATAGATATAGATACATGTAGCAGCTCCGAAAAAGGATTACTGTGGTGTTTTTTTTTAAAAAAACGTACACTTTATTTGTGCTTTTAACAGTCTCGATAAACACAGACACGTCTGCGTCCGACTCCGTGACTTCTCTCTTCTTGTTCGACTCAAGAGGCGTTCAAAGACAGCCTCCGAAAAACGTAAATTAATGATCACTTCACTGCACCAAAACAAAAGATTCAAGCGAGGAAATCACAAAATAAATTCTACGTTGTGTTTGTGAACACACAACAAAGGAATGAATAACAAACAATTCTGAGACAGTCCAGTCTCCTACATGCATACAGCATGTGTTTCCTTCATTGTAAGTTTTATTAAAAAAAATTTTTTTGCGGCTCCAGACAAATTTGTTTTTTTGTTTTTTTGGGATATGGCTCTTTCAACATTTTGGGTTGCCGACCCCTGTACTAGGGGATTGCCACCATTTTGGATCGCAAGCGCATACTCAGGCATCGGTGTTGACATTTATAAAGTACATAAACCGACTAAAAGTTTGTGTACTTGTTGTCTTGACAGTTCCTCCCATTCTGGACCCAGTGTATCAGGACACACGTGCAAGGAACTATCAGATGGTGACCCTGCGGTGTTCTGTCCTCCGCGCCAATCCGTCACGCATCACGGACATCCGCTGGTACCGCAACGGCAACTTTATCCTCATGCCCATGCCGGACCTGAAGGAGACTCCCGAGCTGAGATTCAAACTGGAGCCTACTAACAACGGATCTTATGAGTGCAGAGTCAGCAATAGTGTAGGAACATCCACATGCAGATTTAATGTCTCTGGTAAGAAACCCACAACTATAATTGTCAACGATGTGGCGTCAAACATTTTCTTTCAATGAAAAATTTGGGAGAACACCGCAACTGCAAAATGAAGTTTAATGATGGAATTGGCAAATAACCCGAGAACGTTTCTTCTTTTCTTTCAATGCTCTCAAGCGCAACCTTACAGTGCTGAATTCTACTTCGACACGCCCAACCCGGTCAGAATTCTGAAAGAGAACAACTACTCTTACAACCTGCAGTGGACCCAGAAAGACCCCGAGGCTACAGATCGCATCATCGGCTACTGGATTGTTGTCCGAAAGGTAAAGCCAAACGTCATGATGCGTCGAAGGAACCTACAAAATGTATGGAAAGTTGGGGCTTGTAGTTAACGGATCACAGTCAGAAGTTGTGGGTTGAAATTTATGCTCAGGCCTTTCTGTGTGGTGTCTGCACGTACGCCCTTGCGCTAGCAAGTATCTTTTTTATGGGTATGCCATCTTTTTTTTCTTTTACAGATTTCCAATACATGCATGTTAGTTTCATTTAAACAGGACTACATTTAAGTTACCGGTGAAACACTGCGTAATACACCAACACATGAACACACAGTGAGGTCTGCCTGTTTTGTCAAGCACAAGGATGCACATCTGTATCTAGCGGAGCGTGCATGCAAAGTAAGCGTGGGCCTTTAAGAGCTCTGGGAGGGTGAGCGAGTGTGTAGTTAATCAATCGGGGACTTAGACTGAATAAACAATGACACGGTGGACCGCCTCTTCTTTTATTATTTTTTTTAATTGCCTCTCTTCCGAGGCTCACGACTGTCAGTGAGTTTATTTTCACGTGACATCTCTTTTCGATCCAAGGTCCAGCATCTATTTTTGGAACGTGATGTTAAGTACAAAACATATACACAGTAAGGCTCAGTTTAGCGCGCGTTATGAGAGGTGAGAAAACAGTACCGATATTACGATTTAATCAAAGCGGCTACATGCTTTTTAATCCGAATAATTAGCCATTTATTTTCTTTTTTCCTTTCAACTGAGCCCTTTCTTTGGTGTTTGTGTGTGTTTGCGCTTGTGCATGGAACCCTGCAAACTAGAATGTAGACAATGCCAACTTGCCTTTGTGCAGCTGAATAGTTTATTCTACTCCTATTTCAATACCGGAAGGCTGATCAAATGAAGTAAGGCGACACAGAGAGGAGGAGAATTATTTGTGTCCTTCATTGCGATTCCATTTTCATTGTATTTCATGGGCCTTCCGCTTTTCTCCTCGATCACTGTGCTTTGTGCTCTGATTAGGAAAAATATATATAATAAAAACACACACATACGCTTTTAGTCTTGTGATTGCCCACCTCTTCGCCTGCAGCTGTTCATGTATTGAGAATAATTCACTTCATTTCTTTTCTTTTTCCGTTCAACTGAGCCCTCAAGAATGCCTCAAAAGAGACTCAAGCACCAAGTAAATGGTGCATAACTTCAGATTTAAAAAAAAAAAAAATTTATATATATATGATGTAGCAAAAAGAAAACCATGATAAAATGATACAGTCAAACCTCGGTTTTCGATCGTCTCTGTTCTCGACCAAATCGGTTTTCGACCCAAAATTTTGAGTTTTTTTATGCCTCGGATGACGACCGAATTTCGGTTCTCGAACAAAGTCTTTTGACAGTAGTCTCCCCCCGACAAACCAAACAAATATATTGCAAGACCAACAATAGATTAAAAACAAATGAAACTAGTGAGCAGGCTGTCGCTGAATGTAACAAACACTAAAGTAACATTTCTTTTATGACTGTTGCATTAAAATTACTCTGACAAAAACAATCTCTCCAAAAAGTGACTTAAGTAAATTCGACAAACTAAATTGTGCGATGCTACTCTTCACCTCTGCATTTCATGTCACTCAAAGTTTTGATGTAGTTAATACAATAGCTTGGATGGCACGTTTGGTGCGATTGAAGACGGAAAAAACAAAAAGAAAAGTGCTGGATCGGATTGAAAGAGAAGAAAGAAGATGCAAATGAAAGGAAAACATGAAATCTTGACTTGAACTATGAACTAGAGGAGCAGATCACTGAAAAGTCATACCATATCAATTTCACAAGCCATCTATTCCGGCAACACTTTCTACGGCTCATCCTCTTAACGCCTCAGCACTCCATCTTTTTAGCACATGCTTGATGATGTGTGTGGGGCTCTCGGGGGGGGGGGGGGGGGGACACGTTGAGACCATAACACACCCACACTCATATCAAATCTGTACTGTAGAATTGACATACTTTTGAACACCCGCGTACAACACACGTGTCGGCTTCTGCTTGTTAGGTTTCTCTGGAGTCTTAAGCACCACAATGGCGCAAACGTCCGCTTCTAACTGCGGCCATCTTCAAAAATGTCAAAGAAAGAAAACTGCACCCGTGCGTCCAATTAGACCGCACTTGGCACCAGATTTGCGCTGGGCACGAAAATAGGGCCTGAATATGTCACGACTCGTACAGCTGGAGCAGACCTCCCATTATCATATATATGAGAAATTTGAAGAAAAATAAATCACGATGAATTAAAAGTGTACATTGAATCTGGTAACGGAATAATATTAGGATGTAATATCGCCCACGATACAGATATTAGTCAACTCTAATCTCTCTCAAGACTCCACAGCTTCTGGTCCCACGTGCTCGTAAACACCAACCATGACTTCACATACACACGGTTCAGAGCGGCAGACTGCCGGATGTAGTCATTAAAGCGAGCCATTAATAGAGGATGAGAGAATAATTAACCCCACAGTCTTTATTATTTGAAGAGGCCGTCGCCTCTCGTGTTCTCGATCCATATTTAGCTCACGCGCATAATTCTTTGTTTCCATTGTGCGAAGGCCTCAACAATCTTCCACTCTTTTCACACGTAATTTAACTTGTTATCTTGACAAAAGGAAGCGGTGACTCCAATGGAAAGGTTTTGAAATTGAACTGACTGGTATGTTTCTAGTGAGGAAAAGGAGCTTGTGTCTGCGGATATCATTGCTCTCCCCTGTTGAACGACCGCAGGGCGGTTATTGATCTGGAGCGGTGTCCGACACGAGATGTAGATGATGTGGTCAAAGAAAAATAGTCTTGGAATTTTTCATATTTTACGCAAGATAGTCAAATTTGCTGTTGTAGCTTAATCTAAAATGTCAAACTGATTCTAGAACTTTAGGTAGCCTAAGCACCTATGGTGGAGGACCCCAAAAAGCAGGCAAGAGGGAGAAGAGTGAACTTGACAAACTGTATTAACAAAATGCTGAGAAAACTAAATCCAGAACAAAGAAAGTCCTGGAAACAACAAGAATCCAAAGTAACAAACAAAAACCGATGGCAGAAGCAAAACACTAACAGAAACAGAGTCAGAAACAGCAACAACCCGATACCAAGTGGCCGGACCGGGAGCCATTTTAACAGAAAACTTACTAATGACATAATGACCAACAGGTGTGTCAATGTAGGAGGAGCCCTACAGGGCCACCTGTTGCTCCCAAACAATCCAACCGTGACAGTAAGATACTCTGATTCCCCACCCAAGCGACCCATGTGGCATACATTACTCCCTCCATTGTCCTCCACATTTCCTTATTACATAACATTTCACTCAAAAATGGAATCGACCGTTCTCTGTTGAACAATCAGTGGCCCAATCATATGTCAGGATCCACGCTACAAGCATACTGCAACTTGTACCTCCACCAAAAGGGTGCAGTATCTTTAGGATACATTGTGAGTCTTTATAGAAATTTCACAAAAACGTTCTGACTGGAGGAAAGTGGGCGTCCGCAAACTGTTCACAAGTGGGTCCTTTCCTGCTTCACCTTCAGGAAGCCAGGCCATGGCACTAAACAAACTGCAGCAGTTCAACTAAGAGCACTCTCAATTCATTGGAAAATATGATGTCTGCACATTCATTTTATCCTTGATCGTCGACCATCCAGATGAGCGCAGAAGAAGCCATCAAAAACGTTTTAAAATCTCATCGAAATTGCACATGTAGAGTTCGTCTTCATGGAATTCCAGACAGGAAAAATATGTTGTTGACTCAAAAAGGCTGCATAGACATATACAAACATTTATATCTATTTTCTATTACCAAAACATATGTACATGTGTGCATTTGCAGATCTTGATTCCTCGTAATACTTTGTCCTCTCACTTCTGAGACTCAGCTTTCACTGCATCAGTGGCACCTCTTCCGCACTTATCGTAGAATGCATATGCACACCAGCTCCACCTTTCTCCCAATTTTGCACATCGTTATGCACCGTGTGTTTATGTGATGTGAGAATGTTTACATGGATAACACGGGGCGTAACTCTTTGCATTATAGTGGGAACCTAAATGTTGATTCATGTACAGTCAAACCTCGGTTTTCGTCCATAATCCGCTCCAGAAGGCTGTTCGAAAACCGAAATTGTTCGAAAACCAAAACCACACTCTTTTTAAAATAAAAATGTTGACTGAACACGTCTGCTCACAATGGAAAGAGACACGAGGAAGCGTCACTTCCTCGTGTAAGGAAGGCGAGAGGAGTCAAATGGTGCATTCAAGTGCGCTCAGTTTGTTCGAGAACCGAAATTTGTTTGTCATCCGGGGCATAAAAAACTCAAAATCTTTGGTCGAAAACTGAATTGGACGAGCACCGAGACGTTCGAAAACCGAGGTTTGACTGTATGTTTGCCGCGGAATGTATGTTAGCCCCAGGTAGCCGGTGTGGCTCACAGTGCAGAATCCGTCAAAACAAGCAGAATTTTTTAAAAGGAAAATATTGTGTTTTGAATGTGAGCAAATGACTCATGATATTGTTCAATTTTTGAAAGAAATTGGGACGGGGGGGGCAATGTAAAACTTTGCTCCTATAAGGGAGGGAGGGGCACAGTGTGGGATTGGAAAAATACCCCTGTCACGTGAATAGGAGATTTAACAAGATTAAACAAGAGTAACTAAAAAGAAATCTTGAAAATGTGTGAGGACAGGGGGTATTAGGGCGGGGACAGCCTTTCAAGGCGTGTTGCACCTGCTCCTCTCACCTGAACTATCACTGAGGGAAGGAGCGGGGTGAAGGAAAGCCAACAAGAGGTATTGACATTAGAGTTGTGAATTGGGTATTGTGTCTCCATGAGTCTGTGTCTTAAGTCAACATCCAGCAAGCAAAAGTACATTCTCTCATTGCCATTGGGATAACCTCGGTGAGTCGTGAACAGTGGGGGGAAAAAAAGCCACTATGGCCCAAGGGGGGATCATTGTGAGACGATGCGAGACGGGGGAGGGGGTGTTATGGACAAATTTGACTTGCCGTGATTACCGTGGATTCCAGATGGGATGTTGAAACTCTACAAAAATGTGACATGGTGGTCACGGTGCAGATGAGAAACTACATCTAAAGCTAAGACGTGGTTTTACTTCCCTCCATTGCCTGAGAGCGAGCATGTGCATGTTCTGGCAACGTTGACGTCACTGGTCGGCAACCCAAAATGTTGAAAGAGCCATATAGGACAAACAAAAAAACAAATATGTCTGAGCCACAAAAAAATAAAAGTTTGTTATTCATTCCTATGTTGTGTGTTCACAAAAGCCCCCATAGAATGTATTTTGTAATTTCCATTTTCAAACATTTTTTATAAAGCTCCAGGGAGCCACTAGATGTCGCTAAAGACCCGCATGCGGCTCTGGAGCCGCGTGTTGCCCACCCCCGGTTTACGTAATAAACAGGCTCTTTTGCATGTTTTGGTACAAGAGATGGTTTAGTTAGTTATAGTTCTTGAGAGGACAGTATATAATATCGTTAGTGTACTGACCGTCTGCGTTGCATGATGTCTGTGTTTCATGCCCATGATGTAAAGCCCCTGCACTTTTCATTCGTTTAACCCGTATATACACACGCAAGTAGACAAACACACACTTCTGTTGCATGCATTACCTGATAATGGCACACTGTGGGCGTACCAGCGTGTCATGGTCGAGTGGCTGACCTAAATGCATTAGAGAGAGCTCACTGTCAGGTCTTTAAGTAGCTCGGCTCAGCGTCAGATACTCAGCTAATGGAGCCTTCTCGACGGGGGCGGACTAACACAGCAAAAGCATTGTTAAAACGGTGTCAACAAATTACACACTCAGACCTGATTTGCTTTTTAGGTTGGCAAGGTAACAGCTGCGCTGAATTAACAATTTTACACTTGCCAGTTCGATTCCAATTTATTTGATTTCAGATTTACTGACGGTTGGTTATGTCATGTTTCTGTGCTGGACCAAGTGGCGTCTGAGAAGTCAGAATTGAATGAAGCACAATAATACAACCGCTAGCATGATTTCCTTCTCTTCAGAAATGCAATAATTAACTATAATTTTATATCTTTATAAATTAGAAAAACTGTTTTTCTTCAAATCAAAAGGAATAAAACAGGATGTTTTTTCATGTGCCCCCAAAAGTAGTCACGTTTTTATTTTCTGTAGTTGTATTACATTTTATCCTCATAATTGTTTCTTTTCACCATTTACCGCCAAAATATGTCAATTTTCTAATCATTCCAAGGCATTGTTTTTTTGGGACAAAAATACGATGGAAATCTCATAAAAACCATCTCCGAAGCATACGTGCAAAGAAAACGCTTGGAATTGGCTCGTACCCATTTTCCCGTTGGTCTTAAAAGCAAATATGAAGGGCAAGCGTTGTCGTAAAATAATACGAGGATACGCTGATCAATACGATACCATTAGTGGTTATCCGCAGCACAAAGTACATATCTGTCGAGCTCCAATCACGAAGCCTGTAATTTCATCAGATTTGAATTGTATGGATTTGTCATAAATGTCCTGCTTAACCTTGTATCCTCATTAACTTATTAGGTTTTTTTTCCCGGAAGGAGCCGCCAGTGTAGCTGAGAGATACGAGTGACAGTTATGCATATGTTTCCAATCTCTAGGTGCCCCAGTACAAATCTTGAAGTTATAGTACAAGGTATTTTGAAAGAAAGGAAATCAGAAGTAAGCAATATACATCCCGAGCAGAGGGGACAAAAGAATAAAGTTATTCAGGCAGTACTGCGGTCTTTTGAATGCATCTTTTATTATATCTGCGTCTCAAGCAGATTTCTTGTACTTGTGATCCGATTTGCCGTATTTGTGCACTGCGGGAATTCAATTGTGCTCGCCAGTGTCTTTTTTTTAATTTTTTATTCTACACCTGTAGATATTCTTGTACAGTATGTCTAAAGCTCTCCCGTTCCCTCTCTACTTGCGATCCAGAACAAGCAGGACGTGCTGTCGAAGCACATCGAACTCAAGAGCAAGGAGCCAGAGAAGGGGGTGCTGATGTCCTATACCATTCCCGACCTGAGGATACCTCTTTCCTATGAGGTCCGATTGGCTCCCATCACCACCTACAGCACCGGGGAATACGCCAGTCGCACCGTTCAGTACTCAGAGCGTGAGTGTTCATACGCTGATGAATATGCAATGGATACTCTTCATTTCAAACACAATATGTTGATTTCATTTTTTATGGACTCATAATTAAATTATGCACTGAGCATTACTTTGCCAAAGAAATCATTACAAAATTAATTTTTGACGCAAAAACTACATTTTTTTAAACGATGTTAGGTTTTTTTCTGACAAAATTGCATTTTTTTTTTTTAATGCAATGAACGTATTTCTCATTCGGAATAATGGAAATAGCAAAATTGCCATATAAAAATATAATTAAGTTGACGTGACGTAGCGGCTGTTCATATGAAACATAAGTAGAGGTACACTGGCAGGTTATATTTCACAGGGCTGAAACATTTTATTCCATTAATGCCTGTATGTATTTGTTAGTGTTGACACTTTTAGCACAATTTCATCTCTTATGTTCTTAAAATGACAATGACCCATAACACAATCTATCATCCTATTTTTTTGGGTCGTATCCATCAATCTATCTATCTAGATTTAAACGTGACTTGTAGGTATCTTTTTATAAATGCAGCAACCCCCCCCAAAAAAAAATCAACCCAGAGCTAAGGAGAAAGTCTGATTCCCACTGATAAGAGTTTTTCTCAGGCTTGGTGAAATCTTGCGTGATGTCATGCACAAGGGTCGTCCACATTCAATTTTGTCTGACATATTTTGGAGTGAAATTCTCCCACACAGTATACAATCCTTTGTTTTTAGAAGTTCTATTTTCTTGACTCTTGGACTTACAGTATCTACATGTTAACCGGTGCTCCATTTTCTTACAGCGTACACCTACCCAAGACCCTCAGGTGAGTTCTCTCGCTTAGTTTCCATCTTCTTCACTCATCCTCCTCTCATCTTCTCAACTCATTGCTGTCAAACGATTGATGACAGAGTGGTGAAAAGTGTCAACATTGGTTTGGAAAGACCCGGAATGATCCAATCGCGTTGCTTTAGGGAAATAGGGTGTCTGAACCGTGTTATGAGAAGGAGATGGTAATTGCATGTGTATTTGAGGGATTCTAAATGTGAGGAATTTATTGGTGGCTTTACATTGTAGTCAAAATCGGACAAAAAAAAGACTTATTTTAATTAATACATCAGTTATGACAAGACCTCCAAGTTGCTGAACTTCTTTAGTGATGAGGTCATGATGGATAATTTAATGCGTCCAATTTTGTGGGCACGGTTTGGGTAAGACCATTTTCGACGCGCAAGGCAAAGTACGTTACTGTCGAGCATGACCGGATGAGGTTGGTGGAGAAGAACTTGACCTCAAACCAGACATCCATGGAAGGTGAACCAAGATCCTCTTACTGGTACAACATCAGTGACCAATCTCAACAAATTATTATGTAAATTATATTTGAGGTGCTTCTTGGTCAAACAGTAGCTTTCATAGGTCAATAAAGATAACCCGTAACCCGATAACATGATTAGATGTCCACTGTAGTGACCACTGTCCCTGAAAGTGTTTTTCATTGAACTAGCTTTTGATTCAATGAAGATTATTTTTTACATCTTTACAATTTATACATTTCTAAGGGGACTCGGCTTTCCTCCCACATTCCAAAACATGCATGGAAGGTTAATGGACCACTATGAATTGTCCATAAGTCTGATTGTGAGTGCAAATGTTTGTTGGTCTTTGTGTGACCTGCGATTGGCCGGCAACCAGTTCAGGGTGTATCGCGTCTACTGCCCGAAAACACCTGGGATAGGCTCCAACACACCCGCGACCCTTGATTCAAAAATTTGACTTATACCCAACAGATTGATGAATTTATGTTGCTTTGCTTCTTTAGGATAATCTGAGAAAATCATTCGAACAATAAGTAGTACCAATTTATTATTAGTTTGGTCTTGCATATGGCCGATGGATATGATGCAATTAACAAAAGAGAAAAACAAGTGTCCATTTGAAGGAGGGGGTTAGAAATTAATGACGCACCCGGCGACTAATTAGCAAAATGTGTCAATGCTTCCGAAATGGATACGGTTTGTTTTCCCACACTGCTGAGAGCCAGAATGTCTGCTCACAAATACTTATTGCAGTTGTCAGCCATATATTTTTGTTTACGCTCCACACATTTCTCCTGAGGTCGAACCTTATAAGCTTGTACATTCTGTCCTCTTTGCCACTTTTCCCGAACACATCGAAAAATTACATTAATCCTCCATCTTATTTCAGTTTTATGCTGTCTTTCCCTTAACACAAATATACTTTCAACTTCTCAAATGCATCTCCGGCCATCCCGCTCGTTTAAATATATTTCTTTCTGTTTATTTTCTTGCTTTTATTTTTCGACGTCCGCCTTTATCATCCGGCTGAGCGCTCGCTTGTCCTCTTCAGTAAGCGACACGCAGCCTTCGTCTGGCACGGGTGTCACTCAGCTCTGCCAAGATGATGCAATTAAAAAAAAACAACAACAACTGCAGATTGGAACAGACTGCGAGAACAACGGTGCAAATTGAAACGAGTGGGCGTCGTGGAGGAAGGTGTGAATGGTAATAGATTAGCCCCTTGAAACAAATACTAACACATACGCCACACGCGTACGGAGAGTAGCAGATTGAGAATATGTAAATCGGGTGCAATCAACAAGGGCCTGATGAATAGTTTTATTTATTAAACATATAGATGATTATGTGGAATTTGATTAGAGCCGAACAACCACTGATCCCACGTGTACGTGTTGGCTTCATTTAAAAACTCTCGTCTAAATTGTCTATTGGTGTTCATTATAAGTGAGATTGGCTGACACAATGTGATAGCAACTATGCAGTAAAGTTAATCGGACGAATTATTCCAAAACTGAAATGACAGACAGAGAGAACATAAAGTATTGGAAGGTCATTTCCTTTTTTTTTTTTAAATACAAAATACATTTGGGTTTAGCTCGTCGGCCTCACAGTTCAGAGGTGCATGGTTCGATTCCGGCTCTGGCCTTCCTGTGTGGAGTTTTTACGTTCTCCCCGTGCCTGTGTGGCTTTTCTCTGGGTACTTCGGTTTCCTCCCACATTCCAAAAACATGCATGACAGGTTAATGGAACACTTGAAATTGTCCCCAGGTATGAGTGTGAGCACAGATGGTTGTGTGTCTCTGTGTGCCCTGCGATTGGCTGGCAAGCGGTTCAGGGTGTCCCCCGACTACTGCCAGAAGACAGATGGGAGACCCTTGTGAGGTTAAGCGGATCAGAAAATGAATGGATGGATGGATGGATGGACATTTGGGTTTCAGATCAAAAGGGAAGTTGAGACCAAATTTCCAAATTCCAGCTTCTATTTCATGCGAGTTCAATCAAATGTTCAAATGTGTTGAACAAGTCATTTAATTGCATTCTTGGTGTGCGGGGAGTTTCAGGTAATGCCATCATCTTCTATATGGACGACCAAAAGTGAGAGGATTCCTTGGTTTGACAAGCTATGTTAATATCCGAGATATGGTGCCACAGGGTGGGTGGCCAGTGCCCGTGGGCGAGTAAAACAATTTGATCCCTTAGGACAACACATTCCTCGGGTTATCATCACAAACATCTTGTGAATGGATAGAAGCACAAAAAGCTCAAGGAAATGCATTTGGAAATATACAGATGGCAAAATGTCGAGTGAAGGAAAATGGCCGAGTGTTTTTGATTAAATTGCCTGTTGCATTCTGACCACCGGTAATCTGAAGCAAAATATAACTCATAAATTGTAATACAGGGAAAGTAAGCGCAGTGACATCCCACAGAGTTGGGAAATTTCCACCTCAGTACCCATTTCTATTTGAAGGTTTCCTTAGTCAACGTCGATTTAAAACAGTTCTATATGTCAACACAATCACGGTAAATAAGTGAGTCAATCTGACTAGAAAATGGAGTAAAAAATATAGGAAAAAGCAAGTAGCACATTAAAACTAATACATTTTTTTCACGTAAATCCGGGTAACTTAAATCCATCCATTTTTTGAACCGCTTATCCCCCCCCGGGGGGTGTATTTTGCTGCAAAGGCTTTCACTTGCGAAAATGTTAGCCTTCTCCGTTCTATAATGTAAAGCCCTTGCAAGCAACCCGACACCATTCTTGCAGTGATCTATGTAGTGGCATTTGAGGAGCATTCCCCGTCAGGATCAGTTGATGAACTGCATTTGGCTCCGGTTCAACTTCTCCGCTCATCACAAAGAAAAGCACAAAAAGTCACACCGTGTGCTCTTTGGGAGGATGTGTCGGCACAACGTGTACATGGGCCGGGTGGGTAGTTTGAATTAGAACCAGCGACAAATAAAAAAAAAAAAAAGGCAGGGGGGCAACATACTTTGATGGTAATCCAGGTCAGGCACTGATTCATTTTGCCGGCTGACTGCTAGCAAGTATTGATTTTTATCCCATATACATCCCCAGATACAAAGCACTTGGGCACACACGAGGCTTTTTCATTAAACTTGGCCTCAAGTTGGGTCAGTTTGAGATTGGACCAAGTTGTCGTCATAAACGCCATCCAATATGTCCGCCGTATACCGGCTGGGCAGTTGTCAGGGTGCTAAATACCAAAGTCTGGAACTCACTTCCACCTAACATCCGTAATATTGATCCTCTTCCCACATTCAAATCCCGTCTCAAAAGCCACCTATTCCAAATTGCAGACCCTCTTTAATTAAATAACATCTCTTCTTTTCTTATTTATAGTTTTATCTGTGGTTTATTGTTTTATGCTTGATTGTAAAGTGTCATATATGCAGTTGCATATATGCTTATATATTATATGTCATATTTTATATTGCATTCTGTTCTGTGTACAGTTCTTTTTTAAAATTATTTTTGTGCATGCAAATACTTCGTTTTTTTTCTATTTCTTAGCTCCAAATTTTGCTGCTGTAGATTGAGAAATTCTCCATTGTGAGACAATAAATTTGACAATAAAGTTGTACTTGACTTGATAAAGGTTTTCTTGTCTAATCTTATCTTATCCTTGAGTGTTTTCAAAGGCGCTTATAAATCAAATGTATTCTTAGTCTTATTTTTTATTTGATTGATTTTTTGTGCGTATGTGTGTGGAGTAAAAATCACCAGTGAACGGTTACATGATAAAAAAAACCTTTAATAGCCCTTGAAATGAGGTCAGAATATTTGACCTGATATGCATGATGACGGTGTGCTTTTCTTTGTGACTTTAAAGGCCTATTTCCACCTCCAAAATGTGGTCAAAACTACATATTAACCCCCATGCAGTAATTATCCCAAAATTGGACATTTCGGACACTTTGGACGATTTTGGACTGTTGGACAAATGGACACCACAGACAAAACAGTGAAAAATAACTCCACGAAGCTGAAATTTTGCATAGGTTGTATATCTATGTCTTGGCCAATTCCCACTGAACATTTTGAGGGGTTGAAAGTGAAAAAAAATTTAAAGTGGAAAAAGTTGTTGCACATTGGAAGAGGGACATTTTTGGGACGTAATACCCTTCATGCAGCCGCTTAAAAATACTGCATGAGGGTTAAACCACTTCAGATTTCCTACGTTACAATTTCCTCATTGTTTGTAAAAAAGAAAACAAATATGACTATTGCCTTATCAGAAGTGTTCTGCATATCATATGCTTAATCTCACACAGTTGCACGCTCTGTTTTTTCCCCACATTGACACACCAGATCACGTGTGTGGGTTTGAGGATGAGCGGATCTGCGGTTTTTCACAAGACCGAAGCGACGTCTTTGACTGGACGCGACAAAATCACCTGACACAGAATCCAAAGCGGTCTGCAAATACAGGCCCGGAGACGGATCGCAGCGGAACCAAAGAAGGTGAGGAACGGAGAATTCTTTTCATTCAAGGTTCGACACAATCATGCTGGGTCTCTGAAAGCCGTTTTCTTGTTCTCAGGCTACTACATGTACATTGAAGCGTCGCGGCCACGAGTTCAAGGGGACAAGGCTCGTCTGCTCTCTCCACTTTTTAACGTGACCACGGTCAGGGGCCCCAAGGGCTCCGGCAGAGTCCCTTATTGTGTCTCCTTCTATTACCACATGAAGGGCAAGCACATTGGTGAGTGAATGAGAGAATAACATAGGCCTTGAGAGCCCCCCCCACAGAAATGACATGGAACATGCAGTGTATGCGGTGCATATATATATATTGCATTTTATATTTAAACTAGACCCACAACAAGCATCCAGCACCATATGGTGTTTTATGAGAGAATTTCATTCTAATTGTTTTATTCTCTACAAAAACTATTTAGGCGCTCTTGGACATGTGGGGAGAAATTTTAGTACTTAATTTTCCTTACAAATTACAACCCCTCAGTCCACTGTTACAAGTCCTAAAATGCCACAATGTGTCTCGTTCATGTCAAATTAGCTCCTATCATGCAAAAACGATCATTTCAAGTTCATTTACAAATTTTTCCCACGACTAATTTGACCTATAACATGTACAACTCTTGAGAGAAAGTCAATCAATGGTTCAAATAATATGGTTGCACAAGTTCTTTTTTTTTTCTAAATCATTAAATATACCATGCAACACATTGAAGACTGTGGAGAAAAAAGGCACATGACCAAAGAAATTGATGATAAGATGAAATGAAAACTGGTTAGGGAGGCTGCCAAGAGAATGACAGCAACACCGAAAGAAATACAGCAATTTCTGGCAAGTGTGTGTGTGTGTGTGTGTGTGTGTGTGTGTGTGTGTGTGTGTGTGTGTGTGTGTGTGTGTGTGTGTGTGTGTGTGTGCGTGCCCTAACATTTGAAAAAGACGGGTTCGACTTTTACATATACTCTAATATTGATCCCCTAATACCCACTCCAAATGGTCACATGAACACGAGGCCTGAAATGTGATCAAAATGGCCATAAAAAAAAAAAAAGCTCTTAAAAAGGCTGCAGATGTTCTGCCGTTATGACCACAGTCAGTTTTTACTTTCAAATATGATCGCACTGAAATTCAAAGCGAATGAAACATTTGTTCATGTTATGCCACTTGACATTGCGCTGCTTTTGCCAAGCATTTTAAGTGTCAATATCATTGGGTTACTATTTGAGCTGCCTTGGTATGTACACACAGCGGTATCGCTTGATGGTTCTAAAAACGTCCGTCAAACTGTAAACAGGCCAGAAGCGGAGATATGTGGTACCCGATGGTGGCCACGGCCAATACCGCTCTGCGTCGGCTTGACATGTGAAAATACGGGAGGTTTGACAAGTTGTGCTGCGGTGACATTTTCTTAGTTCTGCACGCCCTTGTCCAAATCGTAGCTTTGTACTTGACTCACACTGGTTGAGCTTGATGTGTAGCCAATAGCGAGGGTGGGTACGTTTCCACTTTTTACCAGTTTTGTGTGTCTGTGTTTGTTTTTGAAATGGGCAGTGGGTGTGTGATTTATGGCAATGGCACGACAAAGTCAGTCACTTGGGTAAGCTGTTCATCATCATATGCTCTGTCACACAGCGAGAAGACATGCAACTCTCTGAGCCTGCAGATCTCCACACACACATAGGATGTCAAAATAATGGTGTTTAACAGTGGGGATATCCTCACTGAACGTGTTCATATGCATTCGTGTGTAATATCTGCAATAGAGGAGTTGCATAAAACTGGTTTTGCCAATTGTTTCGAGAAAAAAAAATAAACACGTTGTAGCCTGCTTTTATTATATGTGTTATTAAGAGTGTTTTCTTTCGAAACAATTGGCGTTGGAAAACGGTAAAGCCAACAGAGGTAAATGTTAAACATGATAAAATTTAGGATTTTTTAAATCCTTTTCTGTTTGGGGACAGAAAAAAAAACATGTAAAAATGTTTTATAACAATTAGAAAACCCCACATTTCCAGGTACGTTGTCTGTAAAATATCATCCGGACAAGTTTGAATTTTCATCATTATTATATACAGTCAAACCTCGGTTTTCGTCCATAATCCGTTCCAGAAGGCTGTTCGAAAACCGAAATTGTTCGAAAACGGAAACCACGCTCTTTTAAAAAAAAAAAAAATGTTTATTGAACACGTCTGCTTACAATGGAAAGCAACACGAGGAAGCGTCACTTCCTCGTGTAAGGAAGGCGAGAGGAGTCAAATGGTGCATTCAAGTGCGCTCAGTTTGTTCGAGAACCCAAATTTGTTCGTCTTCCGAGGCATAAAAAACTCAAAATTTTTGGTCAAAAACCGAATTGGTCGAGAACCGAGATGTTCGAAAACCGAGGTTTGTCTGTAATTATTGTCATTTTGGGCTTTTTGTGGGATCTTACCTCCACCAAGCACAGGAAGCAATAAGTCAAAGAGAATATATGAGTTGATTTGTCTATGCAAAAACAACAAGACTGAGCTTACTGATTTTTTTGGGGGGAGGGGGAGGGAGGACTGGCACAAGGGCCAAGGAGGAACCCATTCAAGTTTGGTGCCAATCCAGTTACAGTCTGCTGGCATTAGGGCCAAGTCAATTAGTGTTCCATCAAATCCAGGAGATTTAAAAAAAAAAAAAAAGCTTTCTGTCTGTGTCTTTCGGCATGGAGTGGTGCAGTATTATCAGGCACGTTGTGAGCCATTTTGGAATCAATGAAGACATTTTAACTCTTGGCTGGTGATTTCTCAGATGACAAATATTGAAGCCTTGGCACTTTGATTGCTTTTGTATTTAGGAAGACTTTAAGATTGAGGACCTAAACGCAAAAGAGACATGTTTACAAAGCTCATATATTCCACGACAAACACGGTCAATTTTCTCTTGGGGCGTCTATGAAATCAAAGTTCTCATCACTGGTGGTCTTGTTGCGATGCTGTTTCACAGCAAGCCAACATCTGTCACCTCGCACTTGCTTCCGATTACAACAATCTGTAGTTGACGCCGAGCTCGTCGACAAGATCCCCTTTCGTCGACGCTGTCGTTCTCCCGTTCGCCTCCGATCTGTCGTCACTCTAATTGCCTTTCTCTGCCCTTGCTTACCCTGCAGCCGCGTAGTGGCTGCGGTGCTCCCCACGACAAAATAAAGAAGTGGGTAAGGGGTACCGCGACAAAAGGAGTGTGGGGGGGGGTGGAGCGAAATGAAAGTAGAAGGGGGACGGCATGGAGGATGAGTGAAGCAGCGTTTCAGAAAAAATGTTGTAAAGCTTTCTAAAGAGCTTGAAAGGCTGTGTGAGAGTGATGTTGAAAAAAAAAAAAGACTTGAACAGAAAGACGGCTGAAAAGGCCATCAGCACATTGATGTACTCATACAGACAGACGACACAAAAAAAAGCACCGTTAGCGGTGCACATGCACTCGACCAGTTGGAAGAGAAAATACGTGCCTATTGAAAAACACACTTGGACTGTATAGTCCTGGTTTTGCTGTCCTTGGGCTATTGCGTTGTGAAACAGCATGTACGACATTCAAGTCCGTATCTGGTGCCGTGAATCGTTTAGGGTCAACTTAGTGTAACTCTTCGCTGGCAGCAGCTCATAAAACAGTTGAAGAAGTTTCTGTGGTCCTGGTTTTAGTTTGGCTCAGTTTTTGCACAGTGCCACTGGCAAAGAAGACTTGGAACTGTTTGGATTGTTTTGAGAGCAATAGTGATGGAAGGCAAATGAATGGTTATTTAAATGAGCCGTCACTTGTGTGATGGTCTGGTTAGGATTTTTAATTAAAAGAATTCCGGTGTGATTTACGGGACAAACATGTTGGGCATATGTTGATTGGTGTGTGGTTTAGATGGGGATAAACTTTACGCGCTTGTTGGACCTCAAAGTAACAGAGTTCGTCATTGTTCTGCATATAATGGAAGGGCAAACGCACACAGATTTGCGATTAAAAAAAAAAAATCCATATGGAAATCCCAATGGAAATAAAAACAAGCAGTTGCAGGTACAAACCGTTGCCATCATGAGCGTAAGTTTTGATGTATTTCCCCCAAAGGTGACCTGTACCATTTAATGTATTTACTCAACTGCAGATAGGCCGATGCATTTATTTGCATAAATGCATTTTTAAAAGCATATCAAACACTATTATTGGCACATTACAACTTAAACATGCAAACAATTACTGTATTGGCCCGAATATAAGACGGTGTTTTTTTCATTGAAATAAGACTGAAAAAGTGGGGGTCGTCTTATATTCGGGGTCTAGACATTATACCCATTCACGGCGCAAGATGGCGCCAGATATTAATGAAGTGAATGCTGAACTTGAGTCCCCAGGCCAAACTGAACCCCTGCCACGAAGAATAAAAATTAAAATAGCGGTAGCACGAAGAAGAAAAATAAAAAATAGCGGTAAGAAGGAACAGAGAAGAAAATAATAGAAGCGATAACAGAAAATGGAGAAACGTAGCGACAATCTGGAGAAAAGTGGGTCGAAGATCGGCTAGGTTAACCGGCAGCTGAGGAGAAGTTATGATGTAATTTACATTTCAAAACCAGAAGCCGTTCATTTACGAATGTGATTGCACTTTAGATTTGTACGAGGCAAAATAACATGCTTTTTCTCTCAAATATATTGTTATAATCATTTGTTTCAGATGTACTGTAATTATTTTCTGGAAAAAATTAATTTGGTGTTCAAACTTGAGTCTTGAAAAAGAGGGGGTCGTCTTATAATCAGGGCCGTCTTATATTCGGGCCTGTGACGACTACGTAGAGCAGCAGAGATCACCGAAAACATGAACGCAACAGTTGCCGCTTTAACTGCGACCATGAATCCCGGTGTTTCTCTCCGCGGGAGCCAAGTTTGTTCGTTGAGTTGCCCATTTATTCTAGAAGTCTTAAGACGGATGAGGATCAGGCCAAGGAGACACTATCAGCGTATCTCTTGACCAAATTGAAAAGTTGCGCCATGTGTGTTTGTCTTTGCATGCATGTGCGTGTGTATCAATTTTTGTAAAGACAGCACAGAGTAGGCGGTAGTGAGATTTAACATTAGTCTTCTTCCGACATTATATTGCAATACAAAATGTCAAGTAAGCGTGGCAACCATCATGAAATGATTGTGGCGTGCAGGTCCTAAACTTGCCTTGTCCATGTGCCATAATGACTTCCGTTGCTTTAGGGTCATGGAGTTGTCCTTACGTTCCTAATCCAAGGGCGTTGACACTTGGATCATTCATTTCAAGTGAACACAATTGGCTCTTCGTGTTCTTCATCATGATGTCGTAAGCCTTGGTTCGTCTTCAGTACAAAGTATCTGGCGGCCAGGGGACGTCATCGTTATAAACATGATGTATGAATTGTGATTTCATTTGTTGTGGGAAGCTGGAGGCTGCACAAGCTAACTTCAGTTGGAAAAAAAAAGCAAGGCCACGGATAGCTTGCTAGTCCATCACAAGGCACACAAATAGAGACAGACCACCATTCACGCTCGCTTGTTAACGGAACCAGAAGTCAGGCGAGTGAACCAGTATGCCATTGGGGACAAAAAGTCCAAATTGTTTTACAGTGGAGGTCTATAGCGGCCAAGCTAGGTCACGTCTCAGGTTGTGTTAGCATAGGTATTTTTCAAGAGGAGTACCAAGTGAATGGAGTTGAACCAACAGGATTGTAAAATCTTAATGACTTTGGTGTCATTTACACTACTCTTACCCTTGGCACACATCCCTTGCGACAGAATAAAATGTTAATTACTTACTGGCTTGATTATTTCAAGGCTTGCGTCACATTACCTCCAAAACATGCAAATCTCACCCTGGAGAGTAGATGCAACATTTTGTGGGCATATGGAGCGATGAATTTTTTGGGGAAGGAAAAAAAAATGACTCTCACCGAATGGAAATGCATAAAATACCTTAGCATCACTGCCTATGCATGTGTTAAGAGACTGGATGTTGGTTAATATTGCACTTAAGAGCTGTCTGGGAATTCATAACAAGATGAATGGTTCTTTAACAACTTTGAGGCCTAAGAAAGTAGGAGGAGTTGTGCGCGGAGCTTGTTTAGAGGACCTCAGGGAGGTGGTGTTATGTTATCGCAGTCGTTACTTGGCTTTGTGATCAAAGTGAATCACTTTTGTGATGTTAAAAATTCGTACGGATCGCCAGTCAGTCGCCACGTATATGTGGCATCATTTTATTTCCCCGAGTCGCCCAGGGGGAAGGTGTTCCACTTGTTGAATAATATTCATTTTCCGAACCGCTTCATCCTCAATAGGGTCGCGGGGGGTGCTGGAGCCTATCCCAGCAGACTTAAACATTATAATGTGAAGCAAAAATGTTTTAAACGGAATCAAAAAGGACTAATCGGAATAAATAACTACTGCACAGCGTAGCTCCCTTGAACATAAATATGGGCACACGCAACGCCGTTTCAACTGAAATTAACCTAACACATGTTTTTGAAATGTCGAGGAAAGCCAGAGTGCCTTTTAAAAAAAGGCACAGGAAGAATATGCAACATGCGAAAAATCACTGTCTATTGAGATCCATTATCCATTATTAAAAAAAACTACCGTAAAATATTTTACCATTGCAATTGAGAACGGCTCTTGAATTGTATGCCATTGTATAATGTGCTATATGTCCTTTTGAATGTATTTCGACATCTTTCCTAAACACGCCATGCCTTTTCACAGGTACTCTCAATGTTCTTTTGAAAATAAGGAGCATCGCCTCAGTGGATTCCATGTTGTGGACCAAATCGGGTCATCAAGGGCCCGACTGGAAGAAAGCATACTTTGACATCAGTCCCAGCGGACCATTTCAGGTAAGAGCGCAAAATGAGATCAATATCCCAAAGCTATTGTTTAATTGTTCGAGAAAAAAAAAAAAAAAAGACATGACAAGAGAAAACAACAAAAATCATGCATGACAGGGTCATGGGGCGGCCCGGTAGACCAGTGGTTAGCACGTCGGCTTCACAGTGCAGAGGTACCGGGTTCGATTCCAGCTCCTGTGCGGAATTTGCATGTTCTCCCCGGGTGTTCCGGTTTCCTCCCACATTCCAAAAAACATGCATGGCAGGCTGATTGGACACTCTAAATTGTCCCTAGGTGTGAGTGTGGGTGTGGATGGTTGTTCGTCTCTGCGTGCCCTGCGATTGGCTGGCAACTGATTCAGGGTGTCCCCCCGCCTCCTGCCCGAAGACAGCTGGGATAGGCTCCAGCACCCCCCGCGACCCTAGTGAGGATCAAGCGGTTCGGAAAATGGATGGATGGATGGATGGACAGGGTCATGGATCATTTGTACCTTGCTGAATGGAATCAATAAGAAAAAAAGTCTTTACATGTATAATTTTTTTTTCTGTTATCATCAGTCAGATCTTGGTCTGCTTGCAAATAAACTTTTGGTACCGTTGCAATCCATCCATTCATGATTTGAAGCGATCCGTGCCTCAACTGTCCCGCCCGTGGCGTGTGGATGCAACCCAAGTGCGTGTTTCTTCGCGAAAGCAGTGTCCTTTTTACTCGCCCCTACCGCTTTCCAACTTTACATAACGTTGAATACAAAGCCATGACTCGACCTAAATTTGTGACCCACTCATCTGCAGTAGTGACCTCGGAACAATGTTATTGATTTTCTATGAACTGACAAACAAGTTCAGGCCTCCGGCATGTTACAACTGTACTACTGCGAGTGTGTTGGTCCAAGAAGTAGAAAACAAAAATGAAGATTGATGAGGCTTTTATTTCCAGGGTATTACATGGGATTGCTTGTTGTTTTTTTGTCAACCTCTTATCTTTTGGGAGGCTTCATCTAATGAAGGGTTCTTCTCACTTCCCAAGAGGGAAGTCTCCTATGCAGCCTAGCAAGAAAAGAGGTGTGTGTGGTGGGGGGGGCACTCTGGAATCACGCTTGGAATAAAAGGAATTGAGCCTCAGAGTTCGTTTGGATTTTTTTTTCCTGATGAAATTCACCACAAGCAGTGAAAGAAAAGTTGCAGAAGTCTCACGATGAGCTCACAAAAGCTTACTTGCACGTGGAGATGCATTTTGACCATTTTCCTTGTAAATTGCGAATAAATCTCGGAAAAGTGGCTAATTGCTGACAAGGTTATTGAATCCATTTATTCCAGTGTCATAAAAATAAAGCTCAAAGCATCTGTCATGTTGGCGCCTTTGCCAAAATTTGGGAATGAATTCCCTTTACGCGGCGGGATCCATATAATCTGTTAAAGCAATCTGGAGATGAATCAAAACGAACAAGAGCAATGAAAAAGTATCACATGTCTGAATCGACCTTAGGTTTTGATACTGGGAGTGAAATGTTTTGTTTTTTTCGTGCAATACATCATTTTGGAGATTTGGAGCATTTTGATATTTTTGGAAGGAGGTACATATTGATGAATGAGGACCTTTTGACTGAACATCGGGCCGCTTTTTTCTGCTGAATGTCAGCAACAAGCTTGTGCACACAGCCGCCAGTGGATTATTTGCCTCATCGAGAATGTGCTGATCTCAGGGCGCTCAACAAGGTTTTACGCTTATTTTACAGATCAAAATAGGATGTGCGCACCCAATGACACAGCCTCTCAGAAGAATTACCGGTAATCCTCGCTGCAAACCGGGAAAGTCATGATGCACAGCAACTTGGCTGCCCATATTATAGTTCAATAGTACACTGTAAAAAAAAAAAAAAAAGGTTGGGCGAACTCAAAATGTCAATGCTTTGATAGATTCCGAGAAAAAAGTTGGGCGTGTCAACAAAATGTTTCATGTTTTGCTAATGTCGTTATAAACAACAACTCTTACTTTTTAAAGTTGTTCAAACATAAATGACCATTTCAGCCCCCCCAAAATACAGGTTGTGTTTTTGACAGTGTACATTTGATACAATATGACAGAACAGAACTTAGAATACGCACATTTTTTAAACTGCTCGGTCAAAAAAAAAAAAAACTACCAAAAAAAACCTAAAAAAAAAAAAGAAAGAAATCTACCAAAAAAAACCTACCCTCAAAAATGCGTGTTAAAAATGGGTTGACCTGCTACTTGGATCGATTTGCAACTTTCTGGTTTGTTTATACAAAATAATTGAATTTTTTAGGGTAATTTTGTACTTTCTTTTGTTCCCTATTGCTATTTTTTTTCTTAAATCAGTATGTATAACATTGACCATTCCCGCATTAAGGTTAGCTTATTTCTTCCTAGCTCAATGTTGCCTTAAGTTTGATTTTGATTTTCATCGATGGGACCTTTAATTTGTACTTAGCCTGCTAGCATGATTTAGAGAAGCCCACAAAATGATGCCCGCGCATAAGTCTGACCATCCAACCATCCATCCAGTCAGCATTATCTCCCATTCACTTTTCCATCAAATGGACAGATGCATGGATGAACGGTGCTGAATGTTATGTTTCAACTGTTGTTTCCATGGATCAACAATTTCAGGAAAGATAAACATAACAGTTTTTTCTTGGCCAGCAGCGTGTCGCTGCTCCCAGTTAGTTCCCTCCGGAGGGGCATGCAACAACGAGAGTAAAGATGACTCAACATGGTGCAAGAAGTCAATTTCCCAGAAATTTGAACTCAGTTATTTGGTTGTTTGTGTCAGGCTGCCTCAGTTGTCAACCACGTGGTGTGAAAAGTGAGGGGAACAAACATTTGATTTTGTTCCACCCCTCTCTTTGAGCGTTTGTTTTGATCACTCGATTTTAAATGTGTGTATTTCGCTCTGTCTGGCCTTGCGCTGGAAGGCAGTGCTGACTCTTAGCCTCTTTTGCATCCCATTGCAAAGCTGATGAATAATGGCTGCATAATGAACACACCTTTCCACCCAAACAAAAACAAAAAAAATCAAATTCAGACACTTTTCTCATCTGAATGTACTTTCTTTCTGTGACTGTCATTTTCTGTCCTCAAAAAGGACAGTTAAATCTGCGTCGCTAATCCTCACCATTGCAGGAAAACAATGCTCAAAAACACACATTGTTGAATCAAACACCTGTCTTTAAAAAAAGAAATCACATCCACCTGCATAACTACCTCGTTAGATCCCATTCCATTCACATCCACATATACAGATGCGTGCACACACACACACACACACACACGCACACACACAACAGTCTCCTATCCCCTGCAGCAATTAGCTATGACAGGTCAATTAGCATGTTTATTTATGTGCAGGGGATGCCCGCAAGTTGTGTTGTAATGATTCCTGATTCTCTCAGTGTGTGCGTGCAGAGGGGGGTGGGCAGTTGGGGGATCGAATTCATGATGAATGTAGACTGAAGACCTTACCGGGGGGGAAGGGGGTCTGTGTGAGCCCTTCATTAACTTGGTTTCTGCAGCAATGTGCTTCCTTCACTCGAATGGGGAACATTGTGAGACGTCTGAAAGAGTTCAGAGGCACAGGTACGCGTCCTCTGAGATGGTGGGCAGTCTCAGCGGTGTATTGATTGAGCAATGTAATGAACACCTTTGGTAAACTCACACACATACACACACACACACACACACACAAGATCATGGCCCACGAAATCCGACGAAAATCATTTTTCACACCACGTGGTTGACAACTGAGGCAGCCTGACGAGTTCAAATTTCTGGGAAATTGACTTCTTGCACCATGTTGAGTCATCTTTACTCTCGTTGTTGCATGCCCCCCGAACGTTTTTATAGGCAGCAATGCACATTGATCGCATTTTGGAGTGCATATAATATCATTACTGTGTAACCATGCAAGCATGGCCAACGTGTTGATGATTAATATCCAAGAGGCAATGCATGCGCATTAATATCAAATTGCTCCATCTTCCCCCACGGTATGCTTCTTCCAAGTCAGACGAGAGTGCGTTCAACATGATGCACATTGTGCGGATTGTGTTACAATGTATGTCGACAAGTCTGCTTGGTGCCATTAATCAAAGTAAAATTGTAAAACAGGGATTGGAATGGTAATCGACCACCACAGGCAGACACGGTATGCAAATTTGAGCAAATTACTTCCCCCCCCAAAAAAGCAAAGAAATTAAAAAAGAAAATTGTCCGCTCTTGCTAAAACATACAGCGGACTGCGATAAGAGACACAAAAAAAATATCATGTGGCACATATTTGCAGCATCAATAAAGTGATTACTGCATCTTAAATATTCATCATATCGAGACTCGTAGAACAAGATGGATGAGGGAGACACGTGCGAAAGAAGTGCGGTCTCCTTGGCAACCGAGGAGAGCGCATACGTGACTTCCAGCGTTCATGGCAGTCGTGGAGCGCCGTACATGTTGATCTGGAATGATACAGTAAATCTAGATAAGATTCAAATAAATGTGTTTACCAATCGTCATATTTGCCACTCCCTCGAATAACATTCATTCTCTGCTATTGAGCAAAAACATCTTGATATTTCCAGGTTACGCATGGACGAGATGATTTAAGCGCGAACTGGAGAATATCCCAAGAGATGAATACTGTCCAGGTTTTGTTTAAATGCTTTTACGTTGATGCTGTCACAATACCGATCGCGTCTGGTAAATGGTCTTTCGCTTGGATAGTGATCCCTTGTTTATTGCGGTTAATGGGGACCAAAACCACCCGCGATAAACGAAAATCCACAAAGTAGCGACCCCCCCCCCCTCCACATAGGTACATGTACATAATATTTATAAGGCCAAATTTAATGGTATACCTGTACATGCATGTAGAAGTAAATTTTGAAGTAATTAACATGACTTAATGCTGTATACAAATAGATTTAAACCTGTATAAGTATCAAAATACAGTAAACATATTTTTTTTTAAAAAAAAAAAATTTAAGTCCGCAAACGGTCCGTGATAAGCTGCGAAAGTCAGCAAATCAACAGCGCGTCACATAGAGCAACATATACAGTATGAAAAAAATAGATATACAGTCAAACCTCGGTTTTCGTCCATAATCCGTTCCAGAAGGCTGTTCGAAAACCGAAACTGTTCGAAAACCGAAACCACGCTCTTTTTAAAATAAAAATGTTGACTGAACACGTCTGCTCACAATGGAAAGCAACACGAGGAAGCGTCACTTCCTCGTCTACCCGAGAAAGCGTCACTTCCTCGTGTAAGGAAGGCGAGAAGAGTCAAATGGTGCATTCAAGTGCGCTCAGTTTGTTCGAGAACCGAAATTTGTTCGTCATCCGAGGCATAAAAAACTGGAAATTTTTGGTCGAAAACCGAATTGGTCGAGAACCGAGATGTTCGAAAACCGAGGTTTGACCGGATATATATATATATATATATATATATATTTTTTTTTTTATGAATATTTTTGAAAAAATCCGCGATGCACTGAAGCCGCGATAAACGAACCGCGAAATAGCGAGGGATCACTGTCTTGCACTTTTCCACCTATTAAGACCCTCAAAGCCCTTCACACTGACTTCACATCCACCTTGTGATGCATCAGGACCAACTATCTTGCCTCAAGGACGCTTTGACAAGGGCCGCACCGCTTCCATTTGTACGATATCAAAGGATCGCCGTGTTATATTAATCATCATTTTGCTCCTGGTGGAATCTTGAAGCAGACACGCCCAATTGGAACGTCTCGTTGAGCGGAACGACTGATATGCGATTTATAACGGCAGCATTATGCTCCTGTGCAAAGCCTGTCTTGTTATTAAGGTGGACCAGCAGCAGGTTGAGAGGCAAACCAAACTCAACGCGGTCCTTAATGAGCGGCAATAGAACATGCATTTATTCATGCGGGTGACTCATCCACTTGTTGCAGGAAGAGTAAATTCCATTAATGAGTCTGTGACGTTCCATGTTTGAGCCGAACCGACTGGTGGAATGCATTTCAGTCATGTTTGATGGTCACTTCAAGATGTGAGAAAAACACCACAGACGGGAGTATACCGGCTGGTATAGCGAGTGTATAATGTGCTTAGTTTCTTCCTAAATGTCAGCTGCAATACTAATGAACCTCTGTTGGTATTTCCTAAAAGATATTCAAATATGATGCGGTAAATTATTAATGCCACCCAAACTACACACGCGCAGCAAACACGTAACACTTGACATTTGGACTCTGGCTGAATTCATCAAGTTGTTTCTTTTTACTTTCATGAATTTAAAATGCCATTTTTGAAATCTTTTAAGGCAGATATCCCAGACTTTTAGCTGTTGAACGTATGCAAACACAAAATGCGGCGAGTGCCATGAAAGCGGCGCAGGTCATCTGAGGTGGACCGCTAAACTACGTTTTTGGGTTTTTTTTCTTCCTCTCACACTGTCCCCTCGCCTTCTTAAAACTTTGTTATGTATCAGGAGCCGCAGGGTGAATCCCATTTCTCTCTCCGACTGTTTCATTTCTCCATCAGACTTCTCTCTTCTCTCTCTCTCTGCTCTGCATTTTTCTTTCTTAACACCGCCTCCGGTACGACCGTCTCACATACTCATCCAATTCTGTCGCTCCTTGCCACTCTTGTCGGTTGTCGAGCGCTTGTACTGTTCCAATCAATAATAATGATTCGTCTGTGTGATGTTGACAATGGCAATTACCCGAATGAACTGGTTGCCGTTTTCATTCTGGTTTGGATTTTGAAATGGATGGCTGTGTCAAAAGCTGTTTTGGCTTTTCGCTGTTACTGACTTCCAGTTTAATGCCTACTTACTGGATTTGTTTTTATGGTCTATCAATCCATTCATTATCTACGTTTATAAAACGCGGTGGCGCAGTGGTCGACTGGTTAGCACGTCCGCCTCACATTGCTGTAGATTAATTGAACACGCTAAGTGTCTCGTCTGTGTGTGCCCTGCGATTGGCTGGCAACCGGTTCAGGGTGCACCCCACTTATTGCCCGTAGACCACTGAGGATCAGCGGATTAGAAAATAGATGGATAGATGGATGGACTCCATGCATTTTTCACTAGCTTTTATGGTTGCTTTATACTGTATTGAAATTTTTCCTGAAGAAATTGTATTAATGGACCACACTGGGGCATTTCTTGCTGTTTTGATGTCAACAGTTTAATGGGCCCTGCAAAAATTATTCTCTGCTGTTCGCTGAAATTCAGTCCACGCGCCTTTATTACCCCCCCCCCCCCCCACTCTCAAAAAAAATAATTAATTGAATGTTGGATTTGTTTTCTACTTTCAAAACATGCACTTATTGTGTTGTTGTTTTTTTTGGGAGTAAATCCCAGTCCAGCCACTTTGCATGAATTAGAATGGGAAGTTGAAAAATAACAAGTCCCCGCATTGCTTCCAGTGAAAGCCTGTAATGTCGTTGAGCAAAGCCTGAGGACATGACCGAGGAGACAACGCGGGGTTTTCACGGGCTCTGCTTGCTCACCGTGACAAGTACACTGACATTAACATATAAACTTAGAAGTTGCCCTTTTAAGTTTCAGACTCCATGTGTAATGGTGTGTGTGTGTGTGGGTGCGTGTGTGTGCTCACTTGATCTTTTTGGGAAGTTAGGTAAATGTTAAATGTCAGTTGCATTGAGTTCAGGCAGTGCGCGTGACCCGTGTTCACCTGCTGTTGGATTGATCACATGATCTTCACCTGTGAGAATGTCATATTTTTTGCCAGAGATTCTGTACTATATAGCCTTGCTTTTTGTGTGGTGTAATACTGATGTCGTGCATTACACTAGTCTGCATTAAAAAAATATTATTTTTTTTAAAAGACATTTTCTAAATCGGGTTTTTCACACCGAAGGCAGTGGTACCATTCATTTTTGCCCCATATACTTCAGTTTTTCCTGTTACACGCTATGTGCTTCATTTTTATTTTTTTGGGCCATTCTGCTCGACTACTTGCTAATTAGTACTAGTTACTTAGGGCTTTAGGGCCTTAATAGGTGGAAAAGTGCAAGACAGTGATCCCTCGCTATTTCGCGGTTCGTTTATCGTGGCTTTAGTGCATCGCGGATTCATAAAAATAAAATGTGTTACATATATATATATATATATATATATATATACAGTCAAACCTCGGTTTTCAAACGTCTCGGTTCGTGTCCAATTCAGTTTTCGACCAAAAATTTCGATTTTTTTTATGCCTCGGATGACGAACAAATTCCGGTTCTCGAACAAACTGAGCGCACTTGAATGCACCATTTGACTCCTCTCGCCTTCCTTACACGAGGAAGTGACGCTTCCTTGTGTTACTTTCCATTGTGAGCAGACGTGTTCAGTAAACATCTTTATTTTAAAAAGAGCATGGTTTCAGTTTTCGAACAATATCGGTTTTCGAACAGCTTTCTGGAACGGATTATGGACGAAAACCGTGGTTTGACTAAATATATATATAAACAGTCTGTTTACACAAAAATGAGTAACTGTCCACGTGCACCCTTTCATCAAATAATCAAGTCAACCGTTATCTTCATTATTGTATGCCAAGTACTTTGCGGATACAATTACTCTTTTGCCGCTGCATTACAGTGAATAGTTGCATATCAAATATTGACACCAATGTTCTGTCATTTTGTGTGTAGTTGAATGCTGCGAAGCTTAATAACATGTCCACTCTGTCAAAGTGAAATATCAATTGAGAGGAAAAATACATTTGTTGGGCAGTACGCAGTCAGCCTGCTAGCTGAACCATGCTGCTAAGTGAAGTTAGCCATGTCTTCATTAAATGCGTACATTCGCTAAAAATGTCCACTCTGTCATTGTTAGCAAGTTCACAAATGTCGCTCTTAGCATGTGCATTGTCTGCTTGCAGGTGATTTATATATTTAAAAAAAAAAAACGTGGCACCTCGAAACGTCATCTAATATCTACGTACATTGATTATTAAGTTCAATGGAAAATCGTCACTTTTTTGGTGAAATGTCAAGCCTCAAAAGCACCTTATGGTGATATTGACTGTTTTGAATCCATTGTATTCCTTTGGGGTACAAGAAACTTTCTTCATTCATCCCCTTCTCAAATGTCAGAACAATTATCGTATTTATCGCCGAATCCTCACAAGAGTTCTGAGTTTGAAGCAAATGCTATCTGTGTCAGCACATGCTCCCTCACATGGATGCTTGTTTCATGTCGAGATTGTCCCCGCAGAGAAGGCAAACTTTTTTCTGTCCTGTGTGCCGCGCACTGACTGCACACGCCAGAGGGCTTTGAGGCGCTGCCACTCATCTCAGCAGCTCCCCTTTGCTTTGTTGCCACTGCCAACAAACGCGAATGTCTTTGAGAGCATGCCACTCCTTCCCTGTCCCTCCGCAACAAGAGCCCGGCCAAACCCAACTGCTGTGGAAATACTCAAATTATTTTCTGCTGTGGAGATAAACACCATGTAAATTCCTAAAATGAAAATCACCCTTTTATGAGCTTTGTTGGGGGTTTTTTTGTTCTTAATTTTGTCATTATTGCACCTCCAGGGGAGGCGCGTAACCAAAACAACGTTTTGTTTTTGTTTTTAGCTTGCCGTGCACATTTCAAAATTGCCTCGCATTGTCAGTCAGCAGATCTGCGGCGGCGATGGCTTGTTATTGTTCCAGCAAAGCGCCATCTGCCTCGCGCCTGCAAGCAAGCCAATCAGCGTCCTGTCTGAAATTGACTTAGTTTCGAGCTTATTGGCCTCGATGCCTATTCTTTTCAAGAACTTCGACATAGATACAAAATCAATAGAGAAGCTCATAAGAGCGTGTCCCGACTTGCTCCAATGTGGACTACCCAGGGGCCATCTTGTGTTTTCGTGCGGAGTTTGCGACCTGGGTAGAGTTGTTATTTATTTCTTTATTTATCCCGAGTCACAATCTCCTGCAGCCTCGTCCCTTGCGGCCGCGTCTCCTCTCGTACGCCGACTGCACATCAATGGCAGCGTTAAAGGTTACAAAGCTCGACAAAGCCGCACTTTGGTAGCGTCGCCTCGAAGCTTGACTGTAGCCACTTTGATCCCGGAGCCACGCACTCACACGCGCAGTCGACTTCCTCAGTGACACGCTTCTCCAACAAGGACTTAAAAGTGAGCACATTTTACACGCGTGTCACAAAATAGGCTGTGTAATTACTGTTGAATGTCAACTTGTATGTCAGGGCACATGAAGCATCGTAGCAACCTTCTGTGACCCATAACCTCATTTTTACATCTATTTACGGTACAAGCTGTAAAAACTGACATAGCTGATGAAGTGTTCCAAAGCACTCTTTAGTAATTCCCTTTGGAAGATAAGAGAGACTCAATGCAGATCATTAAAGCAAGGCCTTCATTGCCAGTCATCTTTACCTGCCTATATTTTGCAAAGAAACCTCTTTTTTTCCTCTTATTATTGTGGCCAAAATGGGAGGGGGGGGGGGGGGGAAAAAAAGTGGAATCTCAATTCATTCTGCATTGTTGGGTGATCGGAAATATACGAACTTCTGCTATCATAAAACGGTTCAGACTGAAATAGCGATTTTAACTGTCACGGAAGTGTAAAGAGAATATAAAATAAATAGAAACTACGATTGAAACGATTTCACTTTTGAAGATGCCTGACCAACACTTAATGGAGAGACTCGCTGTGTTTGATCAACCTAATGTGTCGGGCTAAGATCGGTCCTAAAAAAATCGAGCCCGACCCGAACCGGCCCCGAGGGCATTTAAGCCCGACCCGGCTAAAACAAGACTGTATAAACATTTACATCATTTCTGTTTCTGAAGAGGTTACATTAACCGACAATTTTCCATCATTGACGGATTTTAAGAGTAGGCGGGGAAAATTTAAGGCCATCCGTCATTTTGACTGGTTGAAAATTGGGCCGTAAACCAGAGCAGCAGTACGTCCTTAAGAATCTAGCGCGGCACTTTAAGAGAGAGAAGCAGAGAGACAAGGCGAACAATGACGGGTGGATACTCGACAGAGACTGGAAGGAGTTCTTTGAATTGTCATTGCAAGAGTTTAGTACAATACGTGGTGTGATGAGGCGACTTCTGTTTTTTTCTTGCGAACCACAGTCTCTCGTGGCCAAAACTATTCACGGCCTCGAAACAAAAAAAAAAGTCAGCGAGAGAGAAGCCCAACCTGAACCGAACCCGAAGCAATTATTGACATTTTAGGCCCGAAATTCGGGTCGGGTCGGGCTCGGGACGCTCCATCTTACCTCTAATTGTGGGGAGTGTTTTTTAAGTGACTGTCAATCAAATGCTACTTCGACTGCTCCCTAATGCCACTTTGTCTGTCTCGCATCCACTGATGCCTATACCTACAGTAATGACAGGTTTCAGTGACGATGAAGGCGTTCTAATACACCACCCAGAAGCTCTGGTCCACACGCTAGCTGTCAATTCTGGCGTTTCCCCCGCTTCACATTTTCACACACTCGGGGCAACAAAAATTGGCCAGACCAGCGTACGGTCCAAAGGAAAGTTGCATTTTCGGGCTGTAGGCATAGCTAGCTTGATTACTGCACATTGCAATTGCACTGGATGACCACAGATGTAAACAAGGATGCTTCCAAAATCACGCAAAATTCTTTTTGGAACAGTCAAAGGCTGAATTACAAAAGTGACTTTGTTAATAAAGTGACTAAAAACCGCTTAGGAAAAGCCAAATGAATTATGTTACAAGATGCTGGCCCATTTGCTTCTGTGCAATTGGTTATGCATCTTATTTATGCTCAAGGAATCCGTGCTTGTTTGTCAAGGTCACTTATTAATCTCTGGCTTCCCATCTCCCAATTATGTTTGCGTTGTCTCGAATTATGCGGCAAGCTTAATTTTGACTTGCAAACACTTGCAAGTGCACTGATGCAGGCAGCCATGTCGTAATAATGACATGCATTGACCCAGCCGATGAAGGTCGTTTATAGGTCGCATTGACCATTATTTCAAAATGTGCACGTTGAGAGACTTAATATAGGTAGGACCTGTCGTTTTAAAAGTGTGTGCAGTTGCATGTTGTCAGGTGGACATTTTCATGCTCAGATATACTGTAAACATTACAAGTATGAGCACCGTATTTTTTTTTAAGCTAAGCATCACTGCCTTGTTTATATTAATTCATTTTATTATTGTGGAAATATTTTGTGAGTATTTTTATATTCAATTATTTTATATCTTTGATATTTATATTTAAAATTTTTGTCGTCTACACGTTACATGCGTTATATTGTGATATTATCATTGGCAAAATATCTCTGAGCAACTCCCATTTTGACGATCACTTTGTTGACTAATTTGGGATTTTCGAGCCTTGATCATGATTCTTTTTGCCACAAGATGGTAAAACCAACACAGCTACAAATCTCACCCATGATATTTCAATAAACCACGATAATTCCTCGGACAAGATGACTTGTCATCTTTTATCCAAGTTAGGTGTAGGCAGTATCTGCTGCGGTTATGCCATTATTGTTACTTTGCTTCAGCAAAGTCGTTTCCTTGTTTGTTTGCGCTCCCCTTCTGTATATTCCAGGCAGAATAGGCTCCGCTTTTGATTAGCTGGGTGCGGTGGGCTTTTGGAGCCTCGGCACACCACAGTAATTAGACTGTCAGTCAAAACCAGATGGCTTTGCAGATGGAAAGTCGCCTGAAAGTTTGTAAATGAGTCTCTTCTTTGTGTTTATTTATTTGTTGTTGTGCTCGCACAATAGATGATGGCTCCTCCACATGGGAGGATTCATGGACAGACTTGTGATTGGATCAACCAACTTCACACCGATCGGGATTGATAGATATCCCAAATCTTGCTCTTATACCGAGAATTTATCTGCCTTAGCTTGTCAAATCAAAGTCAGTGGGTAGCTTCTCCATCATTGCATGACATTTTATTTTATTTTTTTTTACATGGAAGCTATACGCTCTGGGTGATATCACCATGCTAGATTAAGATTAGATTAAGCTAAATTAAGTCAAGTCAGGGCACGTTTATTTATATATTTGTGCATTTCATACACAACTCAAATGTGCGGCACATTATTAAAAGTACGACATCCAAAAGTATCCATAAACAAGAGTCAGACATTCAAAAGCAAAGAAAAGTAACTTCCTAAAATTGCCAGGATAATAATAGTAACAACAATAATAATAATAACAATATTAATAACAATAATACTGTAGTAGGAAAATGAATACAAATGTAAAAGTATACCTTGGAAGAACAAGATTTTTGAAAAATGTAATTATTAAAAAGTTTAAAAGACCTTAAGATAAACATATTTTAACCTGGATTTTAAAGCATTTCTACTTGTGGCTGGAGTCACTTCTGTTGGCAGCTGAATCCGTTTGCGTGAAGGCTAACAACTTAATGCCACTTCACTATGTTTGCTTTGAACTCTGGGCTCCACGAATTTACCGAATCTGCAGACCTCTGAGCCCTACTGGTTTTATATTCAATTCCTTTTTTTCATGGGTTGATGGGCCTAAACCATTCAGTGATTGAAAGAACAGTAGCAGAATTTTAAATTCTATTCTATAGCTCACTGGGAGCCACTATAAGGGCCTTAGGACTGGAATAATGTGTTCTGAGCTCAAATTGATCCAAATCAATCAGCACACCAAGGTTCCAAACTTGGTCTTTGGTTTTTAAAGACAGAGAATCCCAAGTGTTTACTCACAGCAATCGTTTTGTACGTTATTGTCGTAGATAATTACCTCTGTTTTGTTTTTGTTTAGTGGAAGGAAATTTTGGTTCATTTCATTATTAATTTGTTCTAGACAGTGACACAACACTTTCATTGATCTCTTGTCATTTTTAGGGACATTGATAGATATAGCTACATGTCATCTGCATCACCCTAATAGCCAAAATTGGCATTTTGAAGAATTTGATCCCAAGCGTCGCATAAGCTGACCAAAAAGGGTCCAAGGACTGAACTTTGAGGGATCCCACACGCCATGACCATTTGATCAAATTCAACCTACCGAAACATTGACTTATACACTACGTCTTAACCTTTTTTTAAATAAATGCCATTTCAGGATTTACTCACAAGCCTTTGTCTCATTTTGTCTTGTCCAGATTGTTTTTGAAGGAATCCGAGGGAAGGGCTTCGAGGGCGACATTGCCATCGATGACGTGTCTATCACCATGGGCAAATGCAAACAGCAGAACACTGTTGCCAGCGCAGGTAAGACAGGTAAGATAGATTGGGGTGTGAAGGGAACATTAATTGCATGGAAAAAACACGCGAGATCCGTTTGTCACAGCTTAACGAAAACCACATTTCAACTTCATATATAGCATATGTACCGTGGTGTGTCGATCTAACAAAGTGTTGCACATGAAACAGAGAAGACAATAATTAAAATGATAGAACAATCTTAAGTTACTAAATGAAATACATTTTCAAATGATAATTAAGATGAGAAAATCGAATATCTTCTGATATCTCATGTAACTAATTTAGGTAACCAAAATATTAGACAGCCCTTAAGATGGTCAAATTCCCGCCCGTGTAATTTTATTTCTTATTTAGTTCACATTTCCCTACCACGACAAATATACATCTACTTTCACCCTCTAACTTTCTCCACCCACGCTGACACTTTCTACCTGTTTTCCATCAATGGATTTGATTAGCAGTACACCTCTGCAGACCTGCATCCTTAAGAGCTCTCCTCAGACATGAGTAGAGAAGTGTTCATCCTGGTAAAAGTCAAATGAAAGAGAGAGGTTTTAGTGTAGACGGAACGAGAGTGCAGTTTGAATCGTGCGTGTGCATGTGTGCGTGTGTGGGCACATGCAATAGGCAAAAAGGCATTTGAAGCAGAGAAGCCATTGCGAAGTAAGACTCCAGCATCACCTTTAGGGTCAGGTTCTCAGTTCACTTAAAATATACAAGGTTTAAAATGACAGACAATTCCCATGGGAACAAAATAACGTTTTTTCACGACAAACAAATCAGAAGTTGACCAACGGAAGTAATATATAATTAGTAATATGGCTGCAAGGTCATTGTGAAAGTGAGAAAACACCATCACAGCCAGCCGGACCCACGACAACATCAAGAAAGTGAATTATTAACACCCAGCTTTTTTATTTTTATTTTTTTTACCTCTTCAAATCCACAGCTTGCCATGTGCGCGCACGTGCGCTTGCCCGCTCGTGTGAGATGCGGCACATATGTGTGTATAAAGACACTGGCGGATACTTTGAATAATGGATGAAGGTGTAAACAGGAAGGGGGGGAAACTCTTGAGTGCTTCAGAGTTCTCTGAGGTTGTCCTGCAGGTTGTGCGCGAGTAGGAACACTCCGTGCAGACAGATGGGTAATTATCAAGCAGGCGGGCGGCTGAGCGCCCGCTGTTAGACACGAACGCCAACGTGCAGTTGGTGAGCTAAACACCAGGAATAGCAAAGCATTCGGCTCAAATTGTGCTTGACGGGGGATTCAAAGTCAGAATAACGTTTGATTCATCTTCTAAACAAATATAACGTAGTGTCTATCCATCGAATGAATCAAAACACTGAACTACTGTATAATCATAAAAAAATAAAATTAAATAAACGGGTTGATCAGCCCTTGTTTTAATCATGTACTGCGGCTGGTTTCAGTCTTTTTTGGAAATAAGCAAGCCTACCCATTGTTAAAATAAATAGAACATAATGTACACTTATGCAAATAAATAAATGAAATAAAATGGAATAGAATAAAATTAATAAATAAATAAATCACATCTGTACAAATAAAGTGGCGAGAGTCTGGTGAAATGATGCAATGGTGGCCATTCATTTGCAGTGTAAAAGGAGTCTAACGGTCGATGCCACAAAAAGGTTTTGTCACTGATCATTTTTTGGGGGGGTTATAGCACCCGCGGTTTTGCAGGTGCGTCATTTTTTTGGGTTTTTTTCCCATCAATTTCTAATCATGGCTCACCTGTTTTCTGAGATTGACCATGTGACGTTTGCAAACTGAGCCGTGATTGGCCATTACCTGAGCCCTGAGCAACTGTGATGTCATTTTCCGTGGCAAAATGGCCACCAACTGAAAATGGCTGCATTTTTGCTGCTTAATTCATATTGTTCAAACACAATATAAATCGGAATGCCATGTTTAGACTCGCGGGGTTGCGCAAAGCATATTTTTGTTCAGAAAAAGCTGGGGTTAACTTCCCCTTTAAAAATATACAACTGCATTCATTGGCTTTTCTCTCTCTCTTTCTTAGTTCTGATCGGCGGCTCACAGGCGCGCCCGTTGGCCAGATGGGTGACCGTCATCCTCGGCTGGATTATCGCCTTGCTCTGCAGATGATGAGTGGTTGACCACAGCGCCACCTTACGTCTGTGCTGACAGACACTGCCCCGACTCGCGCTCTTACTTCTTCTCTCGACCCGACCCCCAGAATTCTTCGCCCAATCGCCCGTGTCCTCCCTGCATCGATGATCCATGCAAACACAACCTTTACTTTATTTAAAAACCTTGCTTCGATGACATACTATAACAAACATATTATTATCATATATTTAAGACAAACATGTTCTCTATTAGTCCATTAGATTTCCTAATAGCCATGTCAAGTGTCCCCTCGCCTTCATCATTAGCCTACGTCGACATGTATGACCACCCAACCGCCCCCCCCCCCCCCCCCCCCCCCCCGCACCTTTTCTCCCTTCCCCGAGACACACCGAAGTGTCGGACACTCTACCAAAGATGACCTGAGGGAAAAGCACGAGGGATTCTGGGGAGCTGGCGAACGACACAGATAACGTGGGTGAATTTTTCCTTCTGCTGACCTTCGCCACCAGCCGAGCCGCCGAGCGACAGGAAGCTTAAGCTAAGTGAGGAATGAATGAATAAACTGGCAAGACAGAAAGAGGGCGCAGAAAGGAGGGGGACCGAGGACGCTTCTGGTAGCCTCTCTGCTCGCCACAAAGAAATTAAGATCGGTGTGGATTATACGTGTACATTAATCACTATATATTAAATATAAGCAAAGTTTAAATATAAGCGGGGGTGTTGGTGAAGGACTCTATGTACTGAAATTAAAGAAGCACAACATTTATACGATCTCTGTTGTTCCTTTGGGTTTTATTGAATTTATGTGACGTCACAATTTGTCTTGAGCCCTGTTTTTTTGATATTTTTGGATTTGTGTCGGCCTCTATGGTCAATCGGTGACGTGAGTGTTGTGACACAGGTGTCAGGTGTTACCCATACCGAGCATACTGTGTCTATGTGTGGTAGTGAAAGCCGAAAAGTGCAACGAGTCATTGAATGTCCCGTAAGGAGAAGCTGGAGATGTGTATGTCGCTGCTGTGAAGAGCGAATTATGTGTTCAATTCACCTTTTCGCTAAGCCACGCCCCTGAATTGCAGCCAAGCCAATCAGAGTGCAGTATAGAACTCAAAACCTGAATGAAGATAAGTGCCATAAAATAAAATTAAAAATGGACATACGTGAATTGAGAACCTGCACAAGAGATATTCAGATTTCTGGCTAAAGCGATATGACCATCCGCATAATCAGTTCAGTCCATCAAAAAAAATCACTTGTTCACTTTTTCCAAATTTGGTTATCGACTTGTGTCATCCGTAGAATCTAACTCAGTACTTCTCAGCACGCCAATAAATCGCAAACATAATGTGTGGCTCTTGCAAGCTAAGCTAACCATTTGAAGGATGAGTGACAAGTAAACATAGAGTTTGCTAGCTTTAGCCGAAATGTGTTGCTCCTTCATATCATCGTCCTCCGGCTCGGCCCTTAAGCGATGCTGTGATTCAATTCTGTTTTCCATGATTTCCTCGTGTCACATTGAAAGAATGGACGTGGCCTTCGAAGGCATTCCGGATCATACTTAAGCCGGTGGAAGCTTGCTGACTCCGACATCCGACATGACGGATTCCGCGACGGTAGTTAAGGGGGCGGGCCTTGGTGAAAGGTGAATTCCGGAATAAATCTGCCGACATTGTTTTAACGCTTGAATGTCTGTGTCCCGTGAACTGTCACACAAATATCCTTTGCTGTGCAATGAAAAGCATGTATCGCCGCATAACTGTTCATTTTCACTGGCAAGAGAAATACGCTGATTTTTCTTGATATATCACATTTTGGGGTTACATGCTTTGCATTGCATGGTATGGATATGATTGTTAAAATCGAGCAATATTCATATCTAGAGCTCCGTAACCCATAGTTTACGATTACATTTATGGTAGCGTTTCATCTTCTTGTCCACAAGGCATCAGGACTGAGTTTTCATGTAAAATGATGTGTTTATTCATCCAGGTCTATACTGTGAGTACAACTGTAGCCCTGTTTAATCATTCATTAATGTACCGTATATCAATGCTAATTCTTTTTTTAAAAATTATTATTATGGTGTGTTTTTCAGCATTCTCCGTATTTCGTCTCTGTCACCTCATATTTTTAGTGTTTTTTTTTAATCTCATTTTGCCTTGATCACATGCTATTTGCTACAGTGTACATCATAGTGCGTCAATGTCACTTTTTGTTCCCGTGTCTGTCGCTCACGCTGGACAAAGCGGTAGAGATGGATGAATTAAATACAAGCAAAGCGAGCAGACCCGTGTTCTCAAAACGTGTGCCCTGTTTTTTTTGTCTAGTTTTGTGTCTCTCACGCTCAGCCGATGGTTTCAGGAGAGGCTTTAAAAAAAAACATGTTCGCACAACCTTTGTGTGCATTTTGTTTCAACTGGCAGCCTTGAGAGAAGAAACATTTTCAGGTAAAACACTTTTTTTTTAAAACAGCTCACTAGTATTATATTAGATAATATTTGTGAACATTACAAGGCTGAGAGGGTTAAAGTGATCATCTGTTTATGTATGGAGGAAAAACATTTATTGGCCTATCCTATTCAGTTTTTACATCATTTTATGAACACTTCTCTTAAGACGTAAACCAAGCCTAAAACATTTATTGCATAAACACCAGCTGGCTGCTAATCTACTTTGTGTTTATCAAAGAAACATAAGGCTTTGTTTCATAGTATGCCATCTGCAAGTCTGCCCGATTCCCTAAAATGGCGGCCTCCACTCAGACAGACACCGCTCCCCTCTGAATCGCCACTGTTTTGTCCACTTGGGCGAATAAATGCCATGAGTAAAATGGAGACCCTCAAGAAAAGACCCAAAAACAAAATGCCATAATTGCCTGTAGCACCACCACCGCAATGCTTGATAATCTATCTGTACTGCAAAACACACCACCTGCACACTAGATGTAGCATCGCTAAAGCTAATGTTTATATAGTGCAGTGTATATATATATATATATACACTGTGGATAAGAAACAAAATGGATACAGATCATTGAAGCCTAATGCAACATATAATGTAAGAATAGAGGCATTGTATTGATACTAATCACTTCATATCTTTTGTCAGGAAAGTATTTGATATGGTTATAAATCCCGACTCAAGATGGAATTACCACTGATAGATTCCTTAAAGGGGAAGTCAGCTCAGCAACTGTCTTTTCAATAGTCTGTTCTATACGCACCACGAGTCTAAACACAGCGTTCTAATTAATAGTGCGTTAACATGTTAACTGTATGGAGTGCTTCAGCTCACTTCGACCTTGCTGCACCATTAGCATCTATTGGATCTGTTCTCTATGGATGGTTTAAATGCGTTTTCTTTCACCCCGTAATATTTGTAATGAAGGACCCAATTTCATTTGAATTCATTTAAATCCAAAGTGCTTCAAATCTCTCCCATTCAAATTTTCTTTAAAACCTTATTTTTTAAAAACGACACCTCACTCTCTGACCATTGTGATACACATGAAGATACACGATATGATTAGATTTTTAAAAAATGAATTGTTGATTTTATATTGTCGACAGTTTCAATGTCATTTTATGTCTTCGTTGGATCATCTTTCTGGCTCTCCGTGGATGTGATGGATTGAATCTTTGTTGGATGCAACACGTGACGATTAATGAGGTATCCAAGGAGCAAATACATTCTTCCGCCCGCACCCGAAAAGAAAAAAAAACACATCAGCATTGGCTTGCTAATGAGTTTTATATTCAAAGTTGCCCACTCGTGCAAGGCTAATTTGTGCATAGCGCCTAATGAATCACACATCTCATCTTTCAGCGTGCCACCACAAGGTCTAACCGTCAAAACAAATACCGCACCATCTATTATTACACTCCAAGACATGTGTCATGATGCTCTTCACTGTCACACAAACATTACTGCTCACAATATATTGTGGTTTATTTCCTTGAATGTTTTTTTTCTTTCCTTCTTTTTTTTAATCAGCATCTTGCTTCATATTGCACAGCTCAAATTTGGTCTTGCTTGCGTGGCACATCACTTCTAATGACGCCCACCGCGTTCCGCCAAGACAGAGGCACTGTCGCAGCAGCATAGCTAATAGTTTTCTCGTAGTTTGCCCAAAAATATGAAAGGGGCTCTATCATGCTATTTTAAGCTTTCCTCAGTCAACTATCACTGATAGTCTATCAGTGTAGATATGATTAGAAAAAAAAGATTGCCTTTGGCAGAATGGCTCCTTAATTTCTTACTAAAAACGTTACAAAAAAAAGATATCCGATTTTGAGTCTTAATTCATTCTACAATACCATTTTGAGAAAGTGTATTATTTTTAAAGACGATATCTTTTTATTTAGAATGGCCAACACTCATGCCACATGTTTTAGAGTTGAGTGTGCATGCATTGGGCTTGCATCGGTTTGATATTCCGCCGCGCACGTCCCTTGTGTATTAGCCACGGGTGTGCAGGCAGAACAATTGGACATCCTTACGACTGTCCTCTTTACATTATTCATCAATCACTGCTCTTCTGCTCCGCTGTCTTTAAATGTTTCCTCTGTGAAAAAAAAAGAGGGCCGCAAAGGTAAAAGGTGGAATTGTTCTGATAAATGTTTCACGCTCGCAGCAATAAAAGAGTGAAAATGACCTGAATATGTGATAAAAGCTCAGATCTTTCTGATCTTCAAATGCGTACTTCTCTGACCTTTGTGCTTGCAGGTCATAATCTCCTGTATCCACATGTTGGGACAAACACAAGATTTACAGGTCACTCGATGCTCACAAAAAAAAACAAATGAAATGTATTATACTGTATATTATGATCACTTGTTCCATTACAATACTTCTGAATCTAGATTGCAATGTGCAACACGGCTTTAGCAATACTCTAGAGTTGTTTTAAAAATGGCACTGAGATTAATGGTACACCTATGCATTTTGTCCATAAACACACACACACACACACACACACATTCAATCGTACAAGATGCCTGATATCAGCATACATTAAAGCCGAGCATATGGAAAGATAGATGTGCAACATTTTAGTTTGGAATAAAATTCCCAAGTCCGGTTTTGCTTGGCATGCAGCTGGAATTAAAGTGACTCCCATTGCTGTAATGATCACAGCTATCGATTGGCGCGTGCCGCATATAGACAAGGTCATGCAGTAACTCTCAGACGAAAGGACAAACAAAGAAAAGAAACAGGAAGCTGCTTTAATCACATTTGGATTTACAAGACAATACCGATCCATTTTCCATTTCGGGGAACTCCAGGTTCACTTAAGGTTATATATTATTCTGCGGACAACCCGTACCACTTTGTATGGGCCATGTCTTTATACAGCCGTGTTTTGCAAATGCGCTGCAACTGTTCAAAGCTGCATACAATAAAATAAATTACAAGAGTAAAAGTTCATCACAAAGTATTTCATCAAACAGGATGTAGGTCATATAAAGCTTTATAGGGCACTCATTGAAATACAATTCCACAAACTGTGGTACATTTCTCAGACGTTTTGTTTCTGGTTTGTTTCCAGTATAGTAGAGACAGTTCCTCCATTATGTTTAATTTCCTGCTGACCACTCCGAGGGTTTGTAAACTATCTACCTTTTGCTCAAAGTCAGGAGTCAAATGGTGCATTTAAGTGCGCTCAGTTTGTTCGAGAACCGAAATTTCTTCGTCATCCGAGGCATAAAAAAATCGATATTTTTGGTCGAAAACCGAATTGGTCGAGAACCGAGACGTTCGAAAACCGAGGTTTGACTGTATTTAGATCTTGTTCACATGCATTTAAATCACAAAACAACTGACATTTAAGTGTGTTTCAATGCACGACTCGAAAGACCCAAAATTGTCCTTAGCCATGAATGCGTGTCATTGGTTGTCTACAATCTATGTCCTGCGATTGGCTGGACATGACTCTTGCACAAAGTCAGCTGTGATCGGGTCTAGCATACCTGCAAACCCAGAGAGGATGAGTGGTATATTAAAAAAAAAATCATGTAAAATGTCCCCGGTGTAACAAGAGTCTGAAGCTGAACCAAAGCGATTCTTTGCATTCTTTGGTGGAGCCACTCACTGAGCCATTGTCATTCAAGTAGGAATGCAAAATTACATTAATTGGGCACATGAATGGGAATCCATATTCTGAAAGTAAATCCCAATATAACCCTTGAAGCGCATTTGTAATTCTTTCCTAACTCCCGCACGTTCCTTCGTTATGAAAAGCAAATAGCATCTGTCGTGTAAACCCTGATTTGTATTCCTTCAGCTCAAATGAAATTTGTCCCGGTGAAACAAAAGTGAAAGCCTCTCAACAAATAACAGAAAAACGAACAAGTAGGGCGAATACATTGAACAAGATGAGGAAACTTTTGCTGGTCCTCATTGGGTTCAGATGATTCTTGATAAAAACAATAACAACTTTGTATATTGAATATTAGTCAATGAAAAGGTCTGCTGAACACTGCTGGTACACTCTTATGTAATCGCAATCATGTAAAAATACTTTGTTACCATGCAGTGTTGAATTTGGCTTTTCAGGTATCTGTACCCGTATGAAGTACAGTCAAACCTCGGTTTTCGAACGTCTCGGTGCTCGTCCAATTCGGTTTTCAACCAAAAGTTTTTTATGCCTCGGATGACGAACAAATTTCGGTTCTCGAACAAACTGAGCGCACTTGAATGCACCATTTGACTCCTCTCGCCTTCCTTACACGAGGAAGTGACGCTTCCTCGTGTTGCTTTCCATTGTGTTGTTTCCATTTTTATTTTAAAAAGAGCGTGGTTTCGGTTTTCGAACAATTTCGGTTTTCAAACAGCCTTCTGGAACGTTACTGTAGTTCATTGAGGAATTGTAACTACCCCCCCCTCAAGGGACGGATTCCCAAAGTCACCCAATGACCGGGCGGAAACAGGGCGGGATGGCGGGACCAACACTTGCGTCACGGGAACAGGACCGGAGGGCAACGGCAACCCTTGCCTCGCCGGGTAAATGGAGGGCAAGCAATCCTTGGAAATTGCTGCCGGGAACAGGGACGGAGGGCGACGGCAACCTTTGCCTCGCCACGAACAGGGACGGAGGGTGACGGCAACCTTTGCCTCGCCACACCTCAGGGGCGGAAGGTACAGGGACACATCAAGAAAATTGGTCCGTTTTTGTCTGGTCAGTCTGGTTGGGTCATTTTGTCACGTTTGCGTGGTGGTAGTCTAGGACCCCAAAAAGCAGGGAGGCAGGGAGGAGCAGAGTGATTGACCAAAATGTACATCACACATGCCCAAGACAATACCTTCACGTATCTTATAAAATTGCCCTATAAGATTATCCATACGTATGGTTACACACAAGGGACACTTGGCGAAAAAAGGCACATGAGGAATCAAAACCAAACGTAACCAGACCGAAACATAACAGTTTCCACCGGTATTGGTTTTCGCCTAATTACTGGGTCTTCATTTGACTCCCTACATTTAACAATGGAAATCAAAACTTTGGTCCGTTTTTGGTGAGAGCCTGACAATCTTACGTTTTATAAAATTGCATACATACGGTATGTTACATTGGTACTTGTTTTGCCATTATGTACAACTTTTGCTTATGTAAAAATATTTAATCGGATGAATTGTTCAGAAAGTGAATGTTTTATGGAATGGCGGCTCTGATATATATTTTGTGTGATATCATGTAAAACGTTGAATCTCGCAAGTTTAGACTTTTTTCTCCAAAATTTAGAATGAATTCCAAATGTCACCACTTTGGCATTTGCACTGAACCTTACATGACACCTAATAACTCATCAAATGATGCCAATTTTTGCCCCCACCTTTTTGGAGCAATCACCCGATTGTGAAGCTTACTATTTGGTTCATTTGCGAGATCCCAGTGAGTTCTTGTGGGCCAATAACTTCTCACTTTGGGTTATGATGGCAGGATAAAGCACCTTCACGGTCATCCTTCCCTCAAGCTGGGAACTGTCACTTTTATTCCTGCGGCAATGAGCCGGCCTGCTCAAATGAAGTCTTCAGTGAGCTCATGCTGACAAATATCTCATCACTATCAGCCAGAAGTGGCGAGTGGATTCATTTGACCTCCGTCTGGATTTTCAGTGGTGGACATGAGCAGGAGAAAGTGGTTTCTATTAGGATGAGGCAGACAAAGCGGAGGACTCAGGTGGGGAGCATGTTCTGGGGAGACGTATACAAGGCAGATTGTTTTTATGACAGATGGTCAAATACATTGGTTCAGCATTGCAATACCGGGTCATTCACCGTTGTCGTCGTGTATGACTGCATTAGCGACCTTTTCGTTCTTTAAGAATGATAAAGATGTGACGGTGATCCAATTCATTCGATGACGTGGGAGGCCTTTGATGAGGATGCAGTTCATGGCATTCATCTTTAGTTCTTATTCCAACGGCACACCCTTGCATGGATTTTTCATAATCACATGGAGAAGTTTTTGCTTGTTTCATAATCCGAACTTTGTTGAACTTGTCAGATGAGTGAAGGATTGACCAAACAACGTACCTTAAAAATACGGTGAAGGCCTATTTTTGTAAAACGTTTTTGTCATTTACCAAAAACGATATTTTCTCCACCCCCACACAAGCACAGTCAAGTTAGGAAATGTGATAAACTAGAAAAGAAAGAAAATATAAATTGGAACATTGTGGAAGGAAAAAGTCTGAGATGAACGTGCTATGCAAATTCTAAAATTGTAGGTGGTGGAGGTTTTTGCTAGCAATGGATCTAATCTTTATGCACTCCATTTTGACTCATTATTATTAATAAATTGCTCATAATCCAATGAATTAATAACTCGGCACTTAAAGGGGGCCACTGTTCAGTCTCGCCTAGTTTACTGTCTAATGAGGAGCAACGTAACTTCAGCTAGGAGAAGATAAACTACATTAACACTATAGCTCCTCCTCCAGGCTATAGCATTCTGCTAAGACGCTAAGCTAACACTGACATGGAAAAACAAATCTGTAAAATTCATTTAGGTAAAAAGCTATAGATCTATAGCGCTTGTCATCATTGACTCTAACAGCTGACTTTAGACAAGGTGTGTTTTTGGAATGTGGGAAGAAGAAAAAAAAGAGAAAACCCTCACGCTAAATGCGAAAATTCCACACAGGAAGGCCAGAACTGAGATTCAAATGTCAACCTTTAGAGCTGTAAGACATACGTGCTAACCGCTAGGCCTGAATAAAATTATTCATCAGTAAATTAGGAAACAAATTTAACACAGTCTACTGGTTTTTGGAGAGTGGGAAAATCTGGACAAAGTGACATGTGAACCACCGTACGGTGGTTTTGTCAAACAATGCTCACTTAACCATCCAAGCGTTGAGCTAAAACAGTGTGTTGCAGAGTTGCTAAGACATTTTGGCACGTTCATTCTTTATTCATGTTCTTTTAACATCAAACTGGCACCGGTGCTACCTTCACTTTTCATTTTTCATCTGCCAACTGTGAACAAAGGCGAAATGGTAGGCAGCCTGAAAACAAGTGCCAGAGGTGAGCTAGGGCACAGTGTGCTCGGGCACCACTTCGCATTTATTTTCTGGTACGCCCCGCGAAGAAGAAAGAAATGTTTTGCACTGCCCAAATTTCTGCCGTGACCATAATTTTATATTATCATTTGTCTCTGCTTTTTTTTTTTTTAATCCAGGTACGTTCGCCTCTGCATAACATTGTAGCCTAATTAACATCAAAGAAGACAAACAAGAAATGATTACCGATCAACTGACAGCAAAGATTATTGTTAAATATTTTATGATGGTGTCTCTTAAAATTTTTGTTCACTGCACTTCATCTCCTGCTCTGTGCTGGCGTTTTACAACAGGGGTGTTTCCACATCCCAATTGATTGAGGTTTACACTTCCCAAATGCTGCCATCTTGTATTGGAAGCATCGTAATCTCGTCCCCATACTGAAAGCAAGCATTTGCGTTTCTCCATGCTTGCTTTTAATAGCTACTAGCACCTCATCCTCACACGAGACACGCCTTTGCAATATTATCTTTATCTTTTCTCTTTTGTCTCCACTTTCCCTCTCTGAGTTTAATGTCTGCTTCGGCACCGCTTTCTTCTTCTTCGTCTTCTCTTGCATCCGTCTGCTTGGAGCTAATCAGTATCTAATCTCAGTTTTAATTCTGCCGCTATTAACCTCGTGGTTGTTTTACAATTAGCCTCCATACACACACACACACACACACACACACACACACACACACACACACACACACGAGGGCGCTTGCACACATGTACAATGGATTGCCTTCTGAGCTAAATTGTGCTTTATTTCCACATTGAGAGAGATATGCGGAGTTAATTACAGGGTGCAAATGAGGCTCGAGAAGGATGGCTGTGCACTCGGGGAAATGAATGGATACGGCTCGCAATACAAATTCATATCTTAGCACTGGTTCTCATTCACAAATCAACGACCAAAATGCAAATCCTCCTATCTGACAGAGGTGTCAAATCCAAGTCCAGAAAGCAAACCCTAGATAGGAGGATTTATTTGCATCTCGGCCGCCGATCGGCTACTCCTGACCAAACTTTATGAAAGGATATGACCCACAATTCTTTACAGCAGGAACAGGACAGAGACATAGTTGACAGATGATGGTTTGACATTCACGCCCAAAACTCACTCTCTCTCCAATTTCACCCAAAAAAGTAAGAATATTTGTCCACATCTTTATTTTATGAGGTAGATGTTTTACTGCTAGCGATTTTATTTTATCAATCAATTGTCAGCATCCAAGCTACATATAAAACAGCAAAATATCATACCTGTCAACCTCGGCTAATAGCTGCCCTTATAAATGATTACGAATCCCCTTACAAAGCAACAAAAACCTGTACAACGGCTTAACGCGCATGCGCACATCATGCTTTATCAATTCGACCGTACGCAGCGATGAAAAAAAATATACGATTGAGGATTAGCTGGTTTGCCGTGACAATAGTAGCGATGGACGACGGCATTGTCGTTGGCTACCAGCAGGTGAGATGATCTGGATTTGAGCCAAAATGATCTTTGTGAGATTGGTTCACAATTGTTTTTTTCCCCCCGTATAAAAGTTGTAATACGCCGTACATAATTTGAAGTGATAAAAAAATATATATATATATATATATATATATATATATATATATATATACGGGGGAAACGTACAAGTTGACAGGTATGAAATATATGAGCTTGCTGACAGGGTGGACAAAGGCAAGGAAGGCAAGTTTTGCTAGTCTCAGTTAAATTGTGTACTAATTAGCAAATGCATTTCGAAGTCGGTTTCTTTATCAGTTGATACAGATTACAAAACACAAGTGTAAATACAGACAGACAAAATGCTATATGATCATAATGCCGCTTAAACCATTCGAGTGATTCCTAAAGTGGCAGTCACTCCATGACAGAGAGAACATTTTCACCATGATCAGGAAAATAGAACGTCAGAATGACTCATTGCAACAAATAACTTATTTTGTTTTGTAAAGTCATGTAAAAAAAATGGAGCATTTAACCACCATATACTGTAATTAGCAGAGCAGTGTGTGGCAGATGTGATAAAATCCTATTAAAGATTCAGACATACTCTACATACGATTAATGTTCTGGTATCCGTGCAAATGTTTGGCCACTTCAACATGTCCTCAAATTTTCATGATCATTATTCTGGTGCATTTTGATGATGATGAAGTGATTCCGATGAGACCACTTGACATTTCATAACTAAATAAATCAAGTGATGTGCCAACCTTGGATCATGAAGGAATTCTTTCAATCGGATGATTGACATCAAGAGTTGAAGTTTTACTAAATAGAGCCTGGTTAAAATGATGTCAAAATAAAATGACTAAACTGTGAATTCAATATCAGCTCTGCTGATTTTAAAGTCAAAGGTGAGGGCAATGTCCTGATAACTAGCTTTGTGTAAAATTATTTTACCTCTATGCATCGTCAAAGGCTCAGGCACAATATCATTAAGATTCTTTCAAAACACCCCAAAACAGTCAAATGTACACAAAGATGCGGTGTTGAATAGAAATTAATTGTCAATTGTGTTGTTTGTTGATAAAATCCGGTTGTCAGTCATAATATATTATATATCAACATTCCAGTCGATGATATGGATCTTTCTACTTCTCTTACACAGAATATTGTGATGTATTTTATCCAATATATTGATTATCACACAATGACGGTGGTGGGATGTTGATTTACGATGCGATCCCCTCACCTCATCAGGATACCGTAAAAGGGGGCCGTAGTGGAATCCTGTCGCTCGTACGCATTATGGCTTGTCTCGGTAAATTCAATTAATTCAATAACAGTTTATAGTCGTAGTTAAACCTACTTCCAATAGTGCTGCGTATCCGCTCAATTTATGAGATCTTGCCACCGTATTTTATAAGCTCATTAAATATATACGTGCATGGGAATAAAACGGGCAAATAAGGACAAGCGTTGCTTTTGTCTAAGCTTCGGGCTACAGAAAGTAACATTGAGCTTAGATGAGACTTTCATACGGGAGATGGAGTTCTCCCGGCGCATATAAGCAGCAGTATATGCTGTAGGTAATAATAAGACAGGTATGGGCAGATATCCAATGAATAGAAGCAAGCAGTACATTTAACCCTCAGAGGATCCGATTTTCAATATAGCCAACTTGCTTGACTCTGGCTGAGTCAACAGTTCTTTGGAGGCGGACAGATCAATGGAAGATGCATATTCTATTTGGCTGCACACCGCTGTTTGCTTTGTGTTTCTTCATATATATTTCCAATGAGCTGAAGTTGCAGAGGGACACTCCGGACAAATGAATTTTCAATTTGAGTCTCAAAGGGGTCCATTAAGATGCTGGGGCTTAATATACTGGCTGCACCCTCAAAGGACTCACGGCATTTGACTGCAATTTACTTCTTTTTTTTTCAGTGCTCAATGGTTAACGGCAGGGTTGGATAAGGTGCTTGAAGATTCGCATCCTTCAGCACGACCCGGGATTGAACATAATTAGGGCCCATTTCCATTTCGTTTCTTTGTCGCCATTATTCTCAGCCCAAATAAGTCATCACGTCGAGGGCTTGCTCAGTCTTAGAAACTCAACCAATTGCGCAAGCTTTTCTGATATGGCTCACAAGCATGCCCCCCAAAAACTGCCTCACTAGTGCTCTTTGGATGAGTTAGGAAAATTCAGCGCGCAAAGCCATTTCTCAAGACACTGGAAGTCTGCCACTTTGGATTGAAATTGCCATTTCCAGGCACCCTTCAAACTCCTCCAAAATTGTCATGTTTTGCGAGATGGCGGAGTCGAGGACCCCAAAAAGCAGGGAGGCAGGGAGGAGCAGGGTGGAGTGACCAAGATGTATTTAACAAAAATGCAAACAGGAGTACACTGGTGAAAGTTACTCAAATAACTCAAAGTCCTGAAAAACCACAAGAAAACAAAGTAACAAAGAAACAAAACAAAGCATGACACGTGCACAAAGACACACACAGTGATCCGACCCCGAACGGTTGGGCAGGGAGTCCTTTTAACCAGACACTAACTAATGACACAATGACCAACAGGTGTGTCACTGCAGGAGGAGCCCTACAGTGCCACCTGTTGGTCACAAACAGAACCACCTTAACAGAGATATTTTGTGTAATCGTAACTAATTTTGAAGCATGCATGCACAACACATTTCGATGACTTTGCCATAGAACATAACATTCTCATCATAACAAGCTAGTCGCATCTGTTATTTCACATTTCAAAAAAGAACAAGGTGTGATGTTGATAAAGGTGCAATGCTTAATCGACAACTAATCGTTTCGCCACTTAATTATTTTGATCATCGATTAATCATTTCGAGATCTTGCTTCATTTAAAATTGTCCACATCGACAGAATTTCAGTCTCTCGGCAGTAAATATTATTTGATTCCTGTCGTCATACATTAAAGCAGACTTATCATCTTTGTGTTGAATCAAAACATTTGCAAATATCAGCTTTTACTTTGGAAAACAATTATCAACATGTTTGCCTTTTTTTCTGACATGTGATGGACCAAACCAGGAACTGAATCTTAATTCTGTTTGTGAATTTTCTGTACTGTCAAAACAATGCCCAGTTGTTGAATACTTGAAAGAGCCCTAAGTGCGTCTACTGAAAAGCAGAAGTGGTTTTACGAAAAGGAGAGACAGAGAGGTATGTGCAATTTTATTGAAAATAACCTCACAATCATCACGTTTACCCACAAGATGCTGATCGCCACAACTTACTGACTAACCGCATCCTGAGCCAGCACGGCCAACTCTACACTCTCATTTGCTGATTATGACGTCATTGAACAAGCCAGAACCCTGCCTTAAAAAAAAAAAACACTTATTCTAAGGCACAGATACTACTAGTGTAGAATGTGAGGATGGTGACCCAAAGGGGACAAAAATAATACTTCCAACTCACATGCGTATTTTGTACTTGCCCTTATTTTTCTGGCAAATACTGGATTCTAAAACCTTTGGCCTTATTTAGATTTTCAATATGTGCTGCTAGAGCTTAATTGGCCAGGCGGATGAAATCACACTTCAAGTTAGAAGTGCAGCAGGCACAGATCGTAGACCCGGAGCAGTTCCCAGGTGAGAGCTGTGCTGCAAGAAGCTACCTTTATAAGTCTCACAACAATTTGCTCGGAATGCCGAGAGGAATACCAAGAGGAGTGGTGACACGGAGAGGGCGAGCATGGTTTATTTGGTTTGAGATCGTTTATTTCCACACAACTTCGTCCGTGCTTCATCAAGCAGTTGCTGCTTTGCACCCCTTCTAATATTCACATTGATGTCAATTGTTGTCAAACGTGTGGATAAGATGAGAAGCATTCCTGGCATTTAAAAGGGCATTTTTAGAGCCAAAAAGTTGTCTACCCCTGCTTCAGACTCGTCAAATCGTAGGGCATTTTTGAGTTTCTTACTCCCACACCGGCTGCATGTTAGCTACATATATCGTATTTTCCGGAGTATAAGTCGCACGAACCATAAAATGCATTATAAAGAGCAAAAAAACATACATAAGTCGCACTGGACTATAAGTCGCATTTTGGGGGTAAATTTATTTGATAAAATCCAACACCAAGGACATATATGCTATCTTGAAAGGCAATTTCCAACACGCTGAATAAGTGTACGACGTGCTAACCTTACATGACGCATAAACAATGAACTGAGAACGTGCCGGGTATGTCCAAGTAACATATTAACAGGGATGAGAGTGGCTAGTGATGAAGAAAGCGGAAGGGGGCGTGGGCGGGACATGGGCGTGGACGGTACGGGGGGACGGGGGGGGGGGGGGGGGCGGACTGTAAAGCTTTCCATCCTCTTGATCCATACAGATTGACATCGTCACACACTGTACACAGAGCTTTACCGGCGACATCGAGCACAATGGTTTCTCTTTACTGGTTCCGACTGAGGACACCGTCAGCTTTCTATCCGACCAGTCCCATCGAAACGTGTTTTTCAGATCCGCATCTATCTGACGCACTTTAGCTTCGTCGCGAGTCTCGATAACATTCGGCATTCGCGAGAAAGGGGTTTAGGAAGGCGAACACGAATTGGTTGTGATTTGCATTTGCCAATATAGTGACCAATCGCAACAAGTAAGACATTGCTTTTAGCCCATATAGGAAGTAACGACAAATTAACACTTCGCGATAAAAAACGGGATTCAAAATGGGTGCTTGCAAACGTTACTTGTAAACATTACGAGCCCCGAATCTGCCGAAGACAAGTCCGCCCCCCCCCCCCCCGCGACCCCCGAGAATGTTTTCACGGATTTGGAACAACATAAAATAGGTCCATTTTGACTGGAAAAAAAGCGGAATTCCGCCAAAAAGCGGAGAGAGCTCATCCCTGTATTAAGAGTTATTCAGATCACTATAGCATAAAGAACATGCTAACAAGTTCACCAAACCATCAATGTCACTCCAAATCACTAAATCCAATGAAATCTTCATCCTCTGTGTCACTTTAAAACAACTCCACCAACTCCGGAGGTAGAAGATGCAGCGCTTCCTCTTCTACGTCGCTTACGTCAGACTCATCGTGGTTTTATCAACACAGGTTTAGAGCGGCCTCTTGTGGTTAAATGTGAAAATAACATGTGAAATGATATAATAATGTGTTAATAATGTCACCCATAAATCGCTCCAGATTACAAGTCGCACCCCCAGCCAAACTATGAAAAAAAATTTGACTTATGGTCCGGAAAATACGGTATGTAAACCACTACTCTACTTGTACCTCCTTCTAGCTTTTCACATGGAGTAGAAGATCAGTTGCTATTATTTGCCAAGGAACATTCTCAGGCTATAACCCCTCCGCCGTGTCCACCCAAAGGTCTCATCCCCTTTGTATGAGAGCAGAACATCTCCAATTGAAAGGCACCCGAATCACATTCCCAACCGTTTACGTCACGCAAAGTGGGAGCACCTCTAGTCTGTGCTCCCAACTCCTCACATTGTCACATTCTTTCGGTCCTTTTACTCGAAGCTCATGACAAGAGCTGAAGGATTCAACTCACCATTCGGCCTGTTTAAATCAGTCCTATCCCCTAATTGTATGGTTTAAAGTTATGTGTCGTAGCAAAAGAGTGAGAAGTTAGCATCCGCGGGAGTGTTTTGCTGGAGTGTTTGTTGAGCATGTCCTGAAGCTGTTAGGAGCAGTGCGCTGGGAAAACGGCACATTATGGAAGAAGAACGGGAAGGGGAGGTGGGCTTGGATGGGAGGGAGGGAAGTGGCAGAAAAGAGGAAAGGGAGATCTTTGATGAGGCCCCGCGAGTGTCTCTAATGAGACACAACGTGCTGCTCTCCTCCATTGCAAACAGCGGCGTGCCGCGCCGCTACTGTGTTCAAGCCAAAGACATAACCAACGGCCTTAATTAAAAATCACAAAATCACCATTCTGCCCCGGCGCCTTGTGAAACGCTTGCTTTCTTCCAGCAGGAAATCTCAGAGCGGGCACACAACAGGGAGACAACACAATCATCGGCTTTGTTTTGACAGTGATTTACACTTTTTATTCACGGCCTTTGTAGCAACTATTTACCTCAATGTGAGCTCAGGCGTCGTGGTTTTGTTTGCCCGATGGCGTGTACACAGATTGGTCACAAAAATCTCAGTTTGGTTTGACCGTGTCGGAAAAGTATTGTTACGCTTGCTCGAACAATCGATGCTGTGCCCCAATCACTTGTGCGTCATCCACTCGAAAAAACGGCTTCCGATTCTTAGCGGGTAGTAAATAATCACCTGGGTTCATAGATGCTATTGTTCACACAGAGATCATGGTGAGCTCATTATCGATGCCATTTACTAACTCTTTGGCTAAACAAAACAGCAACACCAAGGCATGCAAATAGTCTCTCAGATTGATTCAAGTTTGCAGTCTATCGTCATATTCAGTGCGTAGTAACAGAAATTACTTTTCCGGGGTCTGATCTCTCCATTTTTTTAATTCTTGTTTTGTTTGAACATACACAACAAAACACAAGTTGGAGTTATAAAAATGGGTCCCCCATAGAGATGCCCCCTTCATCTATTAACTCATTCAATCCCAGCCATTTTCCCTGGAGCAACCCCCTCAATCCCAGCAGTTTACTGGATTTTGACTGATCTTGCAAGGCCCACAGAATATTTGGTTCTAATGCTATATAAACATGGAGCCAAAATAAAGTTTGGACTCTCGTCTTTCAGCAGAAAAAGAAATTTTGCTTCTATCTTTTTCCATTATTCAGCAATCGGCATTACAAAATGGCTAAGTTTCATGAAAATGGCGATTCCTGGGCAAAAAAACGGAGAAAAAGAGCTTTTTGTAAAAGCATGCATTTCAAGCACGCGAGGCACCACTGCCACCTACTGGTCGCTTTTTTACATGATTTACAATGCAAACGGCTTATTCTCATTCACAGATTGCATCAGACCCTGCTCCTCTCTCGCAATAAAAAGACTTAGTCGTAAAAGTACATCCTTGGTAGGCGGGGCCTAATTTTAAAAAGACGTACAAGTACGTCTTGTGGAATGAAAGAGTTAAAAGACAACATGGTGTACATCAGGAATGACATGAATCAAATAGATCCCCATTGAAAGCGGTCCGACTCCAATGTCATCGCATGTATCGGGTAAAGTGTTATATTGATATTTATTTTTTTCCATTTTACAGTACATCACTTCTTTTTAGCACTATGCCAATTACAAATAACAAAATGTTACTTAAAATAGTGCCTTCATGGTAAATAAAAATCACATCATGGTGACAGCTTGTCGCTTTTACCAATAAGACCCATGTCTCACTGTATCGGCAAAATAAAAAGTAGAGCGGTGTTTTGATTTTGAAAAGAGGATGCAACAAAATGGATTGACCAGATTATGTCTTCAGAATACAAATTGTTGAAGTCAGACGAACAGTACAATAACCACAACACAAATCTGACGAGTGGAGAAAGCCCAAGCCTGAGCTGCTTTTCTCAGGCAATGAAGACTTTTTTCTTTAATAATCGCCTATCCATCACAATATCATATGCCAATACCGTATCGTGCTGGAAAGTGGCACACGAGAGAAGAATTAAAGTCGCAAAGAATGTGTCAGGGATTTGTCTGCATTTAAACACAATTTACACTCTCCTCACTTGCCCCAAATACTACGTTTTATGTGTGTATGGATTTGTGATGATGTAGAGTCCAGACCTGTGAGCTGTTCGCTTGGGTGGCACTGTGATGAAGTGAGATTAGCAAAATGGATTTGACATTGAACAACTAGAGGAACAACTGCAATTTACTAAAATAGGTCTTAAAATAACAAACCCACTGACTGTTTTGCTCATTTGAATATTTATCTGTCGCTGATGTCACTCAACCTGCTCAGAGCAGGGACAAACAGTATTGACATTGTGTTATTTTATAAACAGATTTTCTGTCAAATGCCATCAAAATCAATGAGTACATAGATTATTTTTCTAAATATATCTGCACGTTTTTTATTATTATTATCATCCATCCATCCATCCATCCATCTTCTACCGCTTATCCGGGGCCGGGTCGCGGGGGCAGCAGCTTTTGCAGGGAAGCCCAGACTTCCCTCTCCCTAGCTACTTCTTCCAGCTCTCCCCGGGGGATCCCGATTCCCAGGCCAGCTGGGTGAATATCTCTCCAATGCCCGGAACACCTCACCAGGGAGGCGTTCAGGAGGCATCCGAATAAGCCCAAGCCACCTATCAGTGGAGGAGAAGCGGGTCGACTCTGAGCCCCTCCCGGATGACCGAGCTTCTCACCTATCTCTAAGGGAGAGCCCGGACACCCTGCGGAGAAAACTCATTTATAGCCTGTCACGACCCATAGTGCTGTGAAATGTTGTGCATTTTATATAAGAGTACTTTGTTTTTATCGAAAACTTTTTAAAGCATACTTTTTCCGCTTCAACTAATTTTCATCCCAACCGCTTCACACTCGGCTGCGAAACGCTAGTGAGAGTTGGAGAGCCCTGTTTGAAGGAGCAACAGTACCACATCATCTGCAAAAAGCAGAGATGCAATACTGAGGCTACCATCAACGTTCGGCTGCGCCTAGAAATTCTGTCCATAAAGGTAATGAACAGTGGCGATATAGCATACTTATTGCCTAAATATCGTCATGCATACTTCCCCGAGGGACACGGTCAAAAAGTCGTAGACCGGTTGGGCGAATTCCCACATACCCTCGAGGACCCTGCTAAGTAAATGTTCCACGGCCGGGACGAAAACCACACTGCTCCTCCTCAATCTGAGGCTCGACTTCCTGACGGACCCTCCTCTCCAGCACCCCTGAAAACCTTACCAGGGAGGCTGAGGAGTGTGAATTAGTGTAAAATGTTTAAGTATAAAAGATATATTTTTATAGCCTGGCTTATTACGTGCACGGTTTCATTTTTTAATGTTATGACGTGCATGTGACCAAGGAAACAAAAAAAAAGATAATTTGTGTAAAATGTTTAAGTATATTGGCTTATTACGTGCACGGTTTCATTTCATGTGACCAAAAAAAAGGATTTCTGATTAACAGGCTTCTAAAAAAACATGAATCACTGTTCATTAATCCGTCAAAACATCCAAGGTCCCCTATTAAAGTAAATTAACTCATTAATATTGTGCTTTAACTAAATACATGCTTTGTCTGCAATTGACAAACTGATAACCAAACGCTCTAAATCCAGCCAGTCACTGGTTACCGTACTGATATTCCATGCTCAACACAATTTTACATAATTTTACATGCATTGCCCTGCGAAGAAGGAAGATGCCTTAAATGTGGATGAACACCAATTAATGGTGGTAGATTATTTTTTTATTTTTTTTAAAGGGGTAACAAAGTGGTTTACAAACTCGCTACCACCGGGAGAGTTATTAAAGAGGATGACGAAACGATATCCCAAGTTTCATAATAATGAAATACACGCACACTGATCAATGAGGCACGAGAGGAAAAGCCATTGATCTTTGGCTAGCAACTATTCCGGCATAATAAAGCTCGCAGCAACAACTGTGACTAATCGTAAGTCCAGTTTGGGAAAAATGATACAAATATGCTGAATTCATTGCCAGAAGCCAAATATGTATGTAATTTTCTTTTTGCAAAGCTCCTAAATGTTGTGAGTTGGGGGGGTGGGGGGGACACACCATGTTATTTTGAATTCATTTCAAGCCAAAGAGCAAATCTTAACCGGTGGTACCAATAATTACGGATGGCAGTGACATCGTAGAGGAGTAAGCTACAGGCTCGTTGATTTTCAGTGATATAACGTGATCGCAGCAGGAAGATGAACTCTAAAGTGTACAGAAACATTTAGTCTGAGAATTTGAGAGCAGATGGTGGAACTTTGCATTGCAAAAGTCGCATGTGATAATTAGGATAAGAGAGCAGTCTCTCCCACAAGTGAGAACTAACTGACAACCTTGCCAATTTTTAAACTGCTCATAAGAACTTAAAATCATCTTAGGAGGTCCGTTTGGAGTTGGTGGACTCCTAATCTTTTCATTTTATATATTTCATGTACGGTCTCTGTGTTGCCATGGTTACGTCGGGGACATCACCGAATGAAACAGGCACCCAAATCAGAATGATCCCGAGCACAATAAAGATGACAGGACATCTGAGTAGCAACAGCTGAGCTTCAACGATAACCGCAGGCCACCAATCGCCCAACTTCCCGTCTAAAATTGACGAATGAAGAGAGAGGAGAGATGACATATACGACGACCCCATCATCTCGGCTTCGCGAGATATGACTCCAAGTTTCCACTGGTAGAGCTTCATTTTGTCACCACGCTCGCACACACACACACACACACACACACACACATGTACACAAAACATGATTCTTCATTAATTGTGACACCTTTAAGCTCCAAGTCTACAGAGAAGGTACAGATGCACACAAATTTAAAGGAATATTTGCAAGGGGACATTTTTGACTATCCAAAATTAGGAAGAAGGCTGCAGTTTTGCAAAGCAGCATGTTTTTTTCCTCATTCATCAAAGAGCTGGTTGAATTTAAAGGTCCGTATTTATTTCACTGATGCACGGTTTAGCCTACACCAGATGTGGTTAATTAACAATGTTTACAGCCTTATTTGAATCATTTTGATTATTTCACATCTAGGCCATAATTAAAATGAATAAAAGGGTTTCCAGCGGCCCGGTAGCCCAGTGGTTAGCATATCGGCTTCACAGTGCAGAGGTACCGGGTTCGATCCCAGCTCCGGCCTCCCTGTGTGGAATGTTCTCCCCGGGCTTGCGTGGGTTTTCTCCGGGTGCTCCGGTTTCCTCCCACATTCCAAAAACATGCATGGCAGGCTCGTGGGCACTGGAATACGTGTAAACCCAGAGGTGAATTGGGATAGAACACAGGATAAAGCGACCAATGCAAAAATGAAAAACGTTTGTGGAATACTGCCATCTATCTGTTTATTTTTCATAGCGCTCATCCTGCTCTGGGCTACAGGGAGCTGGAGTCGACTATGTCACTCAGTGGGAATTGAACCGAGGCTGACTTCACTGAAATTAGGTAAATGTACCACTAAACTATTCGTGTCTTCATGACACCGCTTGTGTCCTTTAAAAGTTCCCCAGATTCATTTCTCAGGACGAATGACGGTAGCCCATGACAAAGAATGTTCTCTCTCTTCGACTTCCCGTAAATGAATCATGCTCTGTTGATTCCATATGTTCTTGGAGTCAGCGGCGACACATAATAACCCAAATATGTCTTCTTTTTTTTTTTTTCCAGGCCACCTCCTTTTGATGTATAGCCACTGTGAGTTATTCCAAAGGACTCTGGGTGGTTCGCGATGTATTTACTTTTGTGCTTCACGGGCACAGCCTGTGCAACTTTGATAGCGGCTACTCTTGCTGGCTTTGTGGACACAAGAGATGGTAAGCATGCAAGCACACAAAGCTGGTTCTCGTGGAAGTACATGTACATGCGTGAAATAGACACACACACACACACACACACACACATGCGCACAAGGGCAGAGGTGGGTGAACACTGGGCTTGCGCGTTGCAGTGGTGATTGATGCTGCGGTGAAGAAAGTCACACAGAGAAGGCGAGAACAGTGGCTCCTGGCTTGTCCGCAAGAGTGTAAATCAAATCTAAGCAGGAGCTGCGTGCGCTATGACAACACATGTCCCAAAGCATGTGAACACCGGACACAACACTGACATTCGGGTAGCCGAAGAAAAATGTATCCCGGACTTAACTTGCTTTTTTCTGTATGATGTACATATACATGATAACCCAGTGTTGGTTGAGTTAGTTGTAAAATCTAAACAGTAATGCATGTGATGTATAAGTACGATGTGGGGGGTGGACACCATTGTGTAAATCATGCTCTTCGAGGGTGACGGTAAGTGTTAGCACATGTATGGGACTATTTAGCCAGCTAATGAGCATTAAGCTGTGAAGCAATCAATCAATAAAGCCAATCTAGGCAATGTATCAATGCCTTTGTCTTTACTTCGTTGTTGGCCCCTGACACGGTCCTAGCATGAAACTTTGCAAACTCGGACGCTGGAGCAGAGTGAAGAAGCCTCCAAGGTTAAATAAGCGCTAGCTAGCTAGTACGGCAGAGTTGGCCTGTGTACAGTGAGTGATCCTGGAGGTTAAAGTAAGTTATGCTCAACTAAATATGAAAACTTTTCAGTAGGTTAACACAACCGCATTAGCATCACTCTGATATGCTTTCAATAAAATGTATATGAGTAATGCGCTTTGGATACAGTACTATATAATGTAGCTATAAATGCTATAATATTGCACGCCATTTATCAAATCGGGTTTTTATTTTTGGGACTTTTATCCCATTCGAGTTGATTCGGGATTCGCTGGTTAAATGGTTAACATATAAAAACGAATTTGGGATACAAATCTGTGCTCTCTCGCTCTCTCTCTCTCTATATATATATATGGATAGGCCCAACACTCTGGAACTTTCTCACCATGACATATATATTTTACCTTCAGAGAAAGATGGAAACAAACAACGCAACGCCAACAGTAGATAAGCTTGTAGAACTCCATAAGACATTATGAGCTGACCTAACATTTAATAAGCCATTACAACTACTGCAAACATCAACCCAGTCAGTTAAAACTTTGTTTGCTACTCTCTATCTGACCAGAATGCATTTTGATCTGCCCGCGCTGGGACCCCCCCCCCATAAAATTATAGGGTGTCATAACTTCTCACTTAGAGAGCGAGGTGTGAGAGGCAAAGCTTGTGAGCAACTGTGAGAAATTCATCTGGTGCATTTCACATAGATTTCACTCCCACTACACAATATTTTACAGGCAGCATTAAGCCAAAAGCAACAAGTACCTTGTTACCACTTGACTATCGTTCAGCCCCCCCCTTGTGTAAAAGAATACAACCACATTTCTGTGTGTCTTGAGACAAATGACAACAACAGTTTTGTCCTGGTTACATGGCACGCAGTTGAACACAAAAATGCAGCACCACCAATGATGATCACTGTCACATAAACACATGCATGCTCTCTCCAAACACAAGCAACCATGCTGAGCGTTAAGCGGCGGGACCCAGATGGCCACCACCTGGGGTGTGGTGATAGGACCCGGACAGGATCTGGCACACACACGTACGCAGGCTCACACGCACACACAGATGGAGACCCACTGCCAGGTGCTGGGAGATGGACGTGCCTACTATTGGTTTGCTCAGATCAATGATTCACAACCTGGTCATCTGATATGAGGGGTTGGGGGTTGCACCATATGAGCTGGATGACTGGCTTGGCGCATTGGCCACATATCACTGTTCGTATTCACGGAATACATTTGAACAATTCATTTTATTTAAAAATGGATCCCCGTGAAAAACCTCCTAATCGTGACTTTGTATTTACAAGTCGCCACGTGGGCTGCATGCGCTCTGCCCAGCTTCAAGGCCGTTGCCATCACGCTCTACCTCATCGGAGTAGCGAACGACAATAGGACGATTCTGACCCCAGCGCTACAGAGCGCCCAAAAGCCGCAGAGACTCGGGGACACTCAACAGCCAAAAAGAAAACCATTCGTATTTCACCACAATAGATACATCTGGTTGGAATCGAGACTCAGATTCATCTTCTCTTCAAGACAGTGGAGAAGCCAAGACAGGAAGTCATGCTGAGTAGCCTCTATGGACAACTTGGCAATCACAGCGAGGTCAGTCCTGGAGGGCAGATGAATTTTTGAAGATATGGTGGAGCTCACCCAGGAAGCTGGAATGGAGTTCAAACCATTAAAAGCTTGGTAATAAAACAAGTCCACTTTCATGGTTGCTTCCAGTTTAAAATGATTGAAGACACCATCCCACAGTCACAGCGTTACAGAGCAGGCCTATTCAACATAGCAAGCGTTAGGGGATGTTCGACAGAGGAAAAGAATGGCTCTCCTTGGAGAGGAGTGACCTGCTTGGCAAATGCAAGGCTTAAGGGCTACCAACACGGCGTTCTTCCTTCCTGTGGCTACTGCTTGTGTATGAGGTTTCCTTGACAACAGTGGAAGCTTTGGAAACGAAAATAAACAAGTTCCTTAGGAGGTCCCGTGAATGTTTGGCTGTATTGGTTTCCGCAGCTTTGCAATGGAGAAGATTTCCTGGCGGATAGTCGGGTTAAATCCAAGAAGAAAATAGAAGTAAACACGACCGCATATGACTGTTAGCATAGCATGGAGCATCATTTGGAGCCTCGTTTGAATGAACTATAGTGCTTCACTTTTTTGTACACATCCTTACTTGATTGCTGTTTGAAAATTAAATCTGTCGTGTGTGGTTAAGTATTCATGCTGGAAAATCGCTCAGATTTGGCAGAATCTGCCCAGGAAAATGCCAAATTAAATTGGGGAGGCAGCCGGACCAAGTTGGCTGTCAACGCCGCTAAGTCACGGCAATGCCGCTTGCAAGCTAATATGGCCAGCGCATTTAATGTCGTGGCATCTTGATTAATAGGTTATTATAAGTTTGGAAGCTTTTTGGTTTTGTTTCTTTCTTTAAAACCGCATATAATTTTCCTTCTGACCGACACAGGTACAATTTTTTGGATTGCATAACACCATCACATCTACTTGTAAAGTTTTGGAGTTCATGACCTTATCAGGCCCCCTTGGAGCAAGCCTTTTCCTCACTGCCTATCCCGCAGTGTTTAAGTCACTGTTGGGGGAAAAAAAATGATGGGGCGAATATGTTAATTTTCATAGGCAATTAATGCTGAACACCCCAGAAGCCATTTAAGTTTCTTGGCTTATTAATTATGCACTTTGTACATACTAAAATATCCTCCTATGTTGAAAAAAAAATCAGCTAATTAGTGTCTCCAAAATATTGGTCGTTTTTCTTCTTAAGACCTTTAAATAGGACAAGCGGCTGTTGAAAAAGTGAGCCAAGTTCTCTTTTTTTGCAATTATTTTTGTTGCTTTTTATCATTATTTAAAAGCGCAGATTAACTGTAATGAGGTTCTTAAGAGAAACACACACACACACACACACGCGCACACACACACTAACACAAAAAATGTGCATTGGCTCACTATGTCAATGTTAATGACCAGGCTCTTATCCAACTTTCATCAAACTGTTGACTTTCTCAGCATTTCTCCCAAAGCAGACCATATTCAAACTGGTCTTTCTGGAATGAAAGCAGAGGTAAAGGAAGGCAGGCACAATAAACAGTGTCAGCATTAAACATTGTCATGATACAAAGTATTAATGTTACAGTGTAATAGTCCATCCTGAGCCTCTCGGAACTCTGGGCAGATCTCATCCACCCCCTGGGCTTTGCCACTGAGGAGCTTTTTAACCACCTCGGTGACTTCAGCCCAAAATAACGTAGAGCGCGCCTCAGAGTCCCCAGACTGCTTCTTCAAGGGAAGGCGTGTTAGTGGAGTTGAGGAGGTCTTTAAAGTATTCTGCCCACCGACTTACAACGTCTCAAGTTGAGGTCAGCAGCGCCCCATCCCAACTGTAGACAATGTGAAGGGTGCACTGCTTCCCCCTCCTGAGATGTCAGATGGTGAACGAGAATTTCCTCGAAGCCGTCCGGAAGTCTGCTTCCATGGTTCGGGGGGTTGCCGCCACGACAGGCACTGACCATCTTGCGGCCACAACTCCAATCGGCCGCCTCAACAATAGAGTAGCGGAACATGGTCCACTTTGACTCAATGTCCACTGCCTTCCCGGGGATATGGGAAAAGATCTGCCGGAGCTGGGAGTTGAAACTTCTTCTGACAAGGGATTCTGCCAGACGCTCCCAACAACCCCTTACAATACGTTTGGGTCTGCCATTTTGCACTGGCAACCTACCATGCCATCGGAGCCAACTTATAACCAGGTGGTGATCAGTTGACAGCTTCACTCGAGTGTCTAAAACGTGCGGCCGCAAATCAGATGATATGACCAGAAAGTCAATCGTCGAACTGCGGCAAGGGTGTCCTGGTCTCAAGTCCACATGTGGACACCCTTATAGTTGAACATGGTCTTCATTATGTTTTTTATTACCTTATTGGCCCGAATATAAGACGGTGTTTTTTGCATTGAAATAAGACTGTAAAAGTGGGGGTCCTCTTATATTCGAGATCTAGACATTATACCCATTCACGACGCTAGATGGCGCCAGATATCAGATGTACTGTAATTATTTTCTGTATAAAAATTAATTTGGTGTTCAAAAAGTCTTTTTTCAAACTTGAGTCTTTAAAAAGAGGGGGTTGTCTTATAAATCGGGCCGTCTTATATTCGGGCCAATACGGTAATGCCAGAGCCCAGGCAGTGTGTGGAGTCCGACTATGTAAAGTCGGAACTTTTCTGCCTCATACACCAGGTTGGGCTCCTTCCCTGCAAGAGAGATGACATTCCATATCCTTAGAGATAGCTTCGATCTCTGATCGGTGGTCCGATCTCCGGCCTTTGGCCACCGCTCAGTTTATTTTGCACCCGACCCCTTTAGCTCTTCCCAAAGGTGGTGAGCCCATGGGAAGGAGGACCCACGTTGCCTCTTCGAGTTGAGCCCGGGCGGGCACCGTGGTTGAAGGGGCAAGGGAAAACACCCTCCAATGTTTTCCTTCGTCATCACTTTATGATGAATAATAGTTGTCTCCTACTGTATAGTTTGAGAGAAAATTTGAGAACAAACCCCTGTTTGGAACAAATATCATCTATTTAATGCAAAAACATTGAATTTGTTTCCCGTAACTTCATCGGAAAAGACATACAACTGTCAGACATCAATGTGTGATTATTGACACGTCTTACATGTCTGGCAGTGTCATCAGTTTGAATAAAAAAAATGTGTTTCCTCAAATCGATTTCCATTTCTACCACTAGTGAAGTTCAAATAGGCCTCATGCATCCTAAGATGCAAGATACTGTCTGCAGTTGTGTAACTAAACACCCGTTGCCTCGCTTAAGGAAATAACATGAAGATGCACTTGGATCACCGTAACATTTAGACTCCATTGTATGCTTGGTTGTCATTGTTACTCTAGAGGTTGGAGTTTGTTTTTTAAGCAACCCATTTGGAGGAAACATTCGTAGCTACTGCAGTCTGGCCTAACAATGACAAATCCCTGAGATGCGGCTCTTTCTCACAGATGACAATGACAAATACCCCAGGCTATTTTTTTCTTGATAAGTCTATTTTGGGACTTGTTCTAAACTCACCTCAGAAAAGTGGATCTCTTAAGGAAGTGGGTTCGTCACCCATGTGGATTTCATGTTTCAACTTGCATAAGAGGTGACAGTAAAGTCGTGTTACATGGGATAACTCAGTCCAAAGTGTTGTGTGACGCCTTTTTCGGGTGCTTCCACATCTCCCACAGGAAGTTTCCTCATGGGTGATGTGGACTATGACATTGCCAGAAGGTCAACTAAAGTTGTTTAAAAAAAAATAAAAAATACAAATCCCACAACTCATCATTCAGTTGCTTTGCAGTCACCAACGCCTGCAGTTCTACCGTTGTGTTCATGTCCCTATTTTGGTTGTCTAAAGATTATCCATGACCTCACAGGTGTGTCACAAAGCCGACAGATAAATTGTTGGGAGAAGTTAGTGCGGGTTCATAAACTGTGAAATGGATTCATAATGGACTTTTTGATTCGTATAAACAGTTTAATATGTGTGAAAGAAAGAAAAAATCCATCTGGCACACACACCATCTGCGGTGTGACATCATTGGAAGACAACCTGATAGTGGCAGTTGATTAAATATGACACTAATCCTTTTTTTTTTTTTTTGGTTCATTTTGATCCTATCAAGATTTTATCTGAAATCTTCTGTGACGTCTACCCAGTTAACACCATAATACCGGAAACAAAGTATGATGAAACCACAGTACATTCACATTTTAACCATTTATATCTACTATATACTGTATACTGTATTGTGAATCTTTCGAGCTCAATGCTTCCGATACACATTGATATTCTCAGCCCCTCATAATGGTACTCCTATCACATCTTGCTGTAATAAAAAATGCAACCAGGCTTCTTTTTTTTTGGGGGGGGGGGGGGGTTCGAGGGGGTGACTTTTTCCTCTGTGTCTCACTCCAGTGGTCCAAAAGGTCACAGGGTCCTGTTTACCTCCGTGAGAATCCATAATGCATGCTTTGTATCATTTACTTAAGGGACTCCCTCTGCCACTCATAACTGACTCAGCCCGATGTGACAGCGAGGCCAGAGGAGAGAGAAAATAACCAACTGTCACGACGCTCCTTGGGAAATACTGTGCATACATATTGTGCGCACGTACCTGTATGCATGTACAAGTGCCGCGTATGAAGCACACTTCATGTCTGGTTCAGGTTCTCTGCTAACATGTGTTTAGGACTCAAGTTGTGACAAATGAAGGTTCTTGAAATGGACACAATATAGGAGAATTGATTTGCATTGGTTCTACTCTTTCCACATTAAAGGGGACATGATGCACATTTTGTCACAATTGACAACAGTTCCCAGGAGCCCAAATAACATTTCTGTGATCACGTTTCATCGAAAATACCCCAAGAATGAAGAATTCTATGGGCTGAACATTTTTTGTCTTGTTGGAATTAACTGTCTCGTGACTCGGGTCAATTAGGTGAGCCCAAAGTCCAGAACAAACATGGTGAAGCAGCAATTAGCTGTTATGCTGCACACAAATAGAATAAGCTGCCAACAGAAGTCTATTCAAATCCAAGGGTAAATTATTTTAAATCCAGGTTCAAGATGGGCCCCTACGGTAAGATTAAGGACTTTCAAAGCATTTAAAAATATTTTTGTTCTTGCACAATAGGCTCTTTTGGTAAATTTAAGGTTTTCTTTTATTTATTTACATTGCTTTTAAATTTCTTCCACCATTTTGTTTGTAAATGCTCTTTAATGTTGCATTTTGGGTTCAAGCAAGCGCATGACTCGACCTGAAATGGGCTAGATAAGCGCAGGCCACTACACCAATCTGGCTTTCCATTCCTTACAGAAATTCGCTTTACCTTCACAACATAGACAGCTTCACTGAACATCTAGCAGGCCTATGTAATGCTACTCTGTCCATCGAACAAAACTGAATGCAGCTTTGTATACTTATTGGTTTTTTAAATGATTGTATTTTCGACGGTGCAAGTCTGGCTTCAGGACTCTGGCACTTGCTTAAAAATTGTAGCTTTCATCAAGCCACAGTTGAAGCAACTTGTGTTGAGGTCATATGTAAATTATACACACAATTTGCAAAATTCGCAGCATTTCGCTTACAGACGCATTTTTAGAATTAGGCAGATCACAAAAGATTGACTGTTAATTTCACAGGCAAATTAAATTTCCATAATACATCCCCCTTAAGAAACCATCCATTAACATTTCATTCTTTAGGCAACATTTACCACTTCTATTTACGTTGACATTTAATGCTTATATGAGGCGGTTGAGTGGCTTCAACTTATTTTCAACAAAAATCAAAACATTTATAGCGATTTAAAAAAAATATATCTTCTATTTGAGTTATCAAAGCAAACGTAGTCTTTACAAAATCCGTGCCGTCAATTACCCATAGCAACAGCTAAGGCATCAGCAGTATATCGAAGAATCATTCAGTCATATTTAATTATCAGAAGAATAAGTAGGGCAGAAAATGAGGCTAGATGCCCATCCAAAGTCATCATATGGACAAATCGAGGGTTGCCTCAGCATGAAACCCGAGCACGAGGTGCCGGACCCTCATTGGCCTGCAATTGTGTGTATGTGGGTGTATGCCTGCGCATGCATATGCTTCATTCTCTGAGCAGGCTGCATGTGTGTGTACGTGCGTGCGTGTTTGTGAATGTGTGTGCCCATGTGTCAGGGGACCTTGGCACCTGCTGATGAAGAAATCAAGTCAGACAATCCCCCCATGGTCACAAGCTGCCCTTACACCCCACGCTTCCTTCTTAGCAGTCTGTTACATTGGCCTCGGCAATCATCGCACAGAGTGGGATGATAAATATGTATCTGAGTACAAAACACACACACACACAGACACACACATTAAGACTCACCTCTAGAAAGACATTTCTTGACGTGTCCGTCCATTAAATGCAGATGTTATCGGTTCTTATCAGCCACCGAACACTTCAGACAAGGCCCGTTATGCCTTTGAGGTGCTGTTCAAATACGTCTATCACTCTGGCAGCAGAAATCACTCAAGGTGATTCCAGGACGGCAAGCCATAGTCATTTCTAGATCCGCGGCATTTACAGCCTCAAATGAAATGCCAACGGTTTGGAGGTTTGAACCCGTCTGTAATACATTGATAACGTGCTATTTATAAGCAAAAAAGGCACCAGAAAAAAAACACTGTGAAGTGAAAATCAGTCTTGTAAATTTGGCACAAAATAGAAAAGAGTGTTGTGATTGTGAACTACCCTGCTAAATCCAAATGATTAAAAACAAGTGTAAAAATCAAGCTCGGCTCTCACTGAATGGTTTTGTGTTCCATTTTGAAGGTTTCGCTCGACTTCAATCCACAAATACTTTGGTCTGGTTGATTCACACGAGCATAAAACTCTTCAAACGATCGCCATTCAGAACCTACACTTTTAACCATAAAACAAATCAAACTATAAAAGGCGAGAGGAGACCGTGTCTATAGAGCGGGACCATCTGTTTTATGATACAGCATCTGCTTTGAGACCAGCAGCATTAAATGTAAATTGTTCCTCGGCGTTTGGGAACACCGCTAAGAGCGAGCGCAGCTTGGCCGCATGCAGCTTTTTCAAAATGAAGAGCTCAAGTTGATCACTGCCAGTGGCGCTCAGAAGTGGTTCGTCCCCGACTCTATTTTAGTATATTATCTCCGTGAGTCACCAAGTCAGCCACAAAATGCTTCTTTGCCCTCCTGGGAGTTAAGATCAGGGGATGTCGTTAACATTGGTCACCTGTGGGCTTGTGAAGCCCTTTGAGACTGTGATGAAGGGCGATATAAATGAATGTGCGACTTGAGCTAAAATGGCCGACTGGCGGAATGGCGACGAGTCTCTTATCATTCCTGTGAATCAGCTTTAGTTGAGCGAGTGCGCGGATGGCACTGCCGACTGCACTGGACTAACTGTTTAGACAACGATGTAGAACAGGGTTCCTTGAAAGCCATTTCTTGCCTTTTTTTTTTTTAGATCTGTCCCTACTTCAACACACCTGATTCAAACGATCAGCTCATCAGCAAGCTCTGTAGAAACCTGAAACGATCATGATCAAATGAATCAGGTCTGTTGGAATAGGGACAGATATAAAATAGGCAGCAGCCATCTCGTTATCTCTGCGTCCCGTGTCCAAGACGCATAATTTTCCAGTCAGACGCACTGTTCCAAATAATGTGCGTTTTTGGGACGCAAGGAAATTTCTTAGTAAAAAAAAAAAAAACAACAACAACAAAACTATGGTAAATCTTTTTTTCCAGCAACGAACGCAGTTGTTTTCATGTCGCGTTAAGTAATCTCACGTGACGAGATTTCCGTTTTTGCGAGACGAGATTGGTGAGATCGGCCTTCACTTCGTGGAAAGCAGGCGATCGCCAAGTTGTGTAACATTAAAACAAGTGTTGCGAAAGTTTATTGCGGAACCATGAGATGAAACAAGAACCTATTTCTCAGCAAATCTTGTATACCTGAATTATTAAAATTTTAAGAAATACACCTATTATCAATGTATATTGTTTTTGTTTGTGTTATTATCATATGCAACTGAATATGTAGACCATTTCAGAATTCAAAATTTGGGACTCTCTAAATGCATAATGGGACTCATACTTTTCTGATCAGCGAGTCCCTGGGACTCACAGGGCTCAAACTGTAAAATTATCACTGAGGCAGGATATGGCTTGTGAGTAATTTCCTCTGGCTGACCGCTCATGTCTTCCAATGACAAGTGTTTTTCAAGTAGAAAGTAGGAAGCAGCAGTTTTGTTCTGAGAAAATGCCATTTTCATGGAGTATTTAAAAGAAATGTACACAATGTGTGCATGTGCGTATGTATGCGCGTGCTTCAGCTCTTAAGTTAAAAAAAAAAATTCGGAGGCTCAGCTGTGTCCCCCATCTCTGCATGCGTGTATCAGCAAAGTGGAGAGGAAAGGCTCAATAGATCGCTTTGTATGGCTAATTTACTCCGCTCATTAAATATTGAGGCACATGTGTGATTGCCAATACTGGCTGCGCTGGTCTTTGTTATGCCTCGCAGCCTACAAAATGGGAGTGAGCGATGTACTCGGATAGGGGAAAACAGCACAAAATGCGGGGACACTTGTCACGGCAGCAATTTGTGCTTGAAGAGCGTACAAATCAGTGAAAGCGGTTTCAAGGTTTATTACAAGTGCAAATGAGTTTAACTTAAGTGATTTTTTTTTTTATTCAGTGTGAATAAAAAGATTAAAAAAAGGACACTGTGCAATTATATTAGGCCATTAAGTGTTATTTTAGCGAGACTATGCTGTTTTAATAAAGATTCTCTTTATTAAAATGTACCAAAAAAACTGTAATAAAGGCTAGCGGTATTTAATGTGATTTCCCCTTACACTCTACTTTTGTCACCAACTCAAATATTTTCATCCATTTCTGTAGCACTTTGGGCAAAAGGCAATGTACACCATACACCAATTACAGCTATACTAATATAGCATGCAGCCAAACTTTGGCCGTCTTAAAATGTGTATTATCTGTACAGGCAATGAAGTACAATCTAGTAAGAAATTACACTTGTACATTTTGACATCTTAACTGAGACAAAAGTGCAGCGTTGGATAGAGTAGTTGTCAAATCACTTTGTCGTTCCACCTACATTGTCACCCAGAATATGTATATGTATCCTTACCGCTATGTTTTGTTTTTTTCTTCATGCTACCGCTATTTTTATTCTTATTTTTCGTGACAGGGGTTCATTTTGGAATGGGGAGTCAAGTTCAGCATTCGCTTCAATGATATCTGTCGCCACCTAGTGTCGTGAATGGGTATAATGTCTAGACCCCGAATATAAGACGACCCCCACTTTTTCAGTCTTGTTTCAATGCAAAAAACACCGTCTTATATTCGGGCCAATACGGTAAATCAATCACCATTCACCCCTCGCATATTTTTGAGAAGGCCTTATGGTGACGATGGAGTAAAGATTGGCGCACTCTGTTTTTTATTCTACCATGCCAAGCATTTGTGTTATGTAGAGTTTGTGAAGTAAGAACATGTGCACAGCTGCGCGCTTTTCTGGCACCAACTTGAAGATTTCAAACAAATCCCTCGAAATACCCCACAGCTTCCCTCCATGGAGGAATGCACAGTGCTACGGTTAAGCATTGGAGCCCATTGTTCTGTACTCGTCTTGCCCTCGCATGCTTGAACGTGGCGGTAATACAGAGGACTATGGATATATATATATATATATATATAATACGAACATCTCGGCATTCCTCTACCCCAATTGAGGAACTCAATGCCCCGGCGCATCCTCTCAAATGGCCACTTTAGCTTTTGTTGAATTGTGCTCCAGTGCAATCTCGGCCATTGTCAGATGCAGTTTAGAGGCTATTTCTTAATGGTGCCGCCATTGCTCTCTGTCCTATTTTCCCCTCTTCCAGTTTCTCCATTCTTCATTCCGACGTGCTCTCCCGTCTTTGAACGGAAGCCTTCCTCCCATGCTGCTTCAAGGACAGGGAGTGCTGTTCAAACAACTACATAGGCAAAACGAAACCACTTTAGATGATGATGTGAAGCATTTCCATCATGTCTGTCTTTGTTTTTGTTCCAGCTCCAGCTGGAGTGGAGGCCGTTTCCCTCCATCAGGCACACCTGTTCAGCGCCTTGCCCAGTATTTAAGGACTGCTAATTTGCGGATTATTGACCTTGCTTGCTGTTCATGCTCAAGTGTTGTTTTCCGCTTCAATTTCATTTCATTCCTCCTTACTGGGCGGCCGGGTAGTCCAGTGGTTAGCACGTCGGCTTCACAGTGCAGAGGTACCGGGTTCGATCCCAGCTCCGGCCTCCCTGTGTGGAGTTTGCATGTTCTCCCCGGGCTTGCGTGGGTTTTCTCCGGGTGCTCCGGTTTCCTCCCACATTCCAAAAACATGCATGGCAGGCTCGTTGGGCACTCTAAATTGTCCCTAGGTGTGAGTGTGAGCGTGGATGGTTGTTCGTCTCGTGTGCCCTGCGATTGGCTGGCAACCAATTCAGGGTGTCCCCCGCCTACTGCCTGAAGACAGCTGGGATAGGCTCCAGCACCCCCCGCGACCCTAGTGAGGATGAAGCGGTTCGGAAAATGGATGGATGGATGGATTCCTCCTTACTGGTCCTTTTTTGTCATTTTAAACTGCAGTTTTCATTGATGAAAAGCAGGATGCAAACCACACAATGTAGATTTATTAGCGTCATTAATTTCATTTGTACATCTGGAGGCCTTCCATTGTCTGTAATCAAGAAAACAAATACCACTATAAGAAGAAATGCAACATTTTCCATCTATCACGGACTCAAATGAATGCTATCTGAATTTTATGAAAAAGCCAGAGGAAGGCACAGGTAGAAGAGTGCTGGAAAGTTCCAATCTGAAGAAGGCTTTCAAGATCTGATGAACGCCCGCGCTGTTTATATGCTCCGTGTGGAGTCTCTGACCATCTCGGTGCACGGCTGCAATCGAACGTGTCGCCACTATATCTGGCCTGGATAACAAGCACTGAGCTGTCAGACAGTGTCTAACCCTCCGAGGATAGCTTCGTGTCCGGCCCTCATCTTGCTGATGGACAACTATTGGCCAAGAGAGAGCAAAAGAGGGAGACGGAGAGAAGAGAGACTGTTGATAGGGAAAAGAGGCTCACAGGTTAAGAACGTCTGAGTCACTGATTGACAAAGTGTGAGTGAGAGAACCACTTTTTTTGGCCAGATCACAGCAAAGCAAGCATTATCGGCTGGCAAGCTCATCACATTGTATTAATTAGGCTATTTGAATCAGGTGTGCTAGAACAGGGAGACATCCAAAACAGGCTGGATAGGGTCTCTCGAGGACCGGACTTGGGAGCCCCTGGTCTCGCGGATATGGCTCTCGCACTTCCACGGCCTGCATTTGATCTCCGGTCAGGGAACCGCTAGTCTGGTTTGATTTTCTTAAATATTTACAAGACTAACATTCACCACCAGAAGATCATATCGTATACTGTATTGTCATTTGAGCAATTTAATGGATGCCAACAAGATACAGTAGACAACTGTGGATCCTTTTTCTGACACAGACAGCAAAACGTTGTCCCATCCAAAACGGTTGCTCGTTCTTATACTATCATAACTGGCCCCATTTCAGAGCGCAGTACAGTCAAACCTCGGTTTTCGAACGTCTCTGTTCTCGACCAAATCGGTTTTCGACCAAAAATTTTTAGTTTTTTATGGCTCGGATGACAATCGAATTTCGGTTCTCGAACAAACTGAGCGCACTTGAATGCGTCACTTGACTCCTCTCGCCGTCCTTACACGAGGAAGTGACGCTTCCTCGTGTAGCGTTCCATTGTGAACAGACGTGTTCAATGAAGATTTTTTTTTTTTTTAAAAGACCGTAGTTTCGGTTTTCGAACAAATCGGTTTTCGAACAGCCTTCTGGAACGGATTATGGTCGAAAACCGAGGTATGACTGTATAACCGAAACCAGAGATGGACATCGTCAATCCGGTGACTCCGTCAGTTAGCTGCCTTTAGTTTTTCAGTCCATCGGACTCATCGGCGACAGCCAAATGGCATCGAGAACGGACTTACGAGTACTATGTCACACGCAGGTGCAGCATACTTGACAGGTAGCCAAATCCAGGAAAAATACGAAGTAAAACAGTGTTGTATACTTTGTAGCTTTAAAGCCACAGACCTGTCATATGGAAATAACATTCTCGTACCCCGACGAGGGATGGACTGCGCCCACATGAGTCGGCTTGAAATACTGTACTGACGGAAACAATGATGCAATGCCCACCTCTGCCCTTAACAACATTTTGATATCGTCGTATGTGTGACCCTGCAGTCTTACCTGGTTTCAACTGGTAAATGTGCAAGGGTGCATCCAGTTAGGAAGATGAAGAGCCAGCAGTTCACAGTAATATAATGTCCAAGCTCAAGCGAGCGAACTAATTACATGCGCCAAAGACTAGTCTAACAATCCATAGGTATGAATGCTAGTTTGTCGACATGTGCCTTTTGATTTATTGTTTGGTATGTGCCCCACCTCTCATTCATAAATCAAATAGAATAGGCTTGATCTAAACCGCACAACCCCACTGAAGAAAAGGATGGACTTCTATTTAAGTGGGTGGTAACTTAAAGCCTATTTGAAAACGGGGGTCCGAGGGTGTCATCATCCTCATATAAACAAACATAGATATCTACATCCCAAAGGTTGTTTACCGACTGATAAAAACAGTCTCCTAACTTTCCTAATTTAAAACTTGAGTAAAATTGCAGACTCGGACCACAATTTGTATCCTCAGAGGTACTATTTGTCTTCAATCCAAAATCAATAGTTGGCAGTCTATTATTACCATCAAAAAGTTCAGATGTCCATCCCTTCTGGGAGAAACAAGGTTATGTGAACCTGTCTTGCATAAAAAAGTTGTTTTTTGGAGAGTGGACTTGTGCCTGCAGACATTAATAAACTCTTAATCGAGCGTTGTGTGACTTCGAGCTGCGCCGAAGCACGCCAACGACTGATGAAAGGTTCAAATAACTCCCAAAATTGTATGGAAATAATTAGCCAACTAAAATGAATAAGCGAACCGGTAGTGGAGTGTTTAGCACGTCCGCCTCACAGTGCAGAGGTGCAGTGTTTGATTCCGGTTCCGTGCCTTCCTGTGTGGAGTTTGCATGTTCTCCCCGGGCCTGCGTGGGTTTTCTCCGGGTACTCCGGTTTCCTCCCACATTCCATGCATGGCAGGCTGATTGAACACTTCAAATTGTCCCGAGGTGTGAGTGTGAGCGCGGATGGTTGTTCGTCTTTGTGTGCCCTGCGAATGGCTGGCAAGCGGTTCAGGGTGTCCCCCGCCTACTGCCCAAAGACGGCTGGGATAGGCTCCAGCATGCCCCGCAACGTTTCTGCGGATAAGCAGTTCAGACAATGGATGGATGGATAAAATGAATAAAAAATGGGCATGTATACAAATGTTCATCACCTTCATAATTAACGTCAGGACTCCATCGAAAAATCCATTCATCCATCCATTATCTTTATCCACTTTTCTAACTATCCACACCCGCATTCACACTTCGGAACGACAAATCTAGAGTCTTGAATTAACGAAACGTGCGCGTTTTTGTCCTCATCGCCATGTGTAAAATTCTGCTTTCTTGGACGAAAAACTGGGTTGTTCTTTAACCGTAGATTTTTGCTTGTCCAACAGCGGAGAGCAGAGAAATCAAGATAATGCATTAGTGATGGTTTCATTGTCAGAAAGAGCGTATTTCCCAGACGAGTGTATTTCCATTTGTGTAAGTGGCCCACTCTCAGCATTTTACCATTGTGAAAAGAAAATCAAACAGGTTTCCCTTTGTTCCCCTGCCTTTTTTTTTGTGTAGTGTCTCTTTATTGAAGAGCTGATAGAAGTAACCACACTTTAATTTTTTTTTACAAGAGTGAGGAAGTATTACAGCCTTCTGTTGCCTTCTGTTGTATAGCACACTAATCCATTCACTAATAATATTTATACACTGTGTTGCGAATTATTATGCAAGTTTTCTCTGATTTGTATAAATCGTTTATGCATCCTTAAGCAAAGGGTCAATGAGCGTAGGAGGAAGTAGCAAAAGGTTGTGAGGCAGTTAACATCCAAACAACAACTCTTGACATCCTGAAAAAAAAAAAAACGAAAAAAAAAAATCAAGCAGAAACAGATTAAAAAGTCACAAGTTGAATGGATGCCAGACTTGAGAAGCTGCTGTCAAATAAGAGGCCCGATGTTAAAACGTGTCTTGACCGGTTAAGATGTTTTTAATTGAAAGAAAAAAAGCAAAATGATGCATTTAGATGGAACTAATATCAGCCCGATGAGCAGCTCCACTCGCGTCTCGGCAAACGATAAGGTGTCCTCTGATAATAATGTTGAAAAATGTGATGAGAGAGGATTCAGGAGGAATAAAATCTGACATTTTTGTTTGAGCTTTGCCTGCCCCATTTCAAAAAGCACATACGGACTTAAATTACTTTAATAGTGAATCTGACACGCCACCTTGATTTAAAGCACCCTGTTTGCCTTTCGAGGTATGAGCAGCTGATTTAAAAAAAAAAAAAAAAGGTCAGGAGGTACATATAGAGGTGACCCAACCCTACTTCTTGAACTTTGTGCCCATATCGGCTCAAGAAACCACATCTCAACATTCAGCTCCATCCCTCCAAAAAAATCCCCCCCCCCCAAAAGAATAATAACAAAATAAATAAGTGCCATGTGTAATCAGAGGCAGCAAAAGCACCGCAGGGATGGCCCAATGTCATCTAAATGCAGATGATATTCATGATCAGTCCACACTGCTTTCACTGACCCGTTGTCATCTTTTTTTTTTCCCTCCGTTGGCCGCCACCATGATCATGCCTTCCTTGTCTTGTCAATCGTGGTACGAAGTAACTTATATTTTGTTATTGTACTTCAATGGATTATTTGTAGGTATAAAAGAGATTTTAGGGTCTCTTTATAACCACACTGGCTAAACCCCGGCGGGACGAAAAAGGACATGGACAGGACAGCTATGGTTTGTAGAAAAATATATATTTGAATAGAAAAAGAAAAGAAGAGAAACATACAGATTGCGGAAGAGAGCGTGGTGTCGTCTCAACTCCGCTAGCTTAGCTGTTCGTCGTGGCTAGGCTAGCTGAGCTGTTGAAAGAGATCAAAGCTCTTTGATCTGTAATGTCCTTTGCGTCAGCGCTGATTGGTTGAACGTGTGTGCGCGCGCTAGCGTCGCTACAAGTATAGCTGTGCTTCACCTTAGTGTTTATTTTGATGGCGACGGTTCACCCTTAAACGCTACGTTTGAAAAAAATTTTCATTGAATTGACAACTCAGTGTCACCGTGACGACACTTTGAGATTTTGGTGGAGTTTTACCGTGAAAAAGTGGAGAAATCAGAAATGAATGTGGTGTGTCCCACAGTCTGGGACAGACGACAGATGACAAACTCTGCCATGGTAAAGAGATTCTGATCCCCAATCAGCCTGAAGTACAATTCGGAGTGGTCTCCCTGGAGCGGTAGCTCCACATTTGAGCCTGAACTCCCCAAGATCCCGCTGTGGCATTTGAATTAGAAGAACCCGCAAAAAAAACTCCTTTCAGCTGCTATCCTTCCCGCCTCTTCCTAATTATTGGCAAAGACACGGCTTTCCGTGACATATTACAGAGCCGCTGCCTAGCTAGCGTCATAAGCAGTCGGAAAAGACACGAGGTGACTTCCCGTTCGGTAAGTTGTCAACCAGTGCCAAATATGAGTAAACTTGCGTCCATCCAAAAAGAAAACAGAGGGGAGTGTGCAGGCACCTTCATCTTTTCTCTCCTTTGTCACGGCATGTAGGCTAGTCAGAGCACATTTCTTTAGAAGTTTCCACAGCACCTTTCGCATGCAAGGTGACAGTCAAAGTCACTTTTTATCAATCAAAAGGCGGGTCGACGTCACACGCTGCTACCTTTCCATAATTTAACACACCTTGAAAAGAAGAGAAGCTATGAATATCAATCCCGCACGCTACAATATGAAAGACACGCATACATGCACGCGAGTCTCCATTGTCATTCTTCACGGTGAGAAAGATCTCCTTAATATTTTTGCATGCTTCCGGGCCGGCAATTAGCAGCCACGTAACATTCGATCGCCAATAACGCTGTGTGGAGAAATGAAGAAGAGAAACGATAAGGTGGGAAAAGAGCTTCAGAGACAAAATAAAGACTGAGTGTGGAAAGCCAGTTGGGGGGCAGCCCGGCAGATTTATGTTTTTCCACAGGCAGTAAAACATCAAATTGGACTTGTGTCTAACTTGGAAAGAAGTGGCTGGAGAGAGGTGAAGGACTTATTAAGTCAAACTTTTGCAAGAAACGACAGCTGGATATGCCGGTGTTATATCACCGCGGTTCAATGACAAGGCTCAATGTCATCCATCCATTTTCCGAGAACGAGGGTTAGCCTAAGCAGTCTTCGGGCAGTAGGCGGGGGAGAATCAGCCAATCTCCACGCTCACACTCATACCTAGGGACAATTTAGGTGCCCAACGAGCCAAGTATGTAGAAGCACACACAGGATTCGAACCCGGTACCTCTGCACTTGAAGCCGACGTGCTAACCACTGGACTACCGGGCCGCAGGCTCAATGTCAAATTTCAGAATTAGAATCAGAATCATCTTTATTGGCCAAGTATGTAGAAGCACACAAGGATGTTGTTTCCGGTAGTACAGACTACAGTAGTATTAGCAATAACAAGCAACTCCTATAAACAAGGACATTTCCAATTCAGAAACAATCTAAACAGTGTTTGACACAGAGTCAAAGTATTTCACCAAAACGCATACCTGTCAACTTGTACGTTTTCCCCGTATTTTATGTTTTTTTTATCATTTCAAATCATGTACGGCGTATTAATTGTGAACCGATCTCACAAAGACCATTTTGGCTCAAATCCAGATCGTCTCACCTGCTGGTAGCCAACGACAATGCCGTCGTCGATGGCTACTATTGTCGCGGCAAACCAGCAAAAGTAATCCTCAATTGTATTTTTTTTTTTTTATCGCTGCGTACGGTCGGATTGATAAAGCATGATGTGCGCATGCGCGGTAAACCGTTGAACGGGTTTTTGTTGCTTTGCAAGGGGAATCGTAATCATTTATAAGGGCAGCTATTAGCTGAGGTTGACAGGTATGAAAACGCACCACAATGAACACGTTTGAAAAATATGTAATATTTTTACAAATTGGCGAAAAATCAATCGATCCATTTTCTCATCCGCTTATCCTCACAAGGATCGCGGGTGTGCTATCCCAGCTGTCTTCGGGCACTAGGCGGCGGACACCCTGAACCGGTTGACAGCCAATCGCAGGGCACACATAGGCGAACAGCCAATCGCACTCACACTCACACCTGGGGACAATTTCGAGTGTTCCATTAACCTGCCACGCATGTTTTTGGAATGTAGGAGGAAACCGGAGTACCCGGAGAAAATCCACACAGGCACGGGGAGAACATGAAAAACCCCCACACAGGAAGGCTGCAGCTGGAATCGAAACCGGATAGGCTCCACTCCGCTCGCGGCCCTTGTGAGGGTAAGCGGATTCGAAAATGGATGGATGGATGGTTGGATGAACCTCTGTATTTGTAGTTTTTATTCGTTAAAGAAATGCCCTTGCATCACTTTTAGAAATATTCCGAAGAATTTGACTCTCTTGTGACTGACTAAAATGAGACACATATTAGAGTGAGAGAAAATGTCTTTCCAGCTCAAAGCTTTGTTATGAACCAACATCACTGTCACTCCAGCCACACCCACGATGACCTCGCACACGAACACACACACACACACACACACACATACACACGCACACACGTTATGGGACATGGATGATGAGGATGTTGGTTAGGATTGGCTTAGCCCACCTTAATCCAAGTATGACTGGCCTGCCTCTTTAATAATAGCAGTCTTACCTGAGCCTTATTGAGTGCACAGCAGGTCTTTGCAGCTTCATCCTTGTTATTTTTATCCCTGCTCTGCTCTGCGCTGCTATAACCTTCACAATTATAGTGGACTGCTTCGGACAGGAAATGGGTGGTCACCTCAAGTGGATAAGAAAAGACCTCCAAGGGTCACTTCCACTTTATTAGGAATTTATCGGATTTATTATTTTTTTCACAAAGAATGAAGTGTGTGTTTGTGGTGCGCTTTATCATTTCCATTCATCAATTTGTGTACAATCCACAATGCATTGCAAAATTGCTTTATGATTCGTGTTATGAAAGAATATTTGAAACCTCCTGAAAAGAAAAAAAAAAAATAGAAAAAAGTAAAACTGAGCTCTTATGTTAAAAATTTTTTTAAGTAAGTTGCATCATGATGAGAAAAGGGTCATACTGTCATAAGGGCACCCGTTTGACAAATTATATTCATTAAAATTAAATAATAATCATAATGTGACTGGAATTTTTAAAAAAAATATTTAAACAAAATGTTAAAACATTGTAGTATAAAACTACATTTTTGGGGGGGGGGGAAATTATTTATTTGCAAACGCAAAATATATTTTTATGGCTTTTAGTTGACAGTATTAGTATGTTTTTTTTGCAAGAAAGTCATGAGAAAAAGAGTAATATTACAAAAATGTGAGTTTACAAACACGTGTAGTATAATTTTTTGGGGGTAAAAAGTCATAGTAGTATGTAGGTGATAGTCTTTCAATAATAAGTAATTCTTTCAAAAATAATCGATAAATTGAGCCCAAATACAGAACATTATCATTTAAAAATTACATTTTTGTCATCTGCTTAGGAAGTGTGCAGTCCTATGTGGCCCCCCCCCCCCCCCCCCCCGGCTAGCATCGATGAAACATTTTGGCCCCTCACCATCATTTCAGTTGCCCGTCCCTATTCTAAAACCACATTTGTGTTGTGACTTTTAGCCACGACAGAAAGATGTCCGCTGCTCTTGTCGACGTCTCAAGACTCCGCACTTCCAATTCCCTCCATTTCCATGTCTGATGCGCAATTTTCCAGATTGGTAAATGCATCAGGGGACTCAGAAGAACGCGCGGCGACTGGAGTGAGAGTTCAGCCGCAAAGCAATAACTGGCTCGGGGATGCAGATTGCTTGTGGCTCACCAACAGCACGCAGCCACCGCAGCTGGGAATTACTCTCGTTCCCCAAGTTATATGTGGCCAGGATGTAAAAAGGTCCATTTTTGTGGTCACGCACATGTGCAAAGTGAGGGACTAAACTAAAGCATTGGCAGATGCATATTCAAAATGTGTCTCCCTCGTGGTGTTCGACATGTCTAAAAAAAAAATGATTGAAGAACAACTGATGGGAAGTCTGCACGTCCCTCCGGTGTGCTTGGATATCCAATTGTGTGGCACTGTCTGCGTATTGATTGCAAATGGCGCGTCAGCGGGCACACTCTGAAGCCCTGATGATCGCTTGGATATACATATTGACCTCCATCGACTTTTTATTGATGTCTCTTCTCTCATGCATTTCCTCCAGCGCTTTGGAACAGCACACAGGAGCAACTATTTGGGGGGGATTTATGCAATTAAAACTAATTGAAAGTACACATTGGAATGAAAAAATAAAAGTATCATGTTCAGAAATACTAATCATGTGCAAGTGTTTTCCAAACTAAAAAGTTGCCGCTACTCTTTTCCAGTAGGAAAATTACTTTTTTTAAATTTACTTTTTGCCATGAAGTAAAGCTTGAGCTTTGTAAAATTACAAAATGAATACTTAAAGAAATATAATTTACTATGTCTTTACAAATAGTCCAGCTAATTAAAAAAAAAGCAGGACTTTGTTTTTGTAAAATTAGAACTTTTTAAAAATAAAATTAAGACAATGTTTTGGTTTAATTGAGTCTTTTATCTGGAAACAATCGCAAAGCCTCCAAAAAAAATCTCATATAACTACAACTTTTTTCACATGAAATTCTGACTTTATTCATCAAAAAAAACGATTCTTTCTAACCCTTATGCACTTCGAGTTGTGTTAAAGTTTAATTTCAAAAGTTTTTTTTTTCTTCCACAGATTCAATTTTATTTCTTGAGATGTAGAATTTTTTTCTGGTGACACTTTTGTTCTGAAAGAAATAACTACAAAAAAATTGCATTTTTCTTTAAAAAAAAAAAAAAGACATTTTCTTCACATTGCAGCTGTTTTTTATTAAAATGTGTCTTAAAAACTCAGAAAATGCACACTTGATTCATAATACAATATTTTACTGTAGTCTTGGACTTTTTCTTGTTAAAATAAGAAAGATTGGCATCTTCACAACTTTTCTTGATAAACTATAGCTTTGTCTTGTCAAAATACAACTTGACCCCTTCCCACCCAAAAAAAGACTGCTCATAACATTACAACTTAATCACCATAGAAATATGAAAACTATTTCCGTGTAACCCAAAAATTCCTTTATACTGCAACCAATTAGCCAGCATGGAAAAAAAAAAATGTGCTGCCACTTTGTTTCCTCCATTGACAAAACAGAAAGCGGTTCATAACAGTGACTGGAGAGCCTCCTGACCTCTAGCAGTCAGCTTTCATTGCGTCTGCTCCTGTCCGTCCTCTGAGTAAAGCTACCTTCTGCTTCCGATGAAACAAAGGAGGTCAGCTATCGCACGCTGGCAGATGAGAACAAGGCAAGAGGAAAGGCTTCTAAGGGGATAAAGGTGAAATAGAAGAAGCAAAGCGGGGGGGAAAAAAGGTCATATCATCAAAGCAGTGTTCTCAAAGTGTGGTACAGCCACAACTAGATGTTATGCACTGAAATTAATGTTCAAGCTGAGCATAATGGCTTGAATAAAATAAAATAATAATCATAATAATAATATTAATAATCCAGTGCAGTTCAATTGTATTTAACTTTTAAGATCAATACTGCATTGAATCTTTTAACGGCAGTTTGTTTCTTGTGGTTTCATTATTTCATCCATCCATCCAGTATCCGATCAAGAAAACCATTTACGTCTTGCAGGAACGTGTGAGGAGACTGGAGTACCCAAAGAAAACCCACGCATGCACGGGAATCACATGCAAACTCCACACAAGAAGGTTTATTTCAGTCATTTCTTTTTTTAGAGAATAAAACATGCGCCTCTTGTGATCAACACTTGACCTACTCAAAGGTGGCCATCAGGAATTATGGGAGTCTCTGAAACGGCCAACCCGTTCCCGACTGAAATCGGCTCACATGCCGGCCAGTAAAAAAAGTTCCCCCTCCCTCCACTCAATGTATATATATATATATATATATATAAAATTTTTATTTTTTATTTTTTTTGTGAACGTGAAACTAATAGGACGCATATTTCCTGTTTAGATCCATGGGCGAGAAAGGAAGAGCATCTATGAAGAGTCGTAGCATTTTTTTGCACAACCACGCACACATTAGTTAACGTAGGCAATCATTGGCGTGTGAGCTACGATATTCAAACTGCGATGGAAAGTTGTTGCCGCTGCATGTTATGTAGCCCACGTTTGCACATTTGAGCACGACTAGGAAATAGACTCACGCCAAGCCAAGTGTCCGTTGTGCCCTTAATGCTCGCGCAGGGGAGTGCGTGTTCACTGCCTAAACGTGCGGGGAGTTTCCCCGCACAAGTCTGCCAACTCCTCTCAGCCGAGGCCCGCAAGGTGATAAAAGCAGACACTGTGCAACCCACTTTCCCGAGCAAAGCATCTGCCCGGTTGCAGGCAACGGGTTTAATGTCAGACTCTATCATTCTTACGTTGAAAATGACCTTGGCATCGGCGTACGCGCGCCACGAACTGATGCATGGCTCTTAAGAGCAAGAGGGAGAAAATGTGACTGCAAATCAATTCAAGTTTCAACACCGAGCCGTGTGACGGCCATTAGTAAAACAAAGTCACCTTCAAAATGAGCACAGACAGCCATTACTTCTCGGAGAGCTGCCTTATTGACATGCCGCTTGATTCTTGTCACGCTTGCTTGCCTTGCAACTTTTGGAAATTGGGCTCTCCGTCGAGTTATAGGCACACCCTTGGACAACTCTATCAACTTACAGTAACACTCAAATTTTTCCATCTACTAACAAAATTAACACATACAAGACGTCGCAGCAGCCGTATGACGTCGCTACTTGAGTCAGCTTCACCCGTAATGTGTGAGGTTGCGCAAAGTGGCTTGTAGAAGCCGGCTCGTATTAATGTGCCTCTAAAAGACTGCAGCTTTTTTATTCGAAAACAAATCGATTCCTTTATTTGTATTTTTTTCTTCATAAAAGAGGATATTTTTCTTTTTTTTTTTTTTAAACTTTTTTCAAAAAATTTTTTTTTGATAAAACAAAAATGTTCTTGATAAAATGAGACATTGTTCTTAAAGACATTTTTTCCCCCCGTAAAAGCGTGGGGGTTCACATACGTGTTAATAGGATGTTTAGTCCTCCTTGTAATGAAAACATTTATTTTTTATTTTTTATGATCATAATATTGATCAAATAAAATATTAAATAAAAAATTTTTGGTGAATCGGGTGGACTTTTGTGGAAAAAAATCATTGTTTGCATGAATCTAAAAATTTTTTCTTGATAGAATATACCATTGACGATTAAAATACAGTCAAACTTCGGTTTTCGAACGTCTCGGTTCTCGTCCAATTCGGTTTTCAACCAAAAACTTTTTTATGCCTTCGGTTCTCGAACAAACTGAGCGCACTTGAATGCACCATTTGACTCCTCTCGCCTTTCTTAAACGAGGAAATGACGCTTCCTCGGGTAGATGAGGAAGTGACGCTTCCTCGTGTTGCTTTCCATTGTGAGCAGACGTGTTCAGTAAATATTTTTATTTTAAAAAGAGCGTGGTTTCGGTTTTCGAACAATTTCGGTTTTCGAACAGCCTTCTGGAACGGATTATGAACGAAAACCGAGGTTTGACTGTATAACTTTCTGTTCTTGGAAAAAAAAATATACCACTGAAAAAAAATGATCATCAGACTCACTTGTTCATATTTGACTTCCACCTTTTGCTATGTAGAGTTTATGTCATGTGTGATTTCCGCCCTTAAAGATCGTCAAGGTGCTCATGTGGTGGCGATGAAACATCATGCGAGGCTTGAATGAAGTTCAGTATGACACCCACCCACGAGCTCTTAAGGGATACATCTTGACCTTTCCATCCCTTTTATAGATGAAACAGGCACCCTTTCCGGCACATATTCCCTTGTTACAAAGCGGGGAGAGATATACATTATGCTGCAAGGCATCATATAATTCCCAGTGGAACTGTAAATAATTAGGACTCATATACCCGATGGCAAGTTCGACATTATTTTTCAACTCCTTCATTGATGTTTCGTTGATGTATAAATGAAAGGATCCAAGGATTATATTTTAATTCGGTTCTGGGTTGTTCGACACAAATGTCACGAACGTCATGGAAACAACGTTATTAATGGAGCTGTTGGTGTTATTTTGCCTGAACGGATATTGCTCAAAATAATCGAGAACATTTTATACTTTGAGGGGAACCTCTGCAGTCTCCACATTGATGGCAAAGGTGTAAATGTAATTTTAAAAAAACGTTACTCATGTAACTCAACTTTGATGCAAATGTGGACCACGGTTAACCTTCTTTTCAAGTGTTACTCTAAAAACTAAATGGAAAAAAAAATGTACCGGTGTCTGCTGAACTGAGGTCTATCTTTTCAAACTTTTGTGCGATTTTACAGTTTTTGTCCTCCTGATGGACCATTTATTGACATAAAATCTCACAGTGACCGCAACAGTAAATGTACACTTCCATTAAGTGCCACTTTCACAGACACAATTTAGCCTATTTGGACAATCTGAGCAGATTGCAAACACAATTGCTATCTTCATTGATGCAGAATGCTAATCAGGGCTAATATTGACAGTAGGAACGCACTGATGCAGAAACAAGATGAACAAACACAGCCACTGGTGTATTGGGAGTCTCGGTCTGTCCGTCTGCCTTTCTATCTGTCTCGTCATTGTCATGCATTTCAAAATGAGTTGACGTGTTTTATTTTTGTTGTTGGCTTCTCAATTGCAATCAGGGACTGAAAAATCTCGAATAGAGAACACATAACTGCACCCTCTCTGGTCTATCGCGATTTAAAAGTGAGATCTTAACACTGTCTTGAAAGGCAAATTTAAGAGCCTGCATGAAGGGTATTACGTCCCAAAAATTCCCTCTTCCAATGGCAGTTCAGTGGGAACAAACATAGTTACATCCTATGCAAAATTTCAGCTTCGTGGAGTTATTTTTCACTGTTTTGTTTGGTGTCCATTTGTCCAACAGTCCAAAATCGTCCAAAGTGTCCGAAATTTCCAATCTTGGGATAATTACTGCATGGGGGTTAAAGCCACGTCCTTAAAACAAACAAAGTTGGACAGGTTTGATTTGAGGGATTAAAAAGATTTAAATGAACATGTGAATGCCCGCAAAGCTATATCATAGCGTGCATTCATTTTTTTGGACCAGCCATTGTTGAACGACACAGTACTCAAATATACACTATATCATTTGGTTAAACTCGACCAACAGGCTACGGAAGTGTCAGACCTGCTGTGCTGTGATTTGCCAGTCTGCAATTCAGGGGTGTTGCTTTGTAAAGGTTGAGTGGGTGCCAGCCAATCGCAGGGCATACAGAGATAAACAATCATTCGTGCTCACAATCACACCTAAGGACAATTTAGAGCATTCAATTCAGTTACCGTGCATGTTTTTGGAATGTGAGTACCCGGAGAAAACCCACTCAGGCACGTTGAGAAGATGCAAACTTTACACAGGAAGGCCGGGGCCGGATTCGAACCCACAACCTTTGCAGTGTTTGGTCGACATGTTAACCAGTCGACTGCCCTGCCACCCAACTGATTTTTAAATTGGTCAAAAATTGCGGCTTCAGAAGTCAAAATAAGCTATATTCCAATTGTATCTTTTACACTTAACGGGAACCATGAACATTTTCATCACCCGAGCTGAGTTTTTGATTATGGAAACACTCTGTTTTTGTTTTGCATAATTATTATAAAAGCAAAACATTTTCATTTGCAAGGTAAACATATGCAGCCGCAATAGATTAAATGCTATGCTATAAAAGTGAATTAGCCTTGGCTCGTGCGATATGGGCCACAGCAAATGTTCCCCATTCATCTTCCATGCAAACAGTGAAAGAAGTGACACCTTAGCAATGACTCCCCAGTGCCTGTCTTGGAGTTCCAGCACTCGGCCAGCAATCTCTTTTAAATGAACTGTTTGTGTTCCTCTGACACACTCAGTGTTATTTTAATGGTCTGGAAACCACAGAGCAATATCGTAAAGGATTATTATACCTTTAAATCACCTGTGAGAACCAATCAGAGTGCATAGGTATTCCATTAATCATCTTTGCCGGAGTGCGGCTCAAATAAATGCTGAGCTTTAGTCACAGCAAGCAAGTACAGAAAACGCTCAGCTTTGTAGGCTGTGGCTATTTGCTTTCAGAGAGGAGGGGAAAAAAAAAGCGCACAGTGTTACCTTTGCAATCTTTTCTATTTTATGATTGGCGCACAGTAATAGATGGTGAACTATCAGGATTCTCAAAAAGTGCAACCAGGAGGTCAGAGAAGACTACAAACGAAAAAAAATAAAGTTACGTTGAATGGACCATAATTTCAGTAACAAACTTTTCAAAGCTACTTTAAAATAGTTACTGTACTTGAGTCCTTGCAATAAATGGAATTCGACACTCCAAAGATGTCATTAACAACACAGCCAAATTTGAATGACTTAATATTTGTATCTAAAATGAGGCTCCAAAACAGTGAAAAATATGACGACGTGTCCACTCTCGGATGCGATGGCTGTTTCTGTCGAATTCACTGAAATTATCCCCGTTCAACTGTCAACTGGACTAAAATCGTCTCATGCATACATATACTGGTCATGTTGAGAGTTCAAATCTTCCGTGGCTAAAATCGATGCAACATGGTCGTTGGAGGATGGGGGCTTCCACTGCGCAACGAGGCGCTCTAAGGCCCCGGTCCATGCACAAGTTATCCTGTAGCTAGTTAGCTAGCTACATGGAAGCACTCAAGTTTTATAAAGTGGGGGAGTGAGACTTCATGCCTAAGCGCCACTAGGCACAGTTTTCATCATTACATCATTCTTGATTTTGTTTCGGAAGCCATTGGACATACTCATCAGGGGCGGGAATTTCCAGAACAGACGGTGTACTGTATTTCCGGCCTGGTCCTGTCCATCTTGGCCGCTAGCAGCCTCCGTCGTTGACAATTCCCAGACCGAAATTTGGTCCCAGCATGTCCCTGCTCGTTATAAACATGGTGTTGAAAACTATGCTTCGGTTGGTTATTTCGCTACATGCTTTGAACATTAGAGAATGTGAAAATAATAAAATAATCATGAAGTGGAGGTCAAGGCACTTCACTGGACAGCTATTCGTTATCAAACGAAGGAGGCTTATTTGCTGAATGATTAAAAAAAAAACAACAACAATGTAACAATCTCACCACTGTAGTATTTATCATCATAGCAGTTGGAGAAAATAGATGAAAGACTGTTACTCATCCAAGCACGGTGACTCAATCGATACATCAGCCAACAGAACTCCGTGCCAACGCCTCTTTAATTGCCTGTTCTCCGTGAATGATTCAGGTTCCGCTGAAGCCTTTAATGAGGTGTTGAATTTCACTGCAGGGATTGAAACGCGGGCAATTAAAAAGGCAGATGTAGCGCGGCTCAGGTGAACTGCAGGGTGGCTACAAGATAGCATACAACATATTAACATCATCTAAGCCGATGATTGGAACAGAGGTCCCAGATGCGCCACTGCTGGATATATAGGAGGTCTAGCAGCACAATAAAGAACTGAAATTACCCAGGGAACGTGTATTGCTCGTATTAAATGTACTACCATTGCTTCTAACATGAGTAAATACAACATTTGTTTGTCCAGTGTGGTGTTTACATGCATAAACCTAAACTTCCCATCATTTTTTGCTGTTGTTAACGAAACAGCTGTCGTAAAATGTAAGACAGTACAGTATACGTCATTAATTTGGGTAACTATTACTCATCACCACACTGCGAAACACAAACAAAAAGGAAACAACATGAGTAAAAGCGCAGCAAACGTAATCGTTTTTACACAACGAGCCTTGTTTACGTTGGTTCATTCGGGTTAATGGTGCAAAAGTGTCTATTATCAACTAATCACAATTTGCTCCCCTTTAAGCGCGGATGGATCGCTGAGTCGGGATTGAAGCAGTAAGCAGTGAATTCTAATTAAGGCAATTGAGTGTTGTGTGAAACACTTACCAACGGGCTAATGGCCTCTGCGCTAACATCCATTTACAAGCTAATAGCCTATCGTGGGGCAGCACAATAGGGCAGGAGGATAGCGCGTTAGCCTCATCGTAAAGGGAGTGGCAGAATCTAAATCTATATCGATAGTTTCAAAAGCAATTTTGATTTCTATACATATATTTTTTTAAGAAAACTATCATTCAATAAAGAGAAAGGGAATGTTTTGTTTTGTTTTTTTAAATATAAACAAGCTAGGCAGCCAAGACACAACCTATGAACTGAAGACAAACGACTGTTGGAAATAAATTGATACCATTTCGTGCAAGTTGTAAATGCTCAGTGGTTTCCAAAGTGCTTAGGCCAGCAAAAAACACCACTGAGTGAAATAAATCAGTGGCTTCTGTCTCTGTTTACAGAGTACAGAACTGTATATGGTACAATTACTCAGTTTTTTTTTCTTATCCAATTCTGGTGTTTTCTTTTAAGGACGGTAAATACGTTTCTTTTCACACAACTTGTCTTTTTCTGCGGCCACTTGTGTGTTGCCTCGCTTAGCTCAGCATAGATGAATCGCGTTTGGCCCATACTGAGCCGCTTTTGACTCCTGTACTTCACTTTCTTTCTCTTTTTTCTCCCGCGTGACAATATATCAATTTTTTGTTGTTGTTCAATCTCTCACTTATCTGTAACCACCTCCTTTCCAAAAATCAGTAGGTCATCTAATAATTTCATATTGACTGAATAGGTCTCTGGAGACTGAAGATAATAGTTTTTTGTTGTTGTTGTTTTCCCTCTTCCTTTATAGTTACTTGTAACACAACTCACTGGTGCATACAAATTTGCCACCAAAGTGTGAAACCCCAAAACAAATCTTCACATTCTCATTGGATGCGGTCAAACGAGGGAGCTAATAATTTCATACTTGTGCAGGATTGAGGGGGGGACAGAATAATACAATCACGCAAGAGTTGTTGACATTCTTCTTCTCTTGCATTATCCACTTGTTTTTTTTCCTCCCTCATTGTCGCAATTTCTAATAGCTGGGGATTAACATTTAATATACTTCGCTGTCGAGGATTAGAGAACAGGTGACACCGTTTTATTTCTGTGTCACTCCGGTGACGTGTGCCCAAATTTCATCCAGGATTACCACAAGAAGATAAAACACAAAATGATAAAAATGATTGCGTTTGATGTAAGCCGCTTTTTATTTTTTTGAGACACAACTGGATTAAATTGATCGCGTGGACTCTCACTCTCTCTGCAGATGATGGTCCGCATCTGCTGTTAATAACTGGAAGAAAAACATCAATTTGCACTGTTTTAAAAGTATAGTTATTACTTGCAAAGTTCACCATAACTGATCCGTGGTACTGGTCACCTTCTAAATTGTTCTGATATCATCCATCCATCCATTGTCTAATCTGTTTATCCTCACGAGGGTCACGGGCGTGCTGGAGTCTATCCCAGCTGTCTTCGGGCAGTTGGCGGGGCACACCCTGAACTGGTCGCTAGCCATTCGCAGGGTACACACAGTCAAACAACCATTCACACTCTCATATACACCTCGGGACAATTTGGAGTGTTCCATTAACCTGCCGTGCATGTTTTTGGAATGTGAGAGGAAACTGGAGTACCTGGAGAAAACCCACATAGGAACAGGGAGAACATGCAAACTCCACAGAGAAAGGCTTGTTTCAGTCAATCGTTTCGTTTTGTTTTTTTACAGAATAAAACATGTAACTCTTGTGATCAACACTTGACCTTCTCAAAGGTGGCCATCAGGACTTTTGGGAGTCTCTCAAATAGCCAGCCCGTTCCCGACCGAAATTGTCGCACATGCCAACCGGTAAAAAAAGTTCCCACTCTCTCCATCTCTCAGGCGCCGAATTGTGCCAGGCCGAATTTTTGGTCCCAGCAGGTCGCTGCCTTCTGTTCTATTTCTCTGATCCGTGTTTTACATTGATTTTCCTTCTCAATCCAATAAGGTCAATGATTGCATATTTCCTGTTTAAATACATTATTATTTTATATTTTTTAAATACAGCCAAACCTCGGTTTTCGAACGTCTCGGTTCTCAACCAATTCGGTTTTCGACCAAAAATGTAGAGTTTTTTATGCCTGGAATACGAACAAATTTCGGTTCTCGAACAAGCTGAGCGCACTTGAAAGCACCATTTGACTCCTCTCGCCTTCCTTACACGAGGAAGTGACGCTTCCTCGGGTAGACAAGGAAGTGAGGCTTCCCCGTGTTGCTTTCAATTGTGAGCAGACGCGTTCAGTAAACATTTTTATTTTAAAAAGGGCGTGTTTTCGGTTTTGGAACAATTTCGGTTTTCAAACAGCCTTCTGGAACGGATTATGGACGAAAACCGAGGTAACTATTAATATTAATAACACACACACACAAATTGTATTATATTTTTCCATTTCCCCCTCCACCCCACGCGGTCGACTTGGATGCAACATTCAATCTCCAACAATCGAACTTAGGACTTTTCAACTGTGAGGGATATCTTTCTTGAAAATGTTGGTCAAGCTCCAAACCATACCACATTTGTAACAGTTTGTGCTGTCTGTTTAACAAGTGGATATTGCCACTTGAATTCAATCAGACGCACAGAGTGAGTGAATTGAATGACAGAGCGTGTTATCATCGCATTCAGTCCGCTTTTGTGGCCACAACGCTCCACAGCCCTCGCAGCTCATCAGACGTGACAGCTCCTGCATGAAAGAAGTAAACACCCTCTTGACATCCTAAGTGGGGGGTTTCACTGCCAGCTATCATATCATAGCAACAGCGCGCCAATCGTGGCCTCCTGAAGGGCAGAGGTTAATTAGGCGGCCTTCAGCGCACGTGGCTGTACAGTAGCGTGTGGAATGTCAGAGCGACCATCCTTGGCCAGGGGATATTTGAACAGCGCCATTTTGCACTCAGCACATGTTGTGATGCAGGTCTGACAGCATACATGCAACAGGAAGTGAGTGTTGTTACCATTACGATTCCCGAATCCAGCTTGTCCAGCATGATATACCGTATTGGCCCGAATGGAAGACGGCCCTGATTATAAGACGACCCCCTCTTTTTCAAGACTCAAGTTTGAAAAAAGACTTTTTGAACACCAAATTAATTTTTATACAGAAAATAATTACATTACATCTGAAACAAATGATTATGAACAATATATTTGAGAGAAAAAGCATGTTATTTTGCCTCATTCAAATCTTAATATCTGAACATTTAAATATGTAAACTAAAGTGCAATCACATTCATCAATAAATGGCTTCTGGTTTTTGAAATGTAAATTACATCAGAACTTCTCCTCAGCTGCCGGTTAACCTGGCCGATCTTCGACCCACTTTTCTCCAGATTGCCGCTACGTTTCTTCATTTTCTGTTATCTCTTCTATTTTTTTCTTCTCTTTTCTTTTTTACCGCTATTTTTATTTTTCTTCTTCGTGCTACCGCTATTTTGATTTTTATTCTTCGTGACAGGGGTTCACTTTGGCCGAGGCAGTCAAGTTCAGCATTCGCTTCAATGATATCTGGTGCCATCTAGCGTTGTGAATGGGTATAATGTCTAGACCCCGAATATAAGACGACCCCCACTTTTTAAATCTTATTTCAATGCAAAAAACACTGTCTTATATTCGGGCTAATACGGTACAGCTACACCAAAGTTCTATTTTTGAAATTACATTTAAACGTTCGGCGAGACAATTTCAAGAGGGCAAAAAACGAATCGCCGATGGCGGTGTTTGCATCTCAATGTCTATTTCAGTCAAAATCCATCGGTTTTCTTTCATAGCAAATGTGGGCTGAGAATCAAGGTCTTTGTTGGCTCATTGTCGTGCCACGAAGGTCGGAAAACGGTGACGGCTTTGCCATCGTCGGAGCTGTCAGACAGTGGTGTGTGGTGCAAACATTATCCTTAAGACACATGTCAACAAAATTGAGTACGCCTGAGTGTCGTCAAAACAAGAAGGCTTCACTACCTAAATGTTCACCTGTGAGCCAGGGTGAAGGGCTAAGAGATTTCGCAAAGGGTTTTCCAACCAATGAGGCAGAACTCAAAAGAGCTTCAAAGGTCAGAGATGCAATACTTCTGGTGCAAACTGGAAAATGTATTTGGAACGCACCAAATCACAACAGCATTGATCTCAAGTCACTTTCAATACTGAGTCTGACTAAATGGGTCTCATCATCCTTGCTGTTGCTGATGGAATTTGTCTCATGTGTCACAAGCGGCCTGGGCTTGAAAAAACAAAAACAAAAAAAACACACCCTAAAAACTGCTCCCCGGGCAATCCAAGCTCCACTGTGTACTTACTGTATTCACTTCTGTGATAGTTTCAATACAGAAAACAAATGTGAAGACTATGCACCAAGTGTGAAATTCAGGACAATAAATTATCCAACTTTTCCCCCAAACTGCAGCACTTTGATCACCTCTGCTGTTGATGATGTGATTCCTGCCAAGCCGAGCCGCCTTGCGTGAGTGTGAGCCTCCTTCATCGCATCTTTTCAAGTTTGGAGACAATCAGAGTTTTGCCGTACATGTCATAACACACCTCTACATTTTTACTTCAGTCCTGTCATGTTTTGGTTGAAAGGCGCGTTATTAGAAACAACGCAATAAAATATTTGAAAGTGTATCATGTCCTACTTTTTTTTTTAAATGCAATGTAGAACAATCTGCTACTTTACACTGGTGCTTTTCTTTTCACTGTATTGAAGAGATCCAAATGTCCGTGGTGATGATCCGACAACTTGGGAATTCTGACGTCTGCCTCAGATCTCTGTGTTTAGTTGCATTTCTCCATGATTTATTCTTTTTACAGTCAAACCTCGGTTTTCGTCCATAATCCATTCCAGAAGGCTGTTCGAAAACCGAAGTTGTTGGAAAACCGAAACCACGCTCTTTTTAAAATAAATGTTTACTGAACACGTCTGCTCACAATGGAAAACAACACGAGGAAGCGTCACTTCCTCGTATAAGGAAGGCGAGAGGAGTCAAATGGTGCATTCAAGTGCGCTCAGTTTGTTTGAGAAACCAAAATTTGTTCATCATCCGAGGCATAAAAAACTCGAAATTTTGGTCGAAAACCGAATTGGTCGAGAACCATGACGTTCGAAAACCGAGGTTTGATTGTATTTAGTTTTGAACTCCAGTTTCACTTAAGCAACAATACAACTTATATTGTTTCATATTTTTTGAAATTTACACATTAAGGCCGGCACCCTGCCGCACTATTTGCAGAAAGTTGCAACCTTATGCACAGGTTGCACAAAGTAACATTGTGCTTCACGATAGGAAAAGAAAAATAATGTTGGTGGAACATAAATTGTGCAACAAACAAACGCTTCGCAAAGGTGAAATGCAAAGGTAGCCTACATAAATGCTAAATACAACTGAACTGGACTCGGAAATTGACCGCATGGTACTTGAAAATGAAAAATGATGAGTATAAATGAAAAGTAAAAAGATGCACTGTGCTGGATTAAAAAAATATATATATGCATAGTTCCTATCTCTGCTCTAATGTTTGGCCTGCATGACATGTTTAAAAGGTTGCCTGTTGTATTTTGTACGACTCTAACTGGTGGCACTCGCAGCACACTTTACAGATTCAGAATCACTGATTTTGACTATTTGCATTGAAGGACCATCTGGCGTCATCAAAATGCTCAGCAGGCATCAAGACTGATATGTTAATTGATCATGTGATGACTATTCATACAGGGAAAAGATATGTACGCATGGAAAAGGAATTTTTATGAGGCAATCAAAATGTAAAATCGCGTTACAAGTTACATCAAGGATGTTAATGTTGGCTGGTTTAACCGAGACGCAATGGGATGAATGTAACTATAATTCAGTCTGAATCACAATTAGGATTGACCTTCTCGACTTCTGACCTCTTCGAGTGTCATGTCAAAATGGCGAAAAGTGAGTTATTCATTATGAATGTTAAATCTATTGAATAGTTCATGAGATCAAGGGTTAAAAAAAAAAAAGTGAGCCTTTCCGAACTTTAAGCCACGCACACCCCTTTCAACAGAACGCCTTTTTTTCTCCCCAAAAAGAAAAATACAAAGATGATGACAGCCAATGAACCATCAAATTAACCAGAAGCACCACTTCAAATTCCATTTTATTGCCACAAAGTTATGCACATCTGGTAGTGGATATTAGCTGCTTTGATTATGCACCATTGAATATGTTTAAATGCGTTTTGATCAAGGAGTTAGTCAAAAAATAAAACAAAATTGTCGCATCGTAGATCATATCTAGCCTTTATTTTGTGGAAGAAAAAAAAAATCACACTTGTGAAATTATTATACAAATCACTAGCTGTACTGCATACCTTGACAGGATATATTTTTTTAAAATTGCAGTTCCCCATGGAAACAATATCTTCAGTTTGGTGATCACCTGACGCAAATTTACCTTGATGCATCCCAACTTTGACTGTCGGTGCTTGTCAACATAGCGCCCAAATGATTCCAACCTTTTATCCTCCACTGCTGCCTTTGCTCTCTGTATCAAAACAGACAGCTGGAGGTGCGTGTATTCTTACGTATTGATCGATTCCTTTTTAATGGCCCCCCCCCCACGCTTGCCTGAGCAGGAACCGTCGCATGTAGGTTCCGCCGGGACAAATGATGCTGTCAGGCCTCGTTGCCACTCTGGCGCTACTTAAAAGCAAAGTAGACAACCTTGGAAGCGTGTTGAGCGTATCCCCGCGGGATATACGGCCTTGTAGATAGCCTATGTCCTTGTCTTTCACAAATGTCATAACCTTTTGGTCTCACTCAGCTTCTTTCACATCTGGCGCTATCGAACAAAGACATGAAAATGCTTCTTTTGTCCCTATGTACAAAAGGAGCAGTCATTCACGAATTGCATTTTCTCACGGCATGTTAATGTGGTAAAAACAATCAATCAATTAAATACGTTTCTTATATAATGTAGGTTTAAAAAACTGCTACGCGGGGGCTTTCTGTTCAAGCTGATAAGGCTAATTAGGACTTTTGTTTTTAAGTTTTGGAGTGGGCCACGGTTCTGCATCCCACTTGAATTGATTTGCCCTTCCATTGAGCAGCAGCTGAATCCCATCTCGCAAAACAATCAGTAGTAAGCTGAGGTCCGTTAATGTGAAATGTTCACAAATAGGACCTTGACCCCAAAGCAGAAAGTCAAGGAAAAGATGTTTGTGTCCAAAACATTTTTCTCCACAGAAATTCTGTTCCTATTTTCGCTGTACATTTATTTGTGTCTTTGCATGTCTTAAAAAGGAAAGTACAGTCAGACCTCGGTTTTCGAACGTCTCGGTTCTCGACCAATTCGGTTTTCGACCAAAAATTTCAGGTTTTTTATGCCTCGGATGACGAACAAATTTCGGTTCTCGAACAAACTGAGCGCACTTGAACACACCATTTGACTCCTCCTTCCTTACATGAGGAAGTGACGCTTCCTCGTGTTGCTTTCCATTGTGAGCGGACATTTTTATTTTAAAAAGAGCGTGGTTTCGGATTTCGAACAATTTCGGTTTTCCAACAGCCTTCTGGTACGGATTATGGACGAAAACCGAGGTTTGACTGGAGTTGTAATGCGCCGCGGGCCACTGAAAAGTGGATGGTGGGCCGCAAGTAGCTTCCAGGCTGTAGTTTGGACACCGCTTGTGTATCGATATTCAGTATATACACACACAGTGTGTATCAGCAGTCTCTTATGCAAGAAACAAACAGTAAATATGTGGCTGCATGTTCTCGCTGCATGACAGACAGCATGTGGATTCCGGTCACAAAATGTCAGCAGGGCATAGGAAGCGACATACATCAATCATATTTCTAACCCTTTTTCTTTCCAGAAGCATTTGCAGGCCATTCCTCTTGTCTCCTGACCCACTCATTTCCTCATTGTGATTAAGTCGATGTCGCTAATGAAGGTCTCAGACACTTAAAGGCCAGTCGGAACTCAGTCAGCTGAGATAGCGAGCAATTATTTGCCCCGGATTCAGAAAGATATCGAGTGAGAACTGGCCAGCCAGAAGATGAAGGTTAGGACGTTTTGGGAGCTCAGCTGGAAAGCCACGCTCTAATTCAGTATTTGAAACTCTGAGAAAAATTGAGTCGTGCTTTTTCTCCTCGAGTGTACCAAAACACCGAACGCGCCTGTAGTTCCTCCGTGCCTTTGACCGATAAACTTTTTGACTTTGTCAAAGATTGCATGATATTATCAGTCTTTTATTTTATGGTCTACTGTCTCACCCTAGTCAATTTTGTGTTTGAGTTCAAAAAGTCCCTGCAAGGGGCTCGTGGGGTCAAGTTCATACTTTTCTCACATTTTCACCTCCATCCATCCATTTTCCCACCACTTTCACCCCGGTTGACTGAAGGCAAAAAGGGGCATTGGTAACATTTAATAAGGAAGCATTCATAAACGTAGCTGTACTTCTACTTCTGCAGAGTCTAAGTACAGTGTTTTTATCACATCCGGTGGTGTCCCAATACGTTAGTGTACATTGTGTAGCTTCACTGGTGGACAGTTAAAAGCTGCAGCCCAATGCGTCTCTTCTACGCCTGCTGAAAAACCAACTTAATGAGATCACTGGCAACCAATTCGGCACGGGTCAACTCTCCCTGAGAACAATTCATTTTTAATTGGTCTCAAATCTAATCCATTTCAGATTGTCAGCCCCTGCATTCTTCACATCGCCTGCCACTGTTCTATGTGATGTTGTCCGGGTACAGTAACTCTTATTTCCACAGTAGCGCCCACCGCCACCCTCTACCAGAGATATTCACAATTAACAAACCTCGAAAAATAATACTTCTTAGTTCTTATCTTTTGTTCACAGCATGAAAGACAAAACCATTTATAAGGGTCATCGGCCCGCAGAGCCAAAGGGGGAGAGCGACGCTAATGTTGACATCACAAGCTAAGTCATTCTAAAATCAAGCATGGAGCGCGTTCGACAAACCACAAATTATTGTATGAAAATCTGTGAAATCTACCAATAGCGCAATATACCGTACAGGCCCCGTCGACCGTGGTGGGGGTCGACGGGGCCTGTGTCTGGGCTATGCTGTGACCGTCCTGTCGCTTTTCCGTCTGCCCGTGGGGGGACTGCTGCGGTGCTCGGTGGCGGGGCTTCTTGGTTTGCCTTCCGGTGGTCGGGCTCCCCGCCTGCGCTGCACCGCTTCCCGGGCGTCGCTCCTCGTCCTTCCCGGAGTTGCATCCGCCACGGATCTCGTCGGGGCTTCCACCTCGATGGCTCCAGGGGCATCACCTCCTTTTGGTCGTCCTCCCGCTGGCCACGCAGAGACAACGGCAGGAAACGACGGCCGATCCGCGGACCACTGCGTGTTGGCCGGCCTGGTTGGGTCGGCTAGTGCTCCTCGCGACGGCGATGTTGCCGGCGTCAACTTTTAAAATCGCTATTTAAATCGCATAATCAGTTTAAATGCATTTCTCCTTTTGATTATTTATATAATAATTATAATAAATATATTATTTCAAACTTGAGTCTTATAATCAGGGCCGTCTTATATTCGGGCCAATACGGTAAAAGAGTGTAATACGTGTACTTTAACGTTTACACAAATATATGGCAGCTAGTTAGACCCTGTGCAAGGATCTAATACTGTATATAAGTTGTCACTCAGTGCTTGTTTTCGTAAAAACTTCAGAATCAGAATCATCATCAGAATCATCTTTATTGGCCAAGTATGTAGAACACACAAGGAATTTGACTCATCATCAACAAATGGACACATATCCGCCAATCACAGAAGATCCAAATCAAAGTCCTTTGTTCACAAAAAGCTGCTTGATACCAAAACAGGAGTCTTATCCAGCCTATGAGAATTGGAACAAAGTAGAAACATACCAACATATAAACAACGCCTCTGCTCAGACAACCCCCGGGGGGCCTCAAATGATCAAAGAGTGTGCAGAACACATCCTAAATTCATTTGTACGATTGAAATTAAGAGCATGCTTAAGTACAATAAAATCCATATTTATCAAAACGTGCGGATATTCCAACTCCATATCGTTCATCTGGGGTGTTTGAGTACTACTTCATAGTATGAGTATATTCATCAGTCCCTAGCAATGGTCGACAAATATAGTCCACTTCGTTTGAACTCCATTCGTGTCTGCTTTAGCCACACGCTTCCTTTTATTTTCTTCGACTTTACCGGTGTTCTTCTCATCCTCCGTCTACTTTAGCTGACGAGCTGTGCCTCCCGCTTCGGTTCCATCAAAGTGTCACTTCTAATTTGGTGTTTGTGCTGACTCCATCCCTGCTAGCAATCAGTGAAGAAGACATCCATTACTCCTCGCTGTGAAAGCTCTTTCAGATTCCCACTGGACTTTAATGACACCTGACAGAACACAGGTTTACTACTTAGCAAACTGCCCTCCCCCAAATCCCACGGAGACAGCCGACGGGGCCGGTTTGGAGACTACATCCTGACTTGGTGTACAAACACCACACAGGGGGAAAGCAAAGCAAGTGATCTGTGATCAGAGAGTTCGGATTCTGGCCAAGAAAAAATACATTTTGTTGAAAAAGATTTTTGGGGTTACACAAGTCATGGATACTTATTGATTTTTTCTTGTGCTGTGGACCTTATTTGATTATTTGCAGTATATCAAATACATGAATGGAAAATGCTACATTGACAAAAAAATATATACAGTCAAACCTCGGTTTTCGGACGTCTCGCTTTTCGACCAAAAATGTCAAGTTTTTTATGCCTCGGATGACGAACAAATTTTGGTTCTGGAACAAACTGAATGCACCATTTGACTCCTCTCGCCTTCCTACACGAGGAAGTGACGCTTCCTCGTGTTGCTTTCCATTGTGAGCAGACGTGTTCAGTAAACATTTTTATTTTAAAAAGAGCGTGGTTTCGGTTTTCGAACAATTTCGGTTTTGGAACAGCCTTTTGGAACGGATTATGGACGAAAACCGAGATTTGACTGTATATTAAAGTGAATAATGTAAATGTAACTTTTCTGGGCTTAAATTGTACAGTTGTAAAGCTTAAACTGTTAATTTATTAATTCAGATTTTAACATTGTCATCTGCCATACAATTATGAATAGACGTTAACCAATTATACAGTAAAACTAAATAAGAAGTACTAAATAAAAGTAAATACAACAATGTTATCATTTACTCACCTTGTGAAAACAGCTTGTCAAGAAATTAGTCTTTTATACTTTCAGTTACAATATACTGATATTAAGTGAATTCATTATGCGTAAATGCAGCCAAGCATCATGTCGTTTTAAAACATTACATTACATTACATTTCCTCATCGCCGTTAATGTTAAACTTTTCTGTTAGCATCTCAAAAACCTAAAAGAGACAAACAAGAAGCAAAACATAATGGTTGAGTCACAAAACTCCACATTTTGAGCCGCATTGAGAAGCATACTCAAAAATGAAGCATATTTATCCAAAATATTTTGGTCCGCCTCCAAAATGTTCCACTTTCGAAACCTTCCACTATGGGCGTTTCTACCGCATTTCCAAAATATTGATTACAGACCACAGAAATGATCTATGAGGCTCACTGCTTTGTGAGCCAAAAGTGCAAAGGCTTTTCACTTCGAAAACTTACTTGTGTTTGCTCTTCATCTTAAGGCAATCCAAGTGTTGCTTGTCACATCGCTCGCTGCAGCCCCCGGGCCATTTGTGACCTGCATAGACAAAGTAAACAAACAATGTGGCATTGCTGAAGGAAGCCTGACTTTTTTTTTTTTGTGCCCAAGGCGGCCCGAATCAACTTGCCGCGCGCAAGACACCCCACCACTCGATGTCCAAGGTGGCACAGAGACAAAAAGGTTCATCACTGACTCAATTACCAGTAGCTTTAAATGGATAAAAAGGAATGCCAAATATGATCCAATCATCATTATTGCGATGTGCTTAAAGTGAAGTCATAATTCTTCAATTACTGCGAGTCAAAAGAAACTTATAAATGTGCAGAAACACATATCACATAATTTGGAAAGAGCTAGTGTTGGATAAGAGATAATAATTGTTTAAAATGGAGTAATAAGATGGCAAGGGTCCTCACCACTTCCTTGCTTGCAAACTTTTAAGTCTTTTGATTTACTTCTAGTTTTTCATCTTATGCAAATTGCCTTTTAAAACTGCTCACTTAATTAAGTACGCCGCGATGGAAGGCAAATTTAATGTATGCCTTTCTTTGCATCTGTAAATCACATTGTATGAGCTGAGCCGGCAATACCAATGCTAATCCGTTTATTGTTGTGACGGTATTTCATCTACGCTGACCTGCAAAGTATTGTATACTTTATGGAAATCGAAATGTAAATAAATATGCACCAAATGTGTATTTCTATGACCGATGATTCCATATTTTATACATGAAAGCAGCTCAAAGAAATGATGCCCTCTTTTCTAGTGATGATGTACAGAAGTAATTCTTATCCAAGGACACAGATGACAGTTTCAGGTTTAGGAGGAGGACAGACAGGTTGTCTTTTAGCAAAGTTGTGGCATTGCATTGGTATGTCTTGAGACAGTCAATCAATCAGAGGAGTTATTCTAAATAAAGCATTTGCAGTCAAACCTCGGTTTTCGTCCATAATCCGTTCCAGAAGGCTGTTCGAAAACCGAAATTGTTCGAAACCACGCTCTTTTTAAAATAAAAATGTTTACTGAACACATCGTGGAAAGCAACACGAGGAAGCGTCACTTCCTCTAAGGAAGGCGAGAGGAGTCAAATGGTGCATTCAAGTGTGCTCAGTTTGTTCGAGAACCGAAATTTGTTCGTCATCCGAGGCATAAAAAAGTTGACATTTTGGGTCGAAAATCGAATTGGACGAGAACCGAGACGTCCCGAAAACCAAGGTTTGACTATACTTCCCATGCCTGTGATTTCTCCCCTCTGACCAAAATCAGCAAAATTTAGGTGATCTGATGGCTACCCAGGATTATCTTGACAGATTATCTTGTGGTGTGAGGTGTGTTAATGATTTCTTCATACCTGTTAAAAAAAACCCAGTAAATGCAGACAATCGATTGTCTGTTAAAAAAAAAAAAATCTATATACTCAACGAAAAATTCTGTCATGTGGGATCAGCACCAAGGATGACCGAAGCGACGGAGCCCATGGCTGTCGAGTGGAACCGAATAGAAGTCAAGAAGTGAACGGAGTGAATACAGCGCATACATAACAAAGGCAACTGGCAACAGTGCGACGGACAACAGAAACTGTTGAATGTTTCATCAGCAGATGGAAAGAAATTGTCAGATAACAGCTCGTCTAACCCCTTTGTATTTTGGATGCCCTGTGGCACAAGGCGAGATCTTGTCAGATCGGTTGCTACATCATCTTCTGTTTCAACATGTAGACTTCTGCTGTGGGGGACAACATTCTGGATTGTCAGCGGAGATCTCTGTATATGTGTGTGCTGTGAATAATAACAACCCGCATTATCATTACACTAAATTCTTATCCAGTCTGACTTTAAAGCAGTTTTGTTGTGGTCACCTAAACCGCACGTTTGATTTAAATTTGGAACATTGCTGACTGCAATGTCAGGTTTCCGAAAAAGTTGCGGACAGAATTGGCACTCCACAATCATAGACACAGATAAGAAGTTTTGACAAATATTTATATACTAACAAACGCAAAACTGACCAAGTACAACAAAGGACGCTGGTAGCCAAGAACCAGGAAAAGGCGAAAACAAACAGAAAACACTTGCAAAAGGCAAGGAACTAGAAAACGTAAATTGCTTGTCAAATCATAAGATCCGATGCACAAGAATACACAACAACAAAATACAAGAAAAATACTATGAACCAACATGATGATTGTTTTTGGGGGTGCGGTATCAAGAACATCTAGAAAAATTAAAGCACTTGGAGTCATGAGTAAGGCTTAAATATCCACCAGCCAGTTGTTCGGCTTAGCATGGCTTCTTAAAGGCAGCTAGGTTACGAGGATGATTAGTGTCAGGTGTCGCTCGTTAGGGAACGCCCACTCTCCAGCTGGAGACTAAAAACAAACATGACCGGATCATGACATGCTACCAAGCAGCATAGCTTTTCTATCGCCTCGGTGGCGTGAACATGACGTATTTTTACAAATAAAAACTGTGGCGAGGAGGAAGAGATGTGGGAGTGTGAGCTTGAGAAACCGCGGGGCACCGGTGACCTTTTCTGTCCGCGAGAGGCACAGTTGAAGTTTGTGTGAGCTGATGAGATGTCAGCCGCAGCTCATCTGATGACACTTCTCACTTGTGGCTCACATTTGCTTTTCTCAGGGCCAGCAGGTCCTATAATTGAGGTGACGCCATGTGGAATGTGCAGAATTCTTGCGGGACCAAAAAAATATCCATGTGGAGCATTGTGTGGATATATAGAAAACTTTGGTCAGGGTTTAACAAACATGGCTTAGTGTATATCCAGTATCTAATCTGAAAAGAAAAAGTGGAATAGGCTGCGGTATATCTATATCACATATTTCAAGTGGCATTATCATTTTCGTAGTTAGCTAAACAAATAGCTTGCTGCTCCCAAATGTGCCAAGAAATGTAACAGAAAAAGTCATATTTAGACATTATTCATTCATTCATTTTCCGAACCGCTTCATCCTCACTAAGCCTATCCAGCAGTCTTCGGGCAGTAGGCATTTGGTTGCCAGCCAATCGCAGGGCACACAGAGACGAACAACCATGCTCATCACACCTAGGGACAATTTAGAGTGCAACGAGCCTGCCAGCATGTTTTTGGAATGTGGGAGTCCTCCACCAGGGAGGCCGGAGCTGGGATCCCCGGTACCTCTGCACTGTGAAACCGACGTGCTAACCACTGGGCTACCGGGCCGCCCCATATTTAGACATTAAGTCTTTAAATCCATACATTCGTTGCCTGGATTTCATAGAGATGAGTCCACCACCATCCCACCCACCCCTGCCAGAAAAAGCATGCTAGCTATAAGATATGTAACATTGCCATTTAGAGAACTACAGCTTGCTCAGATAGTTCAATGCCAGCGGGCTTCCGTCCTTATGCAGTATTTAAAAAGGGCAAGCTGAGCACATTTGAAATGTTAATCAGGTTTGCCCTCATGTGTATAATTTATATTTAATTGTCACTTATTTGTGGGTACAAGTATAAATTACATTTGGCACACAGCAGAACCATCTCGATGGAGAGAGGGGGGGGGGGAGAAAGGTGCTACCATGCAGGAGATTATGGATTCATTCTGGAAATGGGTCCAGGAAACCAGGACAGTACAGTGACATGACATTAATAGTGTTATTGTTGGGGGGGGGGGGGGGGGTTATTTTTAGACAGCTGATACTCACTAGATTGTGCAGGTATATGTATAATTGTTGTCGCCTGTGAGTGTACTCTCTGAATTAAAAGAGACATGACATTTTATTTGAGTCTATTCAGTGCCTGACTAGTTTGACATTGAACCACCAAGTCGATTTTCTGTTATCTGTGAAAAAATTGTGAAAGTTAGGGGAGGTCACCAAGCCGAGAGTCACTTCTATAGTACGTGGTTAAATTAGCCAGTGGTTGCTTCACACAAATACCATTCATTTGAAGTCTGGATATGGAAAGGGTGACCATTTCCGACCTTGGAGGGAGTCTCAGAGTCTCCAACAGCAACATACACACTTTTTTTTGTGGATAATAATCACTCGAGAGCTCAGAAAAGTCATTAAATATAACAACAAAGTACCAGGCTCCAAAATTAAGCCTTTAAAGGTAGTGGCCATGTCACAAGCCATATATTCATATACAGTCAAACCTCGGTTTTCGTCCATAATCCGTTCCAGAAGGCTGTTTGAAAACGGAAACCACGCTCTTTTCAAAATAAAAATGTTTACTGAACACGTCTGCTCACAATGGAAAGCAACACGAGGAAGCGTCACTTCCTCGTGTAAGGAAGGCGAGAGGAGTCAAATGGTGCATTCAAGTTTGTTCGAGAACCGAAATTTGTTCGTCATCCGAGGCATAAAAAACTCAAAATGTTTGGTCGAAAACCGAATTGGTCGAGAACCGAGACGTTCGAAAAGCGAGGTTTGACTGTATGTTCAATTTTAGTGATGGTTTCATTTGCAACACATTGACTAGAAAAAATATATATATATAATGCTGTAATGAGTTTATCAATTACAAAAATATTCAAATACTTAGTTCAAACTGACCGATCATCCTGTTTCTGCCAGGTAGCGGCCATGCGCTAATAATGTCGAACACCGAGTATGGTAACTAAATTTGCAACACTGAGTAGCCTTCACTCGGTCACATGCGCTGTCGTCCTGGTAACAAAATCTGTGCTCATCAGTTGCATGAGACAGGATCGCACAAGGCAGTGATTTGAACCAGAGTGAAAAATAGATATTAACCCTTTCATGCACCCTGTAACCTGATAACATGATAAGCGTTTCACTTTAGTAACCGCTGTCCCTGAAAGGGTTAAGTGTGCTTTCTTTTTTCTTTTTACTTTTGCATTTGACAGAATGGCAGAGAGTTTATTTTTAATACATCTGGGAATTGTTTAATATAGTGATGAAATTGCATATTTCTCTTATCAGTACTATGGCAGGTTGAACAATGACATTGCTTACTGTCCTGCAAATTCCTGTCTGGGAGCCCAACTTTCTTTCTTTTTGACAGAAAAAAAACCCAAAACAACTTTTTCTTAGGTCGCAAGTCATCAGTGTCACTTCTCCTTCTGCCGCTCCCAATCAAAATCAAACGGAGGCGTGACTTGATTACCAAGGTGTCTGCTATCACAGCACTTGCTTGCAATCAGAGAAATCTTGTGCACGTGCGCCCTCTCCCTTCCTCTTTCGACATCCTTCCTTCTTTTCTTCCCCTCCACAGCTTCTCTGTTCTCTCCCCAGTCGGGATTATTTACCAGCACATCCAGCAGACTGAAGCGGCGCAGCTCCCCTGCCCCGGGAATGCCCGCAGCCAAGCAGCAATCAAAGCAAAGCGCCATCTCTCTTCCACCTGTTCCCATGGGTGCTGCGGAGGCAGTGCAGTGGGGATGAGATGGGAGAGGTGGTGCTTAGGGAGGGGAGCGAGACGGAGGAAGCGGGGATGGAGAGTGTGAAGAAAAGACTTTGTGAGAGAAATAAACAGTGGATCAGAGGATTGGAGATGGTCTGTGGGGTGATGACTGGGGGTTAAAAATGAAGGATGACAGTAGCTGTAAAAAAGTTGACTAGACAGGTGACAAAGTCCATGGATGTTACACGCAAAGAAGCAAGAAAAAGAAAGATGGTGGAAAAGCTACACTGTCCTCGCCACCATGACGAATATGACTGAGTGAGGACCGTGAGACGTTGCAAGGTCTGCCAGTGTGCTTCTATTATCCATTTTCTATACACCACTTATGCTGTTCAGCATCATGGATGAGCTGTAGCCTATGACAACTGAACCAGGTCCTATGTGGGCACACCCCCATGAAAAAATGTGGCCCCCTTCATCATTTAAGTGGTCCATCTCTGAAGCAGACTCACAATTAAAGCAACAAGACTCCAGTGTCACCAGATGTCTGCTCTCTCTTCTCTTCTACAATATACACACATAGCATTAGAAATGAAATCTTTATCCTTTTTAAAGTTTGTATCCATTAAACGACTTTTAATCGATGCTACAGTGTACTAATGACATGCTATGTTACATAACTGGATGTAGAGTAAGATGAGTAAAACCCCACCTCACATCACATCACATAGCGTAACTTAAGATAGCATAGCATAGTAGCATTAGCGTCATGTATTTCCCACATGACGTAACGTCTTTTAACACATGATGCAAAATATTTAACACACAAGAGGTTATTAAGCCCCCACGGAGGAAGTGATTGATACCATACAGTGAGAAAATGTTTTAATCATATATAATTGCACATGAGTTATATACTGCAATGCAGAGCTAACATTGTTTCATATTTCAAGTGCATCAACAGCTAGAATTCGATCCTCTTCTAGAGATGGGAGAAAATACAGCGACAGAGGATAATGTCAGTGTTAACAGCTGGCTCTGCGAATAAGCAAGTGTTTGATTCTGAAAGAACCTCGTTCTATTCAATTATGTTCTATTCCTGGGAACTAAAATGCTGTCCTAATGCTCCGATTTCCCTTACGGAATTCGCACAGTTTCATTCGCACATCTGTGTGAATATTTGACAAATTTAAAGTGGTCGCATCCTTTGAAAACGAACTGCTTTGTAGCGCCCCCAAGCAACAGGCTCTCCTGCCTATTAGCCACAGTCAATCTCGCAATTATACCATGATGAAGTTAGTCTGTCTTTATTGTCCATTAAGGTAATTATCACATGCAGTAATTGCCTTTTAAAATAATGGGCACCCAAAATATCCAGTAGCTGAATTCTGATTGGCGCTAAAACTAAATTAGACCCATGATGTTGAAGATGACTGTTAAAACTACGTCGGGGAGTCATTAAATCACAGGAAAACACTTGCTGGGATCATTAAATGTTCAAGAAACACAATTCCCACACCTTTGTTTTGAAACTGCATGAACAAGGCTATAAAGCGGATAAATCTGTAAACAAAATCTACATCCAACTACAATAGCACTTAGTAGAGTGCAGACCTATGCCACATCTGAACTGTTCACAAAAATGAAAATGAGACAGTAGGCAACCGTGAGACTGATTGTGGTTGCCATAGACAGTTGCCACGAATTGTAACGATTTCTTTCTTAGCCTGCACTGAAGAAAATGTTGTGTTGAATGTACTCAATTTTATTTCGTCAAGTGGATACATTTTGTAAGTAGAATATATATCTACTTGGAAAAAATGTATCTGGATCCAAGTAGATGACCCACAGTGGGGTCAAGTCGGTTTGGAAGTTGTAATGTGAAAGCGCTGGTTCCCATTTTAGCTGGGAGATTTTTACTTTGTACGATGTCTGTCCCCTTTCCCGCTCTCTCTGTATTTATTTCGGGAAAAACGTATTTTACGTTTTTATTTATGCTCACTCCCCAGTGCTCTCTTGGTTAAATAAATACCTTGTTAAATCCATAGTTTGTTGGTTGTGTGCTTTGGGGTCCTCATTTGGTAATATTTGCACGCATAATGGGCAAAGGTAGCAAAGACAACTAATGTTGTGGCCAAATGAGTTAGAGAAAAAAAATGATTTGGTAAAATGAGGCTAAAAGGTGAAATATGAATAAGTGCAGTGCAGTGGACCATTGCATCGTCAAGGTTCAGCATCCATATTGCATATTCATATATTTTTTTTTTAAAACAGCATTTTAAAAATGTATATTTTTATTATTAAATTATTTTATTTATTTATTATATATTATTATATTATAATATAATATTATTTTATTATTATGTATATTTTGGATTCTCCCACGTTGCCCTCATGCGTGATTTTTGGTGAAAATGTTCATATTAATCAACATTTTTGGAGTTTAAAATAAAAATAGTGGATCAGAATATTACCCCCCTCCCCGCCGCCTCCACAATGCATTTCAATGGGCGTCGATGATACACAGATTTTCATTGGCAGCCCGGCCCGGTCGCTATCCTCTGCAAATAGCAGGGTTACACAGGATACAATGAAAAGAATGAGAGTGGGCGAATAAGACAGCACGGCGCAGGAAAGTGTGCCGGGGCCTCATGCCAAGTGAGGGCCCGATAAACACCTGAGCCTCAGACAATGATGATGGCTGTCACGGAGCGAGAGGTGGCTGACGCTCACAATAATAGTAATAAACAGCAGCGTAAATGAGCCTTGCCGCCTGCATGCATCCGTGTGTGCGCAAATGAGCTCCCCTCTTATCGTTGACGGGGGGGCTTTATGGATGGCTTGCGCATTGTCGGGATAAAGGCAGATCCATTTGCATCTCACATTAGGTGAGCGCACGGGTCCATCATTTCTTTCAGGGGCCATCATTCCACTCCCGCGTTCTCAGATCAGACCACCACCCTTTTCACGCTCCCTCTTAAAGGCTTTTACAAACCTGCCCGTGCTCTTCCTTTTCGCGCAGGCTGTTATGTTATATTATTAGCCAACCCCTACACGTTTTAACTCTGTGTTGTAATGCTACTTTATTTTCCTCGCCATTACAAGACATTTCTTCTCAGTTGAAAATGTTGCTGAAAAAAAAGGTGAAGGTAAAAACACGATCGGCTGGCGACCAGTTCAAGGTGTTCCCCGCCTACTGCCCGAAGACAGCTGGGATAGGCTTCAGCACACGTGTGACCCTTGTGAGGATGAGCGGATTAGAAACTGGGTGGCTGTAGGTGCTTGACATCCACCCAGTTTCTAATACTGAGACATCCACCCAGTTTCTAATGCTGGGTGGATGTCTCAGTATTACAAACTGGGTGGATCCACTGGATGTCAAGCGCCTACTGGAATTAATCAAGCATTTTCAAAATACTTAAGATGATTGTTAACACTGCACAAGGAACTCATTTATGACATGTGCTAATCTAGACTCCACATTTGAGTTCATCTAAAACCTTTTACATACTTTAGGAGGTTGGGTACTGCTGTTTTGGAGCGCAATAGGGTTCTGAAGTGCTCAGCCGTTACTTCTTTAAAGTCTGTGGGCCCTATTTCCGTGTGCAGCGCAAGTCTAGCACAAAGTGTAAGCTAATTGTGTGCAAGGGTGGAGTTTTCTTTCTTTTAGCATTTTCAGATACGGGCGCAGTTAGAAATGAGCACTTGCGCCGATGTGGGACTGAACACAGCCAACTTAATCCGACTCAATCGAAACGGCTCCCCTTATTTCCTTTAAATTCAGCCCAGAAGAGGTGTGCTGCCTACATGGCGGAAGCATAATGGACTCGCTGGAATCCGTGCATGAGATTGGTGCCGGCAAGGTACGTTTATAAGGAAGTGCAAGGAGATATCCACTTGGGGTTTTTGTAAAGTTGGCCGCTGCGAACCACCAATCATGCATTTGTGTGTGTCTTTTTCAATCATTCTAATCCTTAAAATAACAGACGTACAGCACATCTTGACGAAGTCGGTAATACGTGCTCCTGCTCCTGCTATCCCTATTTCTATTTTGTCTATGATTAAAAGGCTAATTGAGCCCAAGAGTATTGAATATCCTGTTGTGCATGTCACCAAGAGTGATTTTTCTTCCCACACCCTCATGTTAGTAATTGAACCTTTATGGATATAACTGTATTATTAAATACGGCATCAAGACGGCTATTTTTGGAATGAACTCTCGAGGTAGAGCTTAAAAATAAAAATAGCATTTGTTCCAGTTGTACTGAAATTATATTCTGTATAAAAATTAATTTGGTGTTCAAAAAGTCATTTTTCAAACTTGAGTCTTGAAAAAGAGGGGGTCGTCTTATAATCAGGGCCGTCTTACATTCGGGCCAATACGGTCATTCTTACGAGGTGTCTCTATGCGTGCACTGTGATTGACTGGCGACCATCCCAAAGTGTAGTTTGCCTTTCGCCCCAAATCAATTTGGCTTAGGCTCCACCTCTTGACCAGAAAGCTGTTTCGAAAATGGATGGCTAGATGGATGAACAGGAAACACGTCACAAAATCATAGTTCGTCCCCACAAATAACTAAGACAGATTTTTCTGTCAGGTTTTGAGACGTCAATGAGGACTCAAATGAAATACACGTGAATGGACAACAACCAGAATTCTGTCTCGTCATGTGAGCTGCTTTTTTTTTTTTCTTGAGATCAACATTGCTTCCACTCAATCGTCACACAAGAGACACAATCTGCTGCTCTGAGCGCTATCACCGTGAACAAAGATGTGTCAGAAGCCTCACAGCCTCGCCCCATTAGCCGGACGCAGTGAGGAACTGTGGCAGGTCCACCAACAGGAGTCCACTATGACAGCTTGGATATGGTACAGTCAGTGTCCTGTGGTGGCTTGGTGACAGATGACGCCGCTCCGCCTGTTGCTGTGAGCTGTCATCGTTCCTATTGATTGGGTGACAGATGAGCCCCGGGAGGAAGTACGCAGCGGCAGATTGGGATTGCTTCGTGTATTTGCTTCCTGCTTTCTTGGCATGATGAAATTGACACAGACTCTATTGATCGAGCAATTATAGGAGTGGACTGGCAAGGAAATAATTGTTCATCCTTAGATCCCCTACCAGACCTTGCGGACCTTGGCTGGATGCGATCACCAATAAGGCGTTTAACTGCGAACATCATGAAATTGATTCCTGCTTGTCCCTAACCACTTGCTCATTAGCTTGGCTAACAGCGGTGGTAGGCAATCCACGAGCAAATATAAATATTGATTGGTCACAAAAAAAACGAAAAGCTACTTGTTCGGACTAGAATCAAGCGAGGGCTTAATTGTGTTGTGTCGCTCAGAACCTTTTTTCGATTAGCTCGTTGCTGCTTGACATTCAGGTGGGCTCAATCAAAACAGCTCCCGCCTTTAAGTGAACGCCGCCACATATTGCAAGGCGAGTTGCAACAGCGTGGGGCCAAAGATTACTTCTAATGGTGCTCTTAAATCAGCCCGAGTGTCAGGATGAGGGGCTTGTGTGGGCGCGACATCCACCGAACCGCATTACTCACTCTCTGGAGGTCCGCGGTGAGGGGACAGCGGCGTTATATAAAAGCTGCCTTAACTCGATGCTCTAATTGCCTGTTGTTCTTCAGCAACGCTCGAGCTGACGGAGAGGCATTTAAAGACAAGGATTATAGCTTTTAGAAGCAGGATCGATGCCGGAGGAGGAAGCGAGCACCTCTCATATACAGCGAAACCTGAGAATATTGACGTTGTCAAAGCCTGAGAGGGCTCGAGTGCAACTAAATTTATTTCAGCAGGTGAAGTTTAACAAGGTTGTTTTGGACTGAAGCGCATAGTGTATTTTTCGCCGGCTCGAGGTCTTACTTACCAAAACAGATCATCCATTTTATTGTACAGGGGAGGAAAGTGACATGTAATGAGAAAATAATGAGCGGCACGAGTAATGAGCCTTGCGCCAGCCATCGTCATCCATATCGAGAAATGTAACTATTGACTGAGACAAGGTACTTTACTCACACATAAATGAGCCATTGAGATTTATAATGGCAAGAAAAGGTGGAGTACATGCGCTAATTATGAGCAATTACCATTAATATGTGCAATGTTTTAATGACCCTTGATTAGTGTTGAATGGGCTGTACCAAGAAAGGCAAGGGACCATCAGGAAATACAATTTTCTAATCCGAATTTGATCAATAACTTTAAGAAAGGAAGTCAATAAAATGAATTCTTTGGTCAACGATGCAAATCGTAGCATCATACAAACTGGATTAATCATAACACCTCAGCATTTTTGCCTTTCGGACGAGTAAGCCGACTGTATAAGGTAAAAAAAAAAGTCAAACTCAAGGCCCGGCACATCTTTTTACGTGGCCCGTCATAGTAAATCATGCATGTGAACGTCCATGATCCTTGCCAAAATCTGCGTCATGTGTAATACATAGTGTTGAGAATTTGCAAGAATTTTCGTGTTACTCTATTTCCAGTAACTTGAACAAGAGTGGTACAAATTATGATCCTTGACTTTTGATTTCAAAACGAATCACCAATCACTTTGTTGTATACATTTACCCGGGAAATGTAGAGTCATCTTAAAAAGTATATCTGGACCCAGATGATTTTATTTCATGCAGCCATTTGATGAGAGTTGAAAATGTTGCAAATTCAACAAAAACTTTTCTTCGTGCACAAGATTGGCCACTATTTCATACACTTGAAGGGAGAAAAAGAAAGACATTGATAACAGGCCATGGTCGCGCACACACACACACACACACACACACACACACATACATACACCTGGAGGCCATGCTCCAGACATCCTCAAGAGTACAATGGGGGCAAGGGAGACAGTGATGGATTACAGGCACATCTGGGTTGAAATAAGTAGGTCCCACATCCCACCTGCATGCAGCAGGAGGCAGGAATCCTGCATAATGGCTGCTCATACTAAGGCCAGGTAGCCAAGGTTCTCTAATGCCTTGTCAGCATGCAGGCACGCAACTTGTCACAGTGGGATTTGCCACTCAGAGGGCAGAATAAAGGAGTCTCATGAGGAGTTTGGGCTTTTGGTGAGTTGAATTGACTCAATTTTATTTTAAGCGGTCTGCACAAAATGAAATCATCTGGATCCAGATACACTTTTTAAGTAGATGTAGAGTCTACCTAAAAATGTATTGAAATCCAGATGATTCTATGGTGTACAGCCACTTGACATAATAAAACTGAGTAATCGTAAAAACATTTTTATTTCATATTATTGTAATTATATTTAGGTTTATTGATAAGAAGGATTTGTAACTCATCATCGAGGGTTGACTACAACAGGGGTCCCCAACCGCCGGTCCGCGGACCGGTACCGGTCCGCAGGGCATTTGGTACCGGGCCGCACAGAAAGAATTTGCCTTAATTCCGTTTTATTTATTTCGGAATACGAAAGATGTTTTATTTTGAAAAATTACCGGATTCTCCGTTACATCCGTCTGTCTCACGTCAAGCCACGCTTCTCCGTATTAAGCTAAAAACAAAACGCTGGAGCTCGCAAAATGAGTAAAACACTGCTGGAGATCGCAAATGACGGCGCCCTTAAAAGTACGTTCGAGACAACTGGATTAAAGTTATGGATGAATACTCTGAGATAGCCACAATAGCACTGTTGCTATTTCCGACATCCTACCTGTGTGAGGTGGGGGTTTTCTGCAGCAACGGCGACTAAACCATACACTTGAGGTGTCATTGTCTCCTATTACCCTGAGATGGGACCGTCTGGTTGCAGAAAATCAAGCTCGGGGCTGTGGTGAGTCGTCATTTTCATGCACTTTGAATTTGCGTTGTATCGTATTTTGAAGGCATTAAACATAACCATATTATTTTGTTGTATTAATCCGCCACACCTTAAATGCCGGTCCCTGAAAATATTGTCTGACGCGCAGCTGATGGGCAGCCATGACTTGCGAAGATGAAGCTGTTTTGAAAAGAGAACTTCCTCCGCTAGTGGTATCTCAAGAGCGACGTGGCGGAAGAAGCTGTTGTGCGTGGTATGTCGTCAGAAACAAGACAATACAAGAAACCTGTTGAATCATTCGAACAAGTAGCACCCAAGTGATCAAGTGGAAAGCATGAAAATGCGAGCGGAGTTTGCACAGCCTGCCTACATAAACATTAGCAGTTTAGTCGCCAGGAACTAGCTTACAGCCACAATGACAATTACAATGACAATTTAATAATAAACAAATAAGGCAGGCATTTACATTCATATTTCATTTATGTGCAATCCTCAAACAGACCAGGCAGTATCTGGAGTGATATAAGGCGAATATGATTGGGTTGCTCTCCACATAAAAAGTATCTTCCCAATGAGCTATTAGCTTTATCACCGAAGAAGTACAACGGACATCGTTGGTATGTGCTTCCAGGTAGGTGTGTTCACGCTTCAGCACCCGGCTTGTTTGAGAAGCTCTGACCCCGTACCGCAGCTACTGGCCGGTGCTGATGAAGTGCTTGACAGGCGGTTGTAAGGCAGGTTGGATTAATTAGCACAAGGGCGAGATGCTGCTGTGGTCGTGTAAAGCCCTGACCTTTTTATGTTTGGGTGAAGTCAAACAGAATTGATCTTGGCGGGATCCCACTATCTGCCAAGGGTGGGCGTTAATACATTTCCATCAACGGTCTATGGTTTGGGCAAACAAAACATGGCCTTTTACGAGCCATGATGACAGAACACTATCGTAGGCTTGAGCCTGGATAAATTTAACAAGAAAACAAAACTACATTTCTATTCCATCCAACTGTAAGTCATTAATATTGCCTCAAACGTAATTTCAGAAGATGCACACTTTGAACTCAAGAAGATGACATTGTTGCGTTCATGGAAAAAATATTTACGCCGATTAACAAATGCATTTTAAACCATCTCAGTGGGCCACCATTTTGGCCAAAATCATCGTCTCCCGTTGTTGATTGAAAATGATGTCATAACCACCCCCAGGCTCACATTGTAAACGTCAAATGTCCCAACCCAGAAAACCGGTGACATTCCTAATCCTCAAAGCCAAATGTAACTTCAGAAAATCCCAATAATACGAAGATTTTTTGCTCCGCAATGCACCCTTCGTCTTCTCTCATACTAATAGGAGTCTGCTCCTATAGTCAAACCTCGGTTTTCGTCCATAATCCGTTCCAGAAGGCTGTTTGAAAACGGAAATTGTTCGAAAACCGAAACCACGCTGTTTTTAAAATAAAAATGTTTACTGAACACGTCTGCTCACAATGGAAAGCAACACCAGGAAGCGTCACTTCCTCGTGTAAGGAAGGCGAGAGGAGTCAAGTGGCGCATTCAAGTGCGCTCAGTTTGTTCGAGAACCGAAATATGTTCGTCATCCGAGGCACTAGACTTTTTTGGTCGAAAACCAAATTGGTCGAGAACCGAGACGTTCGAAAACCGAGGTTTGACTGTACTTTAAAGTAATGACTGGTGCCCAATCCTGGTTGTACCTGTCGCTCAATGTCAACCGGGTTAAGTTCAATTCACAATTCAAACAGAAAATGGAAGGATGACCATCACAATGCAGCATCTGTAACCTTATCACAAGTAACTTCAGCAGTTCAATAGCTTAGTTTTCCTGAATAGGTGCTCAACATTATGTACTGCTCCTCACCTGACAGCGAATGTTGAGATAAAAAGAATGCGGGGAAGTGAGGGGGTCAGTGAGCTTGCCGCCGCCGGTGTAAAAATGTACATCAACAAGTTTGACACATTCCGAGTGAGACCCTCAACTAGCCTCCCACTCTGGAGCACAAGCACAGCTCTTGGCTACTACTTTCAAGCTAGCATCACGCTATCACAAGCCTTGCGACCTGAACTCAGTCAGCCCAACATTTTCAAACTTTTTGGAGTGTCGATTCAGTGGGTGGCTGCATATTTCACCTTTGGGGCGTCTCTCTCTCTCTCTCTCTCTTTTCTCTCTCAAACTGTGCAAAAAACGAGTTGAGTACTTCTGGTGGAATGTACCGGTACGTACGTTTAAGACACCAACTAATTCAGTTAGTGAAAAGTCAAAAAGCTGGATAGCTTTAGGGTCCCTTCACATCAGGATATTTTTATCGTACCGTGGTTCAGCGCAGCTATCATCCCTGGCCGCATTCACGCTGCCTTTCGTTACGTCGTCATACAACATGGCAGTATTGCAGTTGTCCTGATTGGCTGCTTTTTTTTTTCTTTCTTTTCCCTGCTCACCCCGCTCAAGTTGTTCTCCTCTCCCAAGCACCCTTGGGTCAGACAAATATACCGTGCTTGTCGATAAAGACCTGTAGATAAAATCATCAACCAATAAAAAATAAAATACTCACAGCCACGGTATGCGTTTCAACAAAGGCAACTGACTGATGCCTTAGAAAAATCCCTGCAGAGCAAAAATTGAGAAAGGTGTATTTACAACTGTTCTTACAGCTTTCCTGTAACATCTACAAGTGGTCAATGGATCGTGCTGTACAAATTTGGTATTTTATACTTTCACTGACATGTTAGGGGAGACTTGCTTGAATAATGTTGTTGTAATGCTCCCTGTTACCATTTACATTTTCAAAATTGTGCATCTTTGATACAAGCGGAATTTCTGATACGTGCGAGCTGTTATGGGTGTCTGATGACATGATCAAAGGATCCAATTTGTGAATTTACATGACATGCATCCGACCGTGTTTATTCTTCTAACAATATGGTACGATGCAAAGACAAGCGACCGGATGACAAAAGGTTGTGAACTTGTCCATCACTCTTCGACGTGTGTTGTTGTTCTACTTCTTCTTATGATTGAACCCATATCAAATGTGTGCCATTCTCCATCTGGCCTGATGGCTACAGATGCTGTTGTCCAGACTTTTTTTCTGATTGGGCCATCTGGACCACTCTTTGGAAGAGCAGACTGAAAGTAAATATAGCGTCGGAGTTTTCTCCGCTTCCCGTTCCTTTTTAATGTGCCGACGTCGAGAACTTGAGCGGACTTTTAAATGGAAGGCAAAGCCAAATGGACACAGTGCCAGCCCTGTGTCATAGCATTAGTATGAACCAACTACAAAGTACTATATTTAAAATGAGGTCATTCGTTGAGGCCATACCATAGGAATATTCCAGGATGGACATCTTGTTTTGAGGAGCATCATTGAAAATAAATTACTTTGCATTGCATATAGTTGTGGTCAAAAGTTTACATGCACTCTCGATGCGCATATAATGGTATGAGTATTTAGATTTTCTCCAAGACACGCACATCTATTCTAGAGATTTATTCTAGGTATATTCATTCATTTACAGAGTCCTGTAATATTTGTTGTAGTCTCTTCATCATATTTATCATTATACAGTCAAACCTCGGTTTTCGAACGTCTCGGTTCTCGACCAATTCGGTTTTCGACCAAAAATTTCGAGTTTTTTATGCCTCGGATGACGAACACATTTCGGTTCTCGAACAAACTGAGCGCACTTGAATGCACCACTTGACTCCTCTCGCCTTCCTTACACGAGGAAGTGATGCTTCCTCGGGTAGACGAGGAAGTGATGCTTCCTTGTGTTGCTTTCCATTGTGAGCAGACGTGTTCAATAAACATTTTTATTTTAAAAAGAGGTTTCGGTTTTCGAACAGCCTTCTGGAACGGATTATGGACGAAAACCGAGGTTTGACTGTACTTGGTTGATTAAACTCTATATTTATTATTTGTTTTTGTAAAAAATATTTCTTAATTTAGCCAAGACACTCATTTATCTTATTTAGTAGACTGAGGACAAGTGTGTATCTCGAGCATGAATGTTTACCTGCCACTTCTCGATTATACTTTATCTTGACAATGCCAGGATTGGGATCAGGATTGACTGCAGTAATTGTTTATGATAGCCAGCATAAATAGGATTAGTCTTTCTTTCTTTCTTTCTTTCTTTGGTTATTTATTGCTGACATTCACTGGATCGACCAATGCTCCGAAGAAAAGAAAAGTCCACGGAGCCCCGTGAGGATCAAAGAAGGAGAGTTGTTGATTTATCATTTGAGAATGTTTTTTGGAGCCCTTCTGAAACAATTGTAGTGAACTTTTACAACTTAAGCTTGGTCGGACAGATTCACACCGCACCCGTCCCTGACCAGAGAGTAACCCCGAAATACTGCATCTTCTCCTGTGCACCCTGCAGGGATTAATGCATTGATTTGTAGCACAGGACCATGACCTCGGAGAAGGAGGTGCTGACTTTCAATCTGACAGCCTCACGCCGCACATAAGTCTACACAGCGAGGACCCCAACTTTGCCTCTTCTGCCTATTTCAAAACACACCTGACCTCTCCACCTGTGCCACCAGGGGGGCAGGCCTCCATAGAACATCAATTTTTATTATGCTTCAGCAGTCTGGGTCTTGTTCTCATGCACTGCTGTCTTAACTTCACCTGTCTGCTGTAATAGGAATATAATGGTCTCGTACACCATCTCTGCCCTCAACACCGACATACATTGGTAAAGCTGAAGTTCGAATGCCCTAAGACAGGGGTGTCAAACTCATTTCACATTGTGGGCCACATACGGCCTCGGGAGATGTCAAGTGGGCCGGACCATTAACATTATACCATACTTTGCTATAAATAACCAAAATAATGTATTTCCTTTGTTTTGGTCTAAAGAAGCAAAAGAACATTCGGAAAATGTTAAAATTTAATAAACAGATCTTTTACAAAACATTTCATGAACCTCCTTAGATTTCCTTAGACAAATGTGCAATTTACTTTTATAATTCACATATATGCATTGCTACTGATCCCACTGATTGTACAAAGGCACACAACTTTAACAACTAATTGGTATTGAAAAATACCGTAATGCACTTTTAAGATTAAACGAGATTTATAAAGAGGAATTTTTAAACCATTTACACTAGCATATAAAATCTAAATGTAATCCCTGCCTACACCTTACAAACTAAGGAGAGTGCTATTAAACATGTAAAGAATAAAGTATTCACATATCATTGATGCTGTGTCTGCTGTGTTGGGTCTATCTCAGTGATATACTGAGGCTGCTGTTGTCTTCTTCTGTGATCAAAACAATGTTGTCTTTTACTCTGATAAAAACAGTGTGTCCCTCTAGCGGATACTCCATGAATTGCACCTTATTAAAAATATTCATTCCGTGTCTTTTATGCATTTTTTCACTTTTAAACTACCCCTAAAAAAAAAAATCTAAAGTTTGAGGTATCAGAATGACATCAACATGCTTCCTCAATACAGCTTATTTAAACGTGAATTAAAAGATTAAATCTCCATGTTTTTGTTATTTTTTGCAATAATTAAAATTAGAGATGGCTGAGGAACGATACCAAGATACCAGTATCGGATCGATACCAGCTTTTTTAAAGGTATCAAGGCCTCAAGACGGTGGCCAATACCAGTCACCAATACCAAGGCGCGTTCATGTGGCTGTTTTACTCCCAGGAACTAAATGGCACGCCTGGTTGACTCAGCATTTTTCTAAGTGAACTGTACCCATGCAAGTCCTCTCATATGACGTAAACTTTGGTTAAATGGTAGGTATTCCTATCCATTGAATGAATCGCGTGCAGTATTTAGTATACTGGGAGGTTCTCAGTCATGCCGACCCGCTCATCCCCATAAACATAAACACACTGATAAAAGGCAAGGTGTTTGGTTTTTTTGCTTTCATTTCCCATGCAATAAAATGTCATCCATCATCCCATATTGCTTTGCTGCGCATGACAGGCATGACTGAAACTTTACCAAAAGATGAAACCTGTTTGTATCGTACCACATTTTGAATTTGGGTTGAAAGAACATCAAGTCAGTCGCTGATGATGTAGTGGTACACTCGGCTGACTTGTGTGCAGGGAGTGTGGAATCGGTTCCCGCTCAGTGCCGGTGTGGACGTGAATGGCTATTTGTCTCTATATGTGCCCTGCGACTGACTGGCAACCAGTTCAGGGTGTAGTCCATCTTCCGCCCAAAGTGAACTATTGGTAAATACTAATAATTAATGCTTATGTGCATGAAAAACCACCAATATATATATGAATAAAATATAATTACATTACTGCACTCGTGACAATAATTGCCAACTAGACAATGAAGAACACGGTTCTATCCACATAATTGTATGCTTGTTCTTGTGAGCACATGAAGAAGATAAATCCAATGTGATTGCACAGTTCATCTGGGTCGCGTATTTTCCTTCAAACAGCAGCTGGATGATAGCTTTGAAGAGGAAGCACTTGGTTAGTCATTTAAATTCATAAATATGACCCTGAGGATTATGTTAACGTACTCATTGTTTGCTCAAAGAGTCAGTCCAGACCACGGTGTTATTCGCACAGCAGGGGGAGAGGATGCTCCCTTCATGCTCACAGGCTTTGGCCACAAAAAAACGACAATTAAGCTTTGAGATGAAATATTAAATTGAATTGAATTGAATACAACTTTATTGTCAAATGTGCTGTACGTATGTGTAACGTATGTGAACCGTATGTGTAATGTATGTGTAATATCCAAAAGTTAGTATATACCGACATGTCTATAAGAAATTGACTTATTGACCAGTACAAAGTAGCAAACTAAATTAGTATGCAGTGGATGCTAGCTCACTTAGAGGATTGAGACACGTTGTACTTTTAGCCTTACAACAATGGAAACACTTTTTTTTTTTCGAGCACCATCATGTTTGGCACAGGTCCTGTTCTGGAAAACACAGCAACATAAGGTCAGATACAACACATGACTTAATCGAATCGACACTACCCCTCAGGCAAACAGTCATGTCGGAATAACTTCTCCATATGCACTTGTCAACAGAAATTACACAAATACTATAAAACAGTGATTCTTAACCTGGGTTCGATCAAACCCCAGGGGTTCGGTGAGTCGGTCTCAGGGGTTCGACGGGGAGTCTGCCATGGAGGGTAAGACGCACGCGACTCAACATGTTAATTAGTTATGACACGCCCGCTTGGCCATCACTGGCTGCAGATGATCACATGACATTGCTTGTCCAATCAGTGCTGTATCTCTTGAAATTGTATTTACTTTTTTCTGTTTTTAATAAATGCGTTTTTTTTCATCTTGAATTTGTAAAATATATGGATTTATTTTTCACTCATGAAGGGTTCGGTGAATGTGCATATTAACTGGTTGGGTTCGGTACATTCTAAAAAGGTTAAGAACCACTGCTCAACACTTCTACATCATAAACGAGGGGTGTTTATTTCCTCAAATGCAATGGTGGGAATGGGGGGTGGGGTGTTTATCGGGGGTGGGGGGGGGGTGCATTATGATAAACAATGCTAGTGGGGAAAATTAGATTAAGTTGAAGTAGAGTTTAAAATGAGGAGGCGCAAAATGGCAAGAAACAAGGCAGACTGGATATAACTGAAGACTAATAAATCATGTTGATCCTTCGACATAAATACGCATGCATACACCACTGTGCAGTGACCACATGTGAATCTGATGGAAGAGTAATCGGTGTGAACGCCAAAGCCTCTTGACTGTTCTGCTAACTCATTGACAGAATGTAGAAAGACACTGTAACTCATCTCATCATTTAAAAAGAGATTTTAAATTGACAGAATTTAATAACTGGGCACGTTACTGTCACCCTTTTTTTTTTCCTGATGGCGGTGTGTACTCGAGGGGAGGCATTCCTTCTCAAGTGGACGACACACACACTTTCACTTTGAGTCCGGGCCGCTATTTGAGGAAATAGTGAAGCACTGCCTCTTCGGGAGTCCCCTTTGCCAAACTCAACTACTTTTCCATTCACTAAATATTGCCTTGGTTTACTCCTTTCACAGTAGTCACTATATGTTTGTACTTGGTAATTTTACCTTTTAATTTGTTGCACTTGATGTTCATTATTCTGTTCTTTTGGTACTTTGCAAATTACTATTCGCTCTACTCACCTGCCTTGGATAGATTTTTAGTTTATTACATTTCCCTACTTTTCCCTTGTTCCTTTCCATTTACAGTAGTTGCAAAAACTCAGTTTTTGCTCTATTGGGGGCAGTATCAATTACTCCCAGAATGTTGCATTCGCGCTATTCATTTTTATTAATTTTTCAGTTTTCGTCACAATATCTGCCCTGTCCGTGCAGAGATTAAAAAGACAAAATGAACAGATTGCAGGTGATAACATATCAGGCACTTCCCGCAACATTGTGAAAATATAATTCACCTGAGGCCCAAACCCTTCAAATAATCTCCTAATCCTGTGGACAATCACTCCAAGATGAACTAGATAAAACGTGTGTGTGCGTGTGTGTGTGTGTGTGTGTGTGTGTGTGTGTGTGTGTGTGTATGTGATTTTTTTTTGTCACTTTGCACCATAGCAGAGAATCAAATCCTTAAAAAAAAGAATAAGTGAAGGAAAAGCAGGGATCAGAGCAAAGTGCCACAGTCAGTTAGATGTGGGAAGCTGGGCCGAGCAAAGTGGAGACAGATGGGAATGATACAAGAGCTTCAGATTAAAGTACCGTAATTTCCGGACTATAAACCGCGACTTTTGTCACAGTTTGTAACCCTAACTGTGCGTCTTATTTAATGAAGCGGCCTTTATAAAGACTTTTCTAATGGCCGCCTGTGTACCGTCCTTCTTTGTAAATATCTCATGTTACAATATGGGCACCTGCGGTTTATAGACGGGTGCGGCTTATGTGTGTACAAAATGTTTTTTTCCTTTAAAAATTTTGTGGTGCGGCTTATAATCAGGTGCGCTCTATAGTCCGGAAATTACGGTAGTCATTATCCACAGCTATTTCTTTCTAAATGCTTTTTTGACTGCATTTCTGCTATATCACACTGTGGAAGTGTTAATATGGTCAATTCAAATACGGTCGGTGATTGTACAGGGACAAGCAACAGACATGAAGTAAATTGCGCACTATTCAGTCCATGCATTCCCGCTAGCACTGAGAGCACACGTTATAGTAGATTGGTGTCCTACATTGTCAGTGCTAAAGAAGTTCTGTTGCGTTGTCGGCCACCACACACATTATATTAGCAGCATTATGTGTTGCTAACCATGACAGAAGATTCCATCCATGCATTTGTATAGTATGAATGTTTTCATACAGGATTAAATCCATGGACACGTATGGTAATGTGAATCGTTTTTTTTTTTTTTAAATAAACAGCAGCCAGTTATTCATTGATTATCACACTACTAACGTGCAAACCCGGTTGAGAAAACAGAAGTCTTCTAAGTGCTTGTAAGAAAGAATGCTTGTCGACATCGGGGTGACGTTTCATTCACTTTGCCAGAATGAAACTGTATCGTTCCAATTTTCTGGTCCATTTACGTGCCCTGTTCTTTTCTTTTGGCCACTCAAACAACTGTTTGCCTGAATGTGAACAGCGCATCGCCACACATCGCCGAGGCATGTTGCCGAATAACTCCATAACAATGGCAAAGAGCAGTTAACAGGTCCATCAACAATGCATGACAATGGCTGACTGGCGACTCGGCATGCTGTAAATGACGTCACTCGCCGAAGATTGCAGGACAAAAGTATTTTCAGTAAATCTGGGTGGGTTGAAAATATGCTTGAAATAGTTTGATCCCTAAGTACAGTCAAACCTCGGTTTTCGTCCATAATCCGTTCCAGAAGGCTATTCGAAAACCGAAATTGTTCGAAAACTGAAACCACGCTCTTTTTAAAATAAAAATGTTGACTGAACACGTCTGCTCACAATGAAAAGCAACACGAGGAAGCGTCACTTCCTCATCTACCGGAGGAAGCGTCACTTCCTCGTGTAAGGAAGGCGAGAGGAGTCAAATGGTGCATTCACGTGCGCTCAGTTTGTTCGAGAACCGAAATGTATTCGTCATCTGAGGCATAAAAAACTCGACATTTTTGGTCGAAAACCAAGGTTTGACTGTACTACCTAAAAGATGGTTGGCCAGGTTTACTTCATGTCTGCCCTTTAAAGTTGTGTTCGCACATTAGCAACATACAGTTGTTTAAATGTATAATCCTCTTAAGATAAGAAAAGAGAAGAAAACCTTTATTTGTCTTACAATGGAGAAATTCGCATTTTCAAATAAGCATAAGCATGAAATCACTCTTACCTCTTATATAGTAATGGTTCACAAAATGAACTCATACTATAGCTTTGAGAGAGATGAACGCTTTCCAATTTATATTGTGTCTGAGTCCAGAGAACTGTGTCTACATAGTAATTGCGTGCATGGAGGCATCATATTTACTCGTGAATTACTCGCACACACACACACACACACACACACACACACACACACATGCGTGCATGGCTATCGAAATGGATGCAAACACCCGTGCACGCACTCAATTATCTCGGGCAGTTTGTGCACACACTTCAAGTTGCGCTTATTAAACAAGAAAAACAGTTGCTTGTTGATTAACATCAACACAAATTCTGCCTCTCGTCTAACTATGCAAAGCGACGGCCTCAGTGTGTTCTTGTCTGCCTCAATTTGAATCTCCACGCTCACTCCTTTCCACTCGGGCGGCATCCTTTAATAAAGGCGCCTGCCTGCTTGTCCTGTCTCTGGTGAGATGGTTAATAAAGGCGAGATGCTCTGCCCACATCCACGGGCTTTGAAATAGGGGGTGGGGTTGAGGGAGGTATCGGAGGGGGGGGGTCTTGACTATTATTCAGTCAAGAAAAACAAGGGGCTTTTACATAGAGGCACCGCTGTGGGGGGGGTAGTGCTGAACTTTCTTTCTCTTCCTTTTTAATGTGTTTTTCTCTTGCAGAGTCTAATAGCTTCCCTGGACCCAGACGGCTTCACATTAATTGGCCAAGGAAGCAATGCCAAGGCTATTCTGCTCAGGTCCTCTGGCGCTGCTGCCGCCAACTCAATATAGACCTTGAAGTTTGCTCCTATTCTCACGCACACACACACACACACACACACACACAAAATCACACAAACGTTATCGATGCTTTCTTCCTCTGTTTTGTCCCCGTATATATACATAGCATATATAGTCTCCGTGATTGCTTGTTTCCATGTTTCTGAGCACACACACACACACACACACACACACACACAGCTCCTTCTTCTTCGTATGACTGATCATTTCCTCTTTCTTTTCCTCTCGGTCTCCTTCCTCAGGAGCATATAAGCAGAGGGCTTCAGAGCGAGCCATGGCTAATTTGAAGCCAGGAGCTCAGCGGGACTTACACTGAGGTCAGCTCAGCAGGACATTAGAGGCACCTGAAGCACTTGTTCCTCTCGGCCTCCTCTTCCTCTGCCCACTCTTTGGTGTGCTCAAGTAGAGGCAGAGCTGTACAGGTGATCTGACACTATGTTTCAGAGGCTACTTTGAGATGTTTGGTGAAAAAAAAATACATTTTCCACCCTGCTGTGACAGAATTATTTGACACTAAATGCAGAATTGTTGCGACGTGTATATACAGTACTGTATGACTCCTTGTCATAAGGTGGTAGCAAAAGAGCATTTACCTTTCCAACCTGGAACTACCGTATTGGCCCGAATATAAGAAGGCCCGGATTATAAGACGACGCCCACTTTTTCAAGACTCAAGTTTGAAAAAAGACTTTTTGAACACCAAATACATTTTTATACAGAAAATAATTACAGTACATCTGAAACAAATGATGACAACAATATATTTGAGAGACAAAGCATGTTATTTTGCCTCATTCAAATCTTAATATCTGAACATTTAAATATGTAAACTAAAGTGCAATCACATTCGTAAATGAATGGTTTCTGTTTTATGAGATGTAAATTCAATCATAACTTCTCAGTTGCCGGTTAACCTGGCCGACCCACTTTTCTCCAGATTGTCGCTACGTTTCTCCATTTTCTATTATCTCCTATTATTTTCTTCTCATTTCTTTTTTACCGCAATTTTTTATTTTTCTTCTTCGTGCTACCGCTATTTTTATTTTTATTCTTCGTGACAGGGGTTTGCTTTGGCCTGGCGAGTCAAGTTAAGCATTTGCTTCAATGATATCTGGCGTCGTGAGTGGGTATAATATATGAACCCCGAATATAAGACGACCCCCACTTTCTCAGTCTTATTTCAATGCAAAAAACACCGTCTTATATTCGGGCAAGTACGGTACATGCCACTGGCATGGAAAGCTGAACAAAGATCTACTTTTGATTCATAAATAATAATAATCAGTGACATTGGATAACTGGTAGGCCCCATGCTGCCTAATTATTGAATTGAATTGAATTGAATTATGAACCTGATAATAATAAACAATGATATGAAACTTTCCGTTTGATATTTAAAACCGCATGTGAAGACAATTGTGTGTTGGCCAACCTGTCTGGACCGCTGTGCCGCAGAGAGAGACATCATATGGGGAATTAAATAAAGATGTAATGATACAATATCTCTTCACATACTTTGAATGATGCCCAAAAGGAATCTGCAGCTTCCGTTGCACCGGTGACCTGCTGAAACTCTGGATCATTTGTTGCACCATACACGCAGTTGTGTTCGGAATGTTTTTCGAAAAGGGCAAAGCATTAAATCCTAATTTAAGCTTTTGCTCTCCAAAACTGTGCCCCGCAACTGATGAACAGTCCAGTTCAACTCTTGCCCAAAGTCAGCTGGGAAAGGTTCCAACACGAGCAGTGCAAGCACTATATGCAACGGATGGACTGGCATAAAGATGGGAGAATCACTCTGTGAATGTCCTGAAGTTGCTTTTTTTAGCTGAATAATATACAAAGTATTTCACACAACTAAAACCGCACGGTTTGTTCTTTAAACTGAGATTTAAATGACTGCCAGATACATTCAAGTGGAGCTTCGGTTGCTTTAAGATGTCACTAATCAACATTTGATTTCATGCAATTAACACATTTCTTAATGATTAATTAATTGATAAACATGCCCAGCTCTTTTCTTTACAAATAGATGGCTGATGAGACCAAACTTTGTGTTCAGCTGATGTTTCAGTATAGTTGGTAGAAATACGGCCACCCTCCAGTGAGTCGACAGCTATCGATTGGAGCGAGGCTGTCAGATTTTTGAGCGAGGGGCTTCCTTGGAAAGCTCTGCTAACAAGCTCTGTTTTCTACACCACTGACACTTTTGATTCATTGGTAATTTGTGAGTGAGAACAAGATGTCAGAATTGCGCTCTGGTAAATGCGCAGCTTAGTGTCACAATCAATGAAAACACCAATGGCACTCGATTGTTGGAGACAAACCCCGGTGCACACAAACGCTCTTTGGTCAAATGAAATCGGGGTTTTTTTCTGAGAGGAGGTAATAGAGAGGCAAGACTATTGAGATCTAATCAAATAGCTTCACTGGGAGAGCGTCTGCAAGGCAGAATTAGGCAGTCTTCTCCTTAAGTTGAAAAGAAGAGACATGTAGGGAGACAAGGAAGAGGTGTAGAGTAGAGATTGATTCTTAGTGAATCAATGCAACAACTTTTAATTAACTATAAAGTATTTACGAAGCGTTTGGAAAAATGGATTTGTCAGGGACTACTCAACAGATATTTCCATGTGTCATTCCACGAGAAACAGTTTTCTGGCTAGTTCATCCATCATTCATCCATCCATCTCTATAGCACTTGGAGCCTATCCCAGCTGACTTGTAGAGAAAGGGAAGTTACGCCCTGGATTGGTCACCAGCCACTCACAAGGCACAACAAACAAACAACCATTTATACTCGTATTCACAGATCACGAGTCGCGACAAGTCCAGTCACGTAACGCCACACAAGAGAGCGTACGACAAGATTCAAATGACAAACACGGAACTGGGATGCAGACATGCTAACCGATGGCCCACCATGCACCCTTAGTCTACTCAAATATCGTCTTTTAAAAAAAAAAAAATGTCACTCACAATGATGAAGTGATACACCACGAGCAGGCAACATGGGTTTTAGTTTCCACTCAGTGACGGTTTGAATGTATGTATGATTGGTTGTCTGCCTCTGTATGCTGCTTACACCTGACTAGCAACCAGTGCAAGGTGTAGTCTACATTTCACCACCGCACTTATACTAACATTGAACACGGCATTCAAAAAAGTCATATCCCGATGCAGGTGTAACAACCTTTGGAAGCTGCATTGGAAGACCATTTTGCTATTCCGAAGATTCCTTTAAATGCAGCCTTGTTTGCACATGTTTTGAAGGATACCCTTCGCAGCCGCTCACGTTAGCCTCCAGGATGTTTTATGCTGAATTAGTGTGAGGTCGGCAATGATGCTATTTTCTAGAACAAACTTAGAAATCATACAAGATTTATTTTACCAATTTAATTTTTAGTCCATCTGTGCTTTTTCCACAGCCTCCATCCTCATTTGTGTGAGCCACAGGCTAGCCCAGCTGACTTTGGGCTTCCACTTTGGTACACGCTGGAGATATAGACAAACAACCATTCACAGTGATGCTAATAGAAATTTTAGGGTTTTTCAATTTACCTTGAATGTACTGTATGTATTTGAAATGTGAGAGGACGCCAGAGAAAACCCAGCGAAGCAGAGGGACAACATGCAAAATCCCACTAAAACCACTCGACTGGGCGGCCAGTGTGCTAACCACTCCGCCAATGTATTATTATTTTACATAAAAATGCCATCCAATTCAGAAATACAGCACAAAACCTACCAAAGCTGACAATATTTTGTTTAGCAAATTTCTTGAGACTGAATCAACAGCACCTCTGCTGGTGACACCCAAGTACTGCACCCATTCAAGCCTCAATTGCTTCAAAATGCCAATAACACATCATCAAAAATACATTGTAGATTAAAATGTGCTGTTGCCCAGTGCAATCAACAATTAGTCCGACACAATCTGTGGAATTCTTAAGAACCATAATCATCTCGAGAGTTATGTCCAGCCTTAGTGTTAAGTGTTGCGTAACATCCTTTTTCATCATTAGCGTTTGCTTGCTCCCTCATGCACACACCAAGCTGAGTTCCACTGACCAGAAATGATGCACTTGTGTCAAGCAACAGGACAGACCTCCAATTAGCTTCTCTCCATCTCATGGGAAGTGATAGGGTAGGGGTGGGTTGCGGGGGGCCGGGGGAGGGCGCCGGTGGGGGGTTGCTGCATGCTACTGGAAAAAGCTCTGGCTGCCTCCTAATGAGAGCACTGGAGACCACCAAGACAAATCCTAGCATTACACGATTCTGCTTTCGCAAAATCTTTAAACTGTTTGTCCCTGTTGGTGTCACATATTCACCTGTGTCATCTTTTCTCCAAGTATGCCTCCACCAATGCAAAACAATAATCTCTAAAAGCAAAAAAAAAAAACGTGAGTTACCGCTTCATAGTGGAGATAGTCTCAGGAAATTCCCAGAGAAGAGGTTGTAATCTGGAGTCACATGAGCGCTAAAGGTAGTAAATTACTTTAATATCTGAATGTCCAAGCCATTAACTTCACAGTTTGAGGGGGAGCAGCAGGTTTGGTTGCGTAAGAGGCGGCCGGGTGGGCTATGTTGTGTTTTGATTAAAGAACACCCCTCATTAAAAGCTTCCCTCCAGTTAGTAATCAAAGCCGTGTCGATATCTGGGAATTAGCTTGCCAAACACTCTCCCCTTGCTGTTTCACTCGCTTTGCTGCGTCTCTCCTGCTCATCCTCCCTTCTCTCCTTTTCGCCCTCATCATCTTCTTTCTTCCGTACCGTATCGCATCTCATTTTGCTGTCAAATTAACAGTGACAAACATGTCTCAGTAGTACTACTTTGGGCTCAACTGGAACAACAACAGAGCGGTCATGAATGCAGAAACCAAAAGCTACAATTACAAATGGTAGGAGCAGACGACACCAACATTAGTATGGTATATTTGTCCGTTGATCACGTTCCAGATATTTTGGTTGAGGCTTCCATGCCATCCATCCATCCATTATCCGAGCCGCTTATCCATACGTGCAAACTCCACACAGGAAGGACGGAGCCCGGAATCGAACCTTGGAGCTCTGCATTGTGAGGCAGACGTGCTCACCAGTCATACACCGTGCCGCCTCTGACAATTTCGACATTTATAATTCATCCCTCTGGGAAATTATTTTTCCAAGTAAATGGGGAAGTAATTGACCGACGCGACAGGAGAGTCATGACCTTTAAAGGAATAATGGATGATTCACAATATACAAAATACTGTAGTCGAAGCCAGCTCACTTTTTTTTTTAGTTCAGATGTAACTTTCTGGTGAAAATGATGCATTTTGCGACAGTGCAATTGATGGTTAAAAAAAATAAAATTCCGGATGTCTTGGAAATGACGGTATTTAATGGTGCCTTGAAGCAAAATGGAGTTCAGGATAGCTACTTTCTGCATGTGTGTTATTTTCATCATATGTTATGTTATGTTCTTTGTTCAAGATAGCTGCAAGTGAGTGGCATGCACAAACGACAGCACATTATTTTGTTGTGCTTTTTTTTCCTTGCGATAAAACAGTGTATTGAGTACCGACAATCAGTGCAAAAATTCACAATCGGCAACTTAAATGATGGAGGCCACAATTTTCTATTAGCACTACTGAAGGGCTATATAGAACCACGCACTTCCTAACCCGGGGGTCGGCAACACGCGGCTCCAGAGCCGCATGCGGCTCTTTAGCGACATCTAGTGGCTCCCTGGAGCTTTATAAAAAAAAATTAAAATGGAAAAAGATTTTGATAGTAGGCAAATATAGCTCAAATAGATATAGATGCATGTTGCAGCTCCGAAAAAGGAGAGATGTGATGTTGTTTTTAAAACGTACACTGTATTTATGCTTTTAACAGTCTCGACAAACACAGACACGTCTGCGTCCGTCTCTCTTCTCGTTCGACTCGAGAGGCGTTCAAAGACAGCCTCCGAAAAACGGAAATTAATGATCACTTCACTGACACTAAGAAAAGCGAAAATAATGCACCAAAACAAAAAAATCAAGCGAGGAAATCACAAAATAAATTCTATGGGGGCGTTTGTGAACACACAACAAAGGTATTAATAACAAACAATTCTGAGAAAGTCCAGTCTCCTACATGCATACAGCATGTGTTTCCTTCATTGTAAGTTTTATAGAAGGCCTTTATTTTTTTGCGGCTCCAGACTTTTGGGGGTTTTTTTGTCCTATATGGTTCTTTCAACATTTTGGGTTGCCAGATGAAGAGCAAAATACAATTTCAAATATGCACAAAATATGGGCATATTTCTTATTGAACCAATGTGATGTCTGTCTGTCTATCTATCTATCTATCTATCGTCCATCCATCCGTCCATATACCATCCATCCATCCACCCATCCCTATATCATCCATCCATTCATTATCTGAACCACTTAGACTCACAAGGGTCAGGGGCATGCTGGAGCCTACCTTTCATTCAGAGAAATCTCGTGGCACCCTTTCTCCTATATCAGTGTTTGTCGCTGAGCTGTCCTTATGTTGCGTATTCACTCTTTCAAACTCCTTTGTATGTATGTTCATGCCCTTCGTTAATCACAGAACACAGCGCTCCATCGGTCCCATTAGAGCCTCCCTCATCACTCATCTGTCTTTTTCCAAGTTTAAGAGAGAATCCGCACCATTTCCTTCTGGGGGGCGAATGAGCCTCGACCACTGACGACTCATCTGCCATCCTCTTGTGTAGCCGTACATCTTTGTATCTTTGTTTTTGTGCACTGCGCAAAACAGCTACAAAGGGTTTCTGCTTCACACTTTGTTGGCTAATTGCATCAAAGCTGTTGGAGGCCGCTGTCTCAGCTGCGGTGTTTGTACCGGCATCAAAAGGGGGAAGAGCTTCGGCATGAAGGGCCAAACCAATGCCAGATATCATCTATCAAGGATTGAGCAGCACAGGATTGCAGAAGCTGCAAAAAAAAAAAACTGTGACGGGACCGTCTGTGTCTTCCCGACAAAGAACACAGCAAAGAAATACGGCAGATGATTTCTAAAGTCACTTGTCACACTCTCAGCAAATACGCACCCTGCAGCATAGTTTATGACAGCGAGACATTGAAGTTTGTCCATAGTCCAACACTGATCTGGCTTGTATTTTCACCACAGGCTGAGCAGGCGGAATGGTGATGGTTACATAATTTATGTAATATATAAATTTAACACCACATCAGCAGTACTCGCCAATTCATTGGACAGCAATGTGTTTCACTCCAACATTTAAAGAGAGTTAAGAAATTGTTAATGTGCTTCGGCGCTGCAGTTTAGCCTCAGAGTTCAAAGAGACTCAGCAGTTACTGTAACCATTAAGGGGAAATGTAAATGAAAAATTAAAAAGCAAAAGCAGATATCTCAAATTTTTGCTGAATTGATTGAATGCATTTTTTTTTTCTTGTTTCCAGGTTAAAGCTAAAATTCGTAAGGCTTCCTTACTTCAATCTGCAGATCTGATCGCTAACCCTAATCTCATGTTTCATGACGTTGGACTGTTTCATACAATTAACCAGAGTTGCAGAACATTAGTACATTTTAAACCCATGGTCAAACACAAACAGGACTAAATTTGCAGTGACTACACGAAAAATCATGATGTCTGACTTTGCGATAGCCTTTAGAGGAGTAAAATGCGCAACACAAATACAGTCAAACCTCGGTTTTTGGCCATAATCTGTTCCAGAAGGCTGTTCGAAAACCGAAACCACGCTCTTTTTAAAATAAAAATGTTTACTGAACACGTCTGCTCACAATGGAAAGCAACATGAGGAAGCGTCACTTCCTCGTCTACCCGAGGAAGCGTCACTTCCTCGTGTAAGGAAGGCGAGAGGAGTCAAATGGTGTATTCAAGTGCGCTCAGTTTGTTCGAGAACCGAAATGTGTTCGTCATCCGAGGCATAAAAAACTCGAAATTTGTGGTTGAAAACCGAGGTTTTGACTGTACAGATTTTGGGGAATATTTTGTCTTGTTTTGTGAGATGCCTCTCTGAACGTCACAATTAGGCTAATTTGAGTCCACTTCAGCCATGACAACCTCGACGAAGTTCCGCCATGTTGTTCCCTCACACAGAACTACTACGATGTCAAAAAACAGATTCCAAGCAGAGCTGCGGTGTTGTTGGATGCACAGAGTTAGCTACATTAGCACCTAAACGACAGCATTACACTGAAGCAGTCACAATGCTATTCACCATAGACGGAAAAACAATTGTGAACTTAACACGTGTGCAAACATATAGAAATAATTGTGAAGTGACTCTTCCATAACATCCACGAACCTCAAACTTCTGTCAGTAAAAGTTAAAACTAAGCAGTTTTAGTAACTAAAAGAAATGGGATGCGGGAAGAGTGAGGAGGTGACAGGCCATTCAACAAGTAGGAAGAGGACAAAGGAGAACAGATTAGGACAGAGAGGAATGTCAACGTCAATGTGTCCAGGTGTAGAAATGATGGCGGGTGACAGATTGTGCGTAAAACCCCGGCCGTGCGTGTTGAATATTCATGAAGGCGACGGCAGCACAGGGAGAGTTCAAAGTCTGTTAGATGGACTCAGGGAGGAAATTGGAAGGGACATAGTCACTCCTCTGATGGATAATGACGGCACAGAGTCCCGGATTAAAGCCTTGGACCACCACTTGCGTGCTAAAACCACCTTGGGGAATTTGGACAATGAATGTAGGCGAAAGCAAGGGAAAGCAATAAGATGAAGAAAGAGGAAAAATGCTGCTTGAGACAATAAACAGCCATTGTAAATCAGCACGAAGCGGCGGTGCGCTGAATAAGAATTAGCCATGATGCACTTTGAAGAAATGAAAAGGTACAGCTCTGTCACACAAATGCAGTTCATAAATACTTTGAATCGAATTTGACAAGACTAATTAGGCATAATGTACCTGGCAGAAAGGCGGAGAGATCCTATGCACCACCTGTATGGGAATAACAAGTGCCTCATATTTGCAGCTCATTCCATTTCAGCTTAAGAACAATGAAAACAATTCAAATATTTTTTGACACCCAGCAGCATGAATGTGAAAGGAATCTCACTTCAGGTACGTAACAGTATGTGTGTAGTTTGCATGTTCTCCCTGTTCTTATATGGGCTGCTTCCAACATTGTATTGTTTGTCTATAGCAGGGGTGTCAAACTCAGTTCCTGGAGGGCCGCTGTCCTGCATGTTTTCAAAGTCTCCCTGTTGCAACGCAGCTGATTCAAATGATCAGATCATCAGCAAGCTCTGAGGAAGTCTGACATTGAACCTGTTCATTTGAATCAGGTGTGTTGCAACAGGGAGACTTGGAAAACATGCAGGACAGTGGCCCTCCAGGAACTGAGTTTGACACCCCTGGTCTAAAGAGTACAGTCAAACTTCGGTTTTCGTCCATAATCCGTTCCAGAAGGGTGTTCGAAAACCGAAATTGTTTGAAAACCGAAACCACGCTCTTTTTGAAATAAAAATGTTTACTGAACACGTCTGCTCACAATGGAAAGCAACACGAGGAAGTGTCACTTCCTCGTGTAAGGAAGGCGAGAGGAGTCAAATGGTGGATTCAAGTGCGCTCAGTTTGTTCGAGAACCGAAATTTGTTCGGCATCCGAGGCATAAAAAACTCAAATTTTTGGTCGAAAACCGAATTGGACGAGGAACCGAGACGTTCGAAAACCGATTTGACTGTATATGTCCTGTGATCGACTGCTGACCAGTACATGCATCTCACCCAAGTGAGTTCCCATTTCAAAACCAGTGACTTAAGAAGGGTACATCCAAGACCCGTCGGCACTCAATACCATGGCATAAAGCAGTATGCGGCGTATCTAAATAATAGTGTTTCAAATCATCAGTAGTTATGGGGAAAACATTTTAGAAGGCTGTAATCGTGCACGCACGCACATACACAGTGACACAGTGGTGCAAATAGTGTTGGAAAAATTAGAGCACTGAGTTCCCTCTGGCGGGGAGGGTCCCTGTTTGCGAGAGAGAGAGAGAGAGAGAGAGAGAGAGAGAGAGAGAGAGAGAGCATCTGGACAATACGGTCCCACCGCGCCCAACACTGGCAACTGACGTGATGGGTCCCTGCTGTGTCTAAGAAGGGAAAACGGCAGAGCACACCCCCAGAATTACACATCAGTCGCGACAACTGGGGCCATGTCCAAACGAGTGGCACAGATACAGTAGATGGAGGACAGAGAAAGTTCAATTCCCGTGTGAAGAAAAACTTCTCCGAACTTCACACTCAAGTCAGTCGTACTTAATGTCTTGTTGTTTCTTAAGTCAACACTAAACTTATAAGGATCGGGAGCAACACTTTGAAAAATGAGGTCAGTCGGGCATTGTTTCAGATAGATAGACAGATAGACAGATTGACAGATTGACAGATTGACAGATTGACAGATAGATAGATAGATAGATAGATAGATAGATAGATAGACCGATCGATGATCAAATGAGGACAGTAGAGTGGGCTGAAGTGAAAGCAATGTATGCAACAGCTGTTGCTGTTTGTTCCCTGCTCACCCTGAGCAAAACAGCAGCACAGTAAGGAAATAACCACAGAAGATTCTGGCAACAGGAGGTGCCACCACTAATTTATCAGGATGTATGTGAACGTTTACCAGACTGCCATCAATTGTCTCTTGGTCGTTCTGTGTGACAGACACTGTGAAATGTTGAAGGCTCTTATAGTTTTTTCTCAGTGTACTGATGCAGTGTAGGCTCCATTTCGATGCCATCCACATGCTCGACGTTATAAACTGACAAGAGAGCCCTGGAAAGAGTACAAATGGTCTTCTGGGCAGTTGCGATAATGTTTTTCTCAGCTTTCTCATTTTTATTTTTAATGAAGAAAGTTCTTACTAAAAGCTTTTATCTATGATTCAATTAGCACTTTGATAGAGGAGGTTGGGGATGAGGGGTATGCTACCTGAATGGAAAAATCTCAAAAGTGTTGGAAGAAAGCCCGGAGGAAAGAAGCAGATAATGATCACTTTGTAGCTTCTCATTGCACAAATGTCTACGTTTTCAAACCTGCTTTGCTTTGTAGGATTATAAACTGATAACTGTTTTTATGTCTCAACTTTGAGGTGCAGTATCTCTGCCGTAGCACTCGAGCCCTTCATTGCTTCTGAATGATATCCAACACAAGATGGCTAAGCTAGCTCCTGGCATACAGGGATGTCCTGTCGTCACCGTCTCCGAAAGTTGCTGCTTTCAATCTCGGGATATGTTCCATATTCTCACCGATTTACGAAATCTTTATTATTTGTTATTAAAATGAAAACATACCGATTTTAATATCTACGATCGGCAGGAAACCAGTTCACGGTGCACCCCGCCTACTGCCCAAAGTCAGGTGGGATAGGCTGCGGCACGCCCCCGCGATTCTCATGAAGATAAACTGGTTCAGATTATGAATGAATGGATATTTTCGTTCTGTTTTAAAACTTATCTACAAATGACCCGATACAGCTGTGCCTTTTAAAAATCAAACATGGCCCTTAAGCCCGAAGGTCTGCCCACACCTGGGCTACAAAAAACTATTGATTTTGAATGACATCTGATCCAAGGTTGTTGACAAAGTTGTCAACATTTTTTTGAGGGAGTGAGGATGGGATCAATGGTGCTAATCAGCAATGGCTTTGGTGAAACAGGATAGCCCTATGGTAAGTGACGAGGTGAAAGGTGGCAGCGGTGGATCAATCAGGGTCAATGGAAGGGAAATATACCGCGTGACCCTAATTCAATAAGATTTGGCCGTGTGATTTCGGCATTGGCCTCGCCGTTTAACGGATTGCGGCAGCTCTCGAACGACATATCACACTGTGATGTAGAACGTTACCGTTAATTATCTCGAGCCGGGTGCTGCATATTGTTATCGGCGGATGATTAATTAGCTCCTGGCTGTCTGTCCCCCAGGTAACGCTGATGTCAGAGCCCGGTGAAGATCATCCGCGCGTTCAGCCGTTGCCATTTTATCATCTCCCTTCTTTGCATGTCATGAAAGCTTAAGCGGTGCAAACAACATTTGCTGAAAATAGCTTTCTTCATTTTGCTATTATGATGCACAGCCCTCTCGCAGGACATGCGGCATGTGTTTCTTGTCAGTGCGCTTCCCCACAAAATAAAAAAAAAAGGAGAAAATGGAGTAAATATCTGCAGACAGCCGGTATCTATTCTTTGAGGCTTCGCTGTTTTTTCCCTCTGATTTCATTAGAATAGCGCATTTTCCCCGGGGCCCTCAGAGCTGGTGACTGATTACCGATTCTGTCTGTTGACAAGCTTAGCATCGGTGTGAAATGTGTGCTTGCATAATTACCCATTTCATTATAGTCCGTCAGTGGCTGCGACAGAGTATTTGACTGCATCACAGGAAGGAAGCCTTTGTGGGTGGCGGCGTTGTCACCGAGCATTAATGGCGAAGCTCTTTAAAAGACTTTTGTGATGCTGAGAGGCGAGACGTTACCCCTAAATCAAGAAGTTTTTATTTTGTTTGTTTCGTCCCACACTTTTGGTGTTTTCGTTCAATGGGTTCAACATTCACGATGTTTTAGATTGTGTCACACAGCCACGGTGCTTGCAACACATCTCGCCATCATGTCTGCGGTGAGCACTAATAAACACGTTTATGTCTATCTATTAGCCGCAAATTTATACCTATGGTTAAATTTCCCATGCCTTCACTGTGTAGCAATAACCTCATTAACACACTAAGCACTATAATTGGGGCTAAAGCTTCAATTAACCCCTCAGTCGAAACCATTTTTTGCACTCTGCTCAAGCCTCGCAGCCTCTTATGATCCTGATGCATTCAGACAAGTTCTATGAGACAGATTTGTAATTGATATCATGTTGTTAAACCCTCAAATAGATCTCATGACAGCGAGAAAAGAGAAAAGAAAATAATCCAAAATGCCAGTTTTAATTTCAGAAACAGATTCAAAAATATGAGGCTGGAGTTGAAGACCGATTCAAAGCCCTTTTACATCTGATTTGATGATCAATAAAAGAAAAGGCATAAGGTACAATGCCCGGTACCTTTCGAGTTTGATTGTAAGGCGCTCAGCTGCATTCTCATGTGCTGTATGACGAACAGCAGTCTCCAGAATCTACTTCTGGTCGCCACAATTTCAGAAATCAAAAAAAGGTGGTCGTATCATTGCAAGTTGCTGCCATGAGTTGCAGTGTCACTCATTTCAAATCAATTGTACACAAACGAACTGGAAAAGAAAAATAGACCATAGAAATCAGAATATCTGAAATCTAAACACATTCTGATGGGGTCCTTCAAGTTAGCCGTAGATTTTCGATCAACTAATTCACTAATCCGTCATTTGGACCAAAACATGTGATCCATTACTCACATAAACACTGCACAGTGCCTCTCGCCCTCCCTCTCAGACTGTCAAATGAAAGGGGAACTCAAGTCAACAGTTTCCTTTGCACTACTATGTGCATTGTGCCCCCACTAGTCTAAATTTGGTATTTAAAAGAATATTGCATTGCATTTGTGGAATCAGAACTAAGCTAATTAATCCATTTGAAACCATTTTAGGAAGGGGGACATGTTACGTAGCATCGCCCCCTGCTGTCAACTAAAATTGACATCAAAGTGCCCTTGGGGCTCGCATTGCCAACGCCACAGCTTACTTTGTTTGAGTTTGGCGACGTGAGGATCTATTTATAGATCAATAATGGCGATTTCATTGGAGAACAAGACGACTTGCATATTTGCACAGCATGCTTTTCCATTAATCCATGTGTTGAAAAAGTTGAAAGTGATTCTGAGACATAATCGAGCATGCACCAAATTAAGCACATCTATGACCCATTTCGTCTGTTTGGAGTCACTGACTTTTGTATGTGAGCTAATGTCAAGTGTGGTCATCATCGCTTGTCAGATGGAGGATGGATGTAGCCAAAGCGGATAAGGATTTCGGCAAAGTCCAATGGCAATGTCTATTTGTATATTTTAATAAGGGCCTTCTTGTTCACTTTGTCTACACTAGCATGTTTCAAAACCTAATATTTACACTTCATGTGATACTCGCTGAGAGTTGGAAAACTGCATGATGTCTTCAAGTGGATCAACACATTATCTCTCTTGATAAATATAGTATATAAAAGTACAGTATATACATACATTAAGGGCCAAGCACTAGAATTGCTTGGTTTCTCAAACGTACTGCACAACTATGAGTAGGACTGTAGTATTTCTCTGTATTAGATGTTGAAGAAAAGAGGGGATTATATTCCTTAATACTGAGGCTTAGCCCCGTTCTGTTTGCCAGGTCTCTGGGATCCGCATGTCCTTGCCTTATTATGAAGTGGCCTAAATGATTTAAACCCTTCCTTGGGCTAATCAAATAATTGCTTGGTGAAGATAACCGGCCAGTTTCTATGATTGCAAAAAGGATTTTTTTTTTTTTTAAGGCTTTGCTGTCTTTGCTCTCAAAGTGCACTTTGCTAACAATATTTTCTGATTGCTTGAAAGACGCTGCAATAGCGAATACTATTGGCCATTTGCTTTTGTTTGATTTCATTTGCTCTAATGCCTGGAGCGTTTTTGTCCGTGTTGCTGTGGGGTTAATGAAGCTTGACTGCAAGTCACTTGTTGCTTTATTGTCCTCATCTGGAATATTATTCATAAAACACACAGTGTAACCCCCATGATGACGCCAAATTCAAGTATAACAGTCCGTTCCAATGCCAAGGCTATTGTTCAGTCAGCCTAAAGGAAACAAAGCCCCCGTTTTTTTGAGGGGGGGGGGGTCTTTTTTAGATTCTGCAGTAGCCAGAGACTCTGTGCCAAACTCTAATGGAAGGAGAGTTTAACAAATACTCGTACGTACGGTCTCCATACAGTCACCATACGTGTCTGCAAAACCAGCAGGTCAGCATATTTCGCAAAACCTCAGCATCCAATTTCACAAGATCTCAGTTTAGCCAGCGTCAAACGATTAACTCTTGCATGTGTTTACAAGAGGTGTTATGATATTTATACAATATCGCACAAGTAACGAGACTTTTTATGAACTTGTGTTATGTTTACTATTTAATAACAGTAGGTTTACGCTTACACTCTTCAGAACGTAAAAAACTAAACTGACGTGTCTTACCTTTGCGCGACACCATTGTGATTTATGATTAGGTTTTATTTAAATTGTTTTTACAGTTCAGTATGAGAGGGGGTTTTTTCAATTGTATTAACAGTTAAGAATTCTTAATACAGTCAACCTCAGTTTTCGTCCATAATCCGTTCCAGAAGGCTGTTGGAAAACCGAAATTGTTCGAAAACCGAAACCACACTCTTTTTAAAATAAAAATGTTTACTGAACATGTCTGCTCACAATGGAGAGCAACACGAGGAAGCGTCACTTCCTCATCTACCCGAGGAAGCGTCACTTCCTCGTGTAAGGAAGGCGAGAGGAGTCAAATGGTGCATTCAAGTGCGCTCAGTTTGTTTGAGAACCGAAATTTGTTCGTCATCCGAGGCGTAAAAAACTCGAAATTTTTGGTCGAAAACCGAATTGGACAAGAACCAAGACCTTCGAAAACCGAGGTTTGACTGTACAGAAATTAGTTTTCTCTGAAATAAATTGTTTAGGAGTTCAGAACATTTCAAGCTAGCTTTCCTTAACATTCCTTGGCTGTAGGTACTTGTCAGTACTACGGATGTTCACGTGGAACAGATGGGAATTGGACAACGAATCATGACAAGGGCTCTCTCTCTACCTAACAGCATGAAGTGAAGGAAATCAATTGATTTATGATCATGATATAAATAATTAATTACAGTCTAACCATACCATTATTTCCGGCACTCTTTGCTAGCCAGATGCTAAGAGAGGCACGTAGCACTGCCAGCATGGTCGTAGTGAAAACATGTGCTGGGTTTCAACCAATACGGACGTTGTCTCTATGATTAAGTGGAATGGATTGGATGATAACAAGCGGTTAGACTAGGAAATAAGAGGAAACCAACAGATTTATAAAACAGGCCTAACAAAGCCACTGATTCACCTTCTTAAAATCTTACCAAAATGGATTTCTTGTGCTTCATTCCCATCATATTCAAAGTAATCGAGTGAGTAATCTTTTAGAATCCAAAACCTGGTGGAGCTTCTTTCACCGAACTGCAGACAAAATATCATCCTAAGTGATGACTCAAGTCATTGACTCATGAATCACCCCGGGCTTCATTATCGGAGTATACTTGAAGGACATTATGGTCGCGTTTATCATCAGCCTGATCGCACAAGTGCGGCTGTAAAGCAGAGGCCGAGATCCTAACACCACCTTTGTCGAGTTTCGCTACAATTATTCCCTCAAACTTTACTTGCTCACAAATCGAAACATCCTCAGCACGCTGTCTGGAGTAAACCGGGAACAGCCGTATTTTTTCCGTATTATTATTTTCGAGCTTTTGCCTTTCATATCCTTCCTCATTCCTCCCCATCATTTCACCGGAGAATAAACGGGGTGTCCCGATGTCAAAAAAGCAGCGCGCCTGTTGGCGATGCGGGCTGACGGTGGCGCGCCGCGTAATGAGGGACTGTCACTTGAGCAACGAGCGTAGACGGCGGTGACGCGTCAGCATGTGAAATTCATCTAAATCCTATTACCCGAAGGCGCGCATGGCTGGTGTGTCGGCAGCTGTTGGCTAGTAATAAACATTGTAATCAAGCCCACCGTGCTGAACGGCTTCACAAGAAAGCTGACAGTAAAGAGAGAAATGGAAGCATGAAAGCAACTCGCCATACAGAGAGTTGAGGGAGCTCCACTGCACTATATGCACAAAATTCCGATATGAGCAGCACAATAGATATGTATATGTTTTTAATCAACAGTCAGTTGAATTTCGTACTCTGCCACTTTCCCCCCCGCAAAAGTCACCTGCGCCGACTTGAATAGTTCATTTTCACACGTGGATATTTGAACTCGGCGGCCCGGTGGTCCAGTGGTCAGCGCGTCTTCCTGTGTGGAATTTGCATGTTCTCCCCGTGTCTGCGTGGGTTTTCTGCGGGTACTCCGGTTTCCTCCCACATTCCAAAAAACATGCATGGCAGGCTGATTGAACACTTAAAATTGTTCCTAGGTGAGAGTGTGAGCGTGGATGGTTGTTCGTCTCTGTGTGCCCTGCGATTGGCTGGCAAACGGTTCAGGGTGTCCCCCGCCTACTTCCTGAACGAAGACAGCTGGGATAAGCTCCAACACCCCCCGCGACTCTTGTGAGGATAAAGTAGATTGAAAACTGGATGGATGGACATTTGAACCCTTTGAGGGACAGTGGTTACTACAGTGGACAGCCTATCATGTTATCAGGTTACAGGTTATGATTATTGGTTCTCACCAGAAATGAATGGCCACATGCAGCCATCAACAGTCTCTTAGTAGTTTCTATAACGGAAAGAAAAAAGACAAAAATTTGCATCACCGTCATCTTCTTTATATGTCCGCTTTGCTGTACCGTATAAAGTTCTTGGAAATTGGCTTGATTCCAAGTGCCCTCGCGGCTAATAACTCTTAGCTGTGCAATGTACTTGTCAGCGGCAGTCTGACACAGTGCACGATGACTCAGAGGGGCCGTGACAGCAACAGCAGGAGCCAATGTTGATATTTATTTCGCATTAGCACATTCAGCTTCCTTTCAAACACACGCCCCGGCACACAAAGTTGAAATTTTAGCCTCAACGCTACCAAGTAATTTGCAAGCATGCGTGGGGTATTCACTGTGTTGATAGGCAATCTTTTTAAAATAACTGCATGGTATCGGAGAGACTGGAAAAAAATATGTTTCGACAAGACTAGAAGGTTGAAGAAATAAGTCGATATGATAATGTTGACATCCAGAAATCTAACGATGAAAATACATAATCTGGTCTCATTTGTTCTTGTTGGCATAGCAACGTAACAGGAAGAGTCCTGAAAGGAATTTCGCTCGCTTATAACAACATTTTTATGTTTTTCTTTTCACAGCATATTCTCATCTCATTGCTGGGCTAAAATGTTTGTTTTTTTGTGCAGCTCCCCGTTTCACATTCATAGGATGAATTAAGTGCTTGCCCACCACATAAACTCTACAGCCACTCAATATTCGGCTCTTTGTCTTTGACTCGACTTAAGCCACCACAGAAGCTGAGGGTTAAAGTGCTTTGCCCCCAAAGCTTCTTGAGAGGGACACACGGGGTCACTAAGTTTACAAGCTGGGACTGTCGAGAAACTTCTGGACATGTAAAAAGAATGTAAAGCAGCGCGGTGCTTAGCGCGGTGTAAAAGCACAATCCAAAGTGAAGCACCAAGGCTTTGAATCTCGAAAATGATCCAATCCGTCAAGGGTGTTTGCTCATTGCCGACGCATTAGTATAAACGATATTCATCTTTGATTGTCTGAGATGTTGACCTCTCCCTCAACCTCTATTCCCTTAATTTCAAGTAAAGCCACTAAAGCCACAAAGGCTGAATTAAAAGTGAGATCTATTCAATATTGGCGCCCACGCTTGGGGAGCTCGCAACCTCCTGACATTTAAAACGGGATTATGAAAGCCAAGACATATATGCCTAGTGACGGGTGTTAAGTGGAATGAAGCCCACAGGATCTGGGCAGGTTCTGGCCCTTTGAAGCTGACAGGCCGGCTCCCTCTTGGCATGCCATGACTCCACTCTCTTGCTTTATAGGTAATTTATTCAGCTGAATAATTAAAGGCCATTTGGCAGCAGAGAGCACGAATAGCAATAGGGTTGGCTTGACTTTTGCAGGTACAGTAAAGCCAATCTGCCCACAAGCAAAGTTGTGTCCAAAATGTTATTTGAGAGGATCGTGGGTGGGGATTAAATATCGAAGATTTTTTAGTTAAAAAAAAAAAAACATTTAAAAAAGAGCGAGAAAGACATCGTTGATGAAACCATAACGGACCCTCGAAAGTCAAACACAATGTGACTGTTCAATATTGGGAAAAAAAATTCAAAAGGTTGCCTCTGTTAAACGTTACCGAACCTTACAGCAAGGGTGTCAAACTAATTTTTGTCGCGGGCCACATTTTAGTTACCGTTTCCCTTGGAGGGCCGTTATGACTGATACCATCTAGAGAAGTCAAGAATAACTGTTGATTCAACTCTTGTTTAAGTTACTGTCATGAGGGGTTTGGTAACAAGAAAATGCTTAGAATATCTCTCGTATTTATTACATGTGAGAGTTTAAATTTTTGGTCGACATTTTAAAAAGCATCATGGAAGTTGACCTGTTGAATCTGATTTCGTGGGCTCCATAAAATGATATGGCGGCCCAGATTTGGCCCCCGAGCCTTGAGTTTGACACCTGTGCCTTACAGGAAACGAGTGTAAACACCAAGTTACCCAAGTATTAATAATGTGTCCTTGGGTGTTTTGAAAGGCGCTTATAAATAAAATGTATTATTATTATTATTATAACTTGTATAGACCATAAAAAACGGGTTCGCCAATTGACAGCAAGTTGGGTCAACGTGTTTGGCATGAACAAGTCTCAAGAACGGATGCTTGGAAAAAAAAAAGGGATTAGTTTATTTTATTTTAACCCATTTAAGAGAATTTTGGACATTTCATGGGGGTCACGTTGCAAAGTTACATTTCTAGTTTTCTGGTTGCCATTCTCATCTTTGCAATCACGAGTAACCTCCAGTTCTACAAAAAAAAAATGCACTAAAAGTCAAAGACAAAGCCAAAGAAACCTGCCATGTAAATCTTTTTGATGTTGTTTTTAAATGTTTCAGTACTTTTGTACGACACGTCTCACAAGGAGTTGAATGGAAAAATACAGAGGAAATGTATTGGGCCATTCATGGATCAAACATGTGTTGTGAATTCTGTGAAGTTTCGTGTTGGTGCTTTTTATGCATCGTGTATGTTGAATAAAGAAAACTTAAGCAATCGGGGCTTACAGTATCTTGCAAATTCCCTCACCAATGCGGTGCAAGGCACACAAATGTTCTCATGCAACCCGCTTGCTGGCGCAGAAATGGAGTCTATTAGAACGTGAACGCAATTAGGTGGGAGGCAAACACCGCAGATGGCCTCTGACCGCACTTGATTATCATGCAAACACAATGATTTTACTGTCAAACACTGCGACACTTGTTCGGTCTTCCACGTCCACATTTGCTCCCGGTTGTCTGCACTACATAATGGCCGTAAATGTGTTGAAGAGCCCATACGTTTCATCCGAGAGTAGCACTCAGGAGTAAAACAATCTAAATTTACATCAGCAGCAAATTGAACACCTGCAAAGATAAAGTCAACTCCTTGCCATTAACAACCCAAGCGAGGATGTGACAAATGATGAAAGCCTCCGACCGCATGCGGCGTCTGACATTTTTAAAGTTTCATGAGTTCTCCAAAGTCACAATAATAATACGGTGTAATAGTACCCCTCTGTCAGAATTTGGGCGGCCCGGTAGTCCAGTGGTTAGCACGACGGCTTCACAGTGCTGAGGTACCGGGTTCAAATCCAGCTCCGGCCTCCCTGTGTGGAGTTTGCATGTTCTCCCCGGGCCTGCGTGGGTTTTCTCCGGGTGCTCCGGTTTCCTCCCACGTTCCAAAAACATGCATGGCAGGCTGATTGTGCACTCTAAATTGTCCCTAGGTATGAGTGTGAGCGTGGATGGTTGTTCGTCTCTGTGTGCCCTGCGATTGGCTGGCAACCAATTCAGGGCGTCCCCCGCCTACTGCCCGAAGACAGCTGGGATAGGCTCCAGCACCCCCCGCGACCCTTGTGAGGATAAAGCGGTTCGGAAAATGGATGGATGGATGTCAGAATTTGCATTTGGTGACATTGTGCCTTCCTTTCCCTCTCAGTCAGAACAATTCAACAGGAAGTTTTTTGTTTTTTTTTATGTGATCATAGCGGTGGAAGAGGTGTGCTTGGTTTAAATCCTGCTCTCCAGCTCTTAATGCTTCAACTGTGGCTCACACACCTGTTTCCCGCATCACCCCGCCCTCATGAGCTGCATCATAGATTTAATCAAGCGCTCCTGTGAGGGAGAACAAGGCATTTCTCTAAGGTGGGTCGGAGATGTTTGCATTTGCATTTCGCGGACAAAGGGTGATAATGAAATTAAACAAAAAAACAGACATATTGGGGTTATCAGGAACTATTTAGGGGGAGTTACTCCGGCTTGTAATGCCTCCTGTGAAAAGAATCGATACAGTTCTTTAGATACAGTGATCCTTCGCTAATTCGCGTTTTGATTATCGCGGCCTCGTGCTTTTTTTGTTTTTTTCGAAAATACTGTATTCAGAAAAAAATGCCGAATGACTCAGAGGTTTTGTACATGGCTGTAAGCTTGATTGGTTCCCAGTACGACGTCGACCAATGACAACACGAGTGGGTCTATCCCATGATGCACAGCCATCTTGATTGGCTGTGCATCTTCGCAGCCCCGCCCAGCAACCTCCCTCGTGATAAATCTTATCATGCGGGTTACTCTTTGATCAGCATCTCATCACGCGGTTGCCTAGATCAGTGTTGTGTTTACTAAGCGTGTTAGTGTGTGCCTTACACCAAAAAAACCCTGACACAAAAATTCCTAGGGGGGCGTGGGAGGCAAACCCTACTACGTGGATTTTCGTCTTTCGCGGGTGGTCCCGGTGCTCATTAACCGCGATAAGTGAGGGATCACTGTATCCACATTTTAACTGTATACTACTTTCCTACAATGTATCCTACTGATTACTTTTCATCATCAAATCAATGGACGAGATTGTCTGCTCTGCCTCCTAAAGCATCCTCGGAAGATGACAATTTTGAATACAGTCAAACCTCGTTTTTCGTCCATAATCCGTTCCAGAAGGGCTGTTCGAAAACCGAAATTGTTTGAAAACCGAAATCACGCTCTTTTTGAAATAAAAATGTTTACTGAACACGTCTGCTCACAATGGAAAGCAACACGAGGAAGCATCACTTCCTCGTGTAAGAAAGGTGAGAGGAGTCAAATGGTGCATTCAAGTGCGCTCAGTTTGTTCGAGAACCGAAATTTGTTCATCATCCAAGGCATAAAAAACTCAAAATCTTTCATCGAAAACCGAATTGATCGAGAACCGAGACGTTTGAAAACCGAGGTTTGACTGTATATGTAAAACACATGACTAGTCTGATTCTCTCTGTTCCCCTGAGCGCAGACCTCAGTGAAGATATCTCAACATTAAAAAGGTTTTGATCCGGATCTAATCAAATCTTGTGCAATTGTCTATGTAGTCCGGAATATTGATTTGAGACGCGATAGCAAAGCATCCAAACAGACTTAAAGGCTCTGTCGAAACAACGGTCCCGCTGCTGCAAACAATTCGATTTTCAAGCGATAAGCGTATCTTGTTTTGTGGTTATTGTATTGCTTTGCCAGGCATGGAGTCACTCATGAAATGTGTCTAATGCAGTTAGACCAACAGTGGCTCTCTTGCTGGCTGTAAAAGTGCAGTGAATGATAACCTATTACCATAAATAAACATTCCCTCATGGGTGTAGTGTACATGAATGAAATGGATGTTGCCGGATGATGTATACATTTGGTAGGAAAGAAGGCCAGCGCAATGGTGACAAGTTAAAAAAAATAATAAAAATTGAAGCACAGATGAGCAACTGGTGAAATGAAGGTAAAATTACCAAACATTTAAAACATTATTGGGTTTAGTTAGTGTGTCTGACTCTGACAAAGACCAAATGAAGAGTTCAATGCGCTCATTGAGTAAAATTGTTGTTTTTATTTCTGGTTCCAGATTAAAGTTAACTCATTCACTCCCAAGAACGTTTTTAAACGTCTTTTCAGACTTGGTCTAGAATTGGCTGGTACTGAATGAGTATATATAAACGTGTATTTAAATGAAGAATAGTAAGCAATTAAGCGTCCTAACCCTTCAAAGGGAGAGACAACCTTTTGTGCTCTCAAGGACACTTATATTCAACGACAATCTTCAATGAGTCAAGCACGTTTTGGAATGTGGGAGGAAACTGGACTACGAGTAATGGGAAAACACGCAAGCCTGAGCCACGATTCAAACTCGAAAACTCAAGACGGTCGGACAGACATGCTAACCGCCACGTTGTGACCAGGCTACCTGACCGACCGGCTCACTATTTTGTCCATCTTTATCTGCAGCTACCTTGAGCATAATGGCTCAGATGTAATTCACTATCACTACAATACAATAAATACATCTTTATTTGTGTAGCGCTTCCACAACAGCTGCAGCTGTAACATACAACAACGAAACAGAGTACAGACCATAAAAAATGGACAAGAATACAATCGTAACACCTATTCCTGCATACTCCTTATTGTTTGTATCACATTGCAAGGTGGTGGTGGACCCCAAAAAGCAGGTACGAGAGAAGACCAGGTAGTACTTGATGAATTGTATTAAAACAGAGAAAACTAAAACCTAAACAAAGTCCAAAGTATCAAACAAAACACATGACTGAAGATAAAACATGACAATAACCAAAACCTGACTGAAACAAACACGACAGTAGCATACGTACAGCCACAAACAATGACCCGACAATGGGTAGTCGGCCGGGAGTCCTTTTATAGCCACTAATTACCTAACGACCAACAGGTGTGCAGCTGCAGGGAAAAGCCCCACAGTGCCACCTTATGGTCACAAACCAAAACATGACAGTTTGAAGCAGTTATAGATGAAAGCGGAGAGAATCATTCAGTCGATCAATAAGTTTAAGACTGAAAATTTAATGGTATTTAGATAAAAATTTCACGACCACTGATTTGACATTACACCGATTTCGGCCATATTGGGTCAGATATCGTTTAGGGGTCGAGCTTTTTTTTTAACATTCTGTACCATGAGACTAGCAACATTGTGTGAAGATCTTTTCTGTGGGTGACAAGTAACTGATGTGCGTGTGTGTGCGTGTGGGTGTGTGTGTGCGTGTGTGTGTGTGTGTGTGTGTGTGTGTGTGTGTGTGTGTGTGTGTGTGTGTGCGCACATGTGCTGAAGAAAGAGAGAGATAGAGAGAGAGAGAGAGTGAGAGAGAGAGTGCGAGAGAGAGAGAGAGAGAGAGAGAGAGAGAGAGAGAGAGAGAGAGAGAGACACACACACACAAACACACACACGCACACACACACACACCAGTGAGTGATATAAATTTTTTAGCCACATCAGAGACTTCATTGATTTTTAAATATGTCCTTGCGGGCCCGGTTCACTTTGATGTGGTGCTGGTTGTGCCTACAATGCAACAGTAGTCTGCCAGCATAGTGAGGAAATAATTGAAACAGACACGCGGATAGACACACACACACTCTAAAACATGTCTGTAATCCACAGGCATTTGTCCCCAGAAATGTCCCTTTCCAATAAAACCGTTGCTGCATTTGTTATGGTATGATGCTGAAGTTAAAAAAAAAATAAATCTCATTTTCTCAGACCAAGAGGTACATATAAATATTTGAAGTCAACATATCGAGACCGCCAAGAGCTCTTCACAAACCCAAACATAGTTGGACCCACTGTATGTGTTTTCAAGCCACACATTGGCTGCTTGACTTGTGTAGCCAACATTCTGTATCGACATGATGCCAAGTTGTTTTTTGTTTTGTTTTTTTGTTTTTGTTTATGTTTCTTTTGTGTATGACTTTTTGCTTCGCGGTTTTTGTGACAACTTTAAATGGATTCATCTCAGAGTAGAATGCCAATACAACACTGGACAAAAAAAAAAAATACCCAGGAAGGAATATACAGTATACCATTCGAAATGAGTGTTGCTACTGTCATGATTGACATGTGAGATCTTCCGATGATTTCATGCCCACGCACGTGACAGTGGATGGCAGGCATTGCCCTGTATATGCTAATTCATCCAGTGTGTTTACTTCCTTTAAATCACGCAGTTTGAGATCATCATATATCAAACGATTTACAAATCCTGCCAGGACTTTATCGGGCCACAAAAAAAAAAAGACTGGAACAACCATACGAAGAGGTACATACAGTATTCCATAAATATACATACAGTATTCCGTTATGCTGCATAATGCAAATTACCAAAAATACTTAAGGTTACGTTTCCCATTTACAGTATATTGCATCATGACAGCAGTGATTACTGAATGACGCCATCAGTAGTGAACATCCACGGTGATTTTTAGATCCATTTATCATCTTTTTTGTCACAGACATAAAGAAAAAAAGCACTCGGTGAGAACATGACATAACTAAATTCGATCAGAACCTTATTGACAAAAACACAACATGCCTTCCACGCCTTCTGCATCGCACCCCCGCTCTTTTGTTAGTTTTTATTTTTGCAGATAAAGACTTTTAATTTTCCACTTCTGTGTCCTGTCTTCTTCTGGCTCCAAATTCTTCTCCTCACACGACAACAATGAATCTTAGAACACAGCAGGTGTGAAGATGTTTTATAGCAACGACAGAGCTTCCTGGCATGGCCCAAAGCAGACCTTTGATGCATTGTCAGTGGTTGTAGAATGAACTCTCTCGCACACATACATACATACATACAGACACACAAACGCACGCATGTTATGATACAAACTCAACACCACTGCCCCCTATTGGTATCAGCTGTAATTGTACATGTGGCTCTTACCAAGAACGGAGTACTGTACATGTTACAAGTCCGGAGCAGAGAGGAAGAAGGTGGATGAGCAGAATGTGCAGAAATCTATTAAGGGCTGGCTGTTTTACTTACGATGATCTACTTAGACAGGAGGAGACTGAAGCTCAATTAATGACCTGACATTTGCACATGCAGGATGTGAGCATCTGTGAGCACCTGTGTGTGTGTGTGTGTGTGGTGTGTGTGTGTGTCACTGTGAGAGTGTGTTAATAAATGAGGAATAATCAGCACCAGTGATTCAGAATGGAGGAAGTGCGAAAATTACCACACATTATATTTAAACAAACAGGTAGTCTCACTGTGCAGCAACTCATGATATTTATACAATGTCCCTTCATGGAGATTAAATTAAATTTGCCCTCATGCGCTGTAGTAAATACGTTGATAAAAATAAATGAAGGAAAACGTATTTGTAATCATTTGAAACTCCTCCCATTCACCAGATCTTTTTTTTTTTCAATTGGTCGACTGGTTTGCACGTCGACCTCACAGTGCAGAGGTGCACTGTTCGATTCCGGCTGCGGCCTTCCTGTGTGCAGTTTGCATGTTCTCCCCGCACCTGCGTGGGTTCTCTCTGGGTAGTCCGGTTTCCTCCCACATTCCAAAAACATGCATGGCAGGCTAATGGAATACTAAATTGTCCCCAGGTGTGATTGTGAGTGTGTATGGTTCTTCGTCAATGTGTGCCCTGTGATTGGCTGGGAACGAGGTCAGGGTGTACCTCGCCTACTGCCCCGAAGACAGCTGGGATAGGCTCCAGCACCCTCGTGGGGATAAGCGGATTAGAAAATGGATGGATGGAAGTAAACACATAACATAAATTCTTAAATGTATTTTCATTTTTATTATTATTTTAGAACAACATATTTTGTCGTGGTTCTGTTTGTGGCCAACAGGTGGCACTGTAGGGCTCCGCCTGCAGCTGCACACCTGTTGGTCCTTAGTTGTCTGTTTTAAAAGGACTCCCGGCATGACCACTTTGTGTCGGGTCATTGTTTGTTTCTGTCATGGTTCTGTTACTGTTAGTTGTTTTTTTCAGTCATGGTTTTTGTTTGATACTTTGGATTCTTTTGTTCTTAGGACTTTGTTTAGGATTTTGTTTTCTCTGTGTTTTAATACAATTTGTCCACTTCGCCCTGGTCCTACCTCCTGCCTGCTTTTTTGGGGTCCTCAACCTCCACGCATCGTGACGTATGTAAACTGTAAACTAATCCTCTATTTGTTGCTAGGCAGAATGGGTGAGAGCAAAAACTGTTGATAAAAACTGGTCATACAGTAATCCCACGTTTATCGCGGTTAATGGGGACCAAAACCACCCGCGATAAACAAAAATCCGCGAAGTAGCGACCAATTAACATATATAAAAAAATATATCTCCGCAAACGGTCCGCGAGAAGCTGCGAAAGTCAGCAAAACAACAGCGAGTCACATAGAGCAACATATACAGTACTGTACTCCATGTATATATAATATATATATATATTTTTTTTTTTTTTGTTATGAATTTGTTTGAAAAACTCTGCGATGCACTGAAGCCGCGATAAACGAACCGCGAAATAGCGAAGGATCACTGTACTCACAATTCTGTGGAAAGAACTGAGAGATTTGGCAAAAACATACACAGAAATAGTTAGACAGAAACATCATGAAATTATTTGACAGCATCACTGTAAGGTTCAGCGGTTTAACACACTTGTTAAGCAAGTTACGTTACTTAAAAAGAAAATGAATTAAGAAGCAAGCTCTTTTCACCACAGTACCATCTGTTGGATGTGGTGGGACCTGACAGATAATATCGAGTTTAAACATTGGTTCCGTATTTTGCTCCATAAAGCAGCATGGCATTATGAGAGTTAAGCGCTATGTCTTACATTAAATTGAGAGTTTATCCGTGACCTCCTCCCATAGACAGACCTGCCAGAAGCTCATCCCTGTGGCGGTTAAAAAAAAAAAATCCACCTGCCATATCTCAGGATGGCTTGGCCGACCGCGAACCAATCCATATCCTCAGGCCACCAAATCCCGTAGTAATCTTTCTTCCCTTCTTTTTAGTGCACCCCTATCCTCATATTCCTTATTGTCCGTTTCCCCAAGTCTCATTTCTCTATCGAGCTCCGGTGAAGCATTGTCCTTGCTATTGATGACGCCACTAAATCACGTCGGATTCGCACCATCACCTAGTTGGTTTCCCCACTCGCTCGGATATTGCGAGATTTTCCGTCCACGCCGGTACGAGGTTCATTTTTGCTACCATGAGCATGCAGAGCAACATGAGGAGATAAATTGATCCTCTGTTGCATGGCCACTAGTTGACACAGCCTTGACCCTAATGAGACTAAGCGCCAGGAAAGGAGACACATGGAAGCTTTTTTTTTTTTTTTGACTGTGTTGTTTTTAGGGTTTTCTCCGGGTATTCCGGTTTCCTCCCACATTCCAAAAACATGCATGCCAGGCTGATTGGACACTCTAAATTGTGCCTAGGTGTGAGTGTGGGCGTGGATGGTTGTTCGTCTCTGTGTGCCCTGCGATTGGCTGGCAACCAATTCAGGGTGTCCCCCGCCTACTGCCCGAAGACAGCTGGGATAGGCTCCGGCACCCCCCGCGACCCTAGTGAGAATCAAGCGGTTCGGAAAATGGATGGATGGATGGGATGTGTTGTTTTTAGCATTAACATTCCGATATTATAGACAAGTGAAGCGCTGTCTTCTTCAAATTGACAGTTGGTCAAAATCAATGAAACACCCATTTCAACAAATAAAGCACTTATTCATAATTATCATAGTAATCAGATACCGCAGAGTCTCACAATCCATGTGGGACTTTAATCCACACCATGCCAGGTCCGGAGGTTGATGGCACTGCCCATTACACCACTGGGCCACAGCTCCTCATGCTAACATAAGCTTGGTAGTGACTACAAGACGCAAGCAAAAGCTATCAGTCTTCTGCATGAGTGCTTTTGAGTCCGTGAGGAGGGCAAATTCTCTCTATCCTGCTCGATAACTCTCTGTTCTCTTAATTGGTGCCGGGGCGTTTGGGGGACCAGACCAACCCTTCTGCTCCACCCCAGCGAAGCCTGCTTAACTTGTAAATCAATAATTTGGTACGGTGTGTTCAAAGATTATGAAGATAGAGTCAGACTAGATCCACAGCCTGAGGTTAGTTATTGGCTTCTAAGGAAGACGGAGAGGCGTGTTTTTTTTTTTCTCACATTGATAAAGAGGATGAACTCGTCAACATGCATGGAAAGAATAGCATTGCTCCTCTCAAACTTTTCTGTAGGTGTTGGTTTATTCTTGGCAGCATTTCTCTGGTAGCGGTGCTTTTAATGACACCCAGGGAATACAAAATACGGTAGTGTGGCAAAGTCGTTTACAGAGAGAGAGAGAGAGAGAGAGAAAAAAAACATGCCAGGTTGAAGAAAGGCAAAAAGAGGGTAAGAGATTCATTAGTGTTTTCCACTCGTTCCATTAGTATCGCAAATGGGGCTTTTACTTTTCCCATTATTGTTCTCGGCTCACACAAATCCAAGCGGCAGGACTGTTTTTGTTTCTTTAGTTCACCACGTGTGAGAGCTTAATAAGGAGAAAGAGATAAAGCATCGTGTCCAAATAACAAAAAGACTTGGATAAAAGGACGCCCAAGCGAGACTCTATGTTCTATTCTAATGGCCTTAATGGGTTTTACAGATGGTTACTGATGACATCTCTCCTTCACCTTGCCAATACATACACACGGTGGGCAATAGTGGGATAATAAGATGAGCTGGCATAAACTTGGCCAAATAACATGTCCTCAAATTTTCGATATTAAAGCAGAAACTTCCAAGAGCGAAACAAAAACATGAAGACAAATAGATTTATTTTGTCTTCATGTTTTTGTTTCATTTTGTCAATCTGCCTGATGTGTGTAAGGGGGAGCGTGGGATCGGTTCGCACTCAGTGACGGTATGAATGTGGCTGTGAAGTAGAGGTAAGATCGGGCCGCCCGAGCCAGAGCCCGACCCGAATTCCGGGTCGGGTCGGGCCCTAAAATGTCAATCATTGCTTCGGGTTCGGGTCGGGTCAGGTCGGGCTTCTCTCTCGCTGACTTTTTTTTTTCATAGTCTCTCTGCTTCTCTCAAAGTGCCGCGCACTGCTGCTGTGGTTTACGGCCCTATTTTCAACCCCTCAAAATGACGGACGGCCTTAAATTTTCCCCGTCCACTCTTAAAAAAAAAAGCGGTCAATGATGGAAAATTGTCGGTTAATGTAATCTCTTCAGAAACAGAAATATCGGGTCGGGCTTAAATACCCTCGGGCCCGGTCGGGTCGGGCTGGATTTTTTTTAGGACCGATCTTAGCTCTACTGTGAAGGGTTATTCGGTTTCATGCCCTGCGACTGTCTGGCGACTAGTTCAGGGTGTAGACTGCCTTTCACCCAAAGCCCACTGGAATCGGCTCCAGCACCCACCCCCCGCCTCCCCCATGGTAAGCCAGGGGTGTCCAAAGTCGGTCCTGGAGGGCTGCTGTCCTGCCTGTTTTCCAGCTCTCCCAGCTGTAACACACCTGATTCAAATGATCAGCTCATCAACCAGCTCTGGAGCAAGATTAGAACAATCCTGATGATGTGAATCAGGTGTGTTGTTCCTGGGAGAGCTGGAAAACAGGCAGGACAGCGGCCCTCCAGGACCGACTTTGGACACCCTTGGGGTAAGCGGTGTTGAAAATGTACAGATGGATGGTACACAAATATATTTTTCCGAAGCGTTCTCCCTGATAGCCCTCTTGTGCCCCCCAGTGTTAAAATAGTTGTTTGCTGTTTATATAGCGTATATGAAAAAAGCCTGCGAGGTTGTCATCAACAGATGAATGATTAGAGCTCTTTTTTCCATTCTCGCCTTGTGAGTCATGACTTCATCAAAAAAGTTGGTCGTCAGGTTCGACACTTACAAAAGAAACTCGCCACCTTATTGTGATAGAACCTCAGAATATCTGCGAGAGGCAGCGAAACGCTGTCCATCCACCCCTCCCCCCCCCCCCCCCCCCCCCCCCCAGACCTCACACTGTGACATTGTTCCCCGGAGGTATGTAACCTTTATCAAGAAGCCGAGTCCAGTGTTGCTTCAGCTAACTACCGATCCTCTCCCGGGGAGCTCATTAGCCAGTCACACTCTCAGCGGCCGTTTCCCAGACACTCGAGCAATTAAGGTCTTCACAAATAGAAGCGCTACCTGAGGACAGCTGGCAGCCGGGAAGCGGCCAAGAGGCCAATTGATAAAAGTGAGCGTGACCCGCGGATAACTCAGTGTCTGGATCTTTGTGTGTGAACATGTCTGCTGCTTCAGGAGCTATGTGAGGTTTGACTGTCTCAAAGGAAGAGTTTCCCGATGTCCAAAAATGTTACTCATTAATTGCTTGCATACAAATCGTCTTTGGAGTGCCTGCCCACCCATGAAGTGTGCAATTAAACTTTTGCTATATGCCTATTTCTGAAAATGTGTCTGACAGCGAGACTCCCTGCACTCGCAACCCATTTTTACACAACGGTGAGGCTAACTTGCGTAATAACAGTCCCACACACCAAGTTTCTACGTTGCGCAAAGCTCAAGAGCCATTTTCAAGTAAACCGTTAACAAACGTATTTCTCTATAAAGTGATATTTCTAAAAACAGTCAAACCTCGGTTTTCAAACGTCTCGGTTTTCGACCAAAAATTTCACGTTTTTTATGCCTCGGATGATGAACAAATTTTGGTTTTTGAACAAACTGAGCGCACTTGAATGCACCATTTGACTCCTCTCGCCTTCCTTACGCGAGGAAGTGACGCTTCCTCGGGTAGACGAGGAAGTGACGCCTCCTCGTGTTGCTTTCCATTGTGAGCAGACGTGTTCAGTCAACATTTTTATTTAAAAAAGAGCGTGGTTTCGGTTTTCGAACAATTTCGGTTTTCGAACAGCCTTCTGGAACGGATTATGGACGAAATCCGAGGTTTGACTGGTGGGGCCACAATCTACTTTGCAACTCTACATGAGAAAGTCAAAACATTAGAGACAGCTCTCAGGCCGACACTTTGCAATGAATTCACCACAATAGACAATTTATTGTAAAAATGAATAGTGGACCACAATTCTCATCACGCAATACACCAACGCCGCGTCTTACAGCTATCGACTTAAAAGAGGAAAACATTCCATTACATTACCAGTACTGTACTGAATAAAAATCACCAGATTTAAGTCTTCATATGAAGCGGAAGCAGTGGCGTTTTTTTCCCCCTGTTTGAAAATATACACCAGCTCGGGATCAATTCACTGGTCCATTTAATGGAAGCTGCTCAGTTATATAAGTGCAAAGCATTAGAGCGAATGACAGGTCACCAGGCAACAGTCAGGTGTCGCTGATGGCTCTGCGGATTGTGACACTCTGAACGTAATTGCAGCAACTTTGAACTTGTGACAGCAAGTTTTTATATTACTGTGGCAAACTTGAAGCATCCCATTAGATCAACATATTAAAATTCTGTCAGATTGTAGCTTTGATTTCATGTGGCGTGTATTTATTCATATTTTTTTTTAAGATAAAAGCTGGAAAAGTAAGGTCCCTTAATGACAGCATCAGAAGACAAATAAAGCAAATCTATATCTGTGTCACAAGTTTGCACGATTAAAAAGTGAGCAAATTCTAAAGCCACCAGTAAGTGTTTCGACTTGACAGAGACAAAGGCTGAGGAAGGAAGCAGGATAATGTGAGATGGATGTAAGTGATCGCCTCGCCGGAACAAGGTGAGCTGAACGGCCCAATCGAACACGATGTGGCATTCTTCATTCGGTCAGCCATCTCATTAAGCACACTGTGATGCGCCTCCAGGCATGCACCCTTATTAAGGACGTGAGGCCAATTAGTTGATTCTTTGTGAGGGAGTTCCTGCAGCCTCCACAAGCGCTCATAAATGATCCCCAGACTCATTGTTTACTTCCCCTCCTTGACAAGAGGTTGGGTTTTTCGCCTTGTTACAAAGCAATGCTCAAAAACAGCTGGACTAGTTTTGCCCAAACTTAGGGGTGAGATACGGATCAAGGAAGGATATTTTCCATCTTGGTGCAGGTATAAATAATAAAAGGTGCACTCCGCCTTGATTTGCTATTCAAAAAGCTTGTGGCTGTTTGTAATTTTTTTTTTATTTTATTTTATTAATTTTTTTGTCATTGGCCATTGTGGTGGTTATCAGTGAGCCCTCTAAATACTCCCAAGCAAAAAGTGGCTCTAGCAAATGTGTGATGCAAAAATGAAAAATATAGAATTTTATGTTCAAACTAATGGACTAATCATCAACGTTTGCTACGTTCGATGCACAAGAAGATGTGAGATGCCTCAAGAGGTGTCACGACGGCCTCACCATGACAACACGGCAAATCACAGCACCCTGTGCATATGGCAGCTCAGCTCACCTAACCTGCCTCCGTGTGATATTTTCTTTTCCTCTTTCCCAAGCAAGGGTCATTAAGAGGACCTGTTTTGAAGACATGAAACAACATGGTAGCGACACCGGAGCTGCGGAGGATCCAGAAAGAATCGTAGCAGGTGTGGAGAAGGACGGGAAAGAGAGTGAGACTCCAGAGGGGATGTCTTCGAAGAAGAAAGCGTCTAGATTGTAGTTTGGATTTTGGAATACCGGTATATTAGATGTGACACCAGTCTTGGAACTTTTCTGACACATCTTCGATGCAAGTGTGCGCACGTCCTTGGCAATCAGTGGAGCCCATCTCATTCCCTGCAGCAAACACGCTTAATCCCTTTTTCCAATATCAGCAGCCTGCTAGGCTCACTTACAAGGAAAGGTCACAAAGGCAAAATAATTGTTTGGATACAACAAACCAAGGCCTTTTGGTCGTTGGCTGTATGTTAATGTGACGGCTGATGATTTCACGGGCTCGGTTTGGACGAATCATTTGCATCTTTGATTTTCTTCAAAAGCTGAGATGTTAAGTGTGTTCAAGATGTCAACGACAACAATTCAGTAATTCTAAGGGCAACGTTTTGTATTTGATAAAAATCAAGATGTGCTGGTTTTATTCCAGTCTTGTCAGTAATGGTAATTTGCCTCGGAAATCACGTGCAAAGTGACACACAAAGCAATATGGATTTCATGAGTCACTGCCCCATTTAGTCATTATCCATCCATCCGTGTCATTTATTCTGTGTAGGTTCAGATTGGGCAAAAAAAAAAAAAAATGGTTGCACACTGCTGGACCGTTTGACTGTCAATTACAGGGCATGTACAGAGACCGACCATTAACCCTCACACTGTCTCAGAATGGGAAAGGAACCCCGTGCAATGGAGTGGAGTCGAGTGTGACCTGCAAATCAAAAGTAAAAAGTAACAAACGGGAGTCTGGTTATGCACTCAATGACATTACATTGTGGCTTGTTGTTTCCAGTTTTTGATATAGAAGTCTATTAGATGCACTATTGCTAAATCTATTACTGACAGCAGGGACTCGCTGATCAGAAAAGTATGAGTCCCATTATGCATTTAGAGAGTCCTAAATTTCAAATTCTGAAATGGTCTACTTATTCGATTGCATATGATAATAACACAAACAACAACAACTATACATTGAAAATAGGTTTATTTCTTATAAACAAATGCTGCAAAAATTTTTATTAATTCAGGTATATAAGATTTGCTGAGAAATAGGTTCTTATTTCATCCCATGGTTCAGTCTTTGAGTTCATAAATTCTCCTCTCTTTACTCTGCTTCCAAAGACTTTCTCAAAGGCAAATTATTATCGCAAAAAACTATCCAACTTTAGCTGCTCCCTCTGTGATACCTTTGCAATAAACTTTCGCAACACTTTGTCTCGCGAGAACGGAAATCTCGTCACGCGAGTTTACTTAACGCGAGATCAAAACAACAATGGCGGCGATTGTCAAACTGTGTTGCTGGAAAAAAGATGTACCGTAGTTTTTTGTTTTTTTTTGACTGAGACCTTTCCTTGCGTCCCAAAAACGCACATTTTTTGGAACTGTGCGTCCCGCAGGAAAATTATGCGTCTAGGACGCAGGATGCAGAGGTAACAGGATGACTGCCGACAGGGACTCAAACAGGTTGTGGGAGATATGGCATAAAAAGTGTCTCAAATGTTGTCCTCCAACACTTCTCCTTTCAGCACCCTAAAACTCCCCTACCATCAACTAAAATACTGTACAAACTAGGATGACAAGATGTAAAAATCCAAAATGAAGGATCGTAATCCCGATTGACATCCTTTAATCTGGATAGTTGACGATGCCTTGACTATGGGCAGTTGTATTTTTATTTTTTTTTCCATTTTCAGAACAAAGCAAGAAGTGATCTCACCTGCACCCCTGTTGACTCTACTGGTTGAGGTTTCATTCGGTTCAAAGAGCCAATTGGAAAGTAGTCAACTCGCCTTTCTTCCCCGAACCCTCAATGGGATCTTAAGGTTTAAAACACAGTGTGAGAAAGTAAGGTTTCGAGATCTTTGAGTGGAGCGAAAGTGACAAAGACAACACTTTAAAGAATAAAACAGTGAGTGACAAAACAAGTTAAACTATCTGTCAATCCATCCATCTATTTATCTATCCAGCCGGTTATCTGCCTGCTTCTAAGCTTTGTCTCCTTGGCCACAGGCTATGACTGAATAATTCTGTTTGAGATTTGTGTAAGGAGTCTACAGAGAAAGAGAGAGCTGACACGAAGATTGTGAAAGCAGTTGTACAGGAGTGCAAGATGACAACCGTTTGGTCCGCCAGAGGTTGTGTCACTGACGTGTATGTGACATTATTTTGGAAGATGTGTGATTTATGACGGTCGGGTCACAGGCTAGTCAGGTTTTGATATGTCAACACTGCTCAGTGGGAAGAATCGTGAAAGTCAAGAAAGCATTAACTTGTGGATGTCATTCGAGTAATAAATACCATTGTAAGCGACGATCTCAAAGAATTGACTAGGATGAGCAATTCTGGGGAAAAAAGGAGTGTTGAAGAGAAATTTTTGAGTCGGCGACAGGGAAATCAAAGCGCTGAAGGTAAATGAATGAAGACATTGAGTGAGCTGGGGCTGTTCAGGTCGAACGTTGACTGGCGTGTTCTAACTTCAAATGTACGTATATATGGCATCAGGAAACAGAGATAAACCAACTTTGTTGTTGCTTTCGTGTTGCATAACAGTTTGTTTTTTTACATGGATTGCTCGATTAGTCGTGATTAAGTAAAAGTCATCATAGACTAAAATGCCCTTACTACATTAGTTACTGATTTAACTCAACCCAATTTTATTTACAGAGCACCGAAAATCGATGTTTCCGGGTTTTAAAGAGTGAGAACTGGTCAGGGACTCAGTATCAGAATCAGAATCAGAATCAGAATCAGAATCATCTTTATTGGCCAAGTATGTAGAACACACAAGGAATTTGACTCCGGTATAACACGCTGCATTAGTATCATCATAAACAAGGACATGACAATAGTATGAAAGGACATTTCGTAATGTCGTGAACCGTAGTGCGGTAGTACAGTGACAACTGTGAGACAAAGTGCAAAGTATTAAGCAGAGCTAAAATGATCAGTGGTAGGATACAATACTATAACAGTTGGTGCAGAAAATCATTGAACCATTTTAAAGTGACCAGTAGCAGTATTTGTTTACAAGAAGTGTGCAATTATGCAGATGTCCTTGAGCGCTTTAAAGTGTCTGGTGCGGTGGAGTATAAATCAGTGACTGTTTAGGGAGTTAATGGCTTGAGGGAAGAAGCTGTGTAAGTGTCTGCTGGATTTGGTGCGCATGGATCGGTAGCGCCTGCCTGAGGGGAGTAGCTGGAAAAGGTGGTGGGCGGGGTGCGGTGGATCCAGTAGGATTTTCCGTGCCCTAGTTTTGATTCTTGCAGTGTGCAAGTCCTCAAGTGTGGGTAGGGCGGTGCCAATGATTTTTTCCGCCGCCCTAACTGTCCGTTGAAGTCAGATTTTGTCCATTTTTGTGGCGGCACCAAACCAAACCGTGATAGAAGAACACAGGATTGATTCGATGACTGCCGTGTAGAACTGACGTAGCACATCCTGTGGCAGGCCATGCTTCCTCAGCAGCCTCAGGAAGTACATCCTCAATATGTTCATGCAAGAACAGACACAAGGTTTTTTTCTTGTGCTTGAGTTGTCCTTTGCGTTCTTCAACAATTCATCAGGTTGTTTTTCACGTTTAGACAGAATTGTGATCAAGGAAAACGCACAGAACGTGGCAACATTTTTGGGAGACAAGAAAAAAAAAACACATTTACAACACGCACTGGTATTTTTTCATTGATATTGAAAGAAAAATTTGAGAGTGAAAGATGAGTGGATAACTAAGCAAAAGGGAAAAGACCCAATTAAAAATGCCAATGTGTGTTCTAAAAATTTTTTTCCTGGTTTCCAAAAATATTGAAAAGGAGAAAGTGGTCAACGATATACTTTTATAATTTCATCTGTACCCATTGATGGGAAAAGCAAAGCGATCGGTGCAGTCAGTTTCATGAAAAAATCAATCATTACGAACAGCCCCTGAGAATATCCACACTTATGCCTTCTTCCCAATTGTTCCTCTTTGTGAACATCTGCCTCTTCCGTAACAATCGCAGTGTAGTTTTGTGGTTCAATAAAAAATATATATCGGAGAGTGATTGTATGTGGAGCCTCAAACACCCAATCAGGGTCCTAATTTTCTCGATCCCTTGGTTTGCTACTTCAGTGGCTTTGGCACACATTGCTCGGTGTGTGATGGGCCAAACCTTTTAGCTTCAGTCTGTGGACAACAGTCTAGAGACGAACCTTTCCAGTTCCTGCCCATTAAGTGTTCTGTTGTTGGAACGAGGCATCCAATGAAAAGGCAAAGACGTCCCGAAGGAATCAATGAAAAGGTGATATATTTCATCCGTGATGGGGGAAAAAAACCCGAAGCTGTCGCAAAATTAGCCGCGCCGCCAAATTGGAGTGTTGAAGGGATGACGTGTGAGCAGATCCTCATTATGCCGCCAGTCGCCTTGTGATCCCTGTTATCCGACGCTCATCCCTCTTCTACCGCCCAAGAGAGCGTAAGAAAGATTTGTGACATTTTCTTAATTCCCCCAACGTAGCTCCCAGTGGTGCCTCAAGGCAACTTGATTTTATTGTTGTTTTGTTGCTGCTTTAAAAACATGATCCTGGGGTTCTCTACCAAGGGAGATATTTGCTATTAGGAATGTTACTACTGCAAGTGAGCTCACAAATGAAGTATTTTGAAAGCATCAGAGGCAGCATAATGTACTGGTGGTGGGCATATGTGCTTCACAGTCAAAAGCTTCTGGGCTCAAATCTCTCCTGTGTTGCGTTTGTATGTTGTCACTGGTGCTTGAGCGCTATTGAACATAGGATTGGTTTGTTCAATCACGCAACATATTTTATCCGAATACAGTCAAACCTCGGTTTTCGAACGCCTCGGTTCTCGTCCAATTCGGTTTTCGACCAAAAATGTAGATTTTTTTATGCCTCCGATGACGAACAAATTTCGGTTCTCGAACAAACTGAGCGCACTTGAATGCACCATTTGGCTCCTCTCGCCTTCCTTACACGAGGAAGTGACGCTTCCTCGGGTAGACGAGGAAGTGACGCTTCCTCGTGTTGCTTTCCATTGTGAGTAGACGTGTTCAGTAAACATTTTTATTTTTAAAAAAAGCGTGGTTTCGGTTTTCGAACAATTTCGGTTTTCGAACAGCCTTCTGGAACGGATTATGGACAAAAAACGAGGTTTGACTGTATTGGGATGGCCGTCGCCGGACTTTATAGAAGCCCCCAATAGAAAAGAGGTTGCCCACTCCTGTTTTCATCGTTGTACTCACACGTACTTTCACACCATGTGACAATCGCAGATCACATTACAATGAGTCAGTAAGCTACGTGACAAACAAGCGAGCCCAATTACAAGCAGATTGCAACGACCTCACTGAAAAACAAGAAAGGTCGCATGGGTGTTTTTGTGTGTAACGCGACAGATTCCGCAAATGAGCGAACAATCGCAAGCGATGCGAGCGTCTGCCGCTCCGCTTGTGCTAACTGGCAAGCGCGATGGCGAGCAGATGTGGTGTTAAAACATTCTGCAGGCCGCGACCCAACGATCGTCAAGGTAGCGTTAAAAACCTTCTCGACCGCGACCGTGATGTGAGGACGTCTTCTGTCAGCAGCTGCATCACAATTATCACCGTTGCATATCAAAACAGGAGCACTAAACGCTGCAATTATGGCCAACATCTGTCGGGCAAAAACACTCATGGAGATGGTTCTGAAATGATTTGAACCCAAACAAAGAAGGTGGTCGAGTGTTTTACTATGATTACATCTTTATTCTTGACCAATGATTGAATTTGTTTTTATGTGAACCTATTGTGTCTAAAATTGTCGCCTGATTTACAATGGATCATATCCTCTGCCAGAAAACCGTTGCACACATCAAACACCTTGGATAATTTCCATTTTGTCCTCATGAGGGTTGCTACTGATTTGGACAAGTCTTCAATGAACCAAGCTTGCATGTTTCTGGTATATATTGGAGGAAGTATTCAAAACTGAGATTGCAACCGTGAACTGTCAGCCAGATGTTCTAACCACTACATCACCATGCAGTCTATCTTGTATCATGTATGACCCAAAGTGACAAGATTCCTGACAGAACAGAAATGATCTAAACTTAAAATTTTACTTGGTATTTTTTTTTCTTTTCAACAAAGGAATGTCCACCGAAGTTTTGGCAAAACTGGCAAAAAAATGTCTTGAAGATCATGATAGATTGAATTGTAAGTTATCTAAAGTTATCTTCTTAGCTTCCATTCAAAACACATAATTATATCAGATGAGGTGATATTTTTTCACTTCTAGATTTGGTAAGGACCAGAAATCAAGGAAAATCTTGCGGAAACTGGTGACAAGAAGCCTTTCAAGTGTTTTGGGAAATTTGGATCATCTCAGTCGCAACAAAATATTCTAGGTGAAGCTCTTTTATGCAAGTCATAATTCAGATCAGACAATGCTTCTTGAAAATAGAAACTTCAAAACCGATCTTTGTTTTTAATACGGTAGGACTGCTTTAACCAACAACTCCAATTTTGTCCCATTAGTTGGACTTCAATTGGGGACAGTGCGTGAAAAAAAACGTTTTCACCCCTGGCAGTGAATCAGTCAATGCACGCTGCCCTCCGTCTTCATCATGAAGCCTCCATGTGGATTCTGAATGTAAGAAAGAGTGAGATAAACACTTTACCTAACTGTATGGGGTTGGCTTGTCGACAAGCCTCACCACTTGGTGCCAAATCAACCCCAGCTACTTTTAGTGTGGAAATGTGTGAATTAGTGTGTTCCTCAAAAATTGACTGAAGTATTCCTCCTCCTCTCTAAACGCTCTCCCTCAGCCTGCTATCTGTCAGAAGGGGGGGGGGGGGGGGGGGGGGCTTCTGGGAGCGAAAGAAACAAGTGAAATTTGATGACAATTGTTGCCAACACTACACGATCCATCAGGTTACATTTTGAAAGCTGAGTGCTATATCACACTCCTTCATACACTCAACCCCTCCCCCCCCCACTCCTCCCTCCCCCACAGGAGAAAAGGGAGCGTGCTTGTATAAAAGTATACCCATGTGTCGATCCCGTGCCTTTTTATCACTTGTTCATCAGTCAAGTTGAAATTGCAGCTCTCACACTCACACATACAGACACACGACGCACCATCTTTTGTGAAGCATCCTTGTCTCTATACTTGATTTACTCTGCTCGTTATTATTCTCGTCCACTTTTCCAAGTGATGACCCGCTGCTTTAAATTCACATCAGTGTGATGTGTAGAAACGCAGCTAATCAAAGCAGACACACACACACACACACACTCAGATAAGGACACATTCCATTATCCGCAAAGCATGTTTGAAAGCTATAAAGGCATGATTCACAATATATATGATGATGATCCTCAGTTGACTTTGTTTGTTCCTCTATTAGTGCTTGTGTGTTTTGCGTCATTATACGCGTGTAACTGCCAGGTGATGATAGGACACACTCCATCTAAAGTCATTCACATTATTCCTGCTAATTGTTTGTACATAATGAAAACAAGGCACTAAACACGAGCAAACTGGGGAGACGACGAGGCACGCGTGGACAAGACACGAGCGGCTGAGGGAGCTGATTGTGAGACGCAAAGGGACCGGTCCTTACGAGACACAAACATTTTGTGAGACAGACATGGAAAAAGGGACACGGAGAAAAAAAACACAAAATCTAATCAAAATCAAATCAACAAAAACACAGATCTTTCAAATTATTATGAATGCATTTCCAGTTTTGTAACATTACAACAAATATATGACATTCAGATTAACGTGAATTTAGAAATGTTTTACTTTATTTCAAAATGTATTCAAATTATTTCAGTGTCATAATTTTTGGGCGACCCGAGGTTTCATATGATTATAGCAAAAGGTACAATTAATTGTCATCTTTTACTCTCTCAAACAGTTTCATAGAATTTGTGTGTGTGTGCGTGTGTGTTTACATCTGAGATCAAATTTGCTACAGCGAAAAACCCCCTGTTGTGAAAAATGTCTTGCTGCAAACATGATTTCGTTGTAGAGGAGTTTCACTGTATTGGCAAACGAAAATGGTCACGCCAGAACCAGTTTCATTCGTACTGACATTTTTCAACTATTAAAAGTCATACTTAAGCTACAGTCGCTCTGAAATTGCTTGCCTGCAGTGTTGATGTACTTGTGAATTCACACCATCAAATAACACCACCTGCATGAAAAATGACTTACGATTAGTGAAAGGTGTTTTCGCTCGTCCTTGGGGGGGATTCGGTGACAGGCTGCAAACTGTTGGAAACATACTCAACGTCGTTTCACCTGTGTCGTGTGTGTGTCCCGTAATATGTGTCAAAATGCAACTAAAATGGCAAGTCGATATGATTGACATAATTTGTACCAATTTTGCCTATGGTATCAACAAAAGATTATCCTAACCGATTATCCTGCGATGTGTTTCAGTCGGTTAAACACACCAATTTTGAGTCAGATTCCCCACTTCTCAGTCAGCAAAAGCCTGATTTTCAGACATCCCCAAAAGATTAAGCTTACTGATTGTTCTGTGTTGTGTTCAGAGTGATTGTGCTCCCCTGGAGGTGCTTGCAAAACGTGAATCGTCTATGTTGTACCTGTTCAAAGCCCTAATCTGTGTGATCAACACTGAGTTGGGCCGACCTACGGACTCCGTGATTGCGACATGAAATGGAACGATAGCAAATTAGGAAGTGAGTTGAAGGATAGAGGACACTCATTATTGTGGGTCATCAATGTGTGTGTGTGTGTGTGTGTGTGTGTGTGCGTGTGTGTCGGTCCGCTCCAGAACACCAAACACTACAAAAACAGCAAGCCGCAATGTTTTTCCAAGTCATGTGTGTGTTGGCTCAAATTCTAAACCTAAACTCACTTACCTCACTTGTGCAATAATGAGCAATATCTGAGCCATTTCATTTCATGTGCAATATGTGTCCTGTGTGCAATATAAGCCTCAGTCCACACTAGCACTACTGCTGCTGTTGTTGTGTGTTGTTGAGTTGTGTATTTATTAAACCGTTATTTCATTTATTTATTTTTTACGAAATGCACTAAGGAGTGGCACCCAAATTTCGTTGTATGCAATACAATGACAATAAAGGCGTTCCTGATTCTGATTAAAATCATTTATATGTTCAGAAATAAGTACATGTGTTTCAGGGTTTAGTTCATCACCGTGACACGTAACCAACTCATAAAAATACGAGACCAGAAAATCGATGTCACAAAAACCCTGAAAGATTGTGGCAAAGGGTAAAAATGGGATACTAGCCTCGGCTCGAGGTTCAGTCCTGTCTGAATGCCCTTCTAGTTATTTATTGTCTTCCTTTTCACCCAGCACCGTAGGCCTTCCATCTTTTAGTCGCTCAGATATGAAGTCTCCCGCTCACCGCTTTCTCTCTTTCTCTCTCTCTGCATGTCTTCCTCCTCACTCGCTCTCTGTATAAATGCACTTCTCACCCTGTGTCAAGTGGAAGAGAGGGGACCCCTGGGTGTAAATTGCGCAGCTTGCGCTGGCTGAAGAAAAGCGGCAAAGCAATTCCCGATACCGTTTCATGGCAGGGTCCGCTTTTGCCAATGCGCCCTGTAAAAGAGACGGAGAGAGGTGACGCTGCTTAATGGGCAGCCCGTCAGCATGGAGGAGATTAGGAGGGAAAGGAGCCGGCCCGAGCCGAAAGAGAGCGACATTATCTCGCCGCGCACTTGACAAGTAGTCGGAGGAGCTAGATTAGAGATATTGTCGCCCATTTTAAACAGCTACATTTGCACTGTGGCTCACAATGCACAGCATAAACGGCACTACTTCACAATCGGTACTAATAACGTGCAGGTTATGGAAAATTGAATTTTCCAATTGAATGGTATCCAAATCAGTGGGAGTGCCTGCACTGCAAATATACCCAGGTTAAAAGTTCAACGACATTGTTTAAAACAGAAACAACTAGTTTCTATATGTGAGTATCGAATCGCAAAAACCTCCAGGGCATATCGATGCACACAGACATTTTACCGGTGTTAAAATTAACACCGTGAGGGTTGACTTAACACCAGCATATTTGCAGTGTGCCCACCCATGAAGTATGAAATAAAAATGTCTAAAAACTACTATTTCTGAAAATGTATCTGTGTGTGAGTGTTTCTGTACTTCTGCCCCACTGTTACAAAACAGTGACCTTACGTAGTGATCACGGCGCTATATTGAATTTATCTACCTTTGACATGATCAGGTAGAGAGGAGAAAGATCCGGAGACATTTTCTGAAACATTTATCATCCAGAGGCAATGTCATGTCACATCCCTCCATGAATGCAATGTCAAAGCCAAAGGGTAAAGTCGAGTTGCATAGAGGTTTCTTTGATTAGGCAAGGCAAGGCAGCTTCATTAATACAGGACATTTCAAACACAAGGCGACTAGTTGTGCGTCACACAAGCAAAGACACGACAAGCAATTGCAAGTGAGAGTTAACGACGTTCAGAGGCAAATCAGAGAAAAGAAAAGTAGCTTTCCAAAATTATGAAAAAAACATACATTCGCAATGTTCAATTGCATGAATCCAATACTTGGAAACGATCCAAAAGTAAGAATAAAGAAATAGAAGTAGGTTTCTAAAATTACTAACAGGAAAAAAAAAAGAGCTAACGGTATTAGCTTCTGACAAGAGGCACATACTTGATTATTCGGTTACCAATGTAGTGGCCGGGTGTTTGTGATGTGTCCTTTTGCCAAATACAGTTGCATATGAAGTGCTGCCCCCATGATTGAAAATGCTTTTTATTGTTTTACAGGCAGCGGCCCCTGGCGGTCCAGTGGTTAGCGCGTCGACCTCACAGTGCAGAGGTACCGGGTTCAGTTCAAGCTCCGGCCTCCCTGTGTGGAGTTTGCATGTTCTCCCCGGGCCTGTGTGGGTTTTCTCCGGGTACTCCGGTTTCCTCCCACATTCCAAAAACATGCATGGCAGGCTGATTGAAGACTCTAAATTGTCCCTATGTGTGAGTGTGAGCGTGGATTGTTGTTCGTCTTTGTGTGCCCTGCGATTGGCTGGCAACCGGTTCAGGGTGTCCCCGCCTACTGCCCGAAGATAACTGGGATTGGCTCCAGCACCCCCCGCGACCCTTGTGAGGATAAGCGGATCGGAAAATGAATGAATGAATGTTTTACAGGCACTGTCTTTTTCCACACTTTGCTCACATTCCTGTTTATTCGCCTCGATCCACCATGGTCATGACATCATCAATAACCAATTTATGTGGGGAGCAATGTTTGGTCATTCACTTTCATGAGACAGCCCCTAAAACGGGCAAATTTTATCAAGACAAAAAAAGTAGTGTGTAAATTGAGCTATGATTCTTACAGTATATCCCTTGAAATGCTTAACCAGCCCTATACTGCATCGTTTTTTTCTAACTGGCTTCATTATTGTCCCCACCAAGTGACAAACATGCTCAAATTGGTTGAGAAGTTGGCTTTTAAGAATACTTTAAAGTCATTAAGTATTCACCGACAACTCCGAGCCCTCCTAAATCTTAACCAAAGCCGTTACCGTCAGACAAAATCTCCCAGCAACAAGCGCACGGCACACAGTGGTCGTTCACAATCGATTGCCGTCTTCTCAAAGTAAATTGGGGTCTCGCTTTAACCTTCTCTCTCGATCTAATCTTTTGAGAAATCCCCCGTTGGCAGCAACCGAGTCTTACAGTACATCACCACGGGGCCCGTTAAATGCGGACGACAGGATTGTAAAGGCGACAGCGTTGTTTATTTACAGCGCCGTCTTCTGGCAGACTTGTTATGTGGCTCATAACTTCCAGTGGGTACTCACTTAGTCCATTAGGCAAACTGCATGCATCTGTTTTAAACCAAGCCAAGCAGGAAGACTTTGCCCCATAACTCAGCTGGAGCAGAGCCGATTTCATACGATGCACGATACGGCGACACCCACCGGAGACCCGCCAGAGAGACGAAGAGGTCACGGGGAAGTGAAGGCCTCACGGCCAGATGCTGTGTGACATCTAAACAAGGGGTTTTTTTTTTAAATCACTCATCGAGATTAAAAAGGCAGCGGTAGAAGTGTTCCTTCTGGAAACCAAACAATCTTGCTGCACTGTTAGCATAATTACAAACATGTTACAGCATTATGCATTCTCTGCTTCTATCGCGGGGGGCTCTCCAGGGATATTTGAAATACTATATATATAACCCTAATAGCATTTGAAACATCTTGCTTGTCTGGATCACTTAAAGTCATCCGTATTGGCTGAGGATGGACAGCAGGAAGAAAGATGCGTTGTCTCTTTTGTCAGGCTCCTTTCAGAAAATTTCTCCGTCACAGATTAATATTCACTCTATGTAAGTCAAAGTCAGAACATACTGATGAATGCATGAAAAGCCTGGGGAGCCTTGAATTGACGATCCAACATCTAAATCATCCAAATTCGCTTGAAAAAAATACACAATACTGTTCCAGCCCAGTCCCGCAGTACATTAGAAAATCTGGTGACACACACAACAAGCTCTTTGTCCCACAGTATCTCCATTTGGTAGGGCGCTGCCTTACTTACGCGGACACCCCGTTAACGTAAGACTTTTTTTTAAATGACAAAAATGGCCATACGTGTTATGATAAATGACATCAAAAGCAACATATTAGTCCAAAAATATTCGTACAAATCAAGTAGTTGTAGTAAATTCCATTGGACATTACTTGTCCAAAGTAGAAATGCAGTTATCATGCTCCCTCACCAGTTATGTATGTATATATATATATATGTATGTATATACAGTCAAACCTCGGTTTTCGAACGTCTCGGTTCTCGTCCAATTCGGTTTTCGACCAAAAATTTAGTTTTTTATGCCTCGGATGACGAACAAATTTCGGTTCTCGAACAAACTGAGCGCACCTGAATGCACCATTTGACTCCTCTCGCCTTCCTTACATGAGGAAGTGACGCTTCCTCGTGTTGCTTTCCATTGTGAGCAGACGTGTTCAGTAAACATTTTTATTTTAAAAAGAGCGTAGGCAAAGACAAACAACTTCTCTCAAGTAATGGAATCATCCAAGCCTCTTTCGCCAGTCTCGACCCCCCACCCCACCCCCCGCTTGTCCGATAATGTCTCTCACATTCCCTTCTTCCCAGAGTCATCGACTGCACTAAGTTGTTGTCCTCGCCGCTCTTGTCGCCCCACTTATCTCCTTCGCCCCCCTCCTTCCTTGAACCTCTCCATCACTGTCAGCCCTGTGCTCGACTTCGCTGGACGGCGGCCATCGACACTACACCTACACACTTGGACACCCGCACACGCATGCAAGAGCATGCACGCTTTTCCTCGTATTCACACACACGCACAAAGATCATTCCTCTCTTTCTCTTGCAGTCTTCCACATTCACAATATACACATCACTGTGTCTCTCTGTCATTGAGGTGGAACGACTCACCTCGCTTTGGGTTGCCCAAACCCATCCATCACGGCGACATTCACCGGCGTGTTGCTGCATTAGTAACTTTCTGGCCTTATCAAGTTTTTTTGGTTGGTACATGGTGACAGTGGTGACAACAGAAAAGGCAAGCGGTTACCCTCATTCGATACAGCGTGAGCTGGTGTCAACTGCTGGTTTAAATATGTCCATGGAGTATCCATGTGCGTTATGCTGTACAGTGATCCCTCGCTATTTCGCGGTTCGTTTATCGCGGCTTCGGTGCATCGTGGATTTTTTCAAACATATTCATAAAAAAAAATATATATATATATATATTTTTTTTTTAAGTCCACAAAAAGTCGGCAAACGGTCCGCGAGAAGCAGCGAAAGTCAGCAAAACAACAGTGAGTCACATAGTGCAAAATATACAGTACATGTGGGGTAAGGGGGGGGGGGGCTGAGAAGATGTAAAGCCATGTTGATTGGCTGTGCATCATCTTTCTGTCTTATCACTTGGGTTACTCTTTGATCTTTAATCAGTGTCTAAGTGTTGTTTACATGCTGCTAGTGTGTGTGTGTGTGTGTGTGTGTGTGTGTGTGTGTGTGTAGGAGAGAGAGAGAGAGGGAGAGACTTATAAGAACAAAAGCAGGTCTATTCCATCCTTAATTGTCTAAACAACCTTAATTGACTAATCATAAACACTTATAAGAACAAAAGCAGGTCTATTCAATCCTTAAATGTCTAAACAACCTTAATTGACTAATCATAAACACTTATAAGAACAAAAGCAGGTCTTTTCCATCCTTAATTGTCTAAACAACCTTAATTGACTAATCATAAACACTTATAAGAACAAAAGCAGGTCTATTCCATCCTTAATTGTCTAAACAACCTTAATTGACTAATCATAAACACTTCTGCTGCACACTCGGGATCGCTGGCCTGTGTGTGTGTGTGTGTGTGTGTGTGTGTGTGTGTGTGTGTGTGTGTGTGTGTTAGTGCGCTCTGCTCAAGCGCAAAGGCCCAAGTGGGGCATTTTTTAATATATATGTTAATTGGTCGCTATTTCACGGATTTTCGTTTATCGTGGGTGGTTTTGGTCCCTATTAACCGCGATAAACGAGGGATTACTGTACAGACATCAGTCTGTCTCTTTGCATACATACTTAATGGAAACATCTGCCCCTTTACAATAATCGGTGTCACTCTGAATATCTCATCTGGTGGAAGTGTCAAAATATCAACGCAGTAGAAAAACGATCAACTCGACATGCCTCGGCCTCTGCGGGCTCTCGCAAGCTGGGCAATTAACCATGCATTACATGTGTTAGCCTTTTATTTATGACTAACAAGCAGTTAACGAACGGTGATTTCCTCCATGACCGAGCGCATTGTCAGCTCTCAAAGGAAATTTGTCTGAGTTACAGCGAGTTGATAGCGGTATTTCATAAAGAGCCGGTACGCCTGGCGCAATCGCGCTGATTTAAGTCGCTGTCGGGAGCAGCCAGCGCGCCACCCTGCAACGGCGTATTGCTTTATCACACTCCGCCTCACGCCTCCCGTCTCCCAACTGCAAACAAGCTGCAGAATAAGCACAATAGAAGTTAAGTGGCGCTAACGTTAAAGAGATGTTGATTTGTCGCCCGTCTGCCAGTTTGTGTCAAGGGAAGTTGTAAGAAATGAACAGGAAAAGGAATTGAAAATGGAGACGGGAATAAATACAGTGCGGCGGTGTGAAAAATTTGCAACCTGTCAGAATTTGGGGCGCGCATGGGTGTGCGATTGAGAGTTAATAGCCGAAGAAAAGACAAATAAAAGCATAAAAGAATATTTGCATTGTTATGTATTTCCTCTAAGCAATGAAGCAGTGAAGAAAACACCTCCTCAAATTGGCAACTTTGCAAAACCAGCGTACTGAAGGACCGCAATGGAACTCAGAATCAACAACAGCTCAAGTCAGCGAAGGCTCCGGAGAGCGATAACGCTTTACCCGTCCCGACGTCACGTTGCCGAACATCATAATATTCAGCTTGAAGCCTTTGAACCACCACACTCCCAAACTACAGACGCACTTAGAAACGATCGCTATGGGTGACTTTTCGGTCACAGTGGCATAGTGAGAGTAGGGATGACGCACGCAGAGAATGCAAATGAGGGGGAAGAGCATCACAGCAATGATTGCCGTCGTTTCAATTATCATTACCGTGTGTTGCTGGCAACCAGTCGTCTCATTAAGGTGGATGCTATCGGGGCGCTAATTGCGGAGGATGTCGCGCGGCAGCTTGTGGTGGCGGGGAGGGGGTCGTTGATGGTGTGGCGGTATTAGCTGCGCAAACGTTTAGCAACATGAGCAACGGCTGACTCCTGCCTGCACTCGAGCTGGCAAATGGCAAATGTTCTGCCTCCTTGCCACTCGTGAAATTCTGCACCACTGGCCGTGAAATGACTCTTGGATGACTTTATTTACGACTCTATTCAAGCTTAAAATGACTTAAAAAGTCCTGACCGTCACTATTCAATGAAAAATATGGATTTTTTTAATCCATACAAAACAATGCCAATATTTCTTCTGCTTATTGAATTCATGTGCGTTACTGGTCTTGCAGCATTCAATAAAAGGCTGTAGGGCGAAAAGCGCAACCACTTGTAGCTCGCTTTTCCCCCCACACACAAGTAGAGTATTATGTAGGCCTAAAACCATTTTTAAAAAAAGATCGATTAAAACAATGTGCAATAGAGGAGAGCATTGTACATGCTTTCGATCGAATGATGATATATATACAGTCAAACCTCGGTTTTCGTCCATAATCGGTTCCAGAGGGCTGTTCGAAAACCGAAATTGTTCGAAAACCGAAACCACGCTCTTTTTAAAATAAAAATGTTTACTGAACATGTCTGCGCACAATGGAAAGCAACACGAGGAAGCGTCACTTCCTCGTCTACCTGAGGAAGCGTCACTTCCTCGTGTAAAGAAGGCGAGAGGAGTCAAATGGTGCATTCAAGTGCGCTCAGTTTGTTCGAGAACCGAAATTTGTTCGTCATTCGAGGCATAAAACACTCGAAATTTTTGGTCGAAAATCGAATTGGACGAGAACCGAGGTTTGACTGTGAGTGATTTAAAAAACTGTCATAAAATGTATCCTGATTAATAAATCATTGTGAAACATTACATTCAGATCAAATTTACGATGTTCGATTTGGAGTGAGGAGCTTTTTTTTTTTCATCAAACCAAGTTCAACTCATATCTGATCCCGATTATGCAAAGACCACATTTAACTTGAAGTCTCCAACATAACTTTGCTGTAGCAGCTAAAACGAGTTGAGTTTTAACAGGACTCATGTAAGAATGTAATTACAATGAAAATTTCGTTTTGTTGCTTGGTGGAGGACTCTTCTTCTTCATCGCCCTACATGTCAATCTAATTATGTACCATAATCAGCATCTGGGCCCATTTGCAGGCAGCTATACCACACGGTCTCCAAGGCATTTCGATGAGGATGTTGTTTAGAATCATTCGGATTCCATCAATCCCTTTTTCAGGCATGAAGTTCAGCAAGTAAAGATCCCTGTACGACCTCCCCCGGGGAATAACAACATCGCTTAAATGGTGAACGTTTCTATCAGACACGGCGGTAAATGCTGAGGCGACTCTCTCAAAGGGAGCTGGAGATGTTGCTTCGCCTCCGGCTTGCAGTGAGAGAGGCGCATGTTCATTACTATTAATGTGGACCAAATAAGTGCAGTTACATTTTTGCACCCAACCTCCCTTTAACATTCTTTTTTTTTGCCCCCACATTGACTTTGCGTGAACACAACAGCAACATTTGTGCATATGTTCACAAGATGCCAGGTAAAAATCTTCATTCCAAAAGTTTGGGTTTTTTTTTTTTTACTGAGAAACATTTCAAGGCTATTACAACTGCAATACTGCAGAATCTTCCCCATTGCATCATCAAAAAAAGGTCTGCAAAGAATTTGATGAGCAGGATTGAAGGAAGAAATAGCCTCTTTCACTGTCCTATGAAAACAAGTGTCTCCAAGCATGCATTTATTTATTTATTTATATATTTATTTTATTTATGCGCTGCAACTCCAATTTTACTTACGAAGCAATAGAGTAAACCCAGTCCAATAGTATCCACAGAAATAGTGGAGACAATGAAAAAAAAAATGGTGAAATAACCAAACAAGTTTGAAGAGGAACTTTTGAAGCGTGAGGGAGCTGACGGAGGTGCAAGGGCTAAAGAGTGACGATGCATCGCAGCACCACCTGCTACCAATGTTTTATGATACGGAGCAGTTTTAGTTACGCTGATCAGGGGAAAACATTTAACGTTTAATCGCAATTCAGATGCCACATAGTCTTCACATTCTTCGAACAAAATGTTTTAAACTCATTTGTATTTGATCAATTTTAACCCTTTCAGGGACAGCAGTTACTAAAGTGGACATCTTATCATGTTATCAGATTACAGGGTGCATGAAAGCGTTCATATTTGATTCTATTTTGCATTGTTCTTCTTAGCCGAATATAGGTGATGTCATCTGGTACTCTGTCATATTGATCATTACGTTGTGAAATTATTCCGCAATAACATCCAGTCAAACCTCGGTTTTCGTCCATAATCCGTTCCAGAAGGCTGTTCGAAAACCGAAATTGTTCAAAAACCGAAACCACGCTCTTTTTAAAATATTTTTTTTTACTGAACACGTCTGCTCACAATGGAAAGCAACACGAGGAAGCGTCACTTCCTCATCTACCCGAGGAAGCGTCACTTCCTCGTGTAAGGAAGGCGGGAGGAGTCAAATGGTGCATTCAGGTGCGCTCAGTTTGTTCGAGAACCAAAATTTGTTCGTCATCCGAGGCATAAAAAACTTGACATTTTTGGTCGAAAACCGAATTGGTTCGAGAACCGAGGTATTCGAAAACCGAGGTTTGACTGTATTTGTCTTTTAGACTTGGTGAAGCGGCATGCCGCTCAGAACCAAACTACACGACTTGTTCTGTGGCAAGTAACTGTAAACAAGATGATGTGAGGTTGAGCCTATTGCCCCCTTGGTGTGTTCCCCATCTTTATTATGGTAATACAGAAAATATTGCAACAGGAGGTTCTTTCTAGGATAAAGTGAAAGCATATTGTAAAATGTAACGATTATGACTGCAGCTCTGAGTATGTTTGGCTTCCTGTCACATTCTCGCTTCTGAACCTCCAAGAGACGCAGTGATGATGAATTCACTGATTAGGACACTTAAACTCACTCTTGATAGCTTCACTTGACGCAAACGACAAAGATACCCGCAGCGGATCGGGGGTGGTGAAGACAGACAGTGGCCGTGCGAGTAGGCGGCCGCCCTCGCCGCCGTTGAAAAGCGACACAAACCGACTCTTGGCAGCAAGTCTTCCTTATGAGAGTCTTCTCCTGTTGCTTCATCAGCCCTCTGATTGCAAGAAGCACACCGATGACCAAACAACGACACTGATTGTCCAATTATTCAAGCAACAAGTGCTGTGATTGTCCACTCGAGACACGTGTATACAAATGGAAACAAACAAATGCACGAACATGTCCTCAGGCGCCACTACTATCTCATGAGAGTTTAGTCTGAAGTATTTCAAGCTGAAACTGGACCAGGGGTATTTTAGGGGAGCTGAATTGGCTTTTAATTACATTACTAACTTCTTAAAGGTAAACTCATTAATTCATTCATTCATTATCTGAACCGCTTCAACCTCACTAGTGTCGCTGGGGGCGGGGGGTGCTGGAGCCTATCCCAGCCATCTTCGGGCAGCAGGCGGGGGACACCCTGAACCGCTTGCCAGCCAATCGCAGGGCACAGAGAGACGAACAACCATCCACACTCACACTTAGGGACAATCTAGAGTGTACAATCAGCCTGCCATGCATGTTTTTGGAATGTGGGAGGAAACCGGAGTACCCGGAGAAAACCCACGCAGGCCTGGGGAGAACATGCAAATTCCACACAGGGAGGCCGGAGATGGAATCGAACCCGGTTCCTCAGCACTGTGAAGTCGACGTGCTCACCACTGGGCTACCGGGCCGCCTTAAAGATAAACTTTTCTCTGTAGTTTTTTTTTTTTGTTTAATGGGCTTCGCTTACTTTATTACAAGACGGTAACCTTTTTTGCATGCAGTTTTGCATGCCCTATAACAATGTATTGTGTGTACAATTTGTTGTTATTTTTTGTTGCAGATTTTTGGAATGTGGGAGGAAACCGGAGTACCCGGAGAAAACCCACGCAGGCCCGTGGAGAACATGCAAACTCCACACAGGGAGGCCGGAGATGGAATCGAACCGGGTACACACACTTCCTGTGTTTGTGCACTGCATTAACCCTTACATACACCCTGTAACCTGACAACATGATAAGCTGTCCACTGCAATAACCGCGGTCCCTGAATGGGTTAAAAAAAAAAAAAAAAGCAGACGGAATTAATGAACTTTTACACGCTCAATCTCCATTAGCTGCCATTTTAATTTTTTTTTGCTCATTTGCTGCACTGGCTCACGTCAATGGCACCCCCACCCACTCCCCCCATGACTCCCACGTCCATCCATAAAACCCACTGATGGCCCTAAACTGGATTACGTGTTGTTAATTTCACATCTACACCTTTTGCAACTTTTCTTGAACAGACAAGCCGGAGTCGCTGTTGACTAATTTGATTTGTCGCCAAGTATTGTGATTCGCGCTCATGTTTTCACTTTCTGCCCATCTGTCTGAGTAATTTGTGGGGGGGGGACTGACTGCCTCTTGCATTGTGTGTTATAAGCATTCATCAAGGGCAACACTAGTGAGATGTGACCTCATGACAGTGCTGGCGAAACAGAAAACAAGCAGTCTTGATGAAACTGCACACCTCCTCCATTACTCCAATCCGAGTGCAATCAAGTGAATCTCAGGTGGACGAGTGGGCGACACTAAATACGACAACACATCTAATGAACTCCTCGGGTTCTCCATTTTTTTATTGTGCAGACGCTGCAGGACTAATTAAAGCCTCCAGTATGAGTTTGTTTGATCACTTTTTATTAGTCATAGGGCAGTTTGTATTCGCTTCCGGCTTCGCGGATATTGCATTACTCTTTTAATGCGCCCATGTAATAATGATGAACTGTTTTGTATTTCAAAAACATACGCGCAAATGTGACTCTTGTTCCCTTTTAGGAGGAATAAAGCACAACGAAAAAACGTCAACAATACCTGCAGAGGAAGAAGATGAGGCAGAAGAAGGGAGCAGGAGGCCTCAGGGAGGGCCAGAGGGAGCGTGGGTTTGTTTGTGGAGGGGGGGGGGGGGGCTCGCAGTTCTCACTGTGTTCTTTGGCGGCATCCCGCTGTAGCAAAACAGGAGCAGAGGCCAAGCTGAGCAACAAGCAAACAGCAAAAGCGTGCGATACACGAGCAGAAAAAGAAGGGGAGCATCCCCCGGTTTAGACCCCGACGCTCCACTTGTCAGTCAAAGCTTAGGAGGCGAGCGTTCGCCGAGAGCAGTGTGTCAAGGCGTGTTAATGATTTGCTGCATCTCTGCTTGCTTGCAGAGGACTGACAGTAGGCCAGAGCACGGGGGGGAGGAAACATAAACAGTGGAATAAAACAGCTTGTCGTCCACGGATATTAAACACTCAACGACGCGACTTTAATCCAATTACAGTGGAACCTCTGCAGTCAGACACAATTCATTTGACGATGGTTGAAAAAATAAATACAAATCGAATGATCTATTATTCCCAATGAATAAAATAATGTCCAGGCAATGTTTAAGTCACTTTTTTTTTTTTTTAATTCACAGTCACCTTTAGGTCGCAAAGGGGGGGCGAAACTTCTGGTTAACTTCCATCCAAATTGGAAACTTTCCATGAGAATTAAATGGCAAGAAAGGGAACTTTAATGGAAAGGTCTCATATTCAAGCGTGAGTATAAACATTTTGCTGTGTTCATTAGCTTTGCCAGTGAAATAGAAAGCTCTCCTTGTCCATATGTGAGGGCATTGGCAGACTGAGCGATGTGGTCAAACGGTACAGAACTGGAAAATCGTAAACAAACATACAGCCGTTGACTTATATCATTGGTGTCAAACATACGGCCCGCGGGCCGGAACCGGCCCCAAGGAGGTTCGATCCGGCCCGCTGGATCATTTAAAAGTGACAAAAAATGCATGAATGAATATTTTAAATAAAATGCCATTCGTGGATGATCCGCTAGGGGGCACACTGTTTTGATCACAGTCAAAGACAACATTATTTTGATCGGGGGAAAAAACAACAGTTTCAGTCCGTCACCGAGATAGACCCAACCAGCAAATGATATGAAAGCACCAATCAATGCTTCTTGAGACCAAAACAAAGGAAAGAGATGAGATTTTGGCGATTCATAGCACAATATAGAATAATGTTAATGGTTCAGCCCTTTTGACATCTACCGAGTCCGTATGTGGCCCACAATGTGAAATGAGTTTGACACCCCTGACTTATATCATACTTAAACTTTCATTTGGTAAATTCTTTGAATACACCTAACAGACAAGTAAAGGAGACGGAACAGCAAAGTTGCAAAGTGTTAGTGTCCTTGGCTGCGATTTACAAGATGTGTTGGAATCACCTCGCATTTATGCATGCCGGTCAAAAAAAATTTTTTTTTTAAATAGCACGTTTTGTGTCTCATTGTATCGTTTTGAGACTGAGTGATCTGAAGTTTCAAGAGATATGCTGACATCTTTTTTTAATTCAAAGTTTTGTTTGAAGTTTGGGACATATTCCCCCCCCCCCCCCCCAGGACATATTGAGCGAATACTGTTTTCAAAAATTCCCTCAATTTGTCGAAATAAAAGCGTTCAGCCCACAGAGGCCCTCACCCATTGGCATTTGAGTAAATAATCCCCAACAGAATTTCAACTCCCAAATGAGTTGCGCTAATTGCACAAATATTTGCAGGCCCTTGCAACAGGTTGACTCTGATACGCTCTAATCGTTACTTAGCAAGAATTTGGCAGAGCCTGTTAGCCTAAGTGCCCCCTTTACGCTGAGAAGCTAATTAGTAAAAGAGGAGCAGCTGCGCAGGCAAGTGGCTGATAATGAGGGGGGACGACGGCGCATCAACGAGGGCGATCAACCTGGGGCGGGGTCTCTGAGCTCGGCTTGATTTGAGTATGAATGCGCGACAAATATGTCCATCGTAGGCAAAGCGAGCTGCGAAACGGTGAGCGTTGCATTAAAAAAAAAAAAATTTACAAAAAAAAAGCAGGTGAAGTGAAACGGCGAGTGTCAAAACACGACCCTGCTGGTTGCGCCGTAGCATTTTCGAGTTGTCGACAGCTCGGAAATGGCTGTCAGTGGGGTGGGGCAACAAGAAGTCAACATAGATAACACCAGGAAAGGAGTCGAAACCTTTTACTAGGAAACTTGTGGGTGTCCAAACACGCAACAAGTACTTAAACATTTTCAATTTGCCGACTGCTTGAAAAATGTTGTCGACGAGGTGGGCCAATTCGAGGCGATACACTAACCCCAATTCCAATGAAGTTGGGACGTAAACAGGAAATAAAACCCAACTGGATCACTTTGTGGAATGTTGTTTTATGTATGGCCAACAAATTTACAAAATTGCAAATCCATGGGGGTGAAAATGCAGCTTGAAAGCTCATCGGAGGATAGCTAAATGTATTTTATCAAGCCAGTGGCCTGCAGGGACAAAGTATGTTAGTAGGACCCGAGGGAAGTAAAACACAGTCTCTGACTGAAATCTGTCGTGTCAGACATTTGGGCAAACGCGTAAGACGCACACGCTTGAATAATGCACCGGGTCTACGTCTCCACTGACGGCGCATATTCATGCGCATGAACAAGTCTGCGCGTGGAAGGCCGCAAATGTTCCCATGTTAAATTTCCCCTAAAGGTGCCCCAACCTCCATTGCTCTAATGGCTTATTCATGCAAACGGGACGAAGGCACGTTTCCTGAAAACATTCCGACTGCTCGTTTTGCTTTTTGCCCCATTACAGGCGATTTCAATCTGATGTTGTAGGGCTCATTTCCAAAGAGCCGCTCCGTAATGCGAGATCAGAGGCAAGGCTTTGTCAAAGGCAATAAAACATGAGGACTGTGTGTGTCTGTTAATAAGACCTCCAGAGGATTGGAAAAGTGGGAAAGGCATGGGAAGTCCATCCATTTTCCCATCCGCTTTTATCCTCACAAGGGTTGCGGGGGATGCTGGAGCCTATCCCACCTGTCTTCCGGCAGTAGGCAGGGGACACCCTGAACCGGTTGCCAGCCAATCGCAGGGCACACAGAGACGAACAACCATCCACGCTCACACTCGCAACTAGGGACAATTTAGAGTGTTCAATCAGCCTGCCATGCCTGTTTTTGAAATGTGGGAGGAAACCGGAATACCCGGAGAAAACCCTAAAAACAACACAGTCAAAAAAAAAAAAAAAAGCTTCCATGTGTCTCCTTTCCTGGCGCTTAGTCTCATTAGGGTTAAGGCTCTGTCAACTAGTGGCCATGCAACAGAGGATCAATTTATCTCCTCTGCATCTCCACCCGGAGAAAACCCACGCAGACACGGGGAGAACATGCAAACTCCACACAGGGGGGCCGGAGTTGGAATCGAACCCGGTACTTCTGCACTGTGAGATCAACGGGCTAACTACTGGACCACCGGGCCGCCGGCATGGGATGTGAGCACCAAATATAACATCTGCCTGAACACAAGTAGAGAGGTGAGACAAGGAGTGAATGAATCAAAGGATGGGCGAGATGCGAAAATGTATATATATATATACAGTCAAACCTCGGTTTTCGACCATAATCCGTTCCAGAAGGCTGTTTGAAAACCGAAATTGTTCGAAAACCGAAACCACGCTCTTTTTAAAATAATGTTTACTGAACACGTCTGCTCACAATGGAAAGCAACACGAGGAAGCGTCACTTCCTCGTCTACCTGAGGAAGCGTCATTTCCTCGTTTAAGAAAGGCGAGAGGAGTCAAATGGTGCATTCAAGTGCGCTCAGTTTGTTCGAGAACTGAAATTTGTTCGTCATCCGAGGCATAAAAAACGCAAAGTTTTTGGTCGAAAACCGAATTGGACGAGAACCGAGACGTTCGAAAACCGAGGTTTGACTGTGTGTGTGTGTGTGTGTATGTATATATATATATATATATACATACACACACACACACACAGTCATATATAACTTTTACATTTATGCACATTTTAACCAAATGTTACAAGACATTGCAGTCATCACGAAAAGCCCTCTTTTTCATCTCTTAGGTCAGCAAAAAAAATGTGAAGCAGCTGCAGTCGATGGGAGCTGAGCCATCCCAATTTATTCAGATTGGCCCTGCCCGATGCACGCCTTGGGTTCGCGTTTCCAAGCCTCGCGTCCCAGATAACACTGGGCAATTCAAAAATGTGAGAGGCCTGCAAGCGAAAACTGGAAAAGCATGGAGGACATTCGTGTTCTCCTGAAGGTTAAGGCCGATCATCATTAAATTGCCATCCCAAATGAGCTTGACATAGCAATGAAGGAATCGCCATGGAAACCAGATGAAGGGCTCCAACAAGAGCTGTACTCGGTGACTGTATGTTGAATTGCTTGTTTTCAAACAGGCAATTTGTGGGGGTGTTTAATGAAACTTCCTTAAAATTCCTAAAGCGTTGCTCCATCTGGCATTAGATTGATATATTGACTGAGTGTCGACTGTCTAGCTGAAGCTCATTACCAGGGTTTTGAATCAAATGCCAGGTTGTGGAAATTGAATCATATACAGAATGTTGCTGAAAACAATTTGTTCAAAGTCAAATCTTTTTTTTTCTCCAATAATTGAAACAATGCAAATCATCGTCCTCGTCACGTTGAATTATGCTCAATAATTATACTTTAGAGCCCAATAGTAATGAGAGTTGGCAACATTTATTAAATATAAAATAGATATTTGGGGAGGCAACAGAACATTCCACAGATTGGCAAGAACATTGTATTAAAATTAACTGAAAAGAAAAGCAGCACCACTCTTCAGTAAATAGAAATATAATATGAACGGAAAACAGCACTACTCTCTTTTCGCTACAAAATAAATATTGGGATAGGTGGACTGAAAAATAAATTAAAAAAGGTGAACAAAGAAGAAAAAAAGTTCTCCTCTGTCTTAAGTATAAAATAAATATTTCAAATAAAAACAGCAGCATTTGTAATTTATATCAAATGTGAAAAATATTAAAACATGCACAGATCCATACTGTATACAAATTCAATAGTAAAAAAAATATTAATCAGCACCACTTGAGGAAAGAACAAACTCAGCACTGCTCTATATTAAATATGAAATAAATATTGTTAAGGCGGCCCAGTGGACCAGTGGTTACTGCATCGACCTCACAGTGCAGAGGTCGTGGGTTCGATCCCAGCTTTGACCTTTGACCTGTTCTCCCCGTGCCTGCATGGGTTATCTCCGGGTACTCCGGGTTCCTCCCACAATCCAAAAACATGCATGGCAGGCTGATTGAACACTCTAAGTTGTCCCTAGGTGCCGATGGTTGTTCGCCTGTATGTGCCCTGCGATTGCCTGGCAACCGGTTCAGGTTGTCCCCCGCCTACTGCCCGAAGACAGCTGGGATAGGCTGCAGCACCCCCCACGAACCTTGTGAGGATAAAGCGGATGGGAAAATGGATGGATATTGTTAAGGGTAAAGGCCACCGCCATTCTATCCCATCCAACAAAAATAAAAATGGGAAGAATGCAAACCAGCATGACTCTGTGTTAATTGTAAAACAACTATTGTGAATAATGAAAAAAGCACCACCTGGTATGACATAAAAATCTCTATTTACTGTAAGAAAAGAAAATACCGTATTATGTTGCATCAAAATCAATATTGCAAAGCCAGAAATGTATCATTCCTCTGTATTAAATATAAAATAAGTATCAGGGAAGCACCACACCTGATAACATAAACAAATATTGGGAAATAAATAAATGCAGTATAAAATGTTATGATTTTTTTTTTAAATACACTAACCAGTAAAGGCTATAAAATGCATTTACAATTCTATGCAATTCAGAGCTCCACTTTGCCTTGGCGCTGCTACAAACTATTCACAGGGAGTGTGTGTCATGATTAAATTAGCACACGTAGTGGTGCGAAGATGAGCGTGTTATATCACCTCCAGAAATGTTGTGGGTTTGATCTGGGTTTGATCTAGGTTTGAACTTAGCGGCCCACTGGGACCTGACTGTGAGGAGCTTGAGTGATCTCCCCATGCCTGCTTTGGTTTTGGGCAGCAGTGTGGAGGGATCAAACTGAGACTTTGCATTCCCAAAACGTTGCATTTTCCACCGCAAGTCAAGACAGATCATATGTTGGTTTACATATTGTTTGTTTACAAGGCAACTTGTATCCCTGGTTGATATTTTTGGGGGGGAGAACGTTTATAACATTTGAAAAGAGTTAAAATAAAACTAAAGTACATCGCATCTGTAATGACTTGTAGATTTCTGGAAGGCAAGTGCATCCAGTGGTGATTTCTTGGCATTTGTGAGAGGGAACACGCTCCACAAAACCCAGATGTTGCCCCCTTTTTTTTTTTTAGATAGATAGATAGATAGATAGATAGATAGATAGATAGATAGATAGATAGATAGATAGATAGATAGATAGATAGATAGATAGATAGATAGATAGATAGATAGATAGATAGATAGATAGGCCTATGAACTGTGCCTGTCAACAAAGGGCCACATAAGTGTTCTACATGAGCAGGAACAATTCAGTCCATCCACATTTGTGTTCCTGCTAGATAGCGATTAGATTTCAGGTGTAACGTTACATCAAGAATAAACCATCAACTTTTCCAGGCAACACAAACATGTTAGTTGACCAGGGAGACAAATCTGAGCAATTCTACTGAATGGCCAGACATAACATTGCATATGCTGTCATTAGTGTGCAAGGGAGACGGACGGGCATCTGGTAATAAAAAAAAAGGAGAAGATGAAGAAGTAAAAAATATATAAATAAATAAACAAATAAGAGAAAAGGAAGCTCTAAATTAATCAAGTTAGTTATGATTTCTTTCCTGAGTGTACTCTTCTGAAGAGACCTGACTCATAAGTGGTCTGACGTTCAATAGTCTGCGTCCCTAATGAGGCAGGATTTATGGCATGCCTCCTCACGAGCAGCCAGGGGACGGATGCCCTTCCCCACAAAACAGCCATAAGCACAATTAAGGGCCCATGTATCAGAGCGCCATTATTTCATCCCTCCAATTAAAAATAAGCTTTAACCTCCTCAAATGTATCCTTATACGCATAATCTGATGCCCTGCTGAGAATAGCGAAAAACTATTATCTAATTTATATTTAATACAGAACAGTGATTCAATTTAAAAAGTGGGAGTCCATTTTTGATACAGCATGTCCTCAATGGACTCACTGATGAGCTTTTGACTGTCCCAGCTAACTTAGAGCGAGATATGGGGCACACCCTGAAATGGTACATCAGACAATCGTAGGACAAATATAAAGATAAACAACCAATAGGAAGGAAGGACGGAAATAGATCAGAAAGCAAGGGAAGAGCGTGGGAACAAAAGATAGGAGGCCAGAAAAGTACTTTTGGTATTCTTGAATAAAGGATGGAAGTCAGGATGCAAAGCAATTCTAAAGTCAATGGGGTATTGGAAAAACGTGTACAGCACTCCCGTATTATTCACAGGTTACAAAGACTGAACCCTGACACGAATGAGGGGAGAAATGTGAGCAATGGACTCCTCCATAAAAACCTTTCTCTCTCAGCATATTTGTGTCATCTTTGGGGTATTAGAAATGGATTATGTGCCATCTTGCTCCATTTTAGGGGGGCTCAAAGAGCAAAAATAAGGCAAATATAACAACAAATAGCAGTGGACAGGTTCCAAAAACAATTTACGAATAGGTACAAATAGGTGAAATCACAAATAGCAAATTGCGAATAGTCCGGGAACACTGTACAACTACTTTTACCCCCCCCCCGTATATTAGCCCTCACACAAATTCATTAGAAATAATATCATAAAATTAGAATCCATTTTATATGTACTTTCTGAAAGTATGTGTTTTGTATTTTACATGCAAAAAATAATTTCCTCTACGAATGACCTGGCTCATCTATTTAGAAAACAACAACAACAACAATGTAGATCTTAAGCACCAAAATCACCAACCTTGACACAGGAGTCAATTTTACATTCAACTTCATCAACTTCTTGTTTTACGTCCTCGGCTATTTTCTGATTGGGTGTCGCCCATATGCATCACCTCCATTTTCCTTCAGACGTCGCTGTTGTTTTTTTTCCGCGCCTCTCTCTTCTCACGCTCCCGCCACCAGGGGCCGCCTGGTCACGTGATGCCCGGAGTGTCAGTGGGGAACAGCATGGCGGACATGCATGTGCGGACAGGCAACGAATACCATCGATTGTCCAGCTAACCCCGCCCGAGAAACAAGAGCCAAATCGGGTTGCGTCGAACTAGGCCCGGCGAACGTGGCCGAACGACTCAGCGGAATGGACGAGGATATGAAGCTCCAGTTCCCGTCTCTGCCCGCCACCAAGGAGGAGCTCCTGGTTAGTTCTGGAGGGCGGGCTAAACTCAGCTAGCCGCTGCTAAATACACTAGATATCCATCGTGTGTGCAAATATATCATTTTTTTAAACACACAATATAGTTTAATTATGTTACGAGGGCCTAAGTCGAAGCGCATTCTTGTCAAATTACCCTTATGTTAACGTTGAGTTCACAACAACGCGCCTAGCATGCTAGCATTAGCCACGTCATAGTTGTAGTTTAAGAGACTCGTGACGTCAAGGTTTTCATTTTAATTCTGTTTTTGCAGGACTGGGCTTATCCAATGAGACGAGAAATGCAGGTATGTTCATCAGTACCTGTCACCAATGGTCTTCAATGTGACAGCAGCCATCGAGCAGTTTCTAAACACAAGCGCTAACTGTATCGTGACTGTATGATTCAAAGTGGTTCAGCAAGTAGGTTTTTGCAGTTGATTTTGCAAGATAGAATTGTAAGCAAAAGTGTTCCCACGGAAATTTGACTAATTTGTCCAGTGCTCAAACAGTGGCCATCATTTGACATTCTTCATTGTCATTGTACCATGCCTATATATACTGTTGTAAACGTTGTCGTTCATCTTGTTCGAAAACAGCAAGTTGTGCAGAAAACTGCAGAAACAATGAAAAGTTGACGGTGCCTTCAATAGTTTTGAAAAGGTCAAATAAAGGTCAGCTATAAAAGAGTGCATTTTTGGTTCATCCTGAAAATGTTCACCCCAAAGCCTAATATCTGTCACCTTTTTGTGAGTGGTGTTGAATAAACCGTCTATTAATCACTGGATGCCTCGTTAGGTACAACTGCACAATCGAGTGTAACCCAATACAGCATGCTGACATTATTCACTAAACGGTGCCCGTGTCTCTCTTGTTTGGATAGGAAATATTACCCGGACTGTTCTTAGGTCCTTATTCTGCTGCCATGAAAAGCAAGGTAATTCTTTTTTCTTTTTTTTTTTACACAGTAACATATCTTGTTAAAATGCATGTTTAGTAATATGTTGGGTCTCTTGGCAGCTGCAGGCTCTGGAGAGAGAGGGCATCACGCATGTCGTGTGCGTGCGCCAAGACATCGAAGCCAATTTTATCAAACCTAACTTCCCTCATACATTTAGGTAAGATTTGTGAATTCCGGCAGTCGTGAGTTGTTGTTTGACTGTCATTTTTCTTCCTCCAGATACCTTGTGTTAGATATTGCAGACAATCCGGTGGAAAATATCATAAGATATTTTCCCACGGTGAGTTTGAACGCTGTTAATGTCCTTATGGTAAAGTTTTCACGATGTGGCATATTTATGTAATGTCTGGTTCTTGTTTTCTGTGTACAGACTAAAGAATTTATCGATGGCTGTTTAGCAACTGGAGGTGAGATCACATTGTGAAATTCACAGTACAACCTTAAAAGGTAAAGTTTGGTTTTTTGACTTTCTGTCTTAGGTAAGGTACTGGTTCACGGTAATGCCGGGATCTCGAGAAGGTACGAGAAAGTATTTTTTATTTTAAGTTTTCGGTTTTTCATTCATTTGGCAGCATGACGTTATATACTGCTTTTTAGAATTGGTCATGTATTACCATTCAATACACCAGAACATCTGCTGTATGCCCCCGAAGGTTTCACAGTTGTGAATTTTTTTTTTTTTTTTTCAGTTACCTATGGGAAAATTAGTTTTGAAATGTGGCTAAATTTGAACCGATCATTTTGAACGTAGTTGAACGAGGTCATAAAACAGCCTTGTGGGCATAGATAATTATTAAAATGTCTTCTTTTTTTCCCGCCACTTTCAGTGCTGCCCTGGTGATTGCCTACCTAATGGAAACGTTTGGAATGAAATACAGGTGAGCCTTTATTTTATTTTTTTTTCATTGCTCTCTTTTTGGTTTAGGGAAAAAAGATGCTCATGGGCATATTGTAATATTGTGCAAGTTTACTTAATGCGGTGGACACATGTTAAGTGATGATATTGTTCATGGTGTTATGATAACAATTTGCTCCAATGACTTTGGATTCTGGTATGTGAAGATGCTGATCATATCGAATACTTTCTCACAATTATCAACAGTTATTGAATATCATTCTCCAACATTTTGTTTCTATAAATCTCTGCACATGTTCATATTTTCAAACCATCACTCCTACAACACTCTGGGGAAATCGCAATGTCATATCCCTGGTGAGCTGTTTTAAAAACAGGCCTGCGGGCTATTGCGGTGATTCGAGGCAGCTAAGTGGTGCCCACCATGCTGGTGACCTCTGTTTCCACCCTGTGTGTTCCCTCTAGGGATGCATTCAGTCACATCCAAGAGAGGAGGTTCTGCATTAACCCCAACATGGGATTTGTGCATCAGCTTCAGGTGAGCGTCAACTTTTAACAAGACTTGCAGATAAACAGGTGCGGCTCAATGAATTTGAATATTTGGGCCAGTGTACAGATGTCAAACTGAAAAATCGTTAACTGTCTGATGTACATGTTAACATGTGTGAGAATAATGTAAAGAGTGCATCCGAACAAGCTGTGATGACAGAGTACATGCTTTTCCTCCATGGAAGTGACTCTTTTTGTCAACATCGCCATATTGTATTGAGTAGCTCGGAAACGTACTCCTTTCTTCTCCACAGCATATTGCATCGCTGTAAAATGACCATTCTGGGTCCTATGTTTATCATAATTGCCCATTTTGGGATCACAGAAACATCCCATTTGTGGAGTGCCACAAGATGCGTGTTTTGTTTGGCAGGAATATGAAGCAATCTACCTCGCTAAGCTGACCATTAAGATGATGTCACCAATGCAGTTGGGCCGCTCCTTCTTACAAGCGGGCATGGCAGGTCCGGTCACAGTTCCTTCCCATTAATGAATGTGGTTGTCAAAATGGTTGATATTGGTTTTACTCAGGGGTAGGGAACTCTGGTTCCTCGAGAGCCATATCCTCCCCGTTTTTGTTCCCTCCCTACTCCAACACACCCGATTGAAATGATCAGCTCATCAGCAAGCTCTGTCGATGCCTGAAACAAACAAGATCATTTGAATCATGTGTGCTTGAGTAGGGCGAGCTCTAAAAAAAGGCAGGATATGGGTCTCGATAAACCGGAGTTTGCAACCCTTGGTTTAACTGAACTGTGACCTTTCTTGCAACAGGAAGCCGTAAGCGCAGCCTGGAGGAAGATGACGACTTTGGAGCAATGCAGGTCGCAGCAGCACAAAATGGATGAGCCTTGCTTATATTTAGCCACAGGCGTGTTGCACTCTTTTTTTCTTTTCTTTTCTTTTTTTTACATTTTTAATCGGATTAAAAATGTAGACATGTGAACGTTTTTCTAAAGGGGGGGGAGACCACTTATGTCTGCGACATGATGGTCTGATGGGGGATGAGTACATTTGATAACTTTTTTGTTGTTGTTTCTTGAGCTGTATGCACTGATAAGAAACTTTTTGCAGTTTTATAGTATTTAAAGCATTTTTGCATTTGCAGCGGGACAGTATTGCAATCGTGCACTTTCAATACTTGAATTTGTGTAGATGACCAGAATGGGGAGCAGGAGGGAAAAGGGATGTCGCCCATTGCAGGACTTGATGAAGGGGGATAATTAATTAATGCCTTTATTTTGGTGTCATAGCATTAACGACTAATAGCAAGCTTAATGTTGGATAGGATGAAATTGTTACCTAATAAAAGTTCTGACTGAATGCATTTGAAGACTGTGTGAGGACTCTTGCTAATTGTATTCTTCGGTGCACTGGACAGGTTACAATGTAATTTGGAACATTTAAACACAAAATATGTCAGGTTGTAGCAGTAGTACATCATTTTCTACAGCCTTAATCTTTTGCTTATTTGGGTCCCAGCTGGGTGAGTGGAGCCTGTCTAAGCTAACTTTGGATCAATATACCAAAAGCAGAGAGAGCGCATGCAGAGCAGAGAATTGAACTCTAAACTTAATATCTTAAGAAGCAGATGTGCTGCCCTCCGATTTCAACATGTCCTAAACACAAAAAAAGAAATCAGACTGTTATGTTGTATTTTACTGGTGTTTTATTGACTTTTGTACATATTTGGCAATAAATTACATTAAATACGTTCCCACTGCCCAACTAGAAAAAAAGTCACTTAAATATGAATTTACAAATCTCATTTTTTTGTATCCATCCCACCCATCACAAAATGTGATCACTGCAACATTCCAAATATAAAAAAGTTAAGAACTTAAACTCATGAATATAAACTTCTGTTGGCTTACTTATACACGTTTTAAATCCTGTAGGATTCATACCCAAGTCATCTTTCAGCATTGGTTAGTGTTCGATGAATTGTTCTTTGGTCACTTGCCTTTCACAATCAATTTATTGAATTATGGGATGCTGTAAGGACATAAGCTTTCACTTAATGCCTGGCTTATTTCATTCCGCCATTTCAATTTTCTGTCACCACCATCACAAAATAAGACATTTATATAGCAACTGGTGATTCTTCCTTCGGAGCCCCGTTGCTATGAGGTAGCCTTGGTTGCCACAACAAAAAGAGGCTTGAGGGGGGGTCTTCCACATGTGTTTTTGTTTACTTCGTTTCTGAGGTCACAATGACACTCGGGACGATTCTGTAAGCTTCTGAATGACGCACTCCAAACCACAATGTTCTACTTGGCGGATATCAGAGGGTGACGTGAAAAGCAGCATTCCAGGCCCAAAGTTCTTCAGTGGGAAAACCGACACTGCATGTAAGTCTCGTCGGAAGCGGAGTAACCAAACTTTTGGTAGAAAGCCACGTTTTTGGGTGAACATTCCAGTGTGATTTTATAGCAATTGAGTTTTTTACTGAGAAGCGTAAGCGTAGACATTAACCTGTGGGAGAGAAAAGATGGACAGTCGGAAACTGAAGAAGCCAAACAAAGTTGTCTTCCCGTGAGCACTTTCAAGAGCCCAAAATGAAAAACACTTGGTAAACATGACAATGATTGCTCCACTGTAGACAAGCAGCACTTCCTCTTCAAAAACTAACATCATCTCGACGGTTATAAATCTGCACTTGTGTTAAACATCTACAGCAGCACCCATCGATAATAAAAGTATATATTTTTTTCCATCTAAAAAAAAGGCCTGCATTTAAGTTATTTGATCCTGAAGACAACGCACAGGATAAGAAAAGGATGCATTTAATTGAGGCTTGACATTTATTTCTGGTAAAGACGTCTAAAGCAACATCAATGTATTTATTTATTTATTCTCCTGAGGAATTAAAAGGAAGCATTTAAAATGCTGTGCTTATTTTTTTGACAGGTACGACGCAAACAAAAGGCAAAAGGGGTCAACTTAACAGTATTTGAGCGGTTGTGCGCACTTGTTCAAGAGAAGGCACAATGATTATTTGGAGTAGGGCGTCTACTAAGAGTGGCGGCAACTGTTTGTAGTTTGCCACCAAAATGGAATGAAGTAATTTCCTGACTCTCAAGAGGAAGTAGATGTATTTTTTTCCATCAAGACAACTCATACTTAATGGGCGGAGGTAACAAAATTGTCAGACCAGTCAGAGTTGTACTCACAGTTTTCCCAGCTGTTTGCCTCTGCACACGTCACTAACAACCACCTCCTCCACTCGGCCTCTCTGCAAACAAACCCCCACAGGTCGAGTTCTCATTCAAGCTCAACGGTCCACTCATATGCAACATGACACCCCAGTCACGTGAAGGAAGACACAAACCTTTGCACAAGAATGGATGAATTTGTGCTCTGTGATTAAAGTGGCCGTGGCCACAATTTGTCCAAGATTGGTGTCCTCCACCACCACTACATAGTAGTCCCCAGTTTTTTTCATGTGCTCAAACTTTTCTGAATGATAAAAGAAATTCATTCGTTTCAATGGGCGTTCAGCGATGCAGTCACGACACCAAAGTGGTCATTGTGTCAAATAACTTTGACTTACTTAGAAACTGGTCTTCAGTCACATCACCTGTCTCGGTTAATTCAGAAAGAACCATAAAGAACCCTGGAAGACAAAAACGGGAAACTTGTTGGTTTACACTCTTGCTCTTGGAACACAATTTTTAATAGCTGCACAAGAAAAAATATCTCAGTAGTATATATGCACATGTATGTATGGCTATAGCAGGGGTCGGCAACCCAAAATGTTGAAAGAGCCACATAGGACAAAAAAAATTAAAAAAAAATATGTCTGGAGCCGCAAAAAAATAAAAGCCTTCGATAAAACTTACAATGAAGGAAACACATGCCGTATATATGTAGGAGACTGGACTGTCTCATAATTGTTAAATGTTATTCATTCCTTAGTTGTGTGTTCACAAACGCCCCCATAGAATTTATTTTGTAATTTCCTCGCTTGATTTTTTTTGTTTTGGTGCATTATTTTCGCTTTTCTTAGTGTCATTGAAGTGATCATTGATTTCCGTTTTTCTGAGGCTGTCTTTGAACGCCTCTCGAGTCGAACGAGAAGAGAGAAGGCACGGAGTCGGACGCAGACGTGTGTGTTTGTCGGGACTGTTAAAAGCATAAAAAAGTGTACGTGTTAAAAAAACAACACCACAGCTCTCCTTTTTCGGAGCTGCAACATGTATCTATATCTATTTGAGCTATATTAGCCGACTATCCAAATGTTTTTCCATTTTCAAACATGTTTTATAAAGCTCCAGGGAGCCACTAGATGTCGCTAAAGAGCTGCATGCGGCTCTGGTGCCGCGTGTTGCCGACCCCCGGGCTATAGTGACCAAAAAAGGTTTACAAATGATGATATGAGATAGGGCTACCGTCTGATTAAATGGAAGCTCTTTCCCTAACTTCAACATAGTTCCTTGGGACCTAGCTGTCACAAGATGGTGCAAACCTACTTTTATATTAGACGGGGCTTTCCCCCGGTGCACAAAAACATAATAGGTGATTTCATAATTCGCGCATATCCAGGGAAACACTTGACCTGTACAGTAATTCCACATTAATGATTACATTTGAAAGTGAGGTTGAACATCCTCATGGGTTACATAGCATTGGACTGAATACAAACCTCAAGTTCCCGTGACATTTTGGGAAATTAGCGGATGGGTGAAAATGTGCCACTCACCCCTGTTGAAGTCGGCGGTGCAGAGGGGCCTGAGCACCAGACCGTCGCCTGGGCTGGAGGGGGAGATGTGGGGTGAAAAGGAGACACTGTTGTCGCTCCAGTCCAACTCCCGAAGCAGAGAAGGATCGAATAGAGGAGTCTCGTCCAGCAGCATTCCACAACCTTAGCCTGGGAAACCCACAAGCATATAAATGAGCTCATGCAGGGAATACACACTTAAGTAGTGTGTGTGTGTGTGTGTGTCAAAGGATGACACAGAATTTACAAATAAATACTGTACTGTAAATAAATAAATAAGAAGAAACAGTGTAGCTTTGAACAGCGCAAAGGTATGTTTATTTTACTTCATGCAGAACCTTGACCTGTCAAACATGAATTCTCTGCCTGTTTAGGGTTCACACGTCGAGGTCAAATTCAAGCAATTTGCAAGCCTTTGCGCTCACTTTACAGCTCTTGTATAAAATGTATTGACACCAATATAAAAATAAAAAAGACTAGGTATTATGCTAGAAACAAAACAAGGGTACAAGATTAGCAGTACTAATATGAAGAAAGCTAGGACATATTTATTTGTCTTTTCAGACTTCATACATTCAATCCCAGATACTCATTTATATTTTTTTTCAAGAGATAGATTTTTTTTTTAAAAAGGGCCTGAAAATGGCTGGCATTGAGTGAGGTGAAAGAGAAGTGGTGAGTATTTTTAAATCATGGGGAAAAAAATCATATTTACTTTGATTAACAAGTAACAATGGATAATGGTGACCTTGGTCTTGCCTATGTCATGTAACTTCCCTTCTTACGATCTTCACAGCTCGCATTCTGTCTCTCAGAATAGCAGCAGCTCATAACATAATGTAAACAAACAACTGTAGTTTTCTAACAGCCACTAGTTTGTCCAGTGGCGAGTAACCTCACATTTCCCATTCTGACCGATTGGAAGAATCCTGTCCCGTTCGGTCCTCTCTCACAGTACAATCAAATAGAATTGAATTGAATTGAATTGAATACAACTTTATTGTCAAATGTGCTGTACGTATGAAAGAAACAAAGAAATCAGGGTCGCATATGCTGTATGTCTGTACTCACACTGACTTGTAAAAATGCCTAGATACTATGACACAAACCTGGGATATACTGTACACTGTACTATCCAAGTAGGAGCCATGCCAACTATATTAAAGTAGGTATTTGACCTAAAATACTAAAAAAAAACAGGTTAGTACGTACAATGGTAAATGAGCATGTTCCTGTGCTGTGTGATGATTTCTTCTTACACAACCGCACAAATTTGAAATGTACCATTCCAAGACCACTGTAAAGCAAGAACCCATGTTTAGTAATTTACCATTGTTTAGTTATACTTTGGATTTCTGTGCTTGTAACTTTTGCATTTAACTTTTGCAACACTTTACCTCAAACCATCACTCCACCCATTTTTGCAATCGGGCTTGAATGAATGGCCCAGGAACATATGATTCCTATTTCCATTTTTCACTGTTGTAAAGTGACGCTGCTTTACAAGCTGAAGTGCTCGACAGTTAACTATCACGAGTCATAAATTCATATTTGTCTTCACGGGATCCGGGCTAGGTCCCTAAACAGGATACCAACTGGAATATGAGCCTATCCCACAAAGGGCTCATTCAACACAACCAACACCAAGAAACACTCATCCATTGACTTTAGAGTCCATGAAAACATAACACCTTAACGTAATGCTGTCGTTCCTTGGTTACATGACTGTTCCACAGACCGCGACTAGTCATTAGTTACACCCCAACTAGCACAATATTAAATCCAAGCAGCCCTGCTATAAATCGCCCTCAAAGTCTGATATGTATTATTAGGTATTACTGGACGTAATCTACACCTGTCAAATACATTCAACAAACCCTGAACAATAAAATCCTCAGGAGGGCTGGGTTTTATTTTTATGACAGCGTTGATTCAACGTCAAATGTGTTCAAAGTTCATTTTATCTGCCTCGCCTAAATAACTTAAAGTACAGTCTGTGTTAGTTCAATCAAAAATATTTCCAAACGTGAAATCATAGAACGCGTTCTAGATTTATGTTATATAGTAGCAAGACTCTCATGTCAAATGTTCAATAAGAAACCATGAAACGGATTCTCGTTTCAAGGTAAGCAGTAATAACAAAAAAAACAGAACCTTCATCACTCCAGGTGACCACACATTTCATCTTCGCAGTAAGCGACTAGCCGGCTAACTAAAGGACTTACCGTAAACACAGCAGGAACGAACAGACGACAGAGTGGAATTCCCGTGCTAAATTAACGTAGCTTCGTAATTAAACTCTTCTACAAGTTGACCGGTTGGTCAAGCAGTGTAATTCGCTTTCGAAATGAATCATTTTTGAATGGCCTCAGCCACACCACCACGGAGGGTGTCTGCGTCCGTCACACTATGACGTGGCAAAGTTCCCGGTGGTAATGGCATGGGCGCACCCGGATGACGTCATAAGACTACCTTCGGGTACCTTGTGTGCTTTGACTGCTTTCGATGGCAGTCATGTCTAGTATATTTACGTTTTTCGGTGTTTTATTATTTTTATTTTTTAACAGTTTGGTGATTTATGAAACGCACACCAAAGTTATTACACCGGAAACTTTCAGCACTCTACTAAGATGAATGACTCTGACAAACTTGTCAGCGAGACAAATCTAAGTACACCGGGGAACCGCAAAGTCTTTTATTGCAGGGGTGTCAAACTAATTTCACATTGTGGGCCACATACGGACTCTGTAGATGTCAAGTGGGCCAAACCATTAACATGATACCATACTGTGTTATGAATCACCAAAATCTCATCTCTTTCCTTTGTTTTGGTCTCAAGAAGCATTGATTGGCACTTTCATGCCATTTGCTGCGTTGGGTCTATCTCGGTGACAGACTGACACTGCTGTTTTCTTCCCCGATCAAAACGATGTCGTCTTCTACTGTGATCAAAACAGTGTGCCCCCTAGCAGATAATCCACGAATTGCATTTTATTTAAAATATTCCTTCTGTGTCTTTAATGCATTTTTTGTTTCACTTTTAAATGATCCCGCGGGCCGAACCAAACCTCCTTGGGGGCCGGTTCCGTCCCGCGGGCCATATGTTTGACACCACTGTTTCATTGTGTACAGTACCAAAATCGGAAGGCACCGCAGTTTATAACTTAATTAACACAGTGTTGAAACATTTAAACGGGAGAACACCTATTTCCCATGTATATTAACAAATATTTTAAATAAGTTTGTTGAACGTGGCATGTCGGGACTGTCTTAAACCCTGAGGCCCTTGACAAAATTGTGGCACTGATAGTGTCAACAGGTTATTAATTTTTTTCTGCTTCTGAGTGGGGATTTTGTAGTACCTCTAGCTCAATAAAGAAAGCTCATGGTAAGACAATGACTGCAAGGCTCAAACAATAAATACACATAGGCCTACTTGGTTGACGTTTCATATTTAACTACATTAAATTCTCAAATCACAGTATTGTAGATACTCATTACTTTGTCAAAAAAAAAGCTGAAGCCACTCTTTTTTTTTTTTTATTGATTACAATGTGTATTCTGTATAGAATTTACAAAAAACTACATTTACACAAATGACCCATGAGAGAAACATCTTCATTTGTAGGCACATTTACACTGGTAACGTTCAGTCCAAAAAAGTCTCTGCATCTTTGATAAATTCTTCTCTATAAATTCAGAAAACTGATAGAAATGAAGTGTTACGTAACTACCGGTGAGTAGAAAACAAATGAGTCTTGTTTTCACCTCTCCAAATCACATCGCAAACATCCCACCCAAATAGTGAGCAAACTGCATTGCATCCTATGCCAGCATTTACAGCAAGGGTGGTGAACCTGTGGCCACTGGGCCATAAACAGCATTTGATCCAGCCCACTGTGCAATTCCAAAAACAAATATATCCTCAGAGAAAACTGTTATAAAAATCCCCAAAACGTTTAACGCACTCTTTCCTGGACCATGCATCCATCTTGTTGCACTATAATGAATGACAAAAACATCTCCACATTAAAACAAGTTTAAGATAATGTTGCTTGCTGGTATGCCCCCCCGCCCCCAATTTGAATAGACAAAGGCAAAACATTTCTATATACCCTTTTCTTATTCAAAAATTATAGAAAAAGAGATATGTGTTGCCAAATACTCTGAAAATAATTTATCAACTGCGACAGTAGTTTAAGGAAGGAAACCCATCGGACGAATACCAAACAATACTTCCCCTTACAAGAGAATAATATTAGAAACCAAAAAAATGTACATGCCTATACACCCTTGCTGGTTAAATAACGGATGGAAATGATACACTGCCGACACTTCTGTTTGCAGCATTAAAAACATTCATGTCCTGACCGAAAAATACTAAAGTGACATTCTCTTACACCAAGGTAAGAAGAGAAGAAAAAAAATATGTATTTTGCCTACACTTACTGCAGTTCACAGTTGAGAGCTATAAAATAACCCACAAATACATCAGATATGTTTCCCCCCCCAAAACAGAATATAAGAATCCTAAGAGGAAAAAAAAAAAGGTCAAAGAGCTTTTCAAAGACTCGGTTTCTCTGAATGCAACACATGCTCTTATATTTTCTCAGCCGGCAGCCCAACTACATTGTAGCTTCCTGCCTGCTGAAGCTGCTGCTTACAATGTGTGGCACGTACACAAAGAGCATTGATATACACAATGCTCCCATTAGTTTAGTTGCAACTGGTGACACCATTTTCAATAGTTTGGCCTGAAAAATAAGTGACGGCAGCCAGCAACTGTACTGTATGAGAGGGGGGTGAGTTAAAACACTGTCATCATTCATGTCATGCCTTTGCTGTGGATGCTGAAGTTTGAAGCGGGGTTTTCAGGGTTCGGCACCCTGATGCATTCGTCTCTGCGCGGCTGCCGCCATGGATCGTCGCCTCAGCGTTGTTGAGTCTACAACTTCCTCCTCATCCTCCAGGCTGGGAACATCATCATCCCGCTCCTCTGGGCTCTTGGTCAGGTATCTCCTGCAAGTAATGCAACCATGGAATGAATGTGTGAACGGGTGGGAATGAATGACTACAAATGCCTATCGAAGATGGCACAAAGCACTGGAGAAGGCTTATAGTCTGACTAAATGACTTCAGCACTTTTTCTTGGCCAAAAATGGCAACAAAGCTATAGTTTTATATTACATTTGGCTTTGGCCAGATTGCAAAAACAATGAATACGTAAATAGGTCAATGTACGAATACCAACCTGCCAAGTTGCGGTTCACAGTTTAACTAGTTTGACTTCAGCTCAGTGAGCATCTAAAGCTGAGGTGGACAAAGTATGTCTGTTCTTTAATCCGGCCTACTGAGCATTTACATGATCAAGAGTCCTGTAATGTTTGTTACGATACTTTTGCCCTGTTGTCCTAAAATTGGTTAATTAAAATGCATTCATTTTTTTTCAATGAATAGATATATCTGTTTAAAAATCACATATGGTCCTTAAGTTTAAAAGATTGCCCTCCTCTGACTTAGGGGTGCCACTGTACCTGCGCGCCTGCCGTATAAGCTCCTCTTTCCGCTGCTTTAACATCGTCTGCCTCTCCTCAGCCGATTTAGAGAAGCGACCACCTCGGGCTTCCGTGTTGTCAGGCTCGCTGGGGCCTTCGGTGGCATTGCCGGCGCCGCTGGGCCCCGCCAGTTCATCGGGTGCAGGACTCACCTGCAATGCACCACGCTCAATGGCCTGCAACCATAATCACACTTTCGATAATCAATTTCAAGCAATTACATGACAAATCAGGAATGGTCAAAGTTTGGCCTGCTGGCTACATATATTCTTAAATTCAGGCAACTGAGTATTTACATTATCTCGAGTCCAAGTACCTTTCAATCAATTACTACTGCAATTACAACTACTGCCTAGTGTTTTGCCTTGTAAAGCTACATGCATCAAAGTGAACACCAAATGAAGCCAACATGGGAAAGCAGAACTTTCCAAGTACCAACGGAAATAGCATGTATGTGCTAAGTGAGAATCCTTCAAATTTGACAGCTGACAGACCTGCGTGGGTGGAGGGAAAGGCACCTGGATGCGTCCCTCCAGGATGTTGTCAGTGGTGACCTCCACAGAGCGGGTTAGCTGAAGGTCTTGCATAACCAGGTAGGAGGGAACCTGAGGGAACATCTCTTGGATCTGATGGGCCTGTCGACATGCAGGTAAAACAACAATCACGGAGCAATAAGGATAGAAAAAAAAAAAAAGACCACAGAGGGAATCAGAGCAGACTGCTTGTGAAATATACGCAAATCTAGAGACCGTACACTAGCTAACGCTAACCACTGGCATTTATTCATCTGTGTTCTTTACACAGAACTCAGCATGCTGCAATTAGATCATTAACCAAGTGTCTAACTCAGCATCGGCATCCGGCGCAACACTTGTCAGGCAGCGATTACTGCTTTCAACACAACATGCAGGAGAAGAAACTCCTGCGTGTTAAATTTCATACCCCATCCCAGGATAGTAGAATACCCTTCCACACAGGCAGTGTTGAGCCTCTGTTATGCCTCTGACACTATCCATCTATCTATCTATCTCAAATGAGAAACTTACCATGGCTGTCAGCTGAGAGTTGTTAGCCTGAGCAATCCCTAAGATGTTGGTGGTGTGCATCACTTCTACTGAGAAACTGGGCAACCAGCTCGCAATACGTGAGCCTGTGAAAGAATGCAAAATGAACGCGACCAGCTAGTGTACTGTGTAGAAACCGCATGTGTGTGCATGCGGACAGACCATCGAAGTGAAAGAAGTGATTGTGCTGATTGATGTGTGGCCTCTGATCGGCAGCGGCTCCGGGGGGGCCGGCGTTGTCCTCCATGCGGGCGCCTTGCTGCTGGGCTGCCGCCTGCTCGCCTTCCCCGTTGATGTTGAGGGACGTGCGGCAAGTGGGGCACGAGGTGTCCTGCTCCAGCCAGGAGCGCAAGCAAGAGCTGCAATAAACAAAAAAAAATAAAAGCCCACACAAAAATTCAGATAGGCTTTTGGACCAGAGGAAAAGTTTTTTTTAAGTCACAGAAAACACACACAGAATCAACTGTATGAAGATTTAAAAATCAATCTCACTTGTGGAAGAGATGACCACAGGGAAGCTTGCGTGCTGACACCATGGCATCCCAGCAAATGGCACAGTCGTCATCATTCGCTGCCAGCTCCTCGGCAGTGGCAACTGCAAATCTAAAAATAAAAAATATTTTAAAAATTAATCCTGTTAATGAAGAAAAAAAAATTCAAATTATACTTTTATCGATAGGGATTTATTTTCACCTGGCCTCCATGTTGTTGATGACGCGAAGGTAGTTCTTGTGTCTGCGGATGCGACGCTGCACCTCGTGGAAGAGATATCGCAGCTGCATGAAGATGACCAAGCTTGCCATGGACAACCAGATGTTACCGAAAAGCTGATGAGACAAACATGGAAGAAAAGGTTGAAACGTTACAGGAGGAAGAGGTAGAAGCAGACACATTCATTTAGTTCCACTCATTGCCTCACCAGCATATGGATGTGATGCACGAGGTCTAGAAATAGCATTGCCAACTCCATGACGAAGTCGGTGTAGTAGACATAGGTTCCTTTACTCTCCCAAGTTCCTGGGTGCTTCAGGTCCCACAGGTGGATGGAGTACCTACAAAGAAACAACCCATGGTCAATACAGGGCCATTCAAACAAAAAGAATTTGTCACATCCGAATTAAAGTGGAAAAAGCTCCTATGACAATGTACGCATCCATTAAATATTCCACATGGAAATGACTTGAAAACGCTATGCCTTTTATTTAAGAAAAATAGCATTAAATTGTAAAAAAAAAAAAAAAAAAAAAAAAAAAAGATAAAACAAAGAATGAAATAATAAACAGGTTTCATAAAGTGTAATAATGTTCAATCAGAGTAAGAGTCACAACAAATGTAGGGTTGTATGTGTGGCTTTAGGCACATGGCCAACTCAGGAGTATCAGGATATTTTCTTTATGTCTGATCTGAGCATCTGTGTGTGAGTTTTTGTCATTAGTAGGTGTTTCCTTTTTTCTGTTTGGCCATTGGTCCCAATCAATGAACAGCAGAAAGTCCATAATTGACTGCAATTTCCCATTTTTTTCACCTCACTCAAGGGGTTGTGTGCCAAAATGTTACTTTTTTGGCTCACGTAGCAAAGAAATCAACTGCCAGCTCAATATTTGAAAAAGTTTCTCCATCTGACCGCTTTTGACTCTAGGGGTTTTCAACTTAGACTGTGTGTCCATCTAACTGGCCTCTATGGAACAAAAAGGCAGTGAGAACGATGTGTCTTGCTGAGATTAACCTCCACCAACACCAATGTAAATCTGAAGAGGCAATATTGCATACTGAACTGGTGCAACCACGTGCATGACTGCCTTAAGTAGGCTTTAAAGGGACTTACCGCATGATGACATGTCCTGTGCGAACAGTCACCATCAGGCACTGGAGGCAAAAGTAGACAGATAAACACAATAAGTCTGCGCCATATAGGTTCAAACAAGTAAAAATGATACATCACATTTTTACCTCTGCGGCCGTGAAAGAAAGGGTGTGCATTCCATGGGATGCCCCCAGCAGACCACAGACTACTGCCAGACCACAGCAGCCAAGCAGGAGGGAGACCAGAAGACACATGACTCGCACGTGGCTGTTCATGGGAGTGGAGGGCGAGAATGACAGCTGCCACAACAAATAACAATAACGAGAGTTAAAGATGCACTGGCCCTTGCGACAGGAATATAATTTCATTTTACCCAACCATATCAAGTATTGAAGTTCGCAAAAGTAAATGAAATAACAGCCCTTTTAAATATCATTGTAAAAAAAAAAACAAGACAGAATGTAGTGGAATGTACACTTGCCTCACAATTCTGAGGTCTGGGTTTAAATCTTGGCCCCCAAACTAAAATCAGATGAGGGTTCTCATTGCTAAATGAGCACAAGCGACAGCCTCACTCTGCACATCTCAGTGTGCGGACGACCAGCTCATTCATTGTGTATGCGTGTGGCGAACACAGGCCAGGCATGCTGCAACTGAATATTGTTGTGGATGCGTCAGCACTTCTAGTGCGAGACTTGTCTCCATGCCAACAATACCCAGACAGCTTTCTAGTTCTGGTATGGCCACAAAGTCAGTAATTGACAAAGAAAATATGTTTATGCAGGGGATGTGCCATTGGGGTTAATTTATTGTGTTAAATTTACAAAGTGTCCGAGAACACGATGATGATGATAATTCTGCTGCTTGTGCACTTTTGGACATATGGGATTTCCCTCTGCTTAGCTGTCAATTGATGGCTGATCTGTTGGTGCAGTGTTCCCACTTAATATCAAGTGAACATAACAGCACTTAAGTTTACATGCAAGTGGACCAAGACTACTTGGCACTCAAATAAACTGAACCGTACCCGAGTTCAAATGCAATTGTAGCCGGACTGCTTGGAGTGTCAGTGAACAAACGCAAGACTCGAGTTCATATGAAACCAAACAGACTACTTGGATATTTGGAGCTCAAGCGAACCGGTCTGCACCCGAGTTCACAAGCAAGCAGACCGAGACCGCTGTTGCACTCAAGAGAAATGAACCACACTTAAGTTTCCAAACAGGGCAGACAGAGACTACTTGCAGCTCAACTGAACCCAACTGCACCAGAGTTCACATGCAGATTTTAAATAAGTGGTTTGGTTCGTCCTCTTTGGTGCTCACGAGATTTCAGAAGTGTGAAAACGTTTTTCAGACTTTCACAGAGCTTGTTCTGTCTTTAACCGTGAACATGGTGGCATGAAGCAAGTAATTAGCTCCACCTTCCTTGTTATTGAAAGAACAGAACGACACAGGAGCCAACCGCCGGAAGAAAATATTGTAGATAAGACTCTTTATCGAAGAGACATACAGACGTGCCTGTATGGCCGGAGATGGACCCCCTTCAGCACTATTATTAGCACCAGAATGTTGCGGCCTGTTAGGTCACTGATACGTTTTCAATTGCTACGGTGTAACGTACTCCTTCCTGTATTAGCTAGTGTCGTGCCTGTGCTGGAAAACAAAGTATCATATGATGCTTGTAGAGCCATGCTCCGCTTGAGGTGTCCTAGATTACAAAGTAACCTCCAGAGACACTTTAGGGGTTCTAAAAGGTGAACTTTAAGATATTTAAGGGAAAGAAATGTTTTAAAATGACCAAAAGGTTGCGTTTACTGTATATGCGTCTTACTTTGTACCAACATTTTGTTAATTTGATAGTTATGTTAAAACAATGAGATAAGGAGTATCAGCAATGTCTCCTAAGTGAAGAGGTTGTTTAAATTGTGTTTTATTATTTGACGCATTTAGAGACGAGTCAATTTCCGTTTGTACTCGTATCACGTTGCCTAATGTTATGCTCTGCATTGTCCGTACAGTTAATCAAGGTTTTATGATGGAGAGAATCTGGCCGCTGGAACAAATGGTTGCAAACGTAATAAATCTCAATTGGATTTTGATTCCGTCTACTTGTGAGCTTTCATTGTATCTATCAGTTTGTCAATGCACTTGTCTCACAGATGTGTTTATTTGACTTTTGCTGTTATGTGTGCATACACTGAACTTTGGATTATTTGTCCGAACAAGTCGGGTTTGTCTTTTGGTTTCCGTGGGACAACTAAGTCTGTAAAACAACAAAGTGTGTGATTAATAAAAACTTACATATTCAAACCGGTCCTTGCAGAGCTGCACCATGAGATGAAGAAAGACCAGTGCAGAGAACCACAGACACCACATGACAACCTCCTCCACTGTCTGTACGTTCAGCACGCCAAAGATGAATATAAACTTGTAGAAGATGAAGTTCCAGAACTTGTCTTTTAGGTGCTGGTGGAGTTCAAGTTAAGAGATCATGAGAAAAAAAAACACTCACGTTTGCTCATATTTTCGGGTATTCATAAGCCAAACTCACCTGTTTCTCACTGACTCTGAGAGGGCCAAACACCACATATTGGATCATTTTTGCAATTAACATTAAGGAGCAGCAGACTGTATTCACTAGCACCTACAACGGGAAGAAAACCAGACACATTAGCTTTTAAAACTGCTCTCACTCATAGGTAGATCACAGGTGATGTACCACAGGTGTTGTATTAAACATCTGTGGGAGACATCCAGCCCTGTGAAACATTTTATAAGCTAAAACAAAAAAAAAATTTTCCTTGATTTCTGCTCCTAAATGGCCATTAAAATATGGAATCATATATTAAGGAAATACTAACTTTTTATCTGGTTCATCTATGTATTGACAAAATAATCAACTATTAATTACTAAAATGATGGTTAGTGGCAACCCTAGATGGAAATATTTTTAAAAATGTGTTGTTTTTTTTTGTCAGAGATGATTCAACTGATGTTCTGTGAGTGTTGGCCATAGTATTGTTTCAAGACCAGAAATTATATTCAAAACAACAATGTGACCCGTGATAAAAGCAATTTGCCACCCCCATCAGAGTCTCTCTCTCTCTCACACACACTCTCTCTCTCTCTATACATACATACAAATAAATAAACAAAAGGAGCTCACCCATACAAAGAGGCTGTCTGTTACCAGATACCACAAGACAGTGTTTGCCAATTCTGTATTACTAATATCATTATTCAAGTGTTCTAATTCCACGTCGGTGGGTGTTGGGGACTCATCCCCTTCCAAAGACCCAAAGCCAGGATCGGTCACAGTGGTGTAGGCGCTGAAGATGCTCCCCGCCAGCAAAACCAGCGTCAACGCCGTGTAGGTCTGCAGACTGGGCCAAGGGAACCTCTCCAGAAATAGCAGTGGCATTTCTGCTCCAAGCCTTCTTCCCACTCGTTAAAACTGTTCTTTGTCCCCGTTCGAGACCTTTAAAGAGCATAAGTTTGTTAACTAAGGGCAGTCACACTCATGAGTTATGTTAAATGCACTAAAATTAGTTACTAAACAGACGAAAGACTCGTTCTGATAAACAAGTACGAATTGTGCGAAGAATGTTGAGAATGACGTTAAACAGGTGAGACGTTTACCTGTTAGCACGCCGATCTAGTTTCTGTTTATCAATATATCAATCCCACAAATTCCCCCCGCTTCGAAACATATTAAACTCGTTTATATATATGTCCCTAAGGTAAAACAAGAGTTTCCGAGCTCCAAACTAAACAATTGAATCCGACCTATTCGCATGGCTAACATCGGCTAACATCAGCTAACACTAGCTGTAAGTTGGCTAACGTTCGCTACTTTGCTAATCATTCTCTGCTTCAATACGAAGCATTAAATACGTATTAAACTTTCACTTACGGTTTCCCGGAATCTCATACACAATATCCAACCTACGCGTTGTATCGAACGCCGCGGTTTTTAGGAGTGCTCCATTAAAATCATCGTAATGGTCAACATCGTCATGTTTATTTCATCGAGCCTCAGCCAAGCTGGGGGGAGGCTCCTGTCTCGTGCGTGACTACGTCATCATAAGAGATCGACGTCCCCTCTCTCAATGCTGTCGGCGACTCGACATATCTTCAGTACAGTACTTCGTGTCTGTGTAATATTAATACTACTTACGAAGATTTATAATTATGTAACTATATAATCTCGGAGTCGTTTGACCTGTTTTGGCACGCTTACTGCCATATTTCTTACTATTTCCATGTCCTTGTATGAACATTTACAATGATTAATAAACTTGATTGAGACCGGCACCGGTAGAAATCACAATAACATATGGGAATCAGCTAATTTTAAAAAGCCGTTTATGGTTATAGAGATGTACACTCAGCTCCGTAAAATGTATTTGAAAGAAATGGATAAAAAAAAGTGGCCATAATAAATGAATGCAGTAAAATATGGGAATCTCCTTTAGAATGATAATAATAATAATAATAATAATACATTTTATTTATAAGCGCCTTTCAAGACACCCAAGGACACTTTACAATCAGAAACAAAAACAACAAAACACCAATGATGACACAAACTGGAACTTTTTGGGCAGTTGCACGAGCCTGAGCTCTATGTTAATAGATGCAAAATAAGGTATACAAGAAGAGAACACGGTGCCTATACATTGAGGAGATTTTATGTTCTGCAGCCAATTTGCTACATCCAGTAGACTGCAGGGTGTCATGAATTTGTGCAGTTTCCAACAAAACCTCAAGATTACCAAGATATTCTGGAGGGAAATAACATTGAAACAAAAGGTGTTTGGGCTCCGTAGAGCAGGGGTGTCAAACATACGGCCCGCGGGCCGGAACCGGCCCCTGAGGAGGTTCAATCAGGCCCGCAGGATAATTTAAGTGAAAAAATGCATAACAGAAACGGAATGGATATTTTCAATACAATGCAATTCGTGGATTATCCGCTAGGGGGCACACTGTTTTCTCTTTAGTTTGTAAAGTGTAGCCAGGGATTAAATTTAGATTTTATATGCACATGTGTAATTGGTTTAAAAATTCCTTTCTTTAAAAATCTTGTTTAATCTTAAAATGACTAATCAAAGTAAATTGCACTTATGTCAAAGGTGTTTCATGAAATGTTTTGTAAAAGATATGTTCATTAAATTTCAACATTTTCTTAATGTTCTTGTGCTTCACTGTACCAAAACAAAGGAAAGACATGATATTTTGGTTATTTATAGCAGAGTATGGTATAATTTTAATGGTCCGGCCCACTTGACATCTACCGAGGCCGTATGCGGCCCACAATGTGAAATGAGTTTGACACCCCTGCCGTAGAGGGAAAACAAATGTGTCTGAGAAGAGTTACTTCTCAAGTCCTGTGGTGTTAATTTAACTGTTAAATAAGTTAAAAATGTCATCTCGCCTAGTGTTAAATACTTAACTATTTTAAAAGTGTTGGTGAAACTATGAGGAGTGTAGAGCTATGGTTTATAGACTCCGAAAAAAAATGTTAAAATCAACTCTGTGGGAGTCAATTGAACACTGGACTTTTTGCTGTGAGAAGTTTGCGTGTTCTTCGCATCATGGGTGGATAAACATACCATAAAAGTACATTTTCTTTCATCATTATTAGAAAAAAGCTAGCTTGTCCAACGATTTGATGTTGGCACTTCAGTGCTAAGACATTGTACCAACCATGCAATATGCATTTTAAAATTCATAATTGTGTTGACGTGCATGAATGCATATTCCAAACCAAATGTTGATCTTATGTTGAAAACATGAGTCACCCTTTACAGGAAATTGCCCACTTTTTCATGAGAAAAAAGAGGAAGCGAGGCCTTGCTGGTGCTGCACTTTGTTTTTGCTTTTCATGCAGACACCACTGTCAGCACCTCACATTCAAGCGAGCACTCTCCTCCGGCTGAAATGGCCGAGGAATTTGGTGGCGGAATGGTGGCAGTCTGCGTGATCCTAGGCCTGTCCTTTTTGATCGGGATGCCTGGCAACCTGCTGGTGATCTGGACCATTTTGCGCCACGTCAAGCCGCGCTCGCACACGGTGGTGTTAATCCTTCACCTGGCGGCCGCTGACCTTTTGGTCCTGGTCACCCTGCCCTTGTGGATCTACTCATTGGTCCACTCTTGGGTGTTCGGAGAGGTCTGCTGCAAAGTCATGGGCTTCGTGATCAACGCTTGCATGTATGGCAGTGTTTTCCTCATCACACTGATGAGCGTGGAGCGTTTTTTGGTCATGCGCTATCCCTTCGCTTCAGTTGGATGGAAGAGGAAAAAGGCCCTCAATAAAGCCTTGCTGTTTCTGTGGACCGCAGCCTTCTTGTTCAGTGTTCCCGCCCTCCTCACGCGGGTTGTTGATAAGGATTCGGAAGAGGAGCACTGTTTGTACAACCAATACACTTCGGTCACTCAGGAGCTGGTGTGTGTGCTGCTGGAGACTCTGGTGGGCTACGTATTGCCGTTCTCCATCTTGGTGGTGTGCTATGGCTGCCTGTGCAGCCGCATTACTCAAATGACCTTCAAATCCAAGCGCAAGTCTACGGTTCTCATCGCCAGTGTGGTGGTGGTGTTCGCCATTTGTTGGACACCATACCACATAGGAAACATACTCTCACTGATCATCCTCGCCACAGAGACGTCCTTCCCCCACATCGGAGATCATTTAGAGGATGTACGCAGCAACATGGCCTATATCAGCGGAGCTATGGTCTTCATCAGCAGCACCATCAACCCCATTCTCTACATGTTTGCCGCCCGTTCCTTCCGGAGCTCTTTGAGGGACACGGGTATCGGGAAGCTCTTCCGACACATCTCCAGCACCTCTCCAGGTGAGGGCAACAGGGAGTTCTCCTTTGTGTCCAAGAGACAAAACAATCAGACCAGCGGCATTCACTGTAACTCTGAGTCGAAAGAGCAAAATGACATTTCTGGAAACCACTCATCATAGCAATGTGAATCAATGGTCTATGTATTTTCGTGTAAATACAACAGTTACCTGGTTTTGCTTTTGGTATCTGAAATGTAACTATTTACATGTACATTTATTAGCACGAAAAAGAATGCTATAAAGTATGTAATTCTTCAAATAATTGATTCTCAACAAAATATTAAGCTCTCGGTTTAACTACTGTAAATCACAACCTCAATAATAAATCATTACAAATAAAATGAATACCTCTTTGAGAGTGTCAATTAAAAAAAGAACCAGCCTTATTTTAGTAAACACATTTTTTTCCTGTATTTTAAGTGGTTTTAATATTACGGAGTTGGCGCAACTGGTTAACCCATCAGCGTCACAGTTTTCTGGTTGAGGGTTTAAATCCAGACTCTGGCCGTCTGTGCTGGGTGTTCATGTTTTCCCCGCTTGTGTGGGATTTCTCCGACCCTGGTTTCTTCCCACATTTGAAAAACATGCATGGCAGGTTAATTGAAGACACTAAATTGTCCTGAAGCATGAATGTAAGTGTGTATGGTTGTTTGTCCCCACACATTTGCCCTGTGAGTGGCTGGTGAGTGGTAACCTGTACAGGCCACAGGGTGCGGCCCACCTCTCACCCAAAGTCAGGTGGGATAGACTCCAGCTCACCCGCAACCGTAATGAAGAGAAGCAGTATCGAAAAGATGGATAATGTTGTGGTCGTGTTTATTTATTTTAGAAAATCTATCTATCTATCTATCTATCTATCTATCTGTCTGTCTGTCTGTCTGTCTGTCTGTCTCATCGGCCTCTTTACTTCTGTAAGCTTATGTTCATCCATCCATTTTCCGAACCGCTTCATCCTCACGAGGGTCGCGGGGGGTGCTGGAGCCTATCCCAGCAGTCTTCGGGCAGTAGGCGGGGGACACCCTGAATTGGTCGCCAGCCAATCGCAGGGCACACAGAGACGAACAACCATCCACGCTCACACTCATACCTAGGGACAATTTAGAGTGCCCAACGAGCCTGCCATGCATGTTTTTGGAATGTGGGAGGAAACCGGAGCACCCGGAGAAAACCCACGCAAGCCCGGGGAGAACATGCAAACTCCACACAGGGAGGCCGGAGCTGGGATCGAACCCGGTACCTCTGCACTGTGAAGCCGACGTGCTAACCACTGGCCTACCGGGCCGCTAAGCTTATGTTATATTATTAATTATCATTTTATGTTTGAGCATCATATTATTTCATGTTAAGCATTCCCAAATTATATTCTGTTGTTTAATAATTGTTTAGACATGTTTTTATGTTGATATGTTCTGATTGGCTGGTAAAGTAAGAGAAGCAGGAAGTGATTTTAGTTACGGTAGTTGTATTCTCGAACGTGCTGCGGCGCAGACGTCTTTTTTTGTCCTTTTAATAAAGCTGCATTTAAAGGATTCCCTCTCTCCTTTTGCCGTTCGTAAAGTAGTGCTACCCACTGAAGAACAACGAACCCCTCAACTTACACTTCCTCTTCATGACAAGATTGCAAAATGAAAAGCGACACGCATGTTCCCTTTGTTGTTACACAAAATGCAGAATAAAGGTGTTGTTGCTGTTGTTGTTGTTGTCTTTGTTGCTTCATCCTGAGCAAAACCTTACACTTATAGCATAGCACACATACCATTTCGTCACAGTTTTCTATCAACCAATCAAGTGAATAAAAACTGGGAAAAAAATTACGATCGTGGTCAACACGATCATTCTCATCAGTCACACGACCAGTAGATGGCAGTGTAAGCACTTTCTAAAAAAAAGATGAAGACGGAGTTTCCCTCAAAGTGGTGGCACCGCAGATAATATTATGTAGGCCAAGAGCTCGATAACTCATGAGATCTATCTCTCTTCACTACTCACAAAATGATACTGTATTTGGATTTTGGGTGAAATTCCAGGACGGGCCTAAAAAGCATTCAAACCTTTACAGGTCAACATGATGCGATATTATCTCGAAGATTTTGAATGCACATATTCCAGCTGTTAAACGTTTCAGTAAATTTTGCACAAATTGCTGTTCTCTAACGAGGATCTGAACGGCAAAATTCACCCCAGGTGTTTAATCATTGAATCGACCAATAAATGTCCTGGTTTAAAAACTGGTGTGAATACTGAATTTACATTCAACAGTGCCAGAGGTTGTGGCTTATTATTCTTATGTATTCGGACCAGAGTTACGAAATGAACCTTTAATTTTAATTGGTTGAAACTAAACGTGGTTAGCGTGACTGCCTCACAGTCAGAGGGATCGGGTTCGAATCTCAGTTTGGACATCTTTGTGTGGAGTTTACATGTTCTCTGGATAGTCTGAGTTCTGGTTTTCTCTGATGAAATGATGGAATATGCATTCAACTTCTTGGATTTCAGCTCCCCAAGTGTCGCTTAACTTCGATGATTAAATTTTTCGGTGGTAGTGTAAAATAATATTCAAGAAACTACCAAGCACCTTGTCATAATTACCTTTAATCTAAAATGCCAGTAAAAATGACAGTTTAACAGACCCGGGGAACCAACAGCCCATGGGATGTTCAGGAAACAATGTGAACCTGTGAAGAAATGCTTTAATGCCAGATCTTTAATGCTCATAATGTAGACCAAGCAATTGGCACAGTGGTGTGCCAAAGAAAGGCAGAAAAAGGGATGTCTTTGAAAATATATTGCTTTATTCAAACACCCTGTTGGGAATTTTCCCACTGAGCAAGTTGGGCTGTTAACACATTGAAGAGTTGGACTTGTGGAATACAAGGTCAATTCAGTTCACCTGTAAAAGTTACAGAGCATTTTAGGTTCACCCTGAGAATTCACCACAATACGTAATACTGTGTCGTTAACTTGTTGAGTAGTTTATGTTTAATAAATATGGTGCGTCCCGAAAGAAACGGCATGATTAAAAACATATTTGGAAAGAAAAGAAAATCCATCACTAGAACATGACAAATTTGTTTCTATTGAATCTGGTGGGCCTCAAGAATGGCCACATCTGTTAAAAGTAAATTTGCAGTTTTGGCAACTTCATATGAATAGCGGCCCATTTTAATCATTTAAAAAAAACATCTGAAAGATGACTTTTCAGTGACAGCAGGTGTTTGTTTGTTTTTTAGCGTGTCTCTCAGTCACTAATCCGAAACATTCCACGGGAATGCCTCATGCAGGTTTCTACCACAGCCCATTTTTTTAAAATCAAGCTACTTCCTATTTAAACGCCTCTGACCAATTATATAACATAATACGCCTCATTGTCCCGCCCTCACCTTTGTGAAACAGCCAATAAGAAGACACTTGTGGGACTTGTCAGGCTCAAGGGCTGAGACACACGCAGGTAACTGAGAAAAAAAAAAAAAAAACTGAAAAAAACCCTCCAAGGCTAGTTATGGAGTTCATGTGAACGAAACACGGATTTCCACCCTTCTTTACTAGTCAAACCAGTATCGCTGGATAGAATTCGCTCAAGTACAGCAACAGGTAGAGTGACTGGCCGCAAACTCTTTCGTGGCTCCCTCTGAAAATAATCTCCCCTCTTTTTCTCTCTCTCTCCCCTTACCTCAATTGAGTTTCCAGACCCTTTTGGTCGCTCCTCTTATCACTTGGAAAAAGGTGAACCCTTGTGTTGTTTTTAGTTTAATCTTTGCTTTAATTGTAGTTTTTACCCTTGTGGTCCCTGATGGCTTCGCACAGTGATACTCTGGTGGTGTTCTTTGGGGCAACAGCTGGTGCAAATGGGGGTAAACTGGGTTCGGATGAGAGGGAAATAATTCTCTTGGTGTGGCAAATTGTGGACCTACGTGAGAAAAAGGTACGGCCCGTTCGTTCGTCCTGTTTCTTGTACTCGAGTGTGCCTGTGTGTATTTTCATTCGGTATCGTGTCTTTAACTGGTTGACATAAATCAACACGGTGTGTGCTAATGCTATCTCTAGCTCACCTTCTGTCCAGGTGTGCAGCCCAAATGTAGCCGGCAAACGAGGGAGTGAATTTTGTTTGTTTGTGTTGTTTTATTTTGTTACTTTCTCCCAGTTTTTCTTGAGCAAAAACACACCTTTTTGATTTGCCATGTCAACCCAGCCCTTGACTATTAAGTTCTCCTTTGCAACCATATTGTTATTTTATTTCACAATTGTCCATTTCCTGTATGGGAGGCCGACCTGTTAAGCACCTTGTCTTTTGTTACCGAGACCTGACATGCTAAAAGTTTGTTTCATTCAGGTGGGCAAGCTTCACAGATGTCTTGTCAAGCCAGACACTTTGGAGCTTGCAGATCAGTGTAAAGAGGAGACGGGCCTCAGTTTGGACGATGTCGTCAATGCTGAGCCCCTGGATAAAGTTCTGCTACAGGTGAGTCCAGGAGACCCTTGAGCATCTTCATAATGACTGCTCACTCTGACAGCACATCCTCAGCCGTGAGGTGGAACCTTTCAGTGGACCCCAGAGTTATTTGAAAAACAGTTGTCCGTAGGTAATTGAAGTATTCCAGGGCCGATCAGCCATTTTATAACTTTGACTATACAAGCAGCGTTTTAAGTCACAGTTGATTTTAATGTTCCTGTCATTCAAATATAAACTTGAGACAAACACCGGTGACATTAAGGTGTAAAATTAATAAAACACTCAGTTCTTGAATTTATAAATATAGCTTTAAAAATGTAAACATTTTGACTTGGCAAGTGTTTCTGAGCCCTGTCAAGGAAGAATTTCTGTCACCAACTGGGACAGATATATCTAGCTAGCTAGCTAGCTAGCTAGGCTTAGTTCTTCTGGTGTGGATTTTGCATGTTCTCCCTGTGCTTGTGTCCATTTTCTCCAGGTACTCTGACATTGTTCTACAGTATATCATGCAAAAACACCTCTTAGGGTTAAAAGACTTAAAATTATCTATGGTGTGAAAAAGAGTGTGAGGTGTTATCAACAGTGTCTGTGCCCTGAGATTGCCTGGCAGCCAGACCAAGTTGTGTTCCCCCCCCTCCCTTCTTACCCAAAGTTAGCTGGCATACACTCTCCAGCTCACCCAGCACTTTAATGAGGCCAAACATTTTATATTGAATATGTAAAAAGAGACACTGTGCAAAGTAAACAAAACTTGCCAGATAGTTGTCGTTGCTTTCATCACAACGGGACTTGATGTGTCAAACTCTTCACCTTTATCCGACCATTCCACAATTCCCTTCTATGTATGTGCCGTCCCGCCTTTGTTGCATCTCTGAAGTGAACTTGGAAGCCAAAAGAAACAGAAGAAAGTGGCAGCTTTAGAAATAATGGGGGCAAAAAAAAAACTAACATCAAACACATTCTTAATGTCCTGATGTAATATAAAATTGTTCAATCGATAAAAATCTTGATAACCTTGAATAACAGCCACCTTTTCATCCCTTCACTGGCTAGTTTCATATGATACATTTCCCCCAAAACTGTATGATCTTGTGTTTTAATTTTTCAAAAACCACACTATTAGAATTTCAGGCGCTTGTTGCACACGTTTAGTGCACAGATCTTTTTTAAGATCCAATACAAGAATTGCTAAACTCCTTGACAACATTTTTATGAGGGCGAGTTGGTGCTCTGACAGTGTGTAGAAGTTCAGGAGCTTGCATCGCCTGAGGTTGTTGGAGATTAAGAGTAGTCGCAGGTCCGGTCTTGTCTTGGCTTGATGCATGCTGTAGACATCTGGAAGGTGGGTTGTTGATCTGTGACCGCACCTCGCTTAGCTGGAGGACAGACAGAGGAGAAGGGAGGGGACAGTGGGGAGGTCTTAAATAGTGTGTTTGAGATACAATTTGCTTATGTTGCTCCCTGTCACTATGTGTGTTTAGACAATAGTGCATATTATGTTGTCAAACATGTTTCTTGACCAACCTTGCAAAAGTGTTTGTTTGCACTGGGTGCTCCTTTCTCCACCCCTGCCAAGTACAGTACAGTGTTTCTTGAAAGTCTGTCACTGAATTAATCCTGGCGCTGCTTGCTATTCTTGCACAGAGTGAAATCCATCAGGACGGTTAACGTTTCAAATATGGCTGGTTACTTTAAGTTAGTTTGTGTGCTGAACCTTCAAATATTAACCCAAGCAATCACTTGGCTCTTTTCATTCCTTTGTGTCACCCATTAATCTCTTGCTATTTGTCCTTTCATAGCTTAACAAGAAAAACCTTTCACCAACTAAAGACCAAATTGAATGTAATTGATAGTTTTGCCTCTAATTCAGTTTGTGAATACCGTGACTGGTCTCGCTTATACAGTGATTGCGCAACTTCCTGCTTGCGGGACCCTTTGAGCAAGTGAGCCGCCACACGATTGTGAATGTGTTCTTGTCAATTACATTTTTTTACTCCACCATATAGCTCTTAACACAGCAACTAACGTTTACTAGACATTTGATTCAATATTTTAGAATACGTAAGAGGACCCATCCTCCATATCTGTCAAATGAGTATATGGTATTTAGTCCCCCCCCCCCCTTTTATTGTGAGAAAGGGATACTTTTAATGTTTAATTTCGCCAACTGGTTTTGTCTTGCATCATATCTCGCAGTGTTCAGTAAAAATCGAACTATTGTCAGCCATCTTCCCCAGGCATTACATTCCAGGAGGTTCTTGGCACTAATAAAAACACAGTAATGGGGGTTCTTGTGTTAACTGAGTTGTGACATGGCATGGGCAGAAAAAAAAAAGTTGCCCCACTTAGCTGCAACTAGCACAGGTGCTGTTGATTTGGCCTCAAATATTTTGCAGTCTAACCACCATCATGTCTATGGAACGTCAATGCTACTATTGGACCGTCAACAACATCCACACTAGGACTCGCACTCTGGGCAACATTGTTCTACTCAACAAATTTATTTGGCTACAGAGGACACAGAGTATTTAATTAAGTCCAACTTGCCAAAAAGTGGACTCACAAGATTGTCTTTGACAGCAAGCATGTGGAAACTTGCCCTCTTGATGCAAGTGATAGTTTTGAAATACGGCAATTAAATCTGTATTCAGACGTCACGGCTTGTAACTATTGTCTTTTGAGAAACACGCCTGCCTGCACTGACGCGGTCTGAAGTTGGTTTCTTGTTTGGCACATTTACAGCATGTCGCAGCCTGTGTAGTGATGCGCGCACCTTATTCTTACGGTGAAACTGAATCATTCCACCGCTTTTCAATAACTACACCAGGCTTGTTGTCAACATGGTAAAGCCTATCCTGCAGGGTTCCCACGGGTCCTTAAAGTTAATAAAAATTCATAAAAAAGTTGTAAAATTATGTTCTTAATTGTCCTTAATTTTCAGGGAAAGCTTCTAAAATCAATAAAAATCCTTAAAAATGTATTTGTATTTTTTAAATTTAATTTATTTTTTTTTATTTGTATTTATTTTTCTAAATTATTTTTTTTCTTAGTGTACTTTATTTGAAAATGAATTCAAGTATTTTATAAGTATTAAATTTGACATACAGTATGTCAAATAAAGGGTTAGCTGATTGCCCCTAAAAATAAAGATGTGCCCTTCCTTTGGCAGCAATGATTTGAACACCAGCTCAGTGATATGTGGCTTTCTGTTCAGCCCGCATATTGCTGAGCGGGCATTAAATCCACCGTGAATCCCCTGCTAAATTGAGAAAAAGTCCTTAAAAATGGCCAAATTAGTCCTCAAAAATCCTTAAAAGGTCCATAAATAAAAAAAACTAGTGGAAGAGTGGGAACCCTGTCCTGACTCCACGGGGCTTTTGAGGCGAAATCAACGGGGGAAACAGTCAAAAGTCAAACAGTACATCATCTCTGCTGGACCTTAGCCAGTCAGGACGCAGAATCCAATGCAAGCAGAAGAACACTGCAAATAATGCAAAAAGTTAATTAGAACACAACAGGCATTGCGAGCTGTTTAAAAACAAATACGGTAATAATAATCTGCGATGGAGTCTGCGAAAGCTGAGCCGCAATATAGCGAGGGAGCACTGCATTCAAAAGAATTTGAAGTGTGTTAAACACATTTCGATGTTGAGTTTACTCTTTACATTTGCTTGTGTTCAGGCCACGTTGTTGAACGGCTTGTGCTTTAGTGTAAACATTCATATCTCAAGTCACTTATTTACTCTTGATCTATATTCAAGATTGTTATTTACAAGGGCAATGTCACAGTCTACATCTGACACTGTAGCTTGAAATGGATTCTTTGAAGCATTAGCAGTTTTAAGCACACAGTTGTGTTCTGGATATGCACTCTACACTTGTATTGAAACCAACTTTTTAAAGAATCGTGGTTCACCTAAAAATACAAAAAGTGCTAAATTCTCTTCTGCTTGTGCATATTCCCAGTTTCTTGTTCGTTTGTGACCAAAGTTTAATTTTAAAAGTAAAGACAATATTAAACGTTACTTCTTCATGGCGGTTCTTAAGTTGCCTTGAATGCTTTAGGACTTCCATGACACACCTCGACGCTCTTATCGGAGTTTGTTGCAGCCACCAGGAACACCCTTCCTCTCACCTCTGCATGAAAACACTCCACTGGAGAGGGACTTCTGATAGGACCACGTTCAAAGGCCGTTTCCTCCCCCTCATTTGTGAAAATACCTTGCAGTTGGTTGAAGCATGTTGGCGTGAAATCTCTCTCTCTCTGTATTGTTTGAGTCGGCTTACTACTCTTCTTTCATTCTTCTTTTCTTCGCAATCCTTGTTGGGAAAACGTGTGTCGAGTAAATCTTGAGGCTCACTGAACAGAACTCTCGTCTGGTACACTCGGTTCTTGTGTGACGTGCTGGAATCCAGGATGGCGGCCCTTCTTTAGAAATGTTGCAAAAATGCCATCAAATGGTTGTGCAATTGTTTTGTGCGACTATAAAGAATTTTCAGAAAATCTTCAAATTTCTCTTTGTACAGTCTCTTTGCCTTTGGACTTGGTTGTTCCATTGTCGAAATGTTTTCGCTTTCTGTAGCGCTAGACTCACGGGATGTTATCATCGTGTGTCTCTTGCAATCTGATGATAGTCTTGAACACATTGAACACATTCACTCAGGTTGAATGAAAAAATCAGGGTGTGTCGGTGCTGCTCGAGAACTTGCGTCTGCCAGCCAGCTTAATAATTTGGCAAGCCTTGCCTGGATATGCGGAAGTCTTTGTCTGGATGTCACTTGGTGTGAAACTCTTGTCACTTATGCTCATTAAACAATAATGTTTTTACATGCGACATATGTGTCTCTTGTATTTTGCCGGTGTAAAATCTGTGGTTGGTGACAACCCGATAGTGGGAACCCAAGGTCATACTGAGTCGACCTTTGCACTCCATGTTGTGGCTAACTCGGCTCATGGAAGCAAACTAAAAGAAACCCTCATTTAATTTTTTGGCCAACTATATGGTGATGTATCATAAGTGAAACTAATATTTGTTTTTAAATATTGCTTGCAGAGTTTGTGAGCTGCTTGGCATTGCCTTGCGGTTACGCTGAGAAACGAGCCCAAACATGCACCTGTAACACTCGCTGCTTGATTATCAGTCATATGTAGCCTGCGGCCATGTGGGACACCTGCCTGTCAGCCAATTTCACTGCTTCTAATTTATGTTGTCATCTGTGGCAGTTGTAGGGATTCATGGGGTCGAATTTCCCTCAGTGCCCTTGGCCAGGGTTTCACAAACTTTGTCATCTTTAGTTACAAATTGAAAATTTGGAAATGAGACAGGTGCACCTGCAACACACGTTAAAAAATGTGTGTAAGATTGACACTTAATCAAAATATGTTTATTCTTTTTGTTGTCGTGTGAGTTGGCTTTATATGGCCTCAAAAAGGGTAGCCAAAATATTAGAAACAGCTATTGATATAATGGAGGATGTTATATCTTTCATGTTGGGACTAGTAAATAGCATCAGCTTGACGTGCGTGTGTGTGTGCGTGTGTGTGTGTGTGTGTGTGTGTGTGTGTGTGTGTGTGTGTGTGAGAGAGAGTTTAGATAAAACAAATGCATATGTGCGGGATGCTGGTGTTAAGGGTGTTAGCATCACTCGAACAAGGCGGGTTAGACCTGTATGGCCTCTTGGCAAATGTAATCGCTCCCCTGCCACACTCGACAAACATTAAAACCTGCCAGACGAGCCTTGTTTGCGACGACAAGCGCACGCAATCCAAGCATCAAACATGGCAGCACCACCTTCACTTGTCTGCCATTCCATCCGATTTAATTCTCACTTTGCTCTTCGTCACTGCTGTTTGCGCAGCGGTTGAATTGTACTCAAGCCCTGAAATAAAAAGTCAACCAATTACCACTAGATACAGTATCTACCTTGCTCAAGCGCACAATCTGATGAGATCCTTGAATGCAAATGATTTATATTTTAAAAAATATATATATTGACAGTGACAACAAGCAATGCCTGAACATTCCGTTTTTTGTCCCTGCTTGGTTTTTGCAGTTCCAGCAGTCCGTGACATCGGAATTGAAGTGTCTCGACAGGAGCTCTTACACGCTTTGTGTCAACAGTCCCCTTGTCATACGACAGGCTCTTCACCCTGAGGCTTCTAAAAAGGTAAATCGGTTCCCACACTGTAAAAAATAAAAAAATAAAAAAATGTCATCAGCTTTTTTACTTTGTCTCTTTACTGGTTCATGAAATACAAACAAGAGACAAGTGCTGGAAAGATTTGTGACCTGATCGTTTTTCCAGATAAAGTACCTTTGATGAATGTAAATTAAATGATAGGAGTTCCCCAACGTCCCCCCCCTTTTTTTTTCTTTGTGTCCTAGTAGAAAATGATCCACAGCATATAACTGGACCTCAGGTGTAAATGTTAAATGTACAAATTTGATTTAGTGTATTGTAAAATAGTGTTTCTAAAACATTACTCTAGGGGTGTGATGTTATGTAAAATTGCTTTTATAATAATAATAATACATTTTATTTATAAGCGCCTTTCAAGACACCCAAGGACACTTTACAATAAAACACAATGAACAAAAGTTTGTTTTTGTTTTTTGTTTTTTTAGCATCAGGAGAGCCTTGTTGCCCTGCTTTGAAGCAGGAAAAACCATGATACAAAATTGTAACAATTCTGACTCAAGATATTAACTTATTTCCTAATAGTATGAAATATTCCTGTTCCTGTCATCATGTACTCATCGGGCTCCTGTTGTTTGGTATTACATCCTGTCTCATGCCTGAGCATATCCTTGTGGTATCTTGCTTCACAGAACCTCGTCCTTCCCGAGTGTTTCTTCTCATTTGTGGACTTGAGAAAAGAGTTTGAGAAATGCTGCCCCAACACCGGCCCTGCAAACAAACTGGAGATTGCTTCCATGTTAGAACGTATCTTTTTTTTATCTCCCCCCCCCCTGGTAACATAAATAACAAATAGGGCACATTTTTTATTCTCTAACAAATGTTTGTTTTTGTGCTTGGTTTGTTTGGCCGTTTTTGAGTTAGTTCTCCGAGTTAAATTAAAGCAAAGGAAATCCGTAGTCTGCCTTTCTTTAACTGGGCGTGCAGATGTGGGTCTCGCTGCAGTTTCAGAGCAGCTGATGGGAGTGAGGGAAGTGAGGAACATGGAGCAGCTGATCCTCCGCATCCTGGCTGAGCCTTACAGTTAGTATCCATCGTTCTTGGTATCATCATTAGTCATTTTGAGATTTTTTTTGCCCCCCCTCTGTTGATCCACAAGCACCCAACCATTTGCAGTGCGGCACCTCTGCTATGCGAACATAATTGAAGTGCCATTTTCTGTTAACCCACTTTGGCTACCTTATTGGTCGGGTCCATGTACCGTAATTGTCACTTTCGGCGCACAACCTGTTTTGCTTGTTTTAGCAGAACTAGCCTGACCTGAATGTCAACAGGAAGAATGTGCATGTGTTTGTTGAGCAGTAAACTTAAGCTCTGTGTTGTCTTTTTAATATATTTTCTTCATTTCTTCTCCATTTAGATCACAATTTTTCCCTTGTGGAGACGGTGAAGTACAAATTTGATTCTGGCACATGGTAAGTAAGTCTTTAGACAAACAAACATCTTGTTCCTGTGGAACCTTAACTGAGTTATGCAGACATTCAGCCTTCTTTTTTTGTCTAGTATTCGGGCAATTGATTTAATAGCGAATTTAGCCATGCATTTGAATACTTGGATCCAAGTCATTTGTTTTCAATAAATGTAATGAATGTCAATGAGCCTGCTTTGTTGAACACTTACTAGCTGTAAAGTTCCAGTGCTATGTTTTCCTACAGCAGTAAGACGGAGCCAGTGGACAACGAGACCATAATCAGAGCGCGAGGACTTCCATGGCAGTCTTCGGACCAAGACATTGCTCGCTTCTTCAAAGGCCTCAATATAGCCAAGTGAGTTAGCCTCTATGGATTTGAAAATGGATTCTACGTTAAGTTGAATGTGTGTGACTTTTGTAGCGGGGTCAACCGATTTTGAAAGAAAATGATGTGTTTCAGAGGGGGCGTGGCCTTATGCCTCAATGCTCAGGGCAGGAGGAATGGCGAGGCCTTGGTTCGCTTCATCAACTCGGAACACAGAGACCTGGCACTGGAGCGCCACAAGCACCACATGGGGAGCCGCTACATCGAGGTCAGCTTGAACGTGTATTGCACTGGACTTGTCATAGTGATAAGTACCGCACCTTTGTGTTTGTCTCGGGTTCTTGATTCAGTCGTGTGAGGCTGTGAAATATCTTGTGTCAAAAAATAAACAAGCCTGAAGCTCTGCTATGGGGCTGCATCACTGTGTAAAGTGAGACTTGAACACTGTCTTGTCTTGGTGGAGGCTTGTAATAAGTTCCTCAAAGCTTGATGGGTTTTGAAGCTTCACCTTCAGGGTAGATTTTGAAACGGAGGTGCTCAGTCAGCCTGTCGGCACACAACAACTCCAGAAGGCACGTTTAAGTTTTGTTTTGCTAGTGTCTGTCACACATCTGACAAAGAGGTACTTTCGGGGTCCAAGAGAAGTTATCCATGACATAATATACAAAATGCCAGGCAGAAAAAAATGGAGATTAAATACTTGAATTTGGGTGGCATGTTCCTGGAAGAGTGACATGTCACATAAGTGTAAAAAGAAGACAAATACCATTATTAGCAAAATCTCAAAATGTTCCCAAAATTGTGCTCATATTCCAAAGTTGGACTATTAGGGCTGTGTTTGGCTTTTAGAGGTTCCACTATATATGAAAACAAGTCAATCATTGATGCATTTTGAATTTAGATTATCTCAACTGTGCTTGTAGTGGTTCCTGCATTGTATTGTCTCACATGTGCTGTCTTAGGGCCCCTATGGTAGCATTCTAATGGGTTAGCTTGGCCCTCTGTTGAAAAAGGGACACATACAGGGGTTTGGGGCTGCGGATGTTGGTAGCTTGGTTCGTTTTCTACTCTGTCATTAAAAGCAATTTTGCTGGCTGTCCTCTGGAAGCCAGGCTCACTATTAAACTCTGATTGGTTCTCACTTACTACATTTGAGCTGTGAGGAGAGGTGATGCGTTGGATTTATGTCGTTCTTTCTCTGCTTGTTGGGACTTGTGGTGTAATAAATATTCCTGGAGGGACCACACAGATAGTCTCCACCTTAAGGGATAACCAAATCATAAAATATCTACTGTATACGTGTTGTCTTTTGAATCATGATAAAACCACTCCGATTTATACTGACATTGTTCAGTCGTCCGGTTTTAATGCTACATTTACATTTCCTCCTTGTTTTAGGTCTACAAGGCCACAGGAGAGGAATTCCTAAAGATTGCTGGAGGTGAGATTTTAAGTTTTCTCCGTCCTGCGCTGTGAGCATGAGGAGTCATTGTGGAAAGCTTTTTGTTTTGGCCTCCTAAAGGTTTTAAATGTGAACACACACACACACACACACACTTCTCTAAAAGAGCAATTCTTCATGGCTGTAAAGGAAGGTTTCTTCTTTTGCTCTCTCCTGTTACCTGTGTGCCTGTCTCATCCCAGTGATCTCCAGCCGCTTATCTTGGACTCATAAAAGATGCTTTGTCAAGAGCTAAACCCCCCCCAACCCATACTCATCCCTCTTGCCCACCCCTCACAGACTAGACAGAAATTGTACCCTCACCTGTTCGGCTCAACCTCAAAGTCCACACTCCCCTAAGGGGGGGCCAGGCTGACCACCTCTGCAAAGTGCAGTCCAGTGCCTATACAATGGGGGTGTGAGGAGACAAAGCCGGGGCCGAGGGCCTCCGGTGCACAGGGTAGCAGTCACACAACAGCGATAACTCGGAAAGAAATTCACACTGGACTTTAATCAGAATGAGCTCAGATCGATGCAGATTGACACACGTTGGCCTTTAAGTAAATAGTTCAAGCACACATGATCATCTCTGAAAGGAAATATGTTTGATACCCTTGGAAATCTCACAGGTGTGGGTGGTATGCCTTAAAATATAATCATTACTTTTCAATTATGACCTTACATACAGTATTAACATCATTGCTGCATGCAAATGTGCGTGATCGAAAGATGACACGATTGATAGCTGCTTTGGTCTGGTGGATTGGGGGGGTGGGGGATCTCATACTGAAAAAAAAGCACAACATTGTGTTTCTGTGCAGAGGTGACAAAGAAATGGGATTGACCAGTCATTTAATTGTCATGTGCTCCTATTGGCTCAGCGGCGCAAATATCACTTCCTCGTGTAAGGAAGGCGAGAGGAGTCAAATGGTGCATTCAAGTGCGCTCAGTTTGTTCGAGAACCGAAATTTGTTCGTCATCCGAGGCATAAAAAACTCAATTTTGGGTTGAAAACCGAATTGGACGAGAACCGAGGCGTTCGAAAACCGAGGTTTGACTGTAGTTTTGCGTGCGTTTGTTAAACGGCTGGCATTTGTCAATGCAGCCGCACATAATGAACACTCTGGTGTCCGGTGTCTCATTATTATGCAATAATCGTACAGAAACAGGTTGTGAGCAGACGAGTTTGTATTGTTCGATTAAGAATGTTTTTTAAAAAAAAGCAGACGTGTTTGGTGAGAACTACGTAATATTGGACTGTTATTTTTGCATCGTGTATCAGCCCCTAATCAGGGCACCAAAGAAAGCAAGTGAAAGTGGTGAACCTGGTGAAGAAAAGAGGAAAATAGGGCGCAAAACTATAGAATTTAAGAAAGATTTAATCGCAAAATATGAGTCAGGTGTGCGTGTGTCTATGTTGGCGAAGGAGTTCGGGATGCCGAAATGCCCCGCCTACTGCCTGCTGACAGCTGGGAGAGGCGCACGCCCCACGGCAGATAGAGAGAGAGATGTTCCTTCAATTTTTATGTTACTATGTTAATGTTAAAATTGGTCATCTCCCATTACATTTGTACAGTTTGTGGTGTGAAATTGTAAAAATAAGTGGTTTAAAAAAAGTTGTTTTCTTGACTTGAAACGGATTAAAACATTTTACATTGATTTCAATGGGAAAAATGGTTTTGGTTTCCGAACAATTCGGTTTCCGAACAGTCTTCTGGAACGGATTAAGTATGAAAACCGAGGTTTGACTGTAAATATAAAATATATATAATATACACGCACGCACACACAAAAACTACTATTGCAGTACTATTATTGAAGTGCAAAACCGGATAACTAAAGCAGAGACAATTGGAGCTAAGTATAGATGAGCTTATACTCATTCAGATGGTGATTCTGATAGCTCAGTCTGGGTGCGTCCCCATTTCTTCTTCTTCTTCTTTTTTTTTTTTTTTTTTTTTTTTTTTAATAAAATCACCGTCTGACACCAGGCACGTCTAACGAGGTGACACAGTTCCTGTCCAAAGAGAACCAAGTGATCATCCGCATGCGGGGTCTGCCGTTCACCGCCTCACCACAGGAAGTCCTGGACTTCCTTGGTCCGGAGAGCCCGGTCACAGACGGTGCAGAGGGACTGCTGTTTGTGAAATACCCGGACGGAAGACCCACCGGTGATGCCTTTGTGCTTTTCTCCTGTGACGAGTACGCCCAGAATGCCATGAAGAAGCACAGGCAGATCCTGGGCAAGCGCTATATCGAGCTCTTTCGCAGCACCGCTGCTGAGGTGCAACAGGTCAGTTGAGACAATCGAAACATGGCCAAAACTACTGATTTTATTTTTATTAGTTAGATCCAAATTTCGTCACGGAACACATTCAACTGGTCAGTCGAGGTACCACTGCAACCTACAGAAATAGAAAGACCTAGTTCCTATTACGCTAAACATTTTTTGTAAGGGCTGATTTCAGCGAATCCCCCCACAAACGAAGACACTCCAATTGTGCTTTTCTGTTGTTTCGATTGCTTTCTACCTCACCTCGCGCCAACTTTGGTTCTTTACTTCTGTGCTTGCTAGGTGCTGACTCGCTACCTGTCCACCCCTCTAATATCCACGCTGCCCGCCTCACCCATCGTCCCCGTCCCCGTCCTCGCCACGGCGCCCTTCCTCCCGACGGCTAGCAGCAGTCGCGACTGCGTCCGCCTGCGTGGCCTGCCTTACACGGCCGGCATCGAAGACATCCTGGAGTTCATGGCCGAGCACACCGCTGACATCAAACCCCATGGAGTCCACATGGTCCTCAACCAGCAGGTGGGATCACGGCTCGACCTTGTGATCATTCGCCCAAAACTTCAGCACAAAGCTGATTGCCTTGGTTCCCTTTTCAGGGGCGGCCCTCGGGCGATGCCTTCATCCAGATGAAGTCCCCGGACAAAGCTTTTATGGTGTCCCAGAAGTGCCACAAGAAGACCATGAAGGACCGCTACGTGGAGGTCTTCCAGTGCTCCACAGAGGAGATGAGCATCGTACTGATGGGAGGAACCTTGAACCGCAGCGGACTTTCTCCACCACCTTGCAAACTCCCCTGTAAGTCGAGTTGATTGAACACTTGATGACAAATTCAAACCGTTGAGTACAGCATGTCGGTCTCCTTTACAACAGAAACCATTTAGGCATACATGAGATATATATATATATATATATATATATTTTTTTTTTTTTTTTTTGGTGTTCATTTCTGCGACAATGAGAATGAATGGGTTTGAAGAGAGGATGCCACTTTTGACTGCATGCAGGGAACCTGCACTTTGCCCTTTGCGCTCTCCTTTCTATCGGTCGAGATTAGATTGGTAGCCAATTTTTTTTCCTTTTCCCAACAGTCTCTCTCGCGCTTTTTTTTGCGTCTTTTTTTTTCCCCCCTTGTGTTCCTTGCTTAGGTACCCACAGCCTCGGACTCGATGGAGGCTATTTGTCTGTAAATATGTCCATGCTGCCATTTAGCTTTGTTTATTTTGTGACAATGACAGCCCGAAGAACCAAGTGAACTTTGTTCATAAAATACCGGGCATGCACAAAGTGGCGGATGTCCCCGTTGTGAAAGTGAAATGAGCATTTATTAAAGTTGATCACTAAAAACATACTTTATGGTTGCTGACGCTTTAATGTGCTCTGTAACGTGTGTTTGTCCCTCTCTCTTTGAGGTTTATCCCCCCCAACAGCCTACGCCTTTCCCACACCACCCGCCATCCTGTCAGAGGCCGCCCTCTACCAGCCCCCCCTACTGGCCGCTCCCAGACCTCATCAGGTCACACATAGCCCCGCCTTGGCCTACTACCCCCCTCAACCTCACCTGTACATGAACATGAACTACACAGCTTACTATCCCAGGTATGCCCGTCACCTGTTAGCTCAATTATGACTCCAATTTCTTGGTGGACTGTTGTGGTTAAAGTAAATTAACAGATACATTTCTTACTTTGGATGAATTCGAATAAGAATAAGCCTTGTTTTTTTTCCGTAATTTCATTTCACCAAAGCAAGTGTTTTTATCACTTCGTTATGTCAAAAATGTCATAGTTACCTTTTGCCTCATATTTTAATTTTACTTGATGGACAAGAATGACACATGTTGGACCGTTACGTCCGTCATAACCGTTTAAATAAAAAGCAAAATACTTTTTACAATACCCATCACCTGTCCGGTTCCCTCCACAGCCCCCCAGTGTCTCCCTCCACAGTGAGCTACTTCGCAGCCCCGCCTTCGGTGGCGGCAGCGGTGGCGGCCCAGCCTCACCATGCGGCCGCCGCTGCTGCTGCTGCTGCTGCGGCAGCGGCTGCCTCATCTCCGGGGCTCCCCCAACCTGGAGCTCTGGTGCGGATGCAGGGCCTTCCCTACAACACCGGCGTCAAGGACATTCTCAGCTTTTTCCAGGGATATCAGGTCAGTACCTGCCGCGACCACATGGAGCCGCACATGTTCATTGAAGAGATGTGAGGGTTTTATTCCCAAATTGTTTCCTTGCCGAGACTGATGTTAATGGTGGCCACACGCCCTATTTGCTGTGTCACTGCACTCTTTCAAGTGCCTCTTTTCCTCCCATAATCCTTTGCTGCCAGGCCAAATGAGGTTGGAACTCTGAGGTTTGACTTGACGCGATGCGAGCAGCTGGAGAGCGTGGCTGGAGTTTAGGTGGAGGGTTTGTTTGTTTGTTTGTTGATCCAGTTTATTTGCTTTTGGTCTCTTTGCTTCTGACTGTCAGCGACTAGGAATGGGCATCATGAATTGATTTATGGATTTAAATGGTTAATTGACTGAATTATTTTTCCATTTGTAAATACAGTTGACCCCTGGAACGAGACAGGGCTAGCCCAAATATAGCCAACATTTGCGGATAATTGATGGCCGTAGAAATGCACTGGGGGTCCCTAAAAGAAAAAAAAAACCACAGAGAAACATTCACTATGAGAGGAAACATTTTCCATGGCGGGCAATGGGGATAAAAATCCCCCCAAACAAAAATTTTAATAAGAAAATGGGGAAAGAAATACCCCATAATATGCAAATTTTAAAATGTGTTTGAACCACAGGCATGGGTGGTGCCCACTGTAATACAAAAAATATAAGTAAGGTAGAAAAATTAGGAGAATTAAATTCATAGTAAATTTTCAAATTAAACTATGAACAAAGTAATTTTCACATTTACATATTTTTACACATTTTAAACTTTATCTGCAAATGAACTGACCCATCTGGCCATTTCAAAAAAATGTAACCCTCCAGCACCAAATTTTGCCGCCTGAACATCTAAATCTGCTCCTGCTGAATTTTGAACAATCGTGTGCGTTTGTTTGCAAACCCCCTTTTCACACATCATACAAAACTAGTCTGAGCTCAAAATGTCTCAAGCCCCACTTGCTTCTCTCTCACTCTCTCTCGCTCTCTCTCTCTCTCATGCTTAAAGACGCAGAAGTGGAAAGTTCATTTTTATTTAGTTTTTCACATGCTCATCACTGCTGCTTCCAACATCCTTTACAGCAGTGTCTTGACTTACAAAAGTAATCTGTTCCATGGTCACACTCAAATCCTCTCTCTCCAATGAAATGAAAGGAAATGCCAACCCCACAGAAACACCCCTAAAAATTCATGTTTGTTTTACCAGAAAAATACAGTCATAACAAGACTGTAATCACATTGATTGTAAAGAATTAAACTGTCACGGTTTGCATCGTAGTCCTTTTGGTGTGCGTGCCTTGACCACCAGGGGGCAGTACGAGACTGCCGCTCATAAAAAGTGACGCAGTAATATAACTAGTGGTTGCTTTTCTGAGGATAAATGTAAGTCTATTATGCTATCTGTTCAAATAGTCGTTGATTAAAGCCGTGGTTGTCGAAGGTTTATTTTTTTTAAATGCTGTAACACGGTCTTGTGTAGTAATAATAATAATAATACATTTTATTTGTAAGCGCCTTTCACAGCACTCAAGGACACTTTACAACCAAGAGCAAACAATAAAACCACAGATAAAATTATAAATAAAAGAAGAGAGAGATTTAAATTGAATATGCAAGTGTGTGTGTGTGTGTATGTGTAATATGATTTATTTTTTTGCAAGTACCCCCAAACCAGCAAAATTTATTTTTGGATGAGGAAAAAGATTTTAAACAGAGTGCTGTGCTATTTGGAAATACAAAATAAAACTAATTGTAAATAAAAGTTTGAACAAAATGCCCTCCATTGGGATGACAGTACAGATCTGTTCGGCAATTGATATCATGAATTTAATTTAAAATAAAAATGGAAACTGCTAAAAAAAAACAAAAAAAAACCTGGCAGTATTACCAGCTGTCAACACCGAATATTGAGACACTTGGGGTTGTCGTTCTTGCGGGCAAGTTGGCAACTACCGCCATCACTTTTTGAATATGAAAAAATTCACATACCCCCTGATGTGCCTTCACGGAGAACCGCTGGCTTTTTAACGTCTGTGCGACTGATTCGTCCATCTGTACCATTTTCTGTTGGCCTTAAACTAGCAGACTTTCGTTATTTATTTTTACTTCAATGGCGAATGGCAATAAACACTTGGACGCAAACACCTGATTTTTGAACTGCTCACTATCACGCCAACTCTTAAGTTGGGTCACTTGTAAGTCAAGGTACGATCGCATTCACATTGTATGCTTCGTTTGGGTGTTGTCCTGCAGTGTGGGGGTCTCCAAGAACATCGTCCTTCTTAATGTGTTCCTGGTGTGTGTGTGTGTCATATTGGGTATAACCGTGTTGGTTATTATGCTATGTGTAGTACGCCCCCGAGGAGTACGGCGGCATGGTTCAGATGAGCGAACAGGCCAGGAGTCTGATTCAGCCCAAAGAATGGCTCTGCCTGTAGGGGCTGACCCCAAGGTAAGCGGCTCAGGGCCCCGCCGCCAACCCCCCGCTGGCCGGGACGCAGACGCCGCGTTGCTTCGTTCTTCCTGCTGTCTGAGTTGGCTTGTCGGCCTGCATGTTCCCCAAAATGAATCCCCGCTTCCCTTTTTTTTTTTTCTCAGAGGACTTCTGAGTGTTAATTGCTGAACGGGCGAATAAGATGTAGAAACCTTCCATTCAATGCGCTGCATGCCGAAAGCGCCCCATGCTGGCCTGTTGAAAGAATGCACCTTGTAATTCTGCTCGAAATGCAGTTTGCAGTTGCAGCAGTTTGTGTCCTGTCACTTCTCCAGCTTCTTCTTTTCTCCTTTTGCTGGGTAACCAAACTAATCAGGTGTGAGCTGTGGTCTTCTGGGATCAAAATGACCTCTTAACCTTGCCACCACCTTCCTCCCGCTGACAGTAGTGTGATCTAGTTCTCCCTTGACTCGCGGACGCCCCCTGGTGTTTGGCACGTTGAAGCCCAATCAGGCTTATTATTTTTTTTTTTTAATGTTTCGTTTGTCTTTTTTATTTTCTATTTTTGTTTTTGTTTTGTTTTGTGTCACCGCGCAGCTCCAGCCGGACGCCGTCCTCATTCTGTACAACTTCAGCGGCCAGTGCAGCGGCGAGGCCTTGGTCACCTTCCCCAGCGAGGAGGCGGCGTGCCGGGCCGTGGCCGAGCGCTCCAGTCACGTCTTCTACGGCCAGCAGGTCCATTTGGCCTTCTGCAACTGACTCCAAATGCTTTCTGGCCAGCGCGTGTACATGGCTGCTTCCTTCCTACCAAAGCATTTGTCCGCACTTGAACCTTGATTTTTTTTGTTTTTGTTTTTTTTTGTCCAAATCAATCATTCTTTTGTACCAACTTGCGGAAAGTGGCAGGCAAAAGCCATAAATTTACTCAAGTGGAAGGAGAAAGGAATTTTGAACGCATGCTTCTCTGTGATTGGATACATTTGACCTCGCCTCCACATGTTAGTTTGTTGGTCAACAAACATGCGATGAACCAACTTTTGCTTTTCCTTTGGACTCTACGACTCAAATGAAAACGTTAAGGACAGCAAGGCAACTTTTTGACTTCTTGTGACCAAACTACTGACGGGTATATCCTTTTTTTTTTTTTTTTTTTTTTTTTTTTTTAAATACCCCCTACCCCCCAAAATGTGCCTTGATTACCCAGAGAGTAACACTGGCACTCCTATTGTTAAACCTCCAATAGTCAAGGATATAAATATATATATACACACACACACACACACATATTTTTTTGTTTCATTTTTTTTGTTAACTTTGATGTCATATATATTAGAATTGTGAATAAGAATGTAAACGATAAAACCTGTTATTGATGATTGTGTGGGTGTGTGCTTTTTTTGTGTGTGTGTGTAGGCTGTTTTGTGGCAGGCCGAGATAATCTTAAACGGTCTTCTTCTTTGTGGTAATTTTATTTCAGCATTTGGCTTGCAACTAGTCCAGGGTGTAAATCAGACCGGATAGACTTAATTGAACCGTTATTCTCTAAGGGCGGGTGCTACAAAAAATGGATCATCTGAATTTAAATAGCATATTTTGTGTGTGTGTGTGTAGGGGGTGGGAGGTTTAAATACATAAATGTTTTCACAATTAATGTTTTTTTTTAATTCACAATGGTCAAAATTTAATTTAAAAGTGAATTTATGAAATTGCCCATAATTTCAAATGTGAACTATATCAAGCTCATTTATTGGTAGCATTTTAATAAATTATTTTTGCCCCCCCCCATATGCATAAAAGCAACACGGGACGGTCACATGCATTGCCACTCCTCCCATGTGACATGACTCAGCCATTCAAATTGTTCCACGGTATTTTGAAAAATATAAGTAGAGAGGAAGTCAGCGAAAGCAAAAGACAAGGCTCACTTTTTTTTTGTCGTTTTATTGATAGTCACTACTTTCAAAACCTAAAGCATGTTGCAAGTTATTCCCTTTGAATACTTTCCAAAAGCACTGCAATCTTTAAAATTACAAAAGAAAAAAAAAATCCTTTAACATACAAAATATACAACAGTTGACAATACAAGGCTTGGTAAACATCAGCTAAACCTGCATTTCCCTTTTTTAATTTCTGTACAAAATAGTTTGTATACAGATGGGTAACACATAAAAGGAAAAAAAAAAAAGCTGCAAAGGCTGTCAACGTTATCATATATGTGTCGTCCTTTTTATTTGTCATATATATCACGTTCAACACTCATACAGTACATGTCCCCAACCTTTTTGTTTTTGTTTAGGAATGACATCCATTTGAAAAAAGTATCAAAAATAGAGTTGAGTACAGTTTTTTATTTTTTTGTCAAGTGGGAACACACTATTGTTCGCTCTTTGGTTGTGGCCAAGGACGACACTGTTTCTTGATTTGAAGCTTTTACAAACAACCAACAAAAACGCTTTGTCCCGCCCCCTGGAAAAAAACTAACAAACAATCGAACAGCACACACACTGACATAAACGAGTTAAGGCATCCTTAAAAAAAAATTCTCATTCTGCTGCTATGAAGTTAAAGTAACTTCTTTGTCATATTTATTTTAACGTTGCATAGCCTTAGACACACGTGTGCTTGAAAATAGGAGTTTTTTTTGACTACATTTGGTATAAACTCTCTCTTTCTTTCTCTCTCTCACACAAACACACACACACGCAATAGGGGCCGTGGCTGTCTTCAGGTCTAGATCAGGGGTGGGTTTCCTCAGTTCTCATAAAGTCATCCAAGGGCCATAGTAAATTTCTGAAGAGAAAAACTGACGTTGAATCGTTTGCTGCGGTGGGTCGTACATGGCGACGTGCCACGTGTAGCCCACCCCTGCTCTACCGGCTTCATATTTCGGGTTTGAGAAGGCTTATTCGGCTGAAGGTGAATGCATAGACTCATTGTTATCATCATAAGGCCGACGGGGGAAAAATGGTCCAATTCGAGCGTTATTGCTGTGGTTATTTTTGTTTTGTGTAAATATGCCACATCCAGATGTTGGACAACATTTTATGGACTATATTGTTTGTTTTTTTAGAAAATACTGAGACAAAATTAGTCTTCTTGAAAACAAGGCACATAGGGGAGACTTTTAATTGATTTTTTAAAAATTATTGCACAGAGAAGATGAGCAGCCATCTTATATTTTCGTAAATAAATAAAAAAATCTCTGTAAATTTCAGTTTATTTGGTTAGAAAGGGAACTTTGCTGCCATTCAATTCTGCTTCACAGGTAATAATAATAACAACGAATAATACAGTGAACCCGGCTTAATGACGGGTTGGCGTTTGCTTTTTTTTTTTTAACTATTTGATATTTTTGTGCTCAGGCCAGAGCCACGTCTAACATAAAGATGTTGCTTTGGCTCCATCTGGTGGTATCCTGGTGCCAAGCTACTATGTTAAAGTGAGGGGTGGAGTCATTGCTTATCTAACAGGAAATGTGATTTGCTGCCATCTTATGGCATCTACATTTCTATAATAAGAATAAAATAATAAATTGTAAGGCAGTTACATGTATAGACAGCAGGGGGCGTGAGTGATCAGAGAAGTACAGGTGCTTGACAGTTGCGGAATGTTGAGCTTCTCCTCACTGGGATCATAAATGCTTTGATCATTTCAAAAAGGGTGATTTTGTGAGAAAAAAAAAATCACCCACGTTGATGCTCTTGATGTGTGTATACAGTATATCGAGCTTTCCTGACAGGTGTTGCATTGTGGGAGTTGAAGTACCCTGGTGTTCTGGTTGCCGTCTGGCCATTTCGCTACGACTGCGCGCCGTGGGCCGCTCGGGCGGGGCCACGGCCACTGGGGGACTGCGACATGTCTCGGCCGATGATCTCGTTCACTGCGGAAAAGAAAGAAAAATCAAATTTTTTTTTCTGACATGTTTTTATCATGAGAAAAATAGCAAATGATAACATTGTACTCTATAAATTTCAAGGTAAAAGGTTGTTATGAGTGCACGACAAATTGACACTTAGTCAGTCACGCCTTCTCTGATCGGTTGTTTTTCCTCAGGCGTGGTGGTTACTTGCAAATCACATTAGACACAAAATGGAGATCGAGACCATTTTACCCATGTTCTACTGTTATACTGACAATTTTAACGTGTTATTTAAATTGCAACGTTGCCCTTTGAGTAGCATTGAGTATCGTACTACATGCAGTACTAGTGCGTGACCAGCAGAGGGAAGAGCATTGAGAACCACACTTGGTGCATGCTAGGAAATGGAGGAATGCCACACGACAGGGGGTCCACAAAGTTTGGAGATTTCACGTTCACCAGAACTTTCTGACTTCTTTTTTTGGGATACACTAAAAGAGAACGAGAACTCGGTGAAGAACTTGGGGCCAATTTCCAAAGACAACTGCTGAAGTACAGGTGGTGTAGTTTTGTTTTTTTCCCGCTTCCCATTTTCTGAAATGAGGGTTTCTTGAAATTGGTTACTCCAAATGCCCCCATACCATGTTTGCATGCACGTCTAAGTCGAGCGTTTAACTCGTTCCCGTGCGGTGACAAGTTGGCGTCGAGGCCGGACGGACTGGTTCGGTGCGAGAAGACGACGCGGGCCTGTCTGTCGGCTGGTGAGGGTAGCACACATTCTTTTGGCCTTCTTTGGCGCTGATGTCATGTTCTAAACAAATGCAGCAAAACAACACCGCGCGTGCCTCGACTTATTCAAAGCAAAATCATTTCTTAGAGCCATTGAGCAATCCTGGGGGGGGCGCTTGGGAGGAAGCAGAATTAAGTACATCGATGGTATTCTTACTCGAATTTTTTTTTTTCTTGTTTAATCATTCTACCATCATGTATGTATATTATATGTCAAACCTCATAATATAAAGCAGTACAAGAAAAAAAATTTAATATGTCCATCCATTTTCTGATTTGCTTATCCTCACAAAGGTCGCGGGTGGGGGAGGGGGGGGGGGAAGCTGTCTTTGGGCAGGGCACACTTAGACGAACAACCAGCCGCGCTCACGCTCACACCGAGGGACAATTTAGATTGTTCCATCAACCTGCCACACATGTTTTTGGAATGTGGGAGGAAACCAGAGTACCCGGGGAAAACCCGCGCAGGCACAGGGAGTACATGCAAACTACTCCACACAGGAAGGCCAGAGCCGGAATTGAACCCTGCACCTCTGCACTGTGAAGCCAACGCACTAACCACTCGACTACCGAAATACAGTGCCTTGAAAAAAAATATTCATACCCCTTGAAGTACAATTGTTTATTGAGATGATATGACCACCACAATAGAACATGCAAGTAATAAAGTGCAACTTCAAGGAGCAAAATACTTTTTTCAAGGCAAAACAGCTCATTTGAACAAAAAGTCATTGAAGTACAATCCAACAATTATTGAAAAAAGGAAAACCCTCTTGTGTGAGTTAAGCAAACGTATGAACAGATTAGCTGATCCGATATATGCTGTTCACATCATATCGATTTCTTTTTTTAATAGACCCATTTGGCATCAGATTTGTGCCAATAATTTTTCTTCCAAAGTCTTAAACGATACTTATCTGATTATATCACGCCATGAAAATGAGCAATTAACAGATTCATCACGACTGTAAATTGAAGCAAAACGGTCCACACCACGAACATAAGCGTGGCAATGAACCTTATTAAAGGCCGACAAATGTGCATGGAACAATGGGCGACGTGAAAGCAAACGGAGCGTCCTCGAGTTATCGCTGTAGTGCATGTGCACGCGTGTGCTTTCTGTGCATGGCCACCATGGGTTGCGTCATCCTGTTGGCGTGGGAGGCTCTTCCTTCCCCATGTCAACACAACCACCCACACACACACACACTGTGCTTTACCTTGTTGTCTTATATGCGTCAATGCACATATTTTTAAAAATAACTACGCATGTTTACACGTTCAGAGTGCCTTTCCGAGCACCCTAAGAAACCCAGGATCGACGTGATAACCGCATGTCCAAAAATTAATGTAGTAAAACAAATATTTGGCAAAATTGCACAAAAAACGGCTACAAAATTTCTATATCTTGGTGCTGATCTCTTCCAGTTAGTTTCGTTTCAGAACTTCTGTATGGTAAAGCCCAACTAATATTTATTTTCCATTAGGAACCCAGGAGCCGCAAATACATGAGAAAAGCAGAGGCCTTATCATCGAACCCTGTGGAACACCATAAGAACTACCAAAGCTTAGTTTTGTTTTCCAGGGAGGATTTCAACCAATCCAGATTGCGACCAGTAAATGTTCCATAACTTTTGATTGTCCAAAAGTGGGCCACTATAAAGCCAAAAGGTACCATTTGTTGTAAACATATTGATATATTTACAGAGATCAATTTGCAAATAACAAAGTCAGAGCAAACACCCCACCCTGGTGAGGTATCATTACTTTTGCTACATTTATATTAGCGCAGCTTAAATTTTCCAAACTTCAAGCGAGGTGGCCAGATCGTTACAAGAAGCTCGAGGTTGTTGTGTTTTGTTCACACAAAAACATCAGGAACGCGTGAGGGGTCAAAGTGGTCATTGGAAGACATGCCGTGTCCCGTGGGCGTCTGCAGAAACAAACGCTCGCTTTTCCACTGCACCAATTCAAAGGTCACACAGTTGCGAGTGATTTGAATAAAATATGATTCACTTCACTTCAACAATGTGGCATGACTACCTGTTTCCTCACAGCCGATAACATTTACACGTTTGAGCCAGAGGACTTGATTTTGGTCAAAGACAAATCCCGTTGACACGTTCCTATTTCAGAACAAATATTCCCATGTGAAATGACGCTCCTGTTTTGTTCCACAACGTTTTCAGTAACATTGCTCGTTAGTTAAAAAAACTTTTCAAGTCAGATTTTCAATTAGAATGCTGTGTTGGCAGATAGCTTTGCTTAAATAAGTTATTTAATTTCCCCCCTTATTGACAAAAAAGTCCTGAGAAACCGTCGCTAACTGTCCATTGAGAAAAGTGTGGTTGTTGCGACGCCCCTCATCGGACTTCCAGCGTAAGCGCTGTGTGTCCTTGATAAGAAATGTCATGAGTAGTCCGCTCTGACCTATGACTCTCCGGTGAGTGTGCAGCAAAGGTAACTTTGCAACATTTAACTGTCTTGAATTAAAGACCAAAAAGCCACAAGTGAAAGAGAGATTTGAGTGGAGAATGAAGTCAGTTTCGTTTTACTGCTGCCCCACTCTCTCACATTTACTGGTACAATCCGCACAGAGAAGCTTCCCCCTCAGCAAGAGGGAGACCCTCTAGAGATGACTTGCATATGGGGGGCTCCCTACTTCAAAATTACTATGAGGCTAACACCCACAGTTCAATGACAGTTGCTCGGGTAAAGCTCAAGAAGACTTTATACCCCTTTCACACTGAACTAGTATGAATTGGTTGAAATCTCATCTGGCAGACAGACCTAAGCTTTGGTAGTTCCCGCTTTGTTCCCCTGTTTTATGGGGTTCCACAGAGTTCAATCTTAGGGCCTCTGCTTTTCTCTTTATATTTGCTGCCCTTGGGTTTCATCTTGAGAAAGCATGGTATTTCCTTTGCTATGAATATGTCAGATTGATGTCTGGAGGTAAAAGATTCTTTCTCATTATTTTGGTGGCCCTGAACTTCCTAAACTTTGATTTAAAAAAAAAAAAACAGTGACGTGATGGTGTTTGATCCTGGTGGCCCTTGTAATATACTCCAGACACACTGTGTAAAACATTCAAAAAAGTTTTTGGCATGAAAAACTTGGGGATTGGCACAGTGGTTTTAGGAAATGAAGAGCCACAGTGGAAAAGCTTTCCACGGAAGAGGCTTGATTTGCCCGCAAAAAAAGAAAGAAAAAGAACAAAAAAAAGAAGGGGGTATCTGAGGAGTTTCCACTTGGCAATGCTTTAAAATGACATCTTTTGCAAACATCGGACGTCAAGTCGAAACCCAGCGACGTCACACTCTTTGGAAAAAAAAAAAAAAGAAGACAGAATTACTTGTTAGCTTCATTTCTTTGTGCAAAGTGGCTTTCTTAAAATCGTTCCATCATGAATCATCGATGGGTTTTACTTTCTGCACATGATGCTTACAGACAGTAGTCACAATCAGTCATTCAGGACTGGCGCAAAAATAGCATCCATTCTATTTGCTAATACTACTGGAAGACTTTACACCAGTTTTTAAAAAAATCTTTGCTTCACTTTTTTTTGTCAGCTGTTTGTCATCTTTATTGAGATTTTTCAACCTTTCTTTTACGTTTTCATCAGATTTGTATGATTTTTTTCCCCAATATTTGACAGATCTTTCTCATATTTTTGTGACTTTTTCCCCCTAGTTTGTTATTGTCCTGGTTTTGATCATATTCTTCTCAAATTTTCATATCTTTCCTCTTCCACGATTGTCTTTTTCTTCCCCCGAAAGGAATTCCAATCCTCCAGTTGTGTTGTAATCCGATTTTGACGTGCCATCGTCTATCACAAACCTATTGCCCATTCCACTGCTTTATTGGCTCAATTTTTTATTTTTTTTGCTGGATTTTGTGCATGTTTTTTTTTGGCCTGATTTTTGTCAGGTTTGTCAATTTTATGGTGCGCGCACACACACACACACACACACACACACACACACACACACACACACAGACAAACTACTTCAGCTAATTCATTGCAGCATGTTTTAAAAGCTTGTCGCTTTAAATTTACTGAATAACTTTGTCGTTTGTGCTTTTCTACTTAACCAGGAAACCGTACCCAACAACTGTAATAATGATCAACAATGTCCTTAAGCCTTTCAGTACCTATTGTACAACATATTCAAGTAACAGTGTGTGACAACTGCCTTCTGGCGGCTAATTATAACTTCTGCTGAATGTTTTTTTTTTTTAACCTATACGTCATCTTTCCAAGACAAAGGCAAAAAAAAAAAAACTACGCAATTCTTCCCGCGTTCACAGCACCACAATTATGTGACTCTCACACGCCTTGCATTCATGATATGAATTTCTCGAGCTCTTATTGGAGTCAAATCGTCTCGCTGTCACTTGACGGCTTGAAGTCTGCTGACGAGTAACAACAGTCGCAACAATGTGTTTAGCTTCGGGAAAAAAACAACACGAGCATGGTTTGAATTTAGTATGTGCGTGCTCACTGAGGCCTTTCTATCCTTCTGTCTGGAAAGGGAAGGAAGCACTGGCACCATTTTCCCAACCTCTGCCAAGCATTCACTTCTGTGCAACCTTCACGGTCAGGAAAGATGACACATGACATCCATTTCCACTTCACAGGGGAACAGACGAGCAAATGTTTGTTATTGGCTTTAATTTGATGGAAACTTTTTTTCCCCCCCCGTTTTCAAGGTTCTTTCAATGCCAGACAATCAGGAGGTATGCCGGACAAATCTATTAGGGAATGAAAGAGTTACACGCACGCACGCGCGCAGACAAACACACACAGAAGCAGCAGCGGAGATATACAGTAGTGCTAAAAGTCAGTTTTATAGAACTGACGCATTATTATTCATTCATCCATTTTCGGAACCGTTTTATTCTCACGAGGGTTCGCGGGTGTGCTGGAGCCTATCCCAGCTGTCTTTGGGCAATAGGCGGGGGACACTCTTGAGCTGGTTGCCAGCCAGTCGCAGGGCACACATAGACAAACAACAATTTACACTCATAATCACCCATGTTATTATATCCTAATTACATTATTACTGCATGTGCCTTGCAAATGCCAAACTAAATATTACACAGAGTAGTTAGAGCGACCGCATAACTTCTGATAATTTTCCACTTGCTTAATGCTAACAAATAACGCAAAATGACAACAACAGCATTGGTGTTGTGGTGTCATAAAGCCTTCAAGCCACAGATATTTCAACACCAACGGTGGAGTAACACATCCAGAGAGATAATATAATTGTTATCCTCGGTGAAAAAGGCGAGTATTATTGCAGCTTATTGAAGAGCTGAATACATGTATACAGTGGAACTCCCGACGTTTTGGTACCTCTAGATTCGCCTCTCACAGTAATTTTTGGTTAAAAAAAAAAAAAAGTATAATAACCGATGAATTTGTTGGTTACTTTGTCAAGCTACAGTCACTGGTTTGGTTCGTAACATCTCAGCAACTTGTTGATCGTTGTTTTTCAAAGTAACAGCAAATGTTTTATTTTGGTTCAACGCGAGCTGTTGAGAAGCTGAAATGTTGTGCATTTGTCGAATTTTAAATGATTAATTATTAAATTAAAAATAATGATGATTACGTTTGTAGTCGATGAGTTGTTGATTAAACCGTCAATCATTGCACTTTTAAAATAAATAAATACTTAAAAAATATACATCAATGCAATTATAATGGTAGTTAACTGTACACCTGGACGTCCACTGTATAATAATAAAAATAACCATAATAATAATAATTTTGATACTTAGGGCGCCTTTCACAGAACTCAAGGCACAAAATGTGTAAGTCTTAATTATGTTGCCCCAAAGTGGCCAATTCACACATAAGAAGGAGCAGCGTGGTATCGATTGAATTGAAGCACATTCATATTATTCATGTCATTTCTTTTAGTACAATAATAGCACGCTAATTTTTCTTTAAAAAAAACAAAACAATCTTTTTCTGAAATATTTGGTGGTCCTTGAGCCTTGAGCGCTAAATACATTTTTAGGTGGTAGTGGCAAAAACGGTTTGAGCCCCAGTGCACTGAGGACTACTTTAAGAGGCTGTGTTTTATTTAATAAGCTTACGTTTTAAAACGTTGAAATGTGATTCGATCAAGTGGGAGGGGTCAAATTATTTTTATGTGGTACATTATCTCTATAATCACAAATTTTCACCACGATAAAGAAGGGTTGACTGGATATGAATGTTGATGTCAGAGGCACAGGTTATTTAACCCCCATGCAGTAATGATCCCAAAATTGGACATTTCGGACACTTTGGACGATTTTGGACTGTTGGACAAATGGACACCACAGACAAAACAGTGAAAAATAACTCCACGAAGCTGAAATTTTGCATAGGATGTATATCTATGCCTTGGCCAATTCCCACTAAACATTTTGAGGGGTTGAAAGTGAAAAAAAATTAAAAGTGAAAAAAGTTGTTGCACATTGGAAGAGGGACATTTTTGGGACGTAATACCCTTCATGCAGCCGCTTAAAAATACTGCATGAGGGTTAATCTATACGGTTCACTTGCAATTGCCACATTTGTGCCACGGCTGTCAGGCTCAGGGAGACCTGCTGCTGTTATTTTGGCTCACCTGCGGTTGGGAGGCAGCTGTGCAACCGTGTAGGACACACACCCGCACACAATGGCACTCCACCCACGCATACATGCGGAAATGATCAAACTACCACTCTCATTTTGCCGACAAAAACTGCAGAACTCATGTTGACAGGAGGTCTTAATCTACTTGCGGGTTCACCGATTGTACACCTGGCATCATTCCAGCCTCACTGCACTTCATTATGTGCGCCGAATGAAGAAGCGGGTAGTATCGGGAAAAGAGGAACAACCGCGTTCCATTTTGGATGTCTGATGCCGACGACGTTCCAGATTGAGTGTCTCGGCCGTGTGGCCCCGCTGTGTGATTGGATGCTAAAGTTGTCCGCCCATCTGTCTGTCAGTCTGTCCCTTTACCCCCTGTGTGTATGTGGCTTTGTGTGGCACGCGCACACACACACACACACACACGCACACACAAACACGGGTTTGGATCATCAATGAATTCATTGGTTGATGGTCCCAACACAACTCCCTCTTTTGTGCTAAATACGACTGCGTGGAAGCAGGGAGTTTTGAACATTCACACATTAAAAATAATATTCCTCTTATCATCAAAACCACAAAGACACTGAAACATCTCTTCCTATGTCTGTCACACACGCGTACACACACACACACACACACACACACACACACACACACACAACAGCCTGTACACGTCACAGGGGGCCATCTGCTAGCTAACGAGGGCAGTTTTTCTACACACACGCCATGTTTGTACTCATTCCACGTTGGCTCTTTTGCGATATTATTACTGCGGCTTCTACAGAGGAGCGGTTTATTCATTATTGCTCAAAAATGTCATCAATGTGGATAAATAATGCCGGATAGACTTTCTTTCAGTAATGGGTAATCTATTCGCTGGAAATGACTGTTCAATTGAATCGTTCAGGCTATTCGCATTCGTATTTTTAAAATTTTGAAGAAAGCCCTCTAAAAAATGATTTACTGTATTTGTGTTCTGAGTGCGAGTATATCCGCTGTAATAAAGTTAGAGTTGATCCTTCAGAATGGTGCTAAAGATTGTGTTTGATCAACGTTGTCTGATAAGATCAGGGATGCGAATAATTACACCGGTCCAACGGCACATTTTAATCAGCAATGGCATTATGTGTCCCAAAGTGTATTTTTGATGGTGATGATGATCGTTGATATTTAAATTTCGAAACTGTTGACCAGCGTTATCAAAATGGAATGCAAAACCTGATCAAAAATGGTGAATATATTTCATTATGACCACTAAAGCATAAACGCATACTGATAATCAGGTCAAATTTGAACCCGAGTCCCCACTTCTAATCAATGCGGAGAAGAGCAGTCATCACACAACATGGTGACCGCCCAGCCTTCCTTCATCTGTGGAGTCTCTTTTAAAAAACGTGTCGAAGCAGACCGAACTTCTCTCGTCTTTTTGTGACGTGTTGCCACAGACCGACCTTCTTCCTTCTGGATATTTATTATCACTTGCTCATTTATTTTGGCGAGTCCACTTCCAGGGATTTTCTGTCTTTTTTCCTTTAATTAATTATCAGGCTGGGCCAGGTGATTTCCGAAGGGTGTCCCCACACCTGCAGCTGATCAGCAATCATCCTCCTGTGTATAAGACCTCTGCTGAGCTGCAAGCGGGGGCCGGATGACTCAGGTGTTCTGAGTGGTAGTCTGGTCGTCACTCGTGTAAATGCCATTTTAAACTTGATTGTCTTTTTACTGATCCAGCATGGCTCTGCGTTTTTCCTCCACGGACTACTGTTCTCCTCTCCCCCTAAGTTCTCCTTACCCTAACCCGGAGCTTCACTTTCTTGTTTACGAGCCACAATTGTGTCCCGAGATGGAATATCAGACTCTCTCTCTCTCTCACTCTATTTAACCCGTCCCAAAAATGTCCCTCTTCCAATGTGCAACAACTTTTTTCACTTTTAATTTTTTTTCACTTTCAACCCCTCAAAATGTTCAGTGGGAATTGGCCAAGACATAGATATACATCCTATGCAAAATTTCAGCTTCGTGGAGTTATTTTTCACTGTTTTGTCTGTGGTGTCCATTTGTCCAACAGTCCAAAATCGTCCAAAGTGTCCGAAATGTTCAATTTTGGGATAATTACTGCATGGGGGTTAAATACTCCGTTTCACCTCTGACAAACAGTCTCACGTTCGCTTTTGGGTCCACTGTTGCCTTGATTCACTTTTGTCATCCATAACACTTTGGCAACTGAACGTGTCATTTTTGACTAAAATATACCCATTGAACAAATACGAAATCCAAGTTGACCCAACTCAAGATGTGGCATCACCAATACTTTTGGTCATATCTGTCCATTTAACCTGAACACATAAAGGTAGTGCAATTTGGAACCTAGAAAGGCAATTGTTTGATTTTTTTTTCCTTGAAAAACTCCCTGGAACATGGATGCATGCAACATTGTGAGGCGACCACCTGTCAGAATCTACTAGAATGCTACTTCTCCACATCACGTACAATAACAACCCTTAACTGCACTCGGAACTCCTTTACAACGTACAATTCAATTCATCTGCCTCGGTCGGTGCTGCACTTTTTGTTAGCAACGACGGTGAAATGGGCACAGAATTTCACTCCTAAATGTCTGATTAAATGATGAGTCCATAAACTATGATCATGAAAACTGGGAGGGCCTCCAGCGAGATGCCTATTTGAGTACAAGCCTATATTTATTTGTTCCAGTGGTTGATGTTGCATCTATTGGAACGCCCTCTAGTGGTATGTACATTTGCATTTAAACTTCGAAACTGTTTTTTTCCATTTATTCGGGTACAACTTTTATTTATTTCAAGTGACTGCTACCGACAAGCATTTGCCACGCATGTGTGTGTAGATTTTTTCATACCTGTCAACTTGTACATTTTCCCTGTATTTTATGTTTTTTTTATCATTTCAAATCATGTACGGCATATTACAACTTTTATATGGGGAAAAAAAAAACAATTGTGAACCGATCTCACAAGGACTATTTTGGCTCAAATCCAGATCGTCTCACCTGCTGGTAGCCAACGACAATGCCGTCGTCAATCGCTACTATTGTCGCGACAAACCAGCAAAAGTCATCCTCAATCGTATATTTTTTTTCATCGCTGCGTACGGTCGATTGATAAAGCATGATGTGCGCCTGCGCGGTAAGACGTTGTACGGGTTTTTGTTGCTTTGTAAGGGGAATCGTAATCATTTATAAGGGTGGGTATTAGCCGAGGTTGACAGGTATGTTTTCTTCGTGAGTGACATCGCCAAATACTGGCCAGGCATGCATAAAACAGGATATTCGAGGAAAAAAAACAACCCACCGGTTTGGATACGGTTGTTGCCATGTAAATGTACTTTAGTCGTGACTCATCAGCAGAAAGCCTCGCAAGACATACTGTACATCATGCTAATGGATACACTTACTAATGCTGTGTCTGTCAGAGGCACAGAGTGAATACGGTCTTACTTAGTGAGTAGGCAGTGACCTCTTAAAAATACAGACCGGGGCCAGGCTCCACGTTGCTACTTCAAAACATGGCCTGCAGAGCCGGGCTGGCACACAAAGCTATTTTTAGCCACAGGCTCAAAGGGGGAGCTCACATTCCCGGCTGAACCGTGTCACTCGCAAACTTTTTCGGAAAAGAGCACAGGCTGAGAATATACTTTTACCCTCCCCGGAAATTACGTGAGTGTGTCAGAAACAACAACAACAACAACAACACAAAAATAAAACAAGCTATAATGCGCATGTTTGAATTAAAATGTGAGATTTTTTTTTTTTTCAAACCGTGTACTCAGCCTACTTGACAGTGGCGTGTGTGGTTGCATAAATGCAGCTCCCCGATGAACCTCACTGGATTTTCACACATGACTTATTGACAAGTGGCCTGTGTTAATTAGGCTGACCCGTGCGAGCACACAATGTAACACCTCCCAACCCAGCCTTGCCTGGCTATTTATTAACCCCCTCCCCGCCCTGCCCCCCGCCCATACGACCCTGATTTGAATATGGCGAACGAGCCAAGTTCCTGAGTGGCAGATAAGAGGCTGTTTGGAGACGTGTACTTCAGATAAAAGAAATCTAGGTGGGGGGAAAAAGCCAGCGGCCTCATGCTTTGTACTGACTTCACTGCTCATTGTGAAGTCAACATGTTCTCTTGTGCATCCCATTTCGACATGTGAAAACATGCACTTGCACACAGAATATAATAACCACGGCAACCCACACAATCTGTGACTTTGCAATTATGATGCAATATTGTTATCAAGGTAAATAGGGCTGAAATAACCAAGAAACAAAAACACTCGAGGTATTTTTTCTTCCTCGAGTACCGATTATTTCTATGTACACTGGCAGGAAGATGAAGTCAAGCTAAATGCTGCAACAACATCTTGCCCGGTGAGGTAATTAGTCTCCTAATGGCCGCCATACATCGAACTGAATTGGAGCGTTAATCTGATGCTTTGGTTATCAGCCCCGTGTGTCAGACGTAGCCAAATACAAAGTCCTGCCTCGGACTGTGGCAACACTGACAGATGAGACACTATCGCTGTAATCAAACACCAAGGATTTAGCTCACAGAAAATAAACTGATGCTGACGAGTAATGGTTTACATCATGGGGTATGGATTTGTCACATGATGTAACTGAATCCCAAAGCAGTGTCTTGGTTTTAAATATGGATGCTGCAAGTAATCTCTGCAAGCACTTGTAATGAACGGCCTTGACTGTCCCTCAGAGATTCACCTGAAAAGCAGCTGAACTGTATGTGCGTGTTCCTCAAATCTGAATGGCAGGACGTACAGGTATTGAAGACAAATGTACCGATGGACTGAAACGGTGAAGGTCCAACACGTTCACATTTCTATAGTGCTTAAGATGGAGTATATCCAAGCTGACTACAGTCATACCTCGGTTTTCGACCATAATCCGTTCCAGGAGGCTGTTCGAAAACCGATTTGTTCGAAAACCGAAACCACGCTCTTTTAAAAAAAAAATCTTTATTGAACACGTCTGTTCACAATGGAACACTACACGAGGAAGCGTCACTTCCTCGTGTGAGGAAGGCGAGAGGAGTCAAGTGACGCATTCAAGTGCGCTCAGTTTGTTCGAGAACCGAAATTTGTTCGTCATCCGAGGCATAAAAAAATCAACATTTTTGGGCGAAAACCGATTTGGTCGAGAACCGAGACGTTCGAAAAACGAGGTTTGACTGTATATCTAGATTCTACTTGAGTAAGGTATGATCAATATAATTTAAATAACTTACCATCATCCAGTGTGATGTCTTGTAGGCCTATCGAGCGGAAGGTAGGCTCCCTATCCTCCGGCTCTTCTTTGATGTTCAGCCTCTCGACTTCCGACGTGAAGGGCCCCTGGGGGCTTAGTGGGTGCACCAAAGGCCCCGGAGCAGTCGGGGACAAGCCGGCCATGACCGGGCTAGCCGCCTGAGGAGAAGGCTGTCCTGAATGCGGATGCTGCAAGGGGCCCAAGGGACTGTTACCTGGCGAAGAGGAAGTGGGAGACTGGTAGGGCAGCGAGTGGAGCTGAGGGGAAGAAGGCCCGGAATGGGCTGACGGGATCATATGCGGAGGAGGGGCGGTGGACGGCGTCGGGCATGAGGCTGAGCGTTGACTCACTGGGTGGTAGCCCATGGCCCTCTGAAACTGGGAAGAGTGGGGCCCCACGAGTGGGGGGCCAGTAGGTGAGGGCACCTGAGTGGGATTCGGGGAGCAGTGGTAGCCTCCCATCGTGTGGAGGTGTGGGGACGAGGGGGCGAGAAGGGGTTGGTGGCTTTGCGGAGACCCCGCGATGGGGCCTGACGACACGGGCGTTGACGGGGACGAGCAGGGGGAGGAGGAATACACCATCCCCATGCCCAGCGGGTGTGACGCAGCACTGGGGCTTTGCTGGAAAGGCATCCTGTCATAGCTCTGAGGAGAAAGGCTTGACTGGCCGTTGAAGGACAGGCTGTGAGCGTGACTCTGGTTGCGCTGCATGGGCTGGTACGAGGGCCGCGAGGGCGACGGGGAGGCAGGAAGTGGGACGGGAGAGGAGCTCGGATGGAACGTCATGTGGCAGTTGACGGGAGCGTGGTGCAAACTGCGACCCTGGAGGTGAGGCAGGTGCTGGAAGGATGGGGAGCCTATGGAAGGGCAGGGAGCCTGCAGGGACAGCAGGACGGGTCCCGAGCCCGAGGCCAGACCGTGCGGGGAGGTGGACAGAAGGTTATCCGATGGGTGGCCCTGATCGGGGGAAGGCAGCTGAGGGCGCACCAGACTGGCAGCATGTGTCAGGGGCATGGACATGGCAGATACAGCGGGATGGTCCAGCTCATCCCGGTGTTCCTGTTTCACCATCACTGAAGAGAAGGAGAGAAAAGAAAATACATTTCACAGAAATGCACATAGGTGGCAGACACAGTTTCTGGTTTTATTTCCTCAAAGTGTCTGTGCTAAATTGGACCAATAGAAGTCATAAGATGAAGAATTAAAATGCAGGGGGGCGGGGACTAAGCAGTCCAATTCAAACCCTGATTGATGGAAAAAATATTCTCGGATTTTACATTTATACAGTAAACAGGACGGTTATTTCAGCTCTCGGATTTACCAACTGTACCTAATTGTGATTCTTTAAAAAAAAATGTATTTAGTTTCCTTCAGCTCAGAATCAGAGGACGAGCATATGCTGCCGGTCAGTCTGGACGCCATCACGTGAAATGCTGTGTGACAAGCTGAATGCCTGAATGCCCCCCAGCACGGATCAGAACAACAGAACAAACGGGTTCATTGATCTCACGCCCTCGACTCACCCCATCACCCTTCTGGGATGAAGGGACGAGGGGTAAAAAAAAATTTTTTTTTAAAGGAAAAAGCGAAACAAGCTTTCCCAATGAATCCACAGAAATATGAGATGATAGGTGTATACAAAGAAATTATTTTCAGCTGACCCTCTGAACTATAATTCCAGTTGCCAGTCAAACAACTTGGATTTGATCCGAGGACCCCGACGATAATGCGGCACAGTTCACGGCTCTCAAGTTGGGGGTTCAAATTGAGGCAGCAGCTTCTTTCGTTCTGTGCTGCGTATGCATGACCTCCGCTGTGCTTGCATCAGTTTTCTCCAGGTTCTCTGGGGCACAACTAACAATTTTTTTGCAGTTGTAGTTTTATGGGAATAAAGTAGCATTTTAGATGGCCGAAATAGGCTCCAGCATGCCCTTGACCCCCGTGAGGATGAGGGGCTCGGATTATGGCTGGATGGATAGTAAATTACTTTATTTGCAGTGTGAGTTTGTAAAACAGAGTAGATCAGTAATAACAGGATAAAGAGAATTCATTCTAATTTCCAGTAGTGCATGGCTAACTTTTAAGTATGTGGTGTGTGCTACAGGGATCGTTTACCACCCAGTCCACAACAAGACAGGAAACGTGACTTATTAGACCACCACCTCTAACACACACACACTCACACACAAGCATATGAACACAATAAAGCAGGTGGTGTCTGCGGTGCCTCTGATGGTGTCACCGAACCTGCTTGTGCGAACAAACAGTGCAGGGTTTACTCTGCTCTGCCGTCATTGGCTGCCGCAGCCTGTCAAAAGGGAACAGGAACAGGAACCGCCTGAGTGGGCGTGCTTGCAAATAGAGAGGGCAGGTGGGTGGAGGGGCATATACAGATACGCACGCACACACATACACACACACACACACATACACACTAGGAGACATTCAAATTATGGCATCACACACTCAGAAATCTTGGCATTGAACAGAAAAAGACTTCAGACCAAAATGGGCTTGTGAGTTAGTGAAGGTTTTACAAAACCAACAGCAAGCAGGTGTTTGTGACATTGGGGTACTCCACTGCGTCACAGTCAGGTTCTTTAGACTGACAAAATGGGTTAGTGATACAATAGTGCACTGTCATTTTAATGTGCTCTCTAACTATTGTGGGAGGAAGCAGGAAGCAACAAATAAAAAGAATCAATCATGTCTGTAATTATTTGATTACGCACATAGAAAAAGCAACGTTTACAAATCATAGAACAATAAAATGGTCCAGTAATAACAATGACAACAACAGTTAAAAAAAAACCCTTCACCTCACCTGAAAGGTAAGTGAAGCGCTGGGATTGGCTCCTTTTCCGTTTTCCATTGCAGACATAAAACTGCACTTGCACAGCGGAGCTCACAGTCTTACTGTGGTAAGGAGGGACTTCCACTACAATACATGACTGTGTGAAAAGCAAAACAGTGCTCATTATTTAAACGCACCGAAAAACTACACTTGACAAAAAAAAGAGCTGTACAGCGGAACCTCCACTTGATATCCGATAGCAAATTTGTTCACCTCACTTGAACTAATTTCAGCCAGCATCAGAGGACTACCTGAATGTGTACTTTGAATTTTATCACCATCCATTTTAGACTTGGTGCCAGTCAATCACGGGTTTTGGCTTTAAGTGTTTCTGTGATAGTTTAAGATGACCACTAGTAGTCATGTGTGCATGAATTTTGCTTCTGTTTCACTTTGGTTAGCATTTGGTTAGCATTCTTCTTCTTAGTAGTTTTATCCTGGTTATCCTGGTAGTTTCTACTTTACTTATTTGTTCCCATTCACGAGCAGTTTGTCTTTGATTGGTCTGGTGTTGCGCAAGTAGTTCATAGGTGGGTATATTTTGACAAGAAGTAGTGCTGACTAAAAATGGAGCCTGCTACATTAGCTTCTCGCATTAGCCGCTAGCTGGAGCCCATTAGCTTGCAATGCTTATCACTGGTGATCAAATGGTAGCCTTTGATGGATGTTTTACATTTACTATTTACATTGCATGACATTTATTACCTCCCCACGTTTATATTTTCCATTTAAAAGGTCTGCTTTTGTGTGTGAGATAGTTTGTACTGATACCTTAAAACAGTTAAAGGTTTTCTGATAATGACATTTTTGACAAGCTATTCCAAAAGTCATCTAAATGGGAAATTGTATATGCAAATGCAAGCAAATCAAAGGTCAACCAGGTTGTGCTCCACTCTGGAGGTTCCACTCTATTTAGGTAACTAACAGACTACTCACGCCTTGAGTTTTCTCCCGGATGATTTTGGCCTCCACTTCCCACTGTGGCCGCGCATCTAACAAGAGAGTAGAGAAAAGAGGGGAAAAAATAACTTTCACCGTCTGCACTGATGAATGTGGCTAAGGAACCGCAGGATTTGTTACTGACGAGCTTTGTGTCCTCCTTTTCGAGGCCCAGAGGCCACGTGGAGAAAATCTTAGTAGCGGCGACTTAATCACAATCAAATGTCCAAATAAACCTTCTATTTGTCTTGCCTGGCTGACATTCTAAAGAGCACAGTGGAATCACTGTATTTATTTTAACTGCTGAAAAACATCCTTTGCCGTTTTCCAATGTTGGATCTAATTATTTAGCCAGACGTAGTAGGGAACACTGACAGGACCCTGTGGTTGGAAGACACTGAAGCCATTGACTAAACGTTTATTTGACTTGCTACGTTAGCACAGAATGTAGCTCTGAGCTGTATTATTTGAAGTTTGTGTTTTAATGATGTTACCACAGTCTCTACCTGCATAACGTCTTCCCCGCAAAACCAAAGTTCTCTCATAATTCCAACCAAAGACATCTGCGTCTGTAGCCAGGGTGAGTCTTTGTGTAGCTTGAGCGCACTCTCTAATCTCGGGAACATTTTCGCCTTTTCACTTTCCTGTAGATTTCAATCTAACCTTCTGTAGCCGTAATCTAATCTAACAACCAAAGCCTTAGTTGTGGTAATGCAGTATCCATTGAGAGGGACATTTCCTTTCCCGATGAAGAAATGTCCTTGAAAGTCTTGGCAGCTGACAGCAGCGCATTATTGCACCACGTCTTGTTGACATTCAACAGGCTGGAGCAAGGGCCCCACATGCTACGTCAGACAACAAGCACCAACAAGAAGCTCATACCACGCTAAGACAATGACTCGCATCGGGCAGACACCAGAGTCAGAGGGAGAAAGAAAGTGCAATGTATGTGCCGGATTAAAAAGAACAAACATTTTACTCGAGTGGAAAAAAATGGTGAGAAACGAATTAGCATGCGTGTGTCACTGCTTAGTCTCGTTTGTATACACTTTCATCCTTGTAAAATTGATATATATTATTTCATCTTAGCGTGAATGCCTGATGAAGTGTGGCTATTCTACTATTCTATTCTAAATAAAAACTAAAGATGTCCGTACATAAATACAAAGACAATTTTATGCACTGGATAATATTGCTGTCCAATAACAAATAAAAATATATTGCTAGCCTGCAACAGTTGAATTAAGTCAACTGGACTTTTCTTGTTTCTTGAAAATGTTTCATCTCTTAATCGAAAAGGCTTCTTTAGTTTTAAATGTAGGAACAACATTGTATTGTAACAAACCCCCCAGTCTTTGCGTGGACTTGCTATAAGCTCCATAAAGTCTTGATCGGGGACTTGGTCTTGACTCTCAAAGTCTTGGCCTGGATTTTGTCTTGACCCCTATAAGTCTTTGTCTGGATGTGGTTTCAACTTTTCAAAGTCTTGGCCTGGACATGGTCTGAACTCCACAAAGCCACGGTCTGGACTCTTCTCAACTCCCCAATGTCTAAGGTTTGCACTTGGTCTTGACTTCCCAAAGTCTTACCGTGTGGATTTGGTCTCAAATGATCAGTCTTGATTTTAAAGCTACATGTGATTTCTATTTGTTTTTCTAGTTGGATCACATGTGCTTGGAGGTTAGGGATCACTGTCAGACTGAAGCCATTTATGGTGCTATCCTATAATCACACAACTACTGTTGTTTTTCAGGTCAGGAAAATGGAAAAATATCAGTCACTGCCTTCCGTTCTTTCTTATTTCTTCCACTGCTACAATTACGCCAATCAGTGCCTTTTGCACTAAAGCGGACAGATTAGTCGAGATGAAGGGATCGTTTAGACAAACCCCAATCATCATCATCATCATCATCGTCATCTTCCATTCCCTGTTGGTTCATTGCCTTTTTACCCTTCTTCTACAGTCCAATTTCTTCATACATGGAGCCCATGTATGAAGAATATATCTCCTCTCTGAGGACCCTTTCTTCCTGTTTTTGGACTTGACCGGTCAACCACGCCGCATCTCTATGCTTATGCATAGCCCTCAAAGAGCTGAGGACATTCTTCCGTCCATCAAAGATCTTTGCGAGGGTCTCTCACTCACAAGACTTAACTTCCTGCCGTGTGTGGACTTGATTTTAACACAGCAGAACAATAGTAGTTGCGGCAGGCGGCGACTGGCTCAGCGAATGCTTCGCATTAAAATTTTCAATGTATGGCAAAGGCTTTTAGTTGTTTTGATTGCGAAGAATACGTAATGTCAAGAGAACTCTTTTAGTCCTATTGCATCTATCAAGAGCTCTGAAGTAAATTCAGTGATGAATCTTGTCATATTTGTGCTTCTAAAACCTTATTTTAGGCTGTTATCCTCAAATACCAACCAAAAAACCCCACAAAAAACCCACCAACAAAGATCTTACCAGGGCCCTTCTCCAAAAAGATGACTTTGGACTCTGGAAAGAAGTTGCTCCCAGTGATGGCCATTTCCTCTCCCCCACAGACCAGACAGCTGGTCAGACTGGATTTGTCAACTTGTGGCAGCTCTTGAGCCGAACGTTGGGCTGGGGATTAGACGTTACAGACAAAAGAGCGTTTGCTAAGTCATCTTTTGTCACATAGTCAGGGTAAAATATGGCATTTATTTCAGGAGTATATTAACATTTTCACCAAGCGGTACAATTTAATTTGGTTCCCCGCAGTATGATTTGAAGCGGTAAGCCTTAAGAAATTTACACACCGCAGACGGCGCACAGATAAAAGTGGTACGGTTCAATCTTGCCCATAATTGGCAGTGGTTGCTAAGCGACAGAATAGGAAAAAGAACCGTGTGCCTTTTCCCGCTTGTATGGATGTAAACGAAGCCGCAGCTCGGCAATATGTACTCGTGATTGTTCTACGACGGGAAGTCCTGGCTTTGATTAAAATAAGGAGGTGACGACGACGAGCCGAGCAACAGTCAAAAGAAAGGTGTGGGTCCATATAAGCTCTTCCCCGAGTTCTAGCTCCATGATGGCCACTGATAGAACGGTACATAATTTGTCTTGTGTCCAAGAGCTTGGGACACTGTGACACTGCATTAATTATTGATTCTCCTTTTCTTTTTTTTCTGCTCAATGTAGAACTGAACAAAAATGTGCTGCTTGGTGAAAAGGTGGATTTCAATTATTGTTAGGTAGAAAAACGTCATTTATACTGCACTTGTATGTGTTTGTGACTTACAGCATTCTACAGGAACAGAGGCCGCCTGCAGCGACAGAACCTTCCCGTTCGGCTGAGGGATGTGAACCCTGAACACCACGCGTACCCGTGTGTTCTTCCTTCCTATGTCCGTCTCCCCCTTCCGCAGTTCAATGTCTGAGTTCCGTAGCTTCAGGATGCCTGCACAGTCGATACTGTGGGAAGAAGAAGGTAAACGAGTTGGCTTGTAAATTGTGAAATCCAGAGAAAACCAAATACATGCACAGCAGGGTTTTGGAAGAACCTTTTTAAAAAAGTAAAACAAATGGGAAAGTCCAGACCACATCCTTTCCACTTAAATCCAATGTAAACAAATGAAGCAGGGCCTTGCGCAAATATAATCATGATGCAGGATCTTAAATAGTCACATGAAGTTTACTTCTCTACTCCTTTGGTGTTCAACCACCTTATGTTGATTTAAATTAAAAATACATAAAAGTTCACATTGGGGTAAGCCGTAAAACCCGTAAACACGGTTGGACCTTCCTCACTGCGGGAAGCTCGTAAATGGAAAATGCAACCTGGAAATATGCGTGACATGTACCAGGCGGACATGTTGTTTTCAGGCAGGAGAGGAATTTCCAGAACTTTGGTGCTGGTGATCACAATCTCCTGGCTGGCCGTGGCCACAGTTTTCCCGGTGATGCGGTGCACTTGGTAAAAAGCATGCGGCCTCAAGTAACGGTCATCTGCTGTTCCGATGAACATCTGCAGGTTGACAGGCTTCTCGGTGTAGCCAACCAGCTGAAACATGACAGAAAACGGAATCAAGCACATGTGAGTACAGCTGTAAGGTGTGAACAAAGAAGCATTCAGCTGTCTGACTTTTGTTTGGGAGGGATTTCCAATGTCGGTTGAAGGTTGTTACAGTTCTGGCAAAGGCACTGGAGATTCATTTGGCATTTTGACATTCTATGAGTCTAACTGATGATTGACTTAATAGGCCTCCATATTTTTTCCTGTTCCAAACCTGCCGCAGGAGACAGTAATGCCGCAAACCCAGTAATTCCCCAGGAGTTCACCTGGGGCTACTTTGGCAAAGCAGGATATGACATTGAGAAAAGAAATAAATACAGTGCAATCCATGTTTCTCTCTACCATAAAAACAACTGAATTTATACCGTTAACTAGACCTCCAACGAGCCCGAGCAAATCCTTACACATCCATCTGACTTTTTGGATTACAAAGAATCACATTGTGTGCTGGCTGAGTAACTAAATACAAATAAATATGCAATGACCAAAATGGTATCCTATTTGATTGGACTGATATTCAAATATTTCCACAGCTTGATAGATAGTAGCCATAATGAATGAACTGTTAAAAATAGAAATATACAGTAATCCCTCGTTTATCGCGGGTAATGGGGATCAACACCACCCACGATAAATGATCATCCGCGAAGTAGCGACCCCCCCCCATCCATATAGGTACATGTACATAATATTTATAAGGCCAAATTTAATGGTATACATGCATGTAGAAGTTAATTTTGAAGTAATTAACATGACTTAATGCTGTATACTAATAGATTTAAACATGTACAAGTTAGTTTATTTTATGAATAACAAAATACAGTAAACATAAACATGCAATACTGTATATGTTGCTCTATGTGACTCACAGTTTTTTTTGCTAACTTTCGCTGCTTCTCGCAGACCTTTTGCGGACTTTTTGCGGACTTAAAAATAAATAAATAAATTATGAATATGTTTGATATTCATTGATATTGATGTTGATGTGGTACTGTTGGCTCCTTCAAACAGGGCTCTCCAACTCTCACTGGAGCGTTTCGCAGCCGAGTGTGAAGCCACCTCCAAATCTGAAACCATGGTCCTCAGTCGGAAACCCACTCCGGGTCGGGGAGGAGATCTTGCCCCAAGCTTGGGGTCTTGTTCACGAATGAGGGCAGGAGGGAGCGAGAGATCGACAGGCGGATCGGTGCAGCGTCTGCTGTGATGCGGACGTTGCATCGGTCTGTCGTGGTAAAGAAGGAGCTGAGCCAAAGGGCGAAGCTCTCAATGGTCGATCTACGTCCCAACCCTCATCTATGGTCACGAGCTATGGGTCGTGACCGAAAGAACGAGATCCCATACTGAGTTTTCTCCGCAGGGTGTCCGGGCTCTCCCTTAGAGATAAGGTGAGAAGCTCGGTCATCCGGGAACGAGTCGACCCGCTTCTCCTCCACATCGAGAGGAGCCAGATGAGGTGGCTTGGGCATCTGATTCGGATGCCTCCTGAAAGGTGTTCCGGGCATGTACCACCGGGAGGAGACCCCGAGGACGACCCAGGACACGCTGGAGAGACTATGTCACCCAGCTGGCCTGGGAACGCCTCGGGATCCCCCGGGGAGAGCTGGAAGAAGTAGCTAGGGAGAGGGAAGTCTGGGCTTCCCTGCTAAAGCTGCTGCCCCCGCGACCCGTGAAATTCTGAAGAAGCGGAATTTTAGTGTCAAGTCTGTCAGGAGTACCGTTCAAGGTGCCAGTAGTAAATATTTTTAGCTTTTTCATAAGTGGAATTCTAGTGTCAAGTCTATAAGGAGTACCTTTCAGGGTACCAGCTCAGGTACAAGCCATTGTTACCCAAAAAGCAGACTGATGCACTTTCCTCTAATAGCGACTGTCTACAAAGCTCATTCATGGTTCAAGTCAGTTTGACAAGGAGAGAAAATTGCCAGTAGTAATGTTGTTGTCCTTTTCAAATCCAGTGTCTAACCCTGCCAACCGTGTTGGCCTCGCACACCCGGCAGGCAGCTGCTTTCTCCATTTGTCATGAGAGTTGCCACCCCGGTTTCCACACAAGACAGGTGAGATATTTGATGGCGGAAAGTGTTGCGTGTCTGGTAGAGTTGAGGGCAAGATGGAAATAAGTGCAGGACCTTATTCTGAAACCCAGAAGCTGCACAATCCCACTACTGTTGTAATGTTGTGCTTGGCAGACTCGGTGACGGCAGGATGGCACCCCCGCTCACATTTGCACGCACTGTGCTGCCCTCATGCCCCCCCCCCCCCCCCACCTATCCCCGGCTTAGATGGAGGGCAGCTCTTAGAGGCTCGCAGAGGAGAACAAGGTCTTTCAGTGCTGTTTGCACCCTGGGAACTGCCAAGCCTCAAGCGAGCTGCAGCTGGTTACTGACCCCATCTTCTTCTAAGCTTCGCGTCACACACCACCGCGTCAACGCTCTGTCCAATATTGTGGTAACTGGAGGGAGAGCTAGTGAGATTCGTCACATGCTGTTCCAAAACCAACTGGAGTGAAAAGGCTTGTGTGAATAATCACGACCATACCTTGAACGACACTGACCTATGTGAATAAAACATGCTTAATCAATCATTACTTATCAAAACCAAAATATGAGACTATGCACCATTTCCACTGCAATTTAGCTACTCCACTACTAGCTACATATGATACTTTTCTATTGGTAAGGGCAGCTACTAGCCTAAACCATACACGTTCGCATGAACTACTTCTGGTCACTCACTGCTAAAAACAGACACGACAAAAATAAACATATATGCTAACATTAGCACACCATGCTGCTGTGCCTTTAGCTTTGGGCACGGCAGTGCTCTTTTCCACAATCAACATTTTACTGTAACATTTTATTTTCTTCCTTAATCTCTTCTAGGAGGAGACAATCTACGAAAGACAAATAGGAGATAAGTAGAAGAAGTGAGCCAAATAATTTTATTAATCAAGGGACCCCTCAGAGTGTGGCCGTGGGCCACATGACGGCTGCTAGTTACCAGTTGCCCAATCCTGCCCTAGCAGGCCTCCAGTATTTCCATGAAATTTTGAGAACTGATACAATGTTCTCCCTTGAGTCATATACATAGAATTGCCCTCTCTCAAAATTCACATGCTATTTATAATAAATAAAATAATCATTGCTAATAAAAGACACAAACAACCACAAGAAAATAGAATGCAAATCATAGCGTGATGTTATCATTATCCAAAAGCGATGACATTTTCAGAGTTCAAATGGATTTGCGTTAAGCCCACATAGTCCTGCTCAACAGGAAATACAGCACAAAATCTCTGTTGAGCTTTGTTTTTGGCACAACTTAAATCAATTCATTTGCTAAAATTGTTTCGATTTGAACTACAAAGTTCCATGCCTTCGGCCTCGTTGTGAAGCAAAGACCCAAGAGGTTTATATATACGGATTCTGTGTACTGTACAAAATCTTTTCATTGTGCTCCGCAAAGGAAGCATGACGGGATAAACATGACTGACTACTGGTACGTATTCATGTGTGTGCCGAGTTTAATTAAGGAAGAGCTTACAGTCAATTCGAATATTGCCGAAACCAGTCTAACAGACACCACAGAAGGTAAATTCTGGTGCAGTGAACCGTGACTAGAATCCAAGTCGCTGTTGTAAAACACAGTATCTGGCACTTGAAATGTATTGGGAAGGAAGTTATACTAAGGAGCAGCATGTGGCCACCATAATAACCAGTTGCAGGCTCATCTTTGGCAACCACACTAGGCAGATCTTAACCGCCACATGAAAGCATAAATCATGCTAGTTACAAGCTAACGGGTCATTATGCAGCCAAGTCTGAATGGTCCATGAGTGTAAATGACACGATTTTTATATTCAGAAAACCACACGGTCACACTTGTTTTTCCCAGGTGGTCAGTGCTTGCGCACGAACGCAGTGCAAACCATTTATCTGCAGCAGCAGCAGCAGCACATGTGCCGCAGACACAATAAAATGAGTTAAGAGCTGCACGTGGAAAGATCAGAAACCCCACCAAAACTGGTCAAGACCACCATCATGTGATGCTTTGCCATAGGCCGCAAGTAAGCAAGGAAACAAAAGCAACAAAAAATGCACTTCTTCTTTCCAATATTTTGCCATTTAACATGCGATCTGCAAAGTCAGGAACAATGAAATTTCTTTGGCATGTCCATTAGAAATAGACCCGCTACAAAGTCTCAAAAATCCATCTGTGAAAAGACAAAGGAAGTCTGCCGTTTGGGTCAAACTCAAAATACACGCATAATGTCCACCGTCGTCCACTGTTTCAACTGTAATGGCTGCACGGGTATGCACACCCATTCATCACTCCATGGGGCTTCAATTTATTTCTTTATGATTTGGTATGGAGTGTTGACAAATGCATCAGGGTTTCTTTCCAAGCAAGCAGGAAATCAGGATAAGACGGCCAGAAAAATGCCTCATTTCATGTTGCATTAACGCTTAACAATTGCCACACAGAGGGACGATTTTAGTTGCTAACCCGAATGTGCAACCGTTTCTAAACAGATGATTATTTTCAATTTATGCTCTCTTTGATTCAATAATTAGAATTAGTTCTGAAAAATTTGAGGGCTATTGAAATATCAGCCAGCAGGAGCCACAAAACTGTCTCTGTTAACGAAAAATAAACACGTGAGCCATAACGCGAGGATAGTTGGAAGAATAACATTTACTTTCACAACAAGAGCTCAAGCGCGGTTGCGTCGCTTATAAGGGTAAAGCTACATGAAGAATGACAGCTCAACAAGGGAAAAAGTGGGTCGTTCAGGTGAAAAGAAAAGTAAAAGTATTCAAAGAAAAAGTCACACAGCACAACAGCGCGTTTGACACCACACATGATGACATATTTTTGTTCAAAACGTACAAATTTGCAGTAAATTATGTGAAACCTTAGTGGTCTAAAGTTCCCCTGTTCTGCAATATATTTGGTACTACCTGTATTTGATTAGCTGATGGCTAGCAACAATCTTTGCGCATGGAGACAGTCGAGAACTTCGATTGGGTCCCAAAGTATAAACAGTGCCAAAAAAACTCGCTCCAGAAGGTTGCACCATATTGAGACACGTTTTATTGTGTGTATCAAATTGAGACAGCCTGTAAATGACATCAAACTTGGTAAAGACACTCCGCAATGTCTTTTATGACATGGACTATTTTAGGACAAACATTTGCCTTCAGCCTTCAGATATTTATGCGCAAATGGAAAATCTACCCTAGTTTGGACTTGGCCGTGTTAATTTTAGACCTTGTGCCACTAGCGCTCCGGCTTGAACACAATGTGTTTATGAAACAACAACAAGACGAATGGCGGACTGAGCACTCTTCAAAGAGAGGAGGCTCGGGGTGGGGTGGGGGAGGGGGGGGGGGATATTTAGGGTAAACACACAGAAGGGTAAAAGAGGAGTTCTGGTTGAAGATGCGTCTCAACGACAAAAAACACAGCACATGCACGCTTGACTTGTCTCACATTCCGGAGTCACCCCCTAAATCTGTGCTGAGTGTGAAATACCGCAGGAGGGTGGTCTCTGCACTTTTACTCATCTTCTCAGTCTGTCCACAGCAAACCGTATGGACTTTGCTGTCGGGTCAGCAAGAAACCGAATCTTACAAAAAAGATCACTTTTATAATTCAACGCCATGAACCAACAGTAACCGCTGCTGCTTCTGACTAGACTGGATCTGGGATAGGGGATGAACTCTCCCCTCTAAAATAAAACAGCTGGATACAGTTACATATCCAGCTCCCACTAAATAAAGTCCCCATTTATTTTTGGCCTTCATCTGTTCCACTGGTCCGGTAATAAGGGCAACAAGCACGGGGGCAAAAACATCTTCCAGCACCGCATGTAAACATGAAATTGTATACGCAGCAAAGATGTGTTCAAGGTAATACCCGGCCTAAAGAGAAATTGGGTTTCCATTTACGTGTATGTGCTAGTCAAAGTCGAAGGCTCTTGAAGGTCGTATAATTTGGAATTTGAATTGAACCACTTTCATATATGACTTGGTTTGAGGGTATTTTGAAGAAAGCTTGGTTCAGTGTGTGCCAACTGGCTCTGTGCATTTTTTTTATTTTTTGTCAAGACTTAATCTAAAAAATTTAATCAGCCTCAACTAAAGAAGTAGTAAGAATTCGTAAAACTACTGCATCATAAGGGGTTGTTTTTGTTTTAAACTTAATTTTACATTTGATTGCGAAATAAAATGTAAAATTACATAACTACATAATTTTTAGTTTTTGTTTTTACATTTAGGAGTGGTAAAAATATACAGTCAAACCTCGGTTTTCGAACGTCTCGGTTCCTGTCCAATTCGGTTTTCGACCGAAAAATTTCGAGTTTTTTTTATGCCTCGGATGACGAACAAATTTCGGTTCTCGAACAAACTGAGCGCACTTGAATGCACCATTTGACTCCTCTCGCCTTCCTTACACTTCCTCAGGTAGACGAGGAAGTGACGCTTCCTTGTGTTGCTTTCCATTGTGAGCAGATGTGTTCAGTAAAAAAAAATATTTTAAAAAGAGCGTGGTTTCGGTTTTCGAACAATTTCGGTTTTCGAACAGCCTTCTGGAACGGATTATGGACGAAAACCGAGGTTTGACTGTATTCACATTAGTATAAGTGATAAGAACATTACAGGCCAGACAGAAAACTCGCTCAAGTCGAAAAAAAAATGTTCATTTCAGGCAGCAGCACACTGTAGCATCTGATTGTGCATCCGCTAGGAAAGGTGGTGGCGTCGCACTGTCCTGAGCCTTTGGTTGCAAGACAAACGGTGGAAAGCAGGCATCGCAATGGATGGAGATCACTACGTTGAATATGCCTGGTAGATTGAAAGTGATTGATTTAATTTGAGCATTTTTACAATAGCCTAAAATGCAAATACAGACGCACATTCTTCATTTATATCACATCTGCTCCTCCTCTTAAAAAGAAAAACCAGGGCTTTCTGTTGAAATATTTTACATTCAAATATTTTCAACCAGCAGGAAAAGACACCAGGCTACTACCGGTACTTGTTTGGAGGCTTAGCAACCAGTGCCAAATATGAACAGACTTGCGCTGAGCACCTGTTGTCCCTACGCCATCCTACATTCTACCCCGCAGCGAACACAGCGAAAACTAAGTGCAGTGTGAAAAGGTCTTTCACACGCTACTTGTAAAATTGCTTGAACTTTTAATAAATCTGCAGTTCATCTGTTTTATGATGGCAACAGTTCGATCCTGGAAGAGATTATTTCTAACTGACAGGGGCATGAGCAGTAGTGGGCGGTGATTCTCCAGTGTGGTACTAATATTCCACAGTCGACGAATTGTGGGAGGAGCATAAAGTGGTTCAGCATTGCCCTATAACAACAGGTACACATTGGAATGAGTACATTTAGAGTTTGCCTATTTGCCCTACGCAAGTAAAGTCAGGTATGACTTCCTTTTGCAGCTCTCGATGAAATGGCGCTGTTTTGATCTTGTTTCTATACCGTCATGGTAACATGGCTGCTTAACTTACGGCTGCTTAACTTTCCAAGTCTCTGAAGCATAAAACATCCATAGAATTGAAAATACTGACAAAAAATGGTGGGTGGTTCACTAGTAATTCGTTGTTTGCATGTCCCCCACGCGCCGCGTTCCCAATTTTGCTTCCTGACTCTTGTCACAAGTCTCTGTCACCGTCCACCTCAGCTCAGGCCGTAACTCGACACTTTCTTACATCCAGCGCCTGACTCTGCTAAGTTGTTTCCCTGTGTTGCTGCACCGTTGCCATGGTGAGACTTTTTGTGTATGCAATCGAGTATGTGTGTGTGCGTATGTATGTGTGCGAGCGAGGGGCTTCATACGCACATAAGCTGCCGCTTTTCAACTTACGCAAGAGAGGGGAAGGGGGGGAGGTGGGTTGGAGCACATTGACTTTAGTGTAAATGGCGGTCCTTCAGGGGTTAACCGTCGGGTTTAAGTATGTGTGTGTGTATGTGTATGTGACAGATGTGGAAACAAGCCCAATGGTGGCGAAGGTCATTTTTATCAGGCTGTAGTTTGTCAGGCGAGACTTCAGCGAGTCTTGTGAGACGTCATCCGAATAATTTTGCAAGTGTAGTTTGGTTTCCTTTGGCTTGTTTTTGTTTGCCAACACAGAAGAGTTTGAGCCATGGTATAGGCCAGGGGTCGGCAACCCAAAATGTTGAAAGAGCCATATAGGACAAAAACAAAACAAAAAACAAATATGTCTGGAGCAGCAAAAAAATAAAAGCCTTCTATAAAATTTACAATGAAGGAAACACATGCTGTATGTAGAAGACTGGACTGTCTCAGATTTGTTTGTTATTCATTCCTTTGTTGTGTGTTCACAAACAGAATTTATTTTGTGATTTCCTTGCTTGATTTTTTTGTTTTGGTGCATTATTTTCGCTTTTCTTAGTGTCCGTGAAATGATCATTGATTTCCCTTTTTCCGAGGCTGTCTTTAAACGCCTCTCGAGTGGAACGAGAAGAGAGAAGGCACGGCGTCGGACGCAGACGTGTCTGTGCTTGTCGAGACTGTTAAAAGCATAAATAAAGTGTACGTTTTACAAAACCAACACCACAGCTCTCCTTTTTCGGAGCTGCAACATGTATCTATATCTATTTGAGCTATATTAGCCTACTATCAAAATCTTTTTCCATTTTCAAACATTTTTTATAAAGCTCCCGGGAGCCACTAGATAGATCGCTAAAGAGTCGCATGCGGCTCTGGAGCCGCGTGTTGCCAACCCCCGGCATCGGCGAAAAGTGTGATGATATCCATAAAACTGGCCATTTTACTTTCTCTGACAAAAGAAAGGTTCGAGCTGCTTCATACAATATGAGGAGTACAACTGATTCAATGTCAAGTACAAATACATTTTCTTCAGCAAGTACCATGTTGAACATACAACCACAATGCTACAGTTATACAAGACTTTTTTAATTCCTGCTGGGAAGAAAAAAAAATCGCTTTGCAAAACACTTTCCTGTTCCTTCTCTTTTACGTGAATAGTTTTATTTGAATCCACCTTGATTAAGTCGTATTATCTGCATCACTGTGCAATAGTGATTAGCACGTCTGCCTCACAGTCCCGAGGTTTGGAATTAAGAGTCTACGTCGAGTTTGCATGTTCTCCCAACGCTCGTGTTTTTTTCCTCTCCATATAATCCAGCGTCTTCCCACATTCCATAAGACTTTACAACTGTTTATAGGTGTGAGCGTGAACGGTTGTTTGTCCATATGTACCCTGCGATTAGCTTACAACCAATCCAAGTCGTACTGTATCCTGCCTCGCCCTCAGAGTCAGTGCCAGCTCACCCGTGACCCTCACGAGGACAAGCGCTATAAATGGTGGATGGTTGAATAGTTAGCAGTATGCTGCGGTTAACATCTCTTTAAACCCGTGCGACAATTGTTAATTTTATGTTGCTTAAAACATTAACCGTACGGTAAATAAACATTTTATAATGCCAACAGTTTGCGCTTGGAATGGATTATTAACTTCCTGGGGAAGAAAATGTTTGGAAAGCTGCTCCTGTCCATAATAATAATTAGTTTTTAGTTATGTATGTATTTAATTTTTAATCGTGCATATGCACTGCGTCGATCTCAGAGGCTCGCTGTTCACCCTGCACGCTGGGGAGGGCAGAGGGAGCCAGGGGGCCAGTTCACTGTTTGTTTAAACAAGGTCAGTACATGTGCGCACACACACACACACACGCACGCACAAGCATTTACTGTATACTGCATCAAAGCTGTATATGGCCTTGGAGGATGGGTCTGCGCTCGCTCCTTCCTGTTTCCTATTCTCTCCTCCCTCGAACTCTCTATAAAACTTATACTCCTTGTGACTTGCCTCCTCGCTGGGCACTAAGCCTGCTTACGACGAACGGCTTCCAATGCGTCTATATCAAATAAAGCCCGGTGGCAAAGCAATAGCAGCTTCAAGTGAAAAGCCCATGAATTGTTGTCCACGCGCCAATTATGGCGGCAAGTCTATTTAAGGAGTCGCGACGTACAAATAAGCGGGCTGCAAAACAAAAAGGGGGTGAGGGAAGCTGAGCAATCAAAACAATAAATCAAAACCACCCAGAATATTTGGAGCCGTTTATGAGAGACGTGCACACTCTTTATTTTATTTCCAAATGCTCCCGAAGTCGGAGAATTTGGAGTCTAATCACAATTCAGTGGACAAGTGTTATTTATTCATTTATTTATTTTTGTAATGAGGATGACCTTGAAAAGCGGAGACACACGTCTCTGTCCTGGCTGCTCTGTACATACATATGGTATGTGGTAGACAAGTCATATGGTGAAGAGACTCCTCTCACAGGCATGTGTCATCGCAGTTAAGGATAAGTACCTGTTGTACTCTTTTGAAATAATTAGTTTTATATTTGTATGACGTGTCTGAAGCGACCCTCCCTTTCAAAGCGTCTGTGTCACTTCCAGGTGAGTCATTGTATTTTAGTTTAGCTTTATATAACCTCATTATTCAGTACATTGTCAGTACAAACTGTTATTTTATCGTAATGAGGGAAAACACGTTTTTGATTATGAGGTCGCAGTCAACCAGCATCCTAGAATTTGTGTTTGACCTTGAGGGTTTCTCTACTGAGATTTGAGATTTTTTTGGTGAAATAATATGAAAAGAGTTCTTTTGTCATATCCGTCATTCTTTGTCTTGTGTCTGCTCTCCTTCATTTGTGGCCCAGCAGGTATTACCAAAGTGCTCCTTGTATTTGTGTGGGCGCAGCAGCACTCAATTAAGCTGGTTAAATACGCACAAGGATACCTCAGCCAGCCAGAGAGGCTTTGGACTTATATGTCTCCTAGCAACAAGTGTACTGATTGTGATCTGTGGCTAGCCCCTGAGGAATGGCTAACGCAGAGCCACAGTCAGTCGGGCACAGACGAGGCCAGTTTATAATATATCATGACATGCAGAAACATGTGTTCAGCAATATCGAATCATTTCTATATGACAGAATGGAAATCCGAGTATTTGAACCAGTGGCTCAATCAGGCCCGTTTCAATGTAAATGTTGTCATTGCTTTTATGCTACTGTCTTGTGCAGATAGACAGTGAAGGCCACAAGTTCAATCTGTCATTCAAAATATGCCGTACGGTTGTTTGAAACTGAGGCATTCATACTTGTCTGGTTTGGTTTGGTTGCTCCGTTCCTTTGGTTAAGTCTCAACACTAACATTCAAACTTGGTGCACGCCAAACAAGCGCCCCAAAAACTGAAGCGGATGTCCGTCCATCTGAATGCTTCAACTTAAGCGCAATGAATCAGACTCCAAAAACCCACCCAATTATAGGGTCACATGCAGTTATACAACACATTTATCTTGTCTTCATTTACCCCCTTAGTCAAAAATTGCAAAAAAAAAGTCACGCAAAAAACCCCAAAACATTCCTGTTCTCCTTCTTTGTTTTTCTGTTGAGACAGCAGCTCAGCGGTGCACAGCACAGTCGCAAAAGGAAGTCACGGCCATGCCCATATGGTAGCCGTGGCGTCATCGGGTGACATCACACCACTAGAGTCAAGCTCCACAGAGAATAAAGTGCCGGGCTCACAGGAATGAGAGGGGGGGGGGGGGGGGGGTCTGTAGCACAGGGCTACTGCTGGTGCTGCTGCTACTGGAGTACTACAGTTTGCTTTGTGTGTGGAATATGATGACGAGACAAGATGCAGAGGAGAAAAAAAAATCCCGTGTTGTGTCATCCTTTTTGTAACTCTCTAAAAGATTGTTTGTAACATCAATTAGGCTTTATTATTATTTAAATTGCGAGGCTGGATAACTGTGATCAGATTTTGCTGGCAGTGTTATTGTGCCTCCGGGGAATAGCACTATCCACACCTTCGGTGCACCTGAGAAATACGAGATGTACAAGCTAGTTTACACTCTCATGTGCTCTGACCCCCTTGTGATCAGTGGAGTGGGTCAAGTAACCTGAAGCGAACCCTTTACTTCCTTTGGAGCATTCCTAAACTATCTGTCCTAATACTGTATGTAGCGTCTGCAAAAGCACGGTGCAGGTGTATTTTGTCCGTAGTATGTGTTTTGGGAATAACAAGAATGATGCCACATGGTAAGGACGTTGAATTAAGATGAAGACGAACCACGGTTCATGAGATGTTTAATTAACAATATGAGACCTGCAGGGCAAGTTCTGAGAATAAAACTCCTGCATCGTATTAGGCGTATGTTTAATTTGAATATTATATATATATATATATATATATATATATATGTATATACAGTCAAACCTCGGTTTTCGAACGTCTCTGTTCTCGACCAAATCGGTTTTTGACCAAAAATTTAGAGTTTTTTTTATGCCTCGGATTACGACCGAAAATCGGTTCTCGACCAAACTGAGCGCACTTGAATGCGCCACTTGACTCTTCCTCGCCAAGTGACGCTTACTCGTGTAGCGTTCCATTGTGAGCAGACGTGTTCAATAAAGATTGGGGTTTTTTTAAACGTGGTTTCGGTTTTCGAACAAATCGGTTTTCGAACAGCCTTCTAGAACGGATTATGGTCGAAAACCTTAGCAACCTTGGTATGACTGTGTGTGTGTATATATATATATATATACACAGTATTATATATAGATTTTTTTTTTGCAAAAAGACATGTACATAAAAACAAACAGTTAATGTTTTATTACATGCGAAAAAAGTTGTTCAGTGGAAAGCTGGCCGCATTATAATGAGAATGATGAATTTGGAACTGCTGTCTTATTAAAGGCCATCAAGGGGGTATTTTAGAATTCCATGTTTGCTTTGGTGAGTTCACTCAAAAGAAATCCAGATGACATTTTCAAATGACAATAGAGATACATCATAAATGACATTTCAGAATAACTTGTTCAATACAGTATTGGTATAAAACACGATAGGGTGTCAGGCAAGAGCAATACCCAAACAAACGATGAGAAATCAGGGCAAGCGTACAGCAAAGCTTGGTTGACAAACTTTGACCGCTAAATTATGCATTGTCACATATGGGAGGATCGAATCTTGGTCACGCTGAGGTTGAAATGGTTAATTATCAGCCCGGAGGGGAGTCTGCCTGACTTGAATGTGTGAGAACAGACAGAGGCCGTTTCTTAAGAGGCAACAACAATACATTAAGACTGACCTTGCGGGTTATTTTCAATTGATTTCATCCCAACAGCAGTTCGAGCTTACAAACTGAAACTTGGTTACAACTGTTCTAAAGCTGCTGATAACAATTCTATCTTGTACTTGATTCGCTTACTTAATGAGCAGTACCGCCGCTCCTTCCTGCCGACTGCTGTCAGGCTATTAAATAGACAGACCTGACCTGAAAACCTGGACTCACCCCCACTCACCCATTCTGAATATGCTTAGATTGATATTTTATAATTTATATTTACTTCTATACTTTTTGTTCTTCTACTTTCTCCCTTTCATAACTTTTGCTGCTGTAAATTGGGAATTTCTCCATTGTGAGACAAAAGTTTTCTTATCTTATCTCAACGCGTTGCTGAGCTTTTAAAAGCCTGTCAGCCAACAAAAGATGAGACAAAAGAAATGCCAAAGGCATAGAGCCCACATACACGTGATCCAGCCTCAGATTTGTTCTGATTTTAAAATAGATTTTCAGCAATTCCATGTTCAAGCTGCCATCCTCTTAATCTTTACCGACTATTTCTGCTTTTTTTCTTCCAAATAACATAAATGCAATCTTCACTATCCAACAAGTAAACTCCTGTTAATAGTAAAATGCAGATACAATAAAAAGTCTTACATCGACAAATTTAGAGCTGGCAAGGCTACAGATGCCCCACCCCCACGTGTTAAAATGTGAAGGTACAATTGTGAGTTTGTGGAATGTAGTGTGCAGTGTTCCTGATGTGCTGATAGCGCCACGATTAAAGCTCTCAGCAGGAACTCAGCCATTGTTAGGGTTCACAACAAGTTCTACTTTCATCACAAACGTAAATTGTTTTCTTTCAAACTTAGCTGGTAGTACACGTGTGTGACGTTATGCATGCTGTGATCCTGACGTCTAAAACACTGATGAAAGGAGACTTTGTCTGCTCTAAGCGCGACAGACATGGCGTACGTCGGAAAAGCTGACACGATTTTATTACTGACGATGTTTCATCCAGTGTGTTCTGTTGAATTCATGTTTTTTAACGTTAAATGTTCGGTAAAGCGCTTAGTTACAGCTGCAGTTGTTGTGCAAGCGCTATATAAATAAAGTGGCATTGTGTGTGTATATATATTGTATGTGTGTGTGTGCGTGTGTATAAATTGTGTGTGTGTATATATCTATATCAATATCTATATCTGTCTATATCTATATATATCTATATATATAGATATATATATAGATATATATATACAGTACAGTCAAACCTCGGTTTTCGAACGTCTCGGTTCTCAACCAATTCGGTTTTCGACCAAAGATTTCAAGTTTTTTTAGATGAACAAATTTCGGTTCTCGAACAAACTGAGCGCACTTGAATGCACCATTTGACTCCTCTCGCCTTCCTTACACGAGGAAGTGACGCTTCCTCGTGTTGCTTTCCATTCTGAGCAGACGTGTTCAGTAAACATTTTTATTTTAAAAAGAGCGTGGTTTCGGTTTTCGAACAATTTCGGTTTTTGAACAGCCTTCTGGAATGGATTATGGACGAAAACCGAGGTTTCACTGTAGATATCTATATATATATATATAGAGAGAGAGAGAGAGAGAGAGAGAGAGAGAGAGAGAGAGATACAGTATATATATATAGATATATAGACAGATATAGATATAGATATATGCGAATGTGTGTGTGTGTGTGTGTGTGTGTGTGTGTGTGTGTAAAAAGAAAAATACAGTCGATGCTCATTACCATCTTAAAGCAACTGTACAATTTTTAACAGTCAACCGATCTAGAAAGAACTACTGAGGGAACACCAGGATGTGGCAGGCAGTAAAAATAATTCCAAAACGTTATCAGTTACTGGCATCTGAACCGCAAGTATGAAAAGTATTCCAAGTGCAATGGGGTGTTTCTAGGGTTCGTGGTGAAAGTACACTGTGTGTCTCAAATGCGGAAGGAAATCCCTGAAAAGTGTTGAAACAGCCTTTCGCGAAGGAAGTGGCTGCTGAATTTCGGCGTGGTGTATATTGCTCTTATTTTGTGTGCAACCAGCCCTTAAGGGTGCAAAAGTTGAACTCGTGACGATGTGATTTTCAAGTCGCATGTTTCACATGGGCTTCACGGCAGAATCGTATAAGGCACGAAAAAGACTTTGCAACCCCGCGTTGGTGTCTAAGTGCTCAATGCCAAAATGTGATACCTTGACAATGGGATGGCCACTAGACGCCGCTTTGACAGCTCCTCTACTGCCCTCGGTCTCATAGTGTGCTCGGTGGTGCGCCTTGGGTTGCACCTCGATCTTCAGTTCGTACTGGCCGAACTGACTTGGCAGCGGCCAGTCTAGGGGAGGAAGTGAGGAGGTCCTGTGGAGAGAAGACGGCATAGACACAAACACAATTCACTCCAACTAAAATAGTACTCGGTCGTGAGATGTTCCCCAAGGAAAGAATAAAACATTCTAAAGCACCAAATGTGTGTTCTGTTCGTTCGCAGGCTACTTACATTAAATAATACTCTCATATTAAACATACACCGAAGCGCGTACAAACGTAAAGTGGAAGCGTTTTGCTGAAAAGCATGCACAAAAGAAAATCTTAGAGATTTTTGTCTTTTTGTATTTATCAAGAAGGTACAGAAGAAGTAAAATGTGACGATCACCATCGAACAAAGAAGGGATTCTAACAAAAACTCAAACGTGTTGTCTAAATTTGACAGATAACAAAGGAAGCAAAAGCTTAATTCAATTTCCATTAATGGCAAAGTTATTTTAAACATGAATAGTTGACCAAAATATGTCAGCTATTAAACATGGCTATATTGCATACGAATATTTCTAAGAGGCACGGGCTGCTATCAATCAATAGAAGAACGTGTCTGTCAAAGTGTTTGCTGTGCAAATTGCACTTCACGTGTTGTGTGCCATACTGGCTGCATTCCTGAGCTTGTCCTGCCCCCACACCCGTTTTTAGAAATAAAAATCTATGTAGTGACAACCATATTTGAACAGCTGCACTTGAAAAAACATGGCCTTGTCAACTGGGGAACTCTCCCTGGTCAAGTGAATTCAATCATTTTAGCTCCAATTTTGCAATCACAGCCATGAATCAATATCAATCCAGCCATCAAACCAATGGATTCGTGACGTAATTCTTTGTACAGTGACATTCCTCTACAACGAAATCATGTTTGGAGCAAGACATTTTTAACAACAGGGTGTTTTTCACTGTAGCAAATTTGATCTCAGATGTAAACACACACACGTACACGCACACACAAATGTATGTGTACACATTTTTCATTGTATGGGGGCAGGAAAGTGGAAATGGTGTTAATGCATGAAGATTTTTTCACACTAGGGGGTATTTTCACCCATGTTGGTTTCATTATAGAGGAGTTTCACTGTAATTGCATTTAATATGATGAGCCAAACGCACTGCAATTAACACATCACTACTCTTAGCGCATCCAGTATTCTTTCAGCATTTTGTCTGAAAGTATGAAGCACAATTAGAGACGAATGAGGCGTGGTGCAAAAAGTAAGGTAAAGGAGGGAATGTGGTGAAATCTAAATATAGCGTGAAAGACCATGTGGTGTTCCGGGTGATGAATGGGTCAGATAAACAGCAGACTATGCCCAGGAGGACCATTACCTGACCGCAACGTCTCTTGCAAAATATCATTGCAAATATAAGGATTCCGTTTCTACTTATTTGAAGGTCGTAGAATGTAAAATGAATGAAACCTCAAGCACAAGAGCGCTTTGTGATCACACAAAACCTGTTTTTGAGAATATAGTATGCGCGCCCAAAGTGTGGCCGAACTTGGTTCAAATAAATACCGTATTTTCCGCACTAAAAGAAGCACCTAGAAGCCTTCCATTTTCTTCCTTCCACAGCGCGCCTTAAAATCCGATATGCTTTGTGGATGGTCATTACGGTAATATTTCGACCCCGAAATGGCTCCTTGCTCGAGACATGCTGACAACGCAGAGTTCAAACTTAAGGCAATCGCTTACGCCGTTGAACACAGACATAGAGCAGCGGCAAGAGAGTTCAACGTTAACGAGTCAATGTTATGACTTGCTGTTGGTTAAGTGAACTGTGTCGCTGCTTTATTCAATACGTTTTACTGACATCTGATCGTTCTGTTGGCGTTTCCTTGAGCGTAGCGTAGTGTATGCATTGTAGATTGCTTCTTATAATGCGATGCGCCCAATGTATGAAAAAAATTACAAAGTAGGCCATTTATTGAAGGTGCGCCTCATAATCCAGTGCGCCTTTTAGTGTGGAAAATACAGTAACCGGTCGCTTCAATGAAACTAACACTTTACAACGTACACAAGAACAATGTAAATTCCTCTAAAATGAGTTCCACTACCAGTTATTTTGAACGGTATATTTCCAATATCTTAAATCAATGCAATCAATTTGATTATTTTATGCATATATCATTATTGAATCAACTGATCTGAAGTACTCACATCGTGACACGTTTTTCAGTGCCATCAATTACTGCGTCAGTTAACTGACGTTGTTGTGTCAAAAATGGCTAGCTTGAGCAAGGGGATGTGTTATGTCTATGCACATGTTTACATCAGTCTAAGTACACAACTGTATGGGTGGGTGTTGTTGACCCTCTGCTGATTTACAGCACTAAAAGGGCCGCTGCATGCCTGGGAGCCCTTCACGTGGTGAACGGACTGCAGACTTTTAGCCTAAAATAATACATGATGAACTTTTCAACTTCATTTATCGCCCTTTGATGTGGATGTTATTTAGGAGACATTATAGCTCTCCTCATAGACCATCTTCTGTTTCAGATTCATACTGGTTATACAGAGCTCAAAGTTCCTTGATTGAACATTGGAGCAGCGCTCCATCCAAAGGCAATCTAGTCAAACAATGTTCCCTTTGGTTTCACCGCACTTGTTATTTGTCGTTAAGATCAAAACGATAAATCTTCATGGCAGCTCAAAACAGTGCACATACTTCAGTCCTTTTATGGCCTTGACCAATTAATTGCCTTTCAAGTAGCGATAGCATATTATTATCATAAAAGAGATAACCGTTGTCCCGTTAGGGTCTGGAATTGGAAAAACGAGGAGGAAAATTCCCAATATTTCTTCAAATGAAATCGTTTTGCTTTTCTGCTTATTAGAGATGTGTATTGCAGGGTAACTCGTGTGATATGACACTTTGCATTTTTGTGATATTATGCCAACAATAATGATAGGAAGTATCACAATAGTAATTGTTGTCATTCCTAAATGTTACTTGAAGCACTGCTATATTCAATTTGAAAAGTGAGACTTTTTCCTGCTGCTGGATGATTATGCTTCATAGTATTTATTTATTTAGAATTTTATGAACAAATGGAAAAAAGCTTATGGAAAATTGCCATTAATTTCATGCAATTTAAGGAAAAATGCTATATTGGGATATCTATCGGGGACCAAAATGGAACGTCTTTTGTTTTGTTTTTTTAACATTATATTAACAGTTGACCCCCGCTATTCGCGGGGAACAGGAACTCGTCCGGTTGGCAAATAGTGAAAATTTACATATAATTGACACCAATTGCTTTTAAGTTATATCACATGATTTTATCGGTCTTGGAAAAATATTTCCTTTCATGTGGCCCCAGGGCTAAAATGAGTTTGACATCCCTGGTCAAAGTGCTCAGCTTGTTGAACATCACATGACCAAACTCAGAAAACAGGGGAACAGTGATTGGTCATTCCCTAAACCAAAACTAATTCCCATGAGATATGTTCTCTCCAAATAATGATCACATACAATCAGTACTGCGCAGGGAGCTTGCAGTAAAACTTCACACAGAGCAGAGGTGTGAAATCCAGGTGCAGAAAGGTAAATGAGGTTGTTTACCTGCTAGTTGAGTAGAAGCACTTGTGGCTATAGCCAAAATATGGCAGGATTTTTCTTTCTGGACCTTGATTTGCCACTTTCTGCTCCAGAGTGTTTATTTGTATTCAGTGGGTGACGTGCCACGTCCACTATTTGAGGACGTTTTTTTGTAAGACGGAGGCATTATGGTTACTTGATGGTCGATAATGCTGTGCCACATCACAATAGCAGTACACAGTCAAACCTCGGTTTTTGATCGTCTGGAACGGATTATGGATGAAAACCGAGGTTTGACTCTACAGGCCTGGTTTCGGTTTTCGAACAATTTCGGTTTTTGAACAGCCTTCTGGAATGGATTATGGACGAAAACCGAGGTTTGACTGTACAGTCAACCCACGAAAACTGAGGTTTGACTGTATAGTCAACTGTACAGTCAAACCTCGGTTTTCGCCCATAATCCGTTCCAGAAGGCTGTTCGAAAACCGAAACCACGCTCTTTTTAAAATAAAATGTTTACTGAACACGTCTGCTCACAATGGAAAGCAACACGAGGAAGCATCACTTCCTCGTGTAAGGAAGGCGAGAGGAGTCAAATGGTGCATTCAAGTGCGCTCAGTTTGTTCGAGAACCAAAATTTGTTCGTCATCCGAGGCATAAAAAACTCGAAATTTTTGGTCGAAAACCGATTTGGTCGAGAACAGAGACGTTCGAAAACCAAGGTTTGACTGTACTTGACTTTCTTGTATATTTGAAATGCAACATTTTCACTGACTTTCTGGGAGTTACCTGAATATAGGTGTGTGTCCGGGCTTGGGTTTATTCCATGAAAAATGGGAGGGCACCGAGAGGAACTGCTCGCCAGGCCCATCCTTCTTGAGGCTCTGGAGAGCCTCTTCTGAAGGCGAGTCTAGATTAGGAAGCATATTTCCTTTGTCATCTATTCCCAACTCTCCTTTAGCCGAGGGCTGCATGGCTGTTGTGTCTTGTGAGGTCTTCCTTGTCTTGGATGGGATGTCTGCCTCAGATTGGCAGCACTGGAAAGGTGACATTCCTGTCGATGGACTTCCAGCCCACGTGTCCTCTGTCACACTACCCCTCGGTGAAGGTCCCGGCGTGGGCGACGGCGAATGATGTGGTGACATGGAGCCAGGATAGCATATGTCGGCACTGGAGTGGCGCCTCTTCCCGCAGGGTGAGGTGGGACGCGAGGAGGGCCGAGAAGGTGGCCGTGGGCTAAGCCAGTTCTCATCAGTGACACTGGTGCGTGGCGAGTGGCAGGGGGACTGTCGAGGTGACAGCGTGACGGAGTGGGAGTGCTGGACGAAGGAGGGGTGAGGGTGCTGCCATTGCGGCTGTTCCTCCAGATTGCCGACGCCCATTTGTGGGGAGGCGCACCCCGGCGACGTAAGCGGCGAGCCCAGGGTGAAGCGAGCGGCGGCTTCATTGAGCTCAGCCTCGACATCGTCGTAGACGTGGGAAAATGATTCGCAGGAGGAAGCATCCGAAAACCAGCTCCTGGATGAGAGGCTGCTGCCTGGGCTCGGACTGAGGGAGGAGTCCCGGTACGAGTGGTCGAGAGGCAAATACAGGTGGTCTCTGGATAGAGGCCTCTCACTGTGGTACTCCCTATCGGGGCCATTTGGCCTCAGAGCTTGTTGATTGGCATCCATCTCCTGCTGGCAGCTCGGGGAGATGGAGGTAATCTGAATACTGGGGCACTCGAAGGCCTTTGGTGCCTCCACTGGGGCAGAATAGAGTAAGGGGGAGGTGCCATACTTTGAGTCCTGTGCCTCATAAGTCAGGTGCATGGGTCCTTGTTTATGTGACTGAAGGCGAGGTGAAGTGCTGATGAGCGGGGAGTGCGACTGCATGCCATGTCGGGGGAGGTTGATTGACTGGTGGTTCGTGACCACTGATGGGGGCTGCCCCACATTTAGAATGTAGAACGATGTGTTGTCATCTGGCTCCAGATCTAAAGGGGAAAAAACAGAGAATGAAACAAATATGAACACATGAACTTTCATTTGTGTGTCTCCTTTTTTAATGGGGCTTCGCCGCACTAGGTTGAGCTTATTCTGGCTGACTTTGTGCTATACTTGAAGTACACTCTGGACTGGTCGCCCTGAAGTGCAGGGCAGAAATAGACAAATACCATTCACACCACATCGATAAACAACAGATTTGTTGTTTTTTTAATTAACCTGAAATGCTTGTTTTGGGAATGTCGGAAGAAGCTAGAGTACCCAGAGAAATCTTCGTTTTTGTTATTAAACTTTTTATTGAATTTTTTAAACAGTTAGAAAAAAGAAAAACATGGTCACGTGTTTAAATACATAGAACAACATCAGTTCCGGGCATCAAAATAGGACATACATCACATAAACATCCCGGTGAAATGGGTTACAAATCCTGCACTCCCACATATGCAATGTCCTGAACACTGTGCCATATGAGTAGAAAAATAATGAAATAAAATAAAATAAAATAATAACAATAAACAAAAATAAACCAACTTGAGTGGAATGGGGCCAATAGGGTAACTTAACTACCTGTTCAAGCACTTCCTTAGGTTTCCATAAATTTTATCCAGGTATCCCATAATGTCTCAAATTTCTCTCGCTCGCCTCGAAGAATAAATGTCAGCTTCTCCATTTCAAAAATTTCCCCAACCACCTTAATCCAGATTTAGAAATCTCCATTTTGCTTCTTCTTTGGCTTATTGCTTTTTTTAATGTATGTATTCAAGAAGTCATCAAGACTCACTCATCGCGCGTCTTATATCTGCATCTACATGACAATGCAGCCGGTTAGTTTCCACAGCTGCGATGGCCGAGAGGTTAAGGCGTTGGACTCGAAATCCAATGGGATCTTCCCGCGCAGGTTCGAACCCTGCTCGCAGCGTTTGTGTTTGTTGCAGGCCGCAGTGTTCTTTGAAAATTCAAACCTGTTCTACCAGTGCTCCGTAAATCACCCATGACCAAAGCATTAAATGAGTAGAAAAATTATAAAATAATAAACAAAAATAAACCAACTTGAGTGGAATGGGGCCATTAGGGTAACTTAACTACCTGTTCAATTACTTCCTTAGGTTTCCATAAATTTTATCCAGGTATCCCATAATGTCTCAAATTTCTCTCGCTCGCCTCGAAGAATAAATGTCAGCTTCTCCATTTCAAAAATGTCCCCAACCACCTTAATCCAGATTTAGAAATCTCCGTTTTGCTTCTTCTTTGGCTTATTGCTTTTTTTTAATGTATGTATTCAAGAAGAAGGACTTGCTTATGTTTGGTCACTGTGTGAAATAAATACAGTGAGTGAAAAAGCAAGTGATGATAAACAGGATAGGAGAGAAGTGGCGTGCTAAAAACTTTTCTATCATCTTCAGTCTCATCGCGCGTCTTATATCTGCATCTACATGACAATGCAGCCGATTAACTTTCACAGCTGCGATGGCCGAGAGGTTAAGGCGTTGGACTCGAAATCCAATGGGATCTTCCCGCGCAGGTTCGAACCCTGCTCGCAGCGTTTGTGTTTGTTGCAGGCCTCAGTGTTCTTTGAAAATTCAAACCTGTTCTACCAGTGCTCCATAAATCACCCATGACCAAAGCATTAAATGAGAAGAAAATTATGAAATAAATAAAATAATAAACAAAAATAAACCAACTTGAGTGGAATGGGGCCAATAGGGTAACTTAACTACCTGTTCAAGTACTTCCTTTGGTTTCCATAAATTTTATCCAGGTATCCCATAATGTCTCAAATTTCTCTCGCTCGCCTCAAAGAATAAATGTCAGCTTCTCCATTTCAAAAATTTCCCCAACCACCTTAATCCAGATTTAGAAATCTCAGTTTTGCTTCTTCTTTGGCTTATTGCTTTTTTTCATGTATGTATTCAAGAAGAAGGATTTGCTTATGTTTGGTCACTGTGTGAAATAAATACAGTGAGTGAAAAAGCAAGTGATGATAAACAGGATAGGAGAGAAGTGGCGTGCTAAAAACTTTTCTATCATCTTCAGTCTCATCGCACGTCTTATATCTGCATCTACATGACAATGCAGCCGATTAATTTTCACAGCTGCGATGGCCGAGAGGTTAAGGCGTTGGACTCGAAATCCAATGGGATCTTCCCGCGCAGGTTCGAACCCTGCTCGCAGCGTTTGTGTTTGTTGCAGGCCTCAGTGTTCTTTGAAAATTCAAACCTGTTCTACCAGTGTTCCGTAAATCACCCATGACCAAAGCATTAAATGAGTAGAAAAATTATGAAATAAATAAAATAATAAACAAAAAGAAACCAACTTGAGTGAAATGGGGCCAATAGGGTAACTTAACTACCTGTTCAAGTACTTCCTTAGGTTTCCATACATTTTATCCAGGTATCCCATAATGTCTCAAATTTCTCTCGCTCGCCTCGAAGAATAAATGTCAGCTTCTCCATTTCAAAAATTTCCACAACCACCTTAATCCAGTTTTAGAAATCTCAGTTTTGCTTCTTCTTTGGCTTATTGCTTTTTGTAATTTATGTATTCAAGAAGAAGGACTTGCTTATGTTTGGTCGCTGTGTGACATAAACACAGTGAGTGAAAACAAGTGATGATCAAGAGGATAGGAGAGAAGTGGCGCTAAAAACTTTTCTATCATCTTCACCACGTTTCTCATCGCGCGTCTTATATCTGACATCTACATGACAATGCGGCCTGTCCTCTTCCACAGCTGCGATGGCCGAGAGGTTAAGGCGTTGGACTCGAAATCCAATGGGATCTTCCCGCGCAGGTTCGAACCCTGCTCGCAGCGTTTGTGTTTGTTGCAGGCCTCAGTGTTCATTGAAAATTCAAACCTGTTCTGCCAGTGCTCCGTAAATCACCCATGAACAAAGCATTAAAATTATGACACGGAATACTGTATAATTATTCTTTTTAATGCTTAGATTGTAAGTTACTGCTTTTTTTATGTGCGAGTGTTAATGGTGATGCACTTAATTGAACCCATGCAAAGAAAGCTATTACTGTTAAAAAAAAAAATTCCTCTAGAATTATTAAACGCATTATGCTGGTAATTGACAAGAATTTGACCCAGGAATGGGTTAATTTTTTATTTAATGACTTACGATGAGGAAAATTACCCCCAAATCCCAATAAATTGACAAAATGGATTAGGTTCTTTCGTTTTTCGAAAAGTAACTCACTCCTCCTTCACTTTTCTACATACAAAATCAGTCAGAGAATGGTTCCATTAGTAAGTCCAGCTTCAGGAAAGTAATTGGAGACTGTTACCATGTAAAGTGTGCCATACAGGCATTGTTTCAAGAGGGATAACTGTTGAACAACACTACTCAGGAAACAAATTCACACTGGTACGTGCTGTCAGCTGTCATCACGCTGCACTGGCAGGCTATTTATACCCAAAGTCATTCAGCACAGGCAGCATGTACACAAATATTCACACACGCGCACGCACACACACACACATGCACGCACACTAAAACAAATAGACAAGAACACATTGTCCACATTGGCTCCACTGAGTTAGTGGATATTGATAAACTTCCACTGGATGCACTCTGCAGCAGTGTTACCACTGCCCCTGTCGCAAAATGTCTCACGTCATATGTTGTCCAAACAATAACACGAGATAATCGGAGGTTCTTTCCTACGAATTTAGTCGTCAATGTAATCCTGTAGATAGGAGAAACGGAACATGAACAAGCATGCCCGAAAGACACCCGAGGCATTTGTAAATTTGAAGTACTCTACTTTAAGTTGCAGTTGATAAATGAAGATACACACCAGTCCTGTAGCCGGTGGTAATATGTTTGACTACTGCCAAGCAACTGAAGAAGGAGTCATGTCTGTCGACCTTCATGGATCTGAGTACGATAAAATAGAATGGCAATGATTCGAACGTTTCCCTGCACCAGCTCGCTGAACCGTTGAGTTTGCGCTTGTCTGTATGTTGATGGGCAACTTCTGGGTTCATGAAGGATGATATAGGACAACCGGGTTAGACTATACAGTCAAACCTCGGTTTTCGAACGTCTCGGTTCTCAACCAATTCGGTTTTCAACCAAAGATTTCGAGTTTTTTATGCCTCAGATGACGAACAAATTTCGGTTCTTGAACAAACTGAGCGCACTTGAATGCACCATTTGACTCCTCTCGCCTTGCTTACACGAGGAAGTGACGCTTCCTCGTGTTGCTTTCCATTGTGAGCAGACGTGTTCAGTAAACATTTTTATTTTAAAAAGAGCGTGGTTTCGGTTTTCAAACAATTTCGGTTTTTGAACAGCCTTCTGGAACGGATTATGGACGAAAACCAAGGTTTCACTGTATTTGATTCTGGGTGACGGGAAGGGCTCTATCATAACTCACTAGCAAAGCTACCATTTTCAATGAATTTATTAATAAACTGCTGTGTCCACATTTTTACTTCACTCCAAGAATGTCTTCCTTGACACCTGCACATGTACAGATATACGTCTTGTGGGGATTGACTGTGTAGTTTTTACGTAATCTTACTAACCAACCAACCAACAAACCTTCAACAAAAGCAATACATCTGGCCTTGATCTTGGCACCGGTCGTAGAAAAATCGTAATGGTTTCTTCTTTTGCTCATGACACACATCTAGATGTTTTTGTGGAAAATCAGTCACATCGCTTTTCCAGTTACACTGCTAACAAACAACATACATAGGTGAAAACATAGCTTTGTGGCTGACAGGTAGTTACGGGTGGACCACATTCTTTTACCTATGAAATGAATGCAGACTACAGCTTATTAAATGCATGTGTAACCCTCATGTCGTATTGTGAAATGATTTCACAATACTTCCCTAAATTCCAGAGAATTAAAAATTACGTTCTGTATAAAAGAGCAAAAATGGAACGTCGGGTTGTGTTGTAACTTTGAGGTAGACTTCCAACAGTCTCTTAGTTTGTAACCGCCGTGGCCGATCAAAGAAGATATCGGGGCGAAAGGATCAAGAGGGAGACTGCCCCCCCTCCCGCCCTCCCTTCCTAACAACGGCAACAGCAGACGCCGCAGAAAGCTTTATATTTAGAGCTGCTCAGCTTCACAGTGGGCCAGGCTGCCTGTCACAAGACCGAGCATTGGCTCCTCTGACAGCATCTGACTGACAGACAACATACAGGCAGTATGTAGACACAGACACACACACACACACACACACACACACACACACACATACACACACACACAATTGAGGCAAGCGGAAGACACTGTGTGGAAAAGAAAAAGCTGCATATTTCATAATGGCATGGCGACATGAGACAGGAGAGATTACATGAAGGAAACTGAGCAAAACAAAGTGCAAGACAATGTCAAGAGTAACAGTCTATAATTACCAAAACCTACAGTGAGTTTATAAAATACAGGTCTGTTAAAGTTTGAAACTTGATCTCTCTCTTTTATTTTTCAAAATCATACTTTAATTGTGATTTGTGATTTGAGTTTCAAGTCTAGTCATGCAACCCCATGAGTACTTTTGGAGATAAACTGATCACTTATCGTCAGATGATACCGTGGACAAGGTTATAATAACTCTCGTTCTGTCGGTGTGCAGCCAGGCCAGTGAAAAGGATAATTTGCCAAAACCATGCTATAGGAAAGTCTGAAAGCACATCTGTGTTGGCTTGGTGGTAAAAACGAGAGCAGTCACCTTTTAAGGTCTGTCATTTAGCACTGTAGTCAAATGGAAGATAACGAAATCTTTCGCAGTTTCATACAACCGTTCAGTGCCATAACCTCTAAAATTACTCATTCAAATTCAACTTTCTATAAATTGCCATGAATCCGTTTCTCTCTTTTCACGATCGCGTTACACTTGCGAATACGCCCTCAAAGTCAAATGTCATCAGGTCCATCTCTTTTCTACTCAGACACCATTTCAGTCAGCGAAGGGCAATGTTAGAAACCCAAGGGTCATACAGTTGACTCCATGCTACCTGGTCCCAGATAATTTTAGCCTGTGACCTAAAACCTCCAGAGTGGGGAAAGGAGCGGGTGACAGGGAATCCCCCTGTCAAAGCCTTAAGAGAGTAGGTCACAGAGAAGAGATGGGAAGAATTGAGGTTCCAGTTTTTTTATCAATAGCTTAGGATGTAAATCCCTTCTGTGCAGTTCTTGAAAATCCAGTGCGTCACACACTCCTCAAGTGTCCATACATCGCAGCCAATCCGTTTAAATAAAGATCTCTAAGAGGCTTTGCTGTACCTCCGTTATTAATAGCTTAACCACGGCATTTCATTGAAGCGCAATGTTTGTGACATACCCCAAAAGTGACCGTAACTATGGGAAAACCTCGTTGGTGACGCTGACATCCACTCACTCGGGTTTATGGTGACAATGCTCATTAAGCCTCAGAGTGATTCGAACACACTGCTCGAGGATTCTTGCTTGGGGATAAGGCGCAGGGAACGTGTTGCTCCCTCCTCCTCCTCTTCCCTTTCCTCGCAAAAGTGTGTCAGGGTCCTGTGACCGGCAGTGACATACAAGCCCGCATTCTGAGAAAGTCCAGTTAACAACAGAGATGGAGGGTTAGCCTCTCCCAGGGCAGATTCAGGTTAATGCCGTCGCCCTCACTTTCAGCCACTACTAAATGCTAAGACATACATGTTCAGTTCAATCTGGAATAGTTGATTGCCAAATTCTAAGTTGAAGGGAAAATGTTATTTGTCGAATTCGTATTTGAAGAAATAATAATACTTCACACAGCACTCTTGGGCACACTAGCGTTGCAGTGGAGGTACTGGACGCTTAATTGGGCACAAAATTATTGCCATTTCTGCACATGTGTTCATGCACCATCACTGTCTTGGATTACGCATTTGCCACAAAACCATGTGGCACAGGAGCTAGGAGGTAACCTAAGCCCAGGTTCCCTTTATGGTGGGCACGCAACTTGATTACAACCAGATCTGTTTACATCCCATGTACAAAAGGCTTTGTATTCCGACCAGTGGCCCTGTCTCCTCTTTCAACCTACGTCAGGAGCTGCTGGGCAACAGCTCGCATCAGAATTATGCCACTAACCGTGACTCTCAGGGATGTACTGCTCATTTGAAAATTTGACTTTCACATTATATTTATGTTAGATCATTCACAATCACCAAATAACGAATCGCCTACCATGTCGTCTTTTCAGGCATTGTTTTTTTTTTTTTTTTAGGTCTCGCGGGCTGGCTGGTGGCCTACTTTTCTAAAATGGGAGCTAGTGACGCACAGACATACGTGTTACAAAGGTTTGCCATCACCTGTGGCTTAAAACCGTCCTAACTGGGTTTGTGCCAAGCCTACTGGGGTTCCCTGTATCTACTGAGTCGGTATACAAAGGAAAACCTCTGAAAGTCTTAAATTGTTGTTCTCTGTTCAGTTCTCACTTATCTTGTGTTTGCGTGTTATGTAATGTTGATGTGCGGGTAACTTCATAAAGCCTTCCTGTGCTGTCACAGAAAATTCACGAGCCAACAGAGGCTCACCCTAAGCCAACGTTAACATACGCCGATAACAAAATTAGGCTCCTAATTAACAATCTCATGCCAGGATAACATTATGGGATCAAGATATAGTGCCAAACAACCACCTGAACTAAATACCCACAGAGATCCCACTGAGGCACAGCTGTCTTAAAGATGCATTCATGTGTTTTTTTTTTCTGAAAAAGGCTCAGAAAGCTTCTTATCAGACTTGTGCTTAATCTGATACAATCTTGTAATGTGCCACAACTAAAATACCCAGTGTCTTGACCTCTAAACAAAGCAAGCATGTAAGATTCGCCCGCCAGGTTGGCATACACAATAAACAGGGACTCTTCAAAGGACGGACGTTTGGGAAGCTAGATGTCGTTTATGACGAGTAAAAGGTGGCGCATATGGTTGGAACTCGATTGACAGTTGGCGCGAAATGCCCTTTTTGTCCAGCTGTCAGAGTCCACATGGTCCACATTCCCGGTTATGACCCATGCAGCGGGGTCCACACAACCTTATGGGCCGCAGATGGAATGCGGACCATCATCCTGTGATAATTTTACTGGTGCGGCACACAATCGAAGCGTGGCAAATGAAATTTACTCTTACTATGGACACTTAAAACTCATTCAGTACCAGCCAATTCTAGACCAAGTCTGAAAAGACGTTTAAAAACGTCTTTGGGAGTGAATGAATTAATAATTTTCATATCAAGGGAAACGATCCCCGCATTGGCCTAATCATTGGAGACTGGCGGTAAAGATGACTCGACCAACTGGTTGGGGGACCGAAATATATCTTGAAAGGATTTCCTAAAATAATCCAGATTCAAACTGCTGTAATCCTCATGCCCTGCAGTACAAAGAGTACAGTTGGGGTGGGGAAAAGAAACAAATGAAAGGAGATACAGGAGTTAAACAGCTTTCTCTCTGGTGTAATGCAGCCTCTGATATGTTGATACAGCCCGGCCAGCAGTAGCTTCAGTTACACTAAATTTAAACTAGACGGATGCCTCACATAGTTAGTCATGCCTCGCCCGCAAGGAAACAAACGTCGCATTCATCACAAAGAGTGCTGGGACCCCCTAAGTTCAGCAAGGTTAGGGGGCACCCACGTGGTGGTCTGCGCCCACATGTTGACCTTGCGCATGACTGTCTGACCGCCGACCTCTTTGCCTCCATTTCCATTGAGATTAGAAGGTTAAAGTCGCTTTTAAAATTCATGCAGCTTCCCTCGTCTTTAAACTATACAGTCAAACCTCGGTTTTCGTCCATAATCCGTTCCAGAAGGCTGTTCGAAAACCGAAATTGTTCGAAAACCGAAACCACACTCTTTTTAAAATAAAAATGTTTACTGAACACGTCTGCTCACAATGGAAAGCAACACGAGGAAGCGTCACTTCCTCGTCTACCCGAGGAAGCGTCACTTCCTTTTGTAGGGAAGGCGGGAGGAGTCAAATGGTGCATTCAAGTGCGCTCAGTTTGTTCGAGAACCGAAATTTGTTCGTCATCTGAGGCATAAAAAACTCGAAATCTTTGGTCGCAAAACAAAGGGGCAGAGAACCGAGACGTTCGAAAACCGAGGTTTGACTGTAATTATTTATTTATTTATTTATTTTTATCTGTACCGATTTGCTAGATTCTCAGTCATGTGGGTTATGGTCATACGCAAAAAGTGCACAGAAGTATTTCTTGGTCTTGAAATTTCGAGCGGAGAGAATGTGCCGAAATTCTACATTTGGGGTGGCGAGAGCGGCGGGGGAAGTAAATCTTTATAGAGGAGAGCGTTGTGGATACAGTCGAAATATCTCCTAGCGAGAGTGATGGATTAATTCAAAACGTCTGGTTGAGAAATTCTAGATTTGTGACAATGGGGATAAGTGTCAGAAAAATTAAACCATTTCGAGAGAGAGTTGGGTGAGGGTGAGGTATTTGAGCGTGGAAGAATTCCATGAGTGGTGGAGAGAAAGAGAGGCAGACAAACTTGCAAATGAAGAAGTCTTACCGCAGAAGTGAAACTACCTGTCATCCAACTGTGATAGATTTCAACAGTGCGGAAGCATCACAAAATTCCAAATTGTCGCTACATTAAGAAAAATGGATTGCGGTTTAATTCATAGTTCATCCGTGTCAGGAATGTCGAACACAAATTGTCGACCTGTTGTTTACGTACTCATGTACAGACCTCATGAGCTTGTACTTGCACGGTTTGAGTCATTGCTACCACCCCTCAACATTTTAGCCTACACACGTACAGACGCACACGGACTCACACACCTGGCTGCAAGTGTGGGAGTGCCGAGACACTCACCTGGAGATGTGGCGCACAGCATTCTTCTCCACCTCTCCTCTCATGAAGTGTCCAAGCAGTAAGAAAAAAAAAAAGGCTGTGGACGTGTTAGGGCGAGACAGATCCTACCGCACTGACTATGATCGTGTCACCAGAAACTGACGTCTGCCCTGTGCCGCTCTCTTTTGGGAGCTCAAAATAGTTCACCATGAGAGCGATGTAATTTCAGTCATTCGGTCTTTCCCCCCCCGAATGAGGAGGACTGCGAGGGAATCGGTTCAGAAGAGCCGACGATCAATAACAGAAATCCACAGTGTCGAGAGGAATCGTTCAATTCAAATGCCATCAAGTTCAATACATTTTGTTCAAGGAAATTTCTTGTGTCATGATACTGCTGCTTTGTCAGCATGCCAACTATTGGCATGTTAAAAATTCTTATTGAAATAGCATTTGACCACTGGGCACAAAGTAAAATCCTTATCAATTTACGGTGTTGCTTTCTATGCTTATGTTAGCATACCAACTGTTCACATGCTAGCATTCAACTTATCTCAGTAGGCTTTAGCCCATCACATGACTACAACAGATTAACTCCACTTTTTGTCCATCACCGAAGGCTACCGGGCAAAGAGGAGCAATACCATAAGATGACAATATTTTATATCGCAATACTCAAAGGCTCAAAATAAGCGGTTTCTCCTCACAGAAATTTTCATTTTGCGCCTCAAACAAAATGAAGAGTAAAACTGAGCGTCACATATTTTGTCCAAAAGAAGCTTTGCTGGGCTGAGCGTACGACACCGACATGCAGTTAGCTGCACCAGCTAGCCAACGACCTTCGGTTGGCTACTAATGAGGCTAAACACATTGCGGAGTCACGCCTAAGTCAGTAATCATTGCCTTAATGTCGGCAAAATATGCTCCAAAGCTAAACAGGACCAAAACCGAAAACTGAAAATGTATTGCCGGTACCTTACACTCTAAAAACAATTGGGTCAAAAAATAACACAATTCGGATTTTGTTTTTTGTTTTGTTTTGTTGATTTGTTGAATGGACCAATCCAGGACCTCAATTTTACCCAACTGTAAAAAATCGGGGTCTTTTGTAGAAAGCCACCTAAAAAACCCAGAAAGTTGGGTCCAATTGACCCAAGCAGTGGATCGGTCCCTTTATTTCTGACCCAAGTTAGGTTATTTATTTGACAAAAAAGCTCAATGTCTCCATAGGGCTTCATCTGATTTACAAAATTCCTGCTGCCTTTTGCTCGGATTTATGTGGGCTTTCCAAATGACACTTTGCATTTTGACAGATTTTCATTTTTTGCAATCCTGTTTATTCTTCAGAATAAAACAAAGGAAACCACAAAATCCTATGATGTGCTCTTAACTCTTTCCCAAATAATGTGATGGAAGGTTTATTTTCATGGAAACAACTCAACTGTCCGCGCTTCCTTATTTTCATTTCAGTGTTTCCGCCATCATCCTCCAGATATTTTATTGGGGCTATACAATGAATCCTTCTGTTTTGTCTTTCCTTTCATTTTTTTTTCCTCCATATAAATGTTCCTACTTACAGCAAAGTTCTAATTAGTCTGGTTCAAGGGTGGCTCTATTCAGCCCATTCCCATGCAATTTCTGGGAAAATCCCCACCTGTAGAATTTGCCTGAGCATCTAAATAATAGCGCTGACATACTTCAATTTCCCCTCGTATGTCGTTTCCTGAGCAACAAACAACACACAAAGAGCATTCTAAAGAAAAGGTAGAAAGACGTATAATTAGACAAGGAGGAGCAGGATGGAAAAAGCAAAAGCGGAGGCTTCTGGCTTTTTCTCGGAAATGTAAACTCTTACTCAGATTCAAATTCATATTAATGTCTCGCGTGTTAACTTATGCAAGTAGAAAAGCAGCTGAGATTTGAGATGATGGTTAAAGTGACATCCAGAGCAAATAAGACGAAAAAAATGGAACTCAGCCACCATCAAAGGATTAACTCTCCGGTGTTTTCCTGCTTTATGTGACACGTGTTCCGAAACAAGGAGCTCGGAGAAGAACTATAATATGCACCGGAAGTTACCGATTTTAACAGAAGTTAAAGTACTGTACTTTTGTCGAGTGTTTGTGAGTGTTTCATGTCACGATAGGTGCAGATGATCACCAGTAGCCATGTTAGATGACTAAGCAGAAGAAGCCTATTTAGAGCGGTTAATGGTTTTATTTTGATAGGTTTCAACTTCTTGTATTTTTTTTTTCTATTCGGCTTGATGGGACTCGCATTGGAGGTTTTTCTAGACAAAGGACTATAATTTGGAGATTATGCGACTGCTGTCATGTTTTTGAGACCATCTCTTCGTCCAATTTGACAAGAAATGGGGAGTCAAGATGTAGACTGCTATGTTAGTGTCTCACACTCACTTTTATTTTACACAATCAGTGACGTGAACTTTCGTTCTCTACTCTTACATTCGTCAGTGAAGAGTGGTTAGAATTTTATGGTTTTTTTTACACATTCATAATAGATGGTAAACAATTGGTTCCACTTGGATGGCCTTTAATAAGGTTACTGTGACTTATAATAACATTCCCTGTACAACTAATACATGATTTTATAAGAATTTGGACTCTGGAGCTAAGTACAGTATCCCAAATAATTTGTCGTTGGTCTCAATGGGAAAGGTTTTGAACCACCAACCAATCACAGAACACATCCATCCATCCATCCATTTTCCGAACCGCTTCATCCTCACTAGGGTCGCGGGGGGTGCTGGAGCCTATCCCAGCAGTCTTCGGGCAGTAGGCGGGGGACACCCTGAATCGGTTGCCAGCCAATCGCAGGGCACACAGAGACGAACAACCATCCACGCTCACACTCATACCTAGGGACAATTTAGAGTGCCCAATGAGCCTGCCATGCATGTTTTTGGAATGTGGGAGGAAACCGGAGCACCCGGAGAAAACCCACGCAAGCCCGGGGAGAACATGCAAACTCCACACAGGGAGGCCGGAGCTGGGATCGAACCCGGTACCTCTGCACTGTGAAGCCGACGTGCTAACCACTGGACTACCGGGCCGCCCATCACAGAACACACAGTGTTCAATTTTGGAAACGTAACTTTTTTTAAAAACTAGTGTTGTAACAAAACCCTTTTTTTTAAGCTTCTGGGAGCGTAGCTTCACTATTTTGACAAGACGGAAATTCCAAATGGTGTCATGGAAGAAAAAAAGCGCTTTGTAGAGACCTGTTCGAAACACAGTAGAAGTTCACCAGCTTGTTACTAAAAAATAAATCAAATAAAGTACCAAACAAGCCGTGACATGAGTGTTGCCTTCAGAGAAAGGAGAAAAGAGTGTGACACTCCCTCCTACCGTGATCCTGCTTTTACGCTCCGCTTATTCATTTAGACAGGATGCCCCCCTCCACCCACCGCCCCACCCCCGCCCAACAACCCCTCTCCCTTTTTTTGGACCAAGCCACACCATGCAAACATGATTAAACTCACTATTCTAACTACAGCGCATAATTCAAAGTGGTGTATTTACCACGTTGAGCCATTACCAGTTCAAACAATTCTAACCAGGGGGAAAACGGATTTAAGCTTGCAGCATCCATGAATATATTTCAAAGTTTAAGAAATATAAGTGTCAGCATTCATTGGTTCTCCTGGTTTGGAGTCAATGACAGAACCGATAAGCATCTAAAGACAGTGTGATTGAAGAGAGTAAAAAAAAAAAAAAAAGTATCGACCAGTTTGTGAAAATGCAGGATTTGACTCAATCATGACTCAAATAACAGATCACATCGAATGTAAGTATGGTTCAAATGCGTTGTTTTTAAATAGCTGCAAACATGCCTCATTTGGGAGTATTCTACATGTACTGTGCAAAACATCCGACACCTACTCACATCCTCTTTGAAGCAACTCGGGGTTTTATTATTAAAGCTGTTTTTTTTAAATTATTATTTGGCTATCGACCTTGATTTATGAAGTTATAACAAAAAGATAAAAAGTGTGGCAGGCCACTTAAAATGGTCAGGATGAAGACTATTAGTCAGGTTTTACTTTGTTCATAAAATTTGTCAAAAAATGTTTCTCGGGTCAAAATCATTGACGCGTGACACGTCTCAATATCGTGCAAGGCATCAAAAGGACCTAATTTTTTGGGCCTAATCAACATGTGTTCCACACTGCATCAAGCGCTTCTAGACAGAGACGTTTATTGTTTTAAAGAAAATAAAGAGCGACTGACTTCTTTTATCAGTCGTATGGCACAAATTAACAATAAAAAGCATGATGCATGAAGTTGACCGTCTTCAGTGTGCCTCTCGATCCACTTTTTTTTTTATGCTGCATTGAGTAATTTACTTTTTTTTTTTAGAATTTTTGATTGGCTTTAATTATACAGCCGTTCTTTGTACACCGTTAATAATGTTACTTTAAAAAAATGTGTTTTTAAAGGGCTGACAGTATGATAGTGACAGTTTTGACGCTTAATCCAAATGTATGCGTGTCAGAAATGTTTCGGTTTCACGAAAGATATTTCAGATACAATTGAAGTATTTTTAACGCATGTTCCTAGCCTTCTCTGCTAACACCTTTATGCACTCCTAGAAGGATTCTTACAGAATCCTCCACAGCTAATGTTGTCATCCATGTCTTCATAACGAGTTCCCTTGATGACCTCTTTGAGCTTGTAAAAGAGGAGAAAAACAAACAGAGCCAGGTGAGGGGTGTATTGAAGTTGCTCCTACACAACAATGTGCTTATCTGCCAGGAACTGTTGGATGCTCAGGATACTATGAGCAGCGAAGTAGTCCTGCCACTACTCTCACTTCTCCTCACACACCAAACGAAGCAAACGCAGCAGGATCGTTTTGCAGACATGCTTGTTGATCATCTGGCCCACACAAAACTCACGGTAGGGTTTACTTTGAACGGTAGGGTTTACTTTGAAAGACTGTGTATCTTTTGTGACACCAGTCGAGGGACTTTTCTGACACACCTTGTGCTGCAGTTAAACTCACGGGGATCATTTGACTATGGGGTCGAATAATTTCTATTTCAACTAGTAAAATTGTTCTGAAAGATGGACAAATTGAACTGATTGGGACAGAACCTAACTAGATTTTATCGTATATAAACGGTGAATAACACAATTTATAGTATTTAATAATGCACTAAACCCCTGCACAGTATGTATAAATATCTATAATGCCAAATTATCATTAAGTAGTAAGTAATGAGTAGTACAAGTGACAATTATTGTAATTATTTCTGTGATTTCAGTAAACCTGTTCTTGTTTATAGCTCTATGCCAGTAGTAAGATCTTAAAAGCAAAGCAAACATCACTAAACTTTTTTTTTTCTGGCAATAACACTTCTATTACCAGTTAGCATGTCGGGCTAATGACAGCTGCTGTTATTCTCTGGCAGGCGGCCATAGAAAAGTGATGTGTAAACATTTGACTTTCTCAAGCACAACTAACGAGGTTAAATTTACAGAGGTTACGTAGCGAATAGAAAGCCAAGTTTAAAAATTTTTTTAAAAAATACGGGGGTTGAGTATGAATGGAGGAAGCGGGGCACCGGGCAAGCGTACTGACCTGCGGGGCCCAACTGCTGCTGCTGTCCGTCCTCCCCGAAGATGAGTCGGAAGTCGAGCTCCTCATTACCGGGGCAGTTTGCCGTCGTCATCGGGTTTGACAGCTCGGCTCACTAGTCTCTGAAACCCCCCCACGCCGCCGCTCGACCGTCGAAGCAGGTTTACGCTTTCCGAAAACGTCGCAACATTTACCGATTTTTCATTTGGCGCTTGAATCACGCAGTCAAAGTGTCCTTCGTTACTTCCACAAATCCAAAATAGTCTTCTAATTTGGCCAAAAACAACATTTAACCTCGGAAAAAAGTCGCCGTGTATGCCACTCTTTCTCCCAAACAAACAAAAGGAGTTGTCTCCCGGTCGTGTTTGACTGTTCGTCGTAATGTCAGCGAACGGTCGGGTAATTTGTAGCCTGGTTTCGCTGCCTCTGCGCCGGCCTGACTTGTGTGTCTCTCTCGCCCCGTGGAGCTCCGATCCCAACTTTTACTAACCCCGCGTGACAAGGCACTTCCAGCTGTGATGTCAGCAGACACAACACACACACACACACGCACACACTCACACACGCACACACACACGCGCTCGCGCGCTCGCGCCACACGCACAAACACGTACGCGCGTGCGCTTGTTGCTGTGTACGACTGCTATGCCAACTCTTTAAAATGGATCACACTGGTCAAACACAACAGGAAATTTGAATCAGATGCCTTTAAGTGTCCCTAAATGTATTTCTGGATCGGATTAAAAAATATCTCAGCACATCAGGATCTTTTTTTTTTAAGTTTGATTTATAAAAGCTTGTGCAATACGACTTTAACATGCATTGTCATTTATAACGATGAATAAAAACACCTGTTGATGAACGTAACCCTCATTCATAAGTATTACCAACTCTATTTGGCATATTATTATTAATATTTTTATTCTTATTCTTCTTCTTATTATTATTATTGTTTTTATTATGAAAATCTGAAGTGCAAAGAGAAAAACGAGGACAGATTCGGCATCAGTTTACTTTAATCTCCAATGAAGACAAATATTGTAAAAATTACAATTACATTTTAATGACTGTAGTTTAAAGTTTCCAAAAAAAATCTACTTAAAAAATATATCCATTGCTGTCCATTGGTAATCCTTCACTGATGTAATTTAATCAACAACCAGCAAGTTTTGAAATATTGTTCACATTTTTATTGTTTAAACAGCCAGTGTAATTATTTTTACAATTTTGTGCCCAAGGGCATTAAAGCAGATGCACAGATGAAACAAGTCATTCCAATTTATAAGGATTAAGAAAAATAATAGATAGATAGATAGATAGATAGATAGATAGATAGATAGATAGATAGATAGATAGATAGATAGATAGATAGATAGATAGATAGATAGATAGATAGATAGATAGATAGATAGATAGATAGATAGATAGATAGATAGATAGATAGATAGATAGATAGGCTCCTTTGTAGCCCTTGTGTTTGCATCATACCCATCAGTCTCTTCAAACTCAGGTTAATCTTCACTGGGGGATCCAGCGGCCATACACGCATTCACATACTCACACAGGCAAATGCTCTGTAAAGCTCTAATGAGTTGTTTCGAGGCCTTAAACATCAACGTGTGTGTTGGTTTATGCATCACTGTGTAAATGTGAGTCATGTTTGCATTTGATCAAGAGGTCTGCGGCTATCAGATAAGCTCTGCAACAAAGCTTTAAAGCTATTTCAGGCAGTCATAAAAATATAATGGTTGAAGGGTGACGTAGTAACTTTCTGTAGGGTTAATTAAGGTGGTCCAGTGTTGATTTAAAAAAATAAATAATAATTTTGCAGTACAAAAAAGTATAAAGCGTATGATGCTAAAGTATCAGGCCTCTACTAGTTTTATTTTAATTTTCTTCAATCTTTTTAGAGCATTAATTTTGACACTTATATCCAATTAAAAACAATTTCCACACAACATTGTCTATGGATGGCGGATGAAAAAAGGAAGCAAATTGTGTCAATTCAGATAAAGGATGCATGGACAGAGGAATATATATTTTATGTGTTTACCAATTGTGTCACAATGACACCAATGCAATGTGTTCATCTCCCTCCTGTCTGTCCATAAACCTCCATAAACCAGGAAGTAGATGACAAACTCATGAATATTTGCACCAACAGACTTTTTATTTCTTTTTTTTTTTTTTACGTGTATCAACACTTGAACCCAGGCGGTGGGGTGCGTTCTTCTGAGTGATATTCTAGTCATTATGACATTGCTAAAATAAACCACCCAATGGATTTAGACACGACTGTACATGTTTCACTAGTTGCCTATTTTTCAGTTGAAAATTACAACATTGCATCATTTCCAAACTCTCACTTGAGGCAAGATGCATGCGTAGTAGACAGCACCCGCTTATTTGTGACACCGTTGCCAGATGCATGTGGGCGTTCAGTGCACAGAAGACATCTGAAAGCATCAATATCACATTTCCTGTGGTCTTTTATTTCCATGCAAAAACATCATCATAACCCGTGCTCATGTACCGTCTATGTTTACGCTTCTTGAATTGTTCGTAACTCCTGTAAAACATTTGAATTATTGACCCTTGCATTTGTACTTGTTGACAGGCCATCTTTTAGTCATATTTTTCATCAATACAGGTATAGTAGACTCCATCCATGTTGTAAATTTATAGTTGATAGCAATGTCCAAAATCAGGAAGCGTCACCAGTGTTATTCAATTGTCCAATAATATTAACACGAATAATTTAAATCATGTAAGAATTGACATCCAAGCAAAAACAGTATTTTGTATTACAGTAGTACCGTACAAGCACTGTTTCTGAGTTGCATTTTCCTTTCAAATTCATACTTTCATGATATAAACTATATGTGACTAGTCTGCTTTCCTGTGAGCCGCTGAAATGTTATCAAGCTATTTCCAAAAGCTGTTTCACATCTGTATTGCATTTTCTTTACCAACTCAAACATCCATCCATCCATTTTCAAATCCGCTTATCCTCACGAGGATCTCGGGCGTGCTGGAGCCTATCTCAGCTGTCTTCGGGCAGTAGGCGGGGGACACCCTGAACAGGTCGCCAGCCAATCGCAGACCAACTCAAACATTTACATTGTAAACAAACAAACCTACCTAAATATTTTTGCATGGCTTTCCTCTGAGTCGCTGATATTTAGCTGGGCATGCAGTGTTTTTGAGGATTGCTTCACATGTACTATATTGCAGATGTGTAAATGGTACAGTCCGAACCAAGCCTTGTTGCATGAACTGATGAAGCCTGTTCAGATGAGAGGAGAAACATCTAAGACAACCAGACTAGTTTAGGCGTGAGCGATTCAGTGCCATGAGAATGAAATCAGCATTAGTATTGCATTTGTCTATACAAACTCATGTATTCAATGTATGAACGAAAAAATACTAGTATACTTCGCTTTCAGGTGAATCCTGAACTAATTTAGTGATATAAACACTGCTTCAAAGAACTACTTTACATATATATTGGATTTTTCAAGTCAAACTTTTACTGCATAAATCCCCCCAAAAAGTTTGAATATTCTGCTTTCTGGTGGATCACCGAATTGATTTTTAATCCTAACAGCACTCTTTCTAGGAACTGCTTCACATCCGTGTGCAATGGGGTCGACTAACTATTGTCACCCGTGGAAAGCTAGTCAAACCCATGCAGGCCGAAAAAAAACATTTAATACAATATTCTTCACGTTTTGATGGGAGTAGTTTGGATTTTTAGATTTATTTACTTTTTTTTTAAATACTGCTGTTATTCTGAACATAACTGCACACACACACACACACACACACACACACACACACACATAAAATAATGAAAAAAGTATGTCTAATGTATAATATTTTTGTATCCTACTTTGTGACAATCACTTGAACTTTCTCCTCTGCGTACACACCCTCGTCACGTTTCAATTATACCTGCACCTGTTATCTTCATCTGCAGATGACCTTTAAAGGGAGAAGATAACAAAGGCAATTTGTGTGGGAGGCTGTCGATGTGGTTTGTTCTTCTTGACGAAAAACACAAGCAAGCTGCATCATTTCCCCACCTCACACAATTTTTTCGGGTGCGCTTTTGAGGCGTCACTCTCCTTTCAAGGATTTGCACTCGCACACATGGTGCAGAAAAGCAAACGTAAGCACCTACGCAACAGGTGTTTGCTAAATGTCAACAAATATCAAGTTACATGCAGTGCTGTATTAGAATGTGGACAGATACAGACTCACCGAGGCAATAAAGCACGGGGAAAATGATTTGTGGAAGACGTCTAACAGAGTGCAGAGAAGGGTTTCACTCAATCTAGAAATGTGGTCCCTCGGACCCTCACAGAATCCATACACATGAAAAGACGTTGTATATTCCCGCAATGTTAACATATTTTTTTCATCAAATATGAGGAAGAACATAGTAGGTGTGAATTTAAGTAAATGTGAAACAACCCCCCCCCCCCCCCCCCCCCCGTCCTCCAAGGCCTCGTGAGCTCTTTGGGAAACCCCTCCATCCCTCCATTTTCTTTATCGCATGTGCTCGGCAGGGTCAAGGGTGAGCTACAATTTATCCCAGATGACTTTGGGTGGTAGGTGGGAGTGCATCCTTGACTTGTCACCACTCAATCACAGGGACCACACAGGCAAACAAGGATCCACACTAACATTCACACCTAAGGATGAGTTAGAATATTTAGTGAATGAAACATGCATAATTTTTTTTTTAAATTTAGGAGGAAGTCAGAGTACCCGATAAAACCCCGCGCAAGCAGGGGGAGGACATGCAACCTCCAAATTATGAGGTTGGAGCCTGGATTCAAACCCCAAACCTCAGAATTGTAGGAAACATTCATACACCGTACCACCTTTTATAAAATATATCTATGTTTAATATTTGTAAATATTTCATTTATATTTTGTTAAACGCTATGAAAAAACCCCAACTTATGGGTTATTTGGGGAGAGCAAATTTCGATTCTGCTATTGAATACAAGACATACAGTAAGTGCACCGAATAGTTGTTGGTTTGTGCTTCCCCTTAGCGGTCAGATGGTGAAACTGTTTTGACGAGCAGGCTGAAGGCCCGGAAACGTGATCATTTCAACAGCAGCAGATACATCGTCAATGTCATGAGTGTGATCAAGAGTTTTCTTTGTTGGCGTCCAGATTCCAACAGCTACAACATTAATTTGCGACGGACTTGATGATACTGATAATCAATGACCGGCACTGAGCTCATTCAGCAGACCAGCTTGTGTACAATCAATTCTACAACAGCCAGCAGCACATAAATGTGATCACTGAAACATGTTGATGAACACATTCAGGAGAGTAACTCCCTTTTTGGACCCCTTTCGCTGGATACAAAAGGGAGATTAGTGACCCGTTATGATTTTAAATGCCCAATGGCACAGCAGCAACACTGGATTATCCCCCTAGGAATCCCGGGACAGACGCACAATAACAAACCGACTTTGATGCTTTAATTAATCGTGAAAAAAAGTTAATAAAAGTTGACTTTAGAATGTTCTCATTACAAAACTGCAGGATCACTGCTTGTCTGACCACAGCTTATTGAGGACTTTTGCCATTACTGTACGGTTTCAGACTTGTTGGTTCACTTTATTATCATTGAAAAATAAACAAACAAACCAACAAACAAAACACAGCAGTCCTTTGTCTACAGTTCTGGTGCTCTTTAGGGTTGCGGGTGAGGTGGAGCCTATCCCAGCTGACTTTGGGTGAGAGGTGGTGTACTCCCTGGACTGGTCACCATTCAAACACTTATACTGTACGTAGACAAGCATTGTGTGTTGTGAGTTGTTGCTGTTTGTTGTTTTATGTTGTGTGAAGTTATTTGTAGTTGAGAGAGGAACATGACTGGAGTGAAACACATCAATTAAGCAAACGACTGCAGTAATTAAAGCAAATCGACTTTATTTTGTGTGATTTTATGTGCTCGAAATGTCATTGTCTCACCTAAAAATCGACATTTACTAAATTTAAAATAATTAATTCCAACTGTTTTTAGTGTTAAAAAGCGACTCTTTTTTAATTGCAGATACGCGATTTATAGTTAGCTTTACATTCAATTTATTATTTTTCTATTATGCGTTTTACCTCCTCAAATCCTTTTAAATCTTCAATTTGATTTTTTTTTCAAACAAAGGTACGTATTACAACGTCATCAACCCACGCCCCCCCCCACTGTCGTCATCAACAATCGCCAAGATATGCATGGTCGTCTCGTTTAGTTTTTTTGATGGCGTTTCGGAAGCACATTACCTTTGTTTTGTTTTTATTAATTAATGAATATTTCCCGGTGGATTCACCGCCTTGTTTTGTTAGGTAGGTCCATATTTTAGTCACGCTTCTTCGTTGCAAACTTTTTAGCCGCGAGCAGGCTCGAGTTGACGTTACCAGAATGTGGTCTCTGAAGGCCGGCTACTCGGCCCTTGCTTCTTCTAGAATTTACAGGACCAAAATAAACAGATTCTCGACCGATCTTGTTTATTTTTCGGTCTGCACGGCCTCTCCGGAAGAGATCCCCGTCATTCGCGTCCCTTGCTCCATACAGAATCGCTTTGAGAATGTGAAGCAAACCCGGGGTAGGAACAACATCAACACCAGCAAAGCTGGTAAGCTTCTCATCCAGAGCAGAAACGCTAGTTTGAACCAATCTGTAGGATACACGCACGCTAAGTTTGACGAGCCTACACTCTGCTCCAAAGGATGGAAGCATAAAAAGTCATTCGGGGATTATTTCACCGTCAACAACATCAAATCTGAGGCGCCTTTTGTGTCTGGAAGCGGTCAGGAGGAGGATATTAAAAAGACAGTAAAGACCTTCCATAAACTGCACATCTCCAGTGAGCTGGTGGAGACTTTGGAACGCTTAAACATCACTCATCCCACCACTGTGCAGCTACAGACCATCCCCAAGGTGATGAGGGGTCACAACATCCTGTGTGCAGGAGAGACAGGAAGTGGGAAGACGCTGAGTTATCTGCTGCCAATTGTGCACAAGTTGCACCTGGATGAAGAGATTTATGAGGAGGGGTCTCGTAAAATCCACGCTGTGGTTGTGGTGCCCTCCAGGGAGCTGGCTGAACAGGTGGCGTCTGTGTCCAGGAGCTTGTGTGCCCCATTGGGCAAGGTGACGAGGACGGTAGGAGGCGGGCAAGGCGTGGGGCACATCAAGGGGGTCTTCAAGCAAGGGATTCCTGACATTTTAGTAGCCACTCCTGGCGCTCTTGTCAAAGCCCTGCGGAGACGTTGCTTGGACTTAAGCCATCTTAGCTTCCTGGTCGTGGACGAAGCGGACACTATGTTTGACCCGAGCTTTGCCGACATGCTGGAGGACATTTTGCGGCACACCGAAATCGCCAGCAACCCGGGTGAGACGCAAGGCCCCGCACGTAAGGCCCAACTGCTGGTGGTGGGTGCCACCTTCCCTGGCGGGGTCGGCGATGTCCTCAGCCGGGTGACGGATCTCGGCAACATGGTTGTTATCAAGAGCAAGATGCTGCACTTCCTCATGCCGCACGTGAAGCAGACCTTCCTCAAGGTGAGAGGGCAGGATAAAGTCCTTGAGCTCAACCATTATCTGAAACGGCTCCAGCAGGAACATGGAGCATCAAGAGGGAACACCGTCCTTGTGTTCTGCAACAAGGCCTCCACTGTCAACTGGCTGGGGTATGTCATTGAAAATCTGATCTATTATAGTACGATTTATTTCACTTGTTTTCCTTAGCCTTCAATAGTGAACCACTGGAAAGATGCAATTGGCTGAATTAGAACTGGAATTACTAACCACTGTGCTTTCATGAAAGATTGAATGTGCTGCGGAAAATCCGATGTAATTTATTTGATAGTATTGTGGACCATAGAGGATGAACTCCCTGAATTATACATAAATATACATAAATACTGTGCAGGTTATTTTATCTTTGAAGATTTATTTCAGGTATTCGTGATCTCAGGATGAGTCTTTTTATTTTCCACAACAGGTACTCCCTGGAGGAGATGGGGGTGCCGCATGCTCGCCTCCAAGGGGAGATGCCGGCTGTGGTTCGTGCGGGCATCTTCCACCGTTTCCAGAAAGGCACGACCGAAGTTCTCCTCTGCACCGACGTCGCCTCGCGAGGCCTGGACACGTCCCGGGTGCGCCTGGTGGTCAACTATGACTTCCCGGAGTCGCACACGGACTACATCCACAGGGCGGGCCGGGTGGGGAGGGCCGGAGGGTGTGAGGGTGGCCAGGTACTAAGCTTCGTCACACACCCGTGGGAGGTGGACCTTGTGCAGAAGATCGAGATGGCGGCACGGAGGAGAACGAGTTTGCCTGGTATGGAGTCTGAGATACGCGAGCCAAAACCTGTCATGAATGAGACAGAAGAGTTGAGATGATTACTGTTGGAAAAACCAAACCATACTGTATTAATAATGCAATAAATGTCCACCTTACTATTTTCCATTACGGTCATTAATTTATGATGGTGAAAAATCCCCAACTAAATGTTTCTTCCCCTATGATGAAGCCGCACTGTGTGTGCTTAACCACTAGATGGTAGCATTTGTCTGACTTCCGATTGCTCAGTGGGCAAAAAAAAAGATCAGGTCAAAGAGCATCCTCTTTTTTTGTTTTGTTTTGTTTTTTTAAATAAAAGAGGCGACCCTACCAGGGTCACAAATTAATTCTTATTTTTAGGGTGTGTTGTGCATTGCAGTGGTTTCTACATTCGAGCTTCAGAATCACTCCTCACGCTACTAATTATACACGTCTCCATTTTCAATGGGCACAGGCCCGAACCTGAAACCTTGACTTGATGTGGTGCGTGCGCACTCCCCATGAAGCCTTAGAGTGAAGGGAAATTTTAAAATCTTTTTTTTTTTTTCCTGACTCTTGCTGTGGGTAGCTTGATGAAAGGTAACGTGGCAGCTGACCACGTTAAACTTTTTCTGGCCTCCTTTTACGTGAAATGTTGCCACGCAGATTATGGATTACGCGCAGTTGACGGGAATGAATCCAAATCTAAATCTTTTCCCAGAGACGTCTCGCTCCCACAGGTCACATTTTGGGGTGGGGGTGGGGTGCTGCTGGTGGGAAATGTGGAGATTACGGTAGCAGACAGATGTGTCAACATGGCGCTTCCATCAGAATGTTTGGAATTTTACTGGGATTCTCACACAACTGTTCCCTTCCATCTATTAACTGCATGACTCGGGGGTATTCTCTGCTTCTCTTTTCCCCCCCCTCTAAGTGAAACCAAATGAAGTACTGAATACAAACATCTCCATCAAGAACTTGTCCACTGGCTAATCAATCACTTTGTTTATATAGCATTTTGTAGAAGAAATAAAATGCAACTGAAAGCACTTTACAGGACTTAGAACAGTTTTTAATTTAATTTGTTATAAATTATTTCTATGCAAATATCTTGATTTATTCTTTTAAATGTAAATGCATTTTTACGTTGTCAATAATCATGTAATTATTAGAAACAATTATTGCAGTTTATCAACAATCACAAATACATTTCACTATTAATTACTTCAGCCAAGCCTCAAAATATATTGTTTTTCTCAAATAATTTGGGGGGGGGGAACAATTATTATGAGAGCAAGCTTTTTAAATGTTATTTCATTTTTTGCGTCATATAAACTTGTCTTTCAATGCATATAACTTGCATTTTAATGTGGATAATCATGCAGAAATGCTTGAAAGACATTTGGTGCATTCGATCTATTCATATGATTGGCATGTAAATATGTCCTCAAAAATACATTTTTTCAATGATTAAAATTAAACTACTAAAATTAACTTGTGCATCAAATATTTCACCAACATTTTAAACAATTAAAAAATAATGGTTCAAAGTAGAAAAATATGAAGTTATTCATTATTTCAGATCACGTTCCGTATTTTTAAATGAATATTTACATTTGGCTGATTATTGTAAATTAAAATGTAACGCTATTAAAAATTATTTCATTAAAAATGGCAATTCATGGATATTATCAACTAATATTAATCATCATTTATTTAATATAGAATTTATATATTGTTCTAATTTCCCCCGTTGACAGTGTGTGGGAGTGGCTGATTGGACTACAACGCGTGGTCCATTTAAAGTGACGTATTTCCTTTTGTGCCCCCCACTGGGAGGATCTGCTCCCCCTCCCCTTTTACGCGCAAGCACTCACGCGCATTACACACTCTGTCCCTACATGAAGGCACACCATTCCGGCCACTTGGAAATTTCCCATCACACCGCACAGGATATTATTTTGCCGCTAAATCAGCGGAACTCTCCGCCACAGTGCGCCCTGCGATGCGCCAGTGGAGCGTCTGAAGGTAGGTTGCTTTTTTTGGTATTTATTCTGTTGTTGCAACATTGTAATCCGATTACCTTGGTGCACATCTCTCCTGCGGCACACACGCCGAAAAGCCGCCTGACCTTCTCGAGCTATCGGCGCTTATTAAATGGACAAGAACCAGCGCCGCGTGTTGCGTGGCTGCTGCTGTGTTGCGTGCGTGTGCATCGACCGGTGAAGTTGTGTGCTCCCAACACGCCGAGATGCTTCGTTGAATCGACACGCAACTTGTGGAGTCTTGATATCTACGAGCCGGTCCCTCCGGCGGCTTCACCGGCACGGGCTGCTTGCTGCAGAATGCCCGCCGAAGAGGCGTCTCTGGCGGCTTTTGTTTGGAGAGTTAGTCCGGAGGAGTGGGTGGCGTGGGAGGGTGTTGGGGCAAATTCGAATGCGCGGCTTCTCGCCATGTTAATGTACGGGGCGAAGCATGACTGAATGGATTGTTTGCAACTTTGTTTTATCACCCCACCCCTGGCCTACGCAATCACCAACCCGAATGAATCGTGTTGCATCCTCCTCACTTCATTGTATTGCTTCCTTATATCTCCGATAGAGGCTGTCTGTTGCATGCTATCAGTGTCCTATGAGGGTGAGTGGCGTGTACATGCGTGGATTCAGCCTGCAGCCTCCCCATGCTCGTTTGATTCCATGGCTCCACTGCCACACCCCTTCCTGTAAAGCAGCCTACTATGACTCCATCATGCTTTGTGTAGTGGTGTGTATTATCTGGTCAATGTAGATCAGACATTTTTATGGTGCAGGTTTTCGCAGAACGATGATACTTAGGCGCTTTTCATCGTGCAGGTTGAGCTCAGAAATAATGGAGGTCAATAGAACTTCCTTTGACCTCACCTTGCTGCCTGCACGCGAGCCGTCTAATTCAGGGGTCACCTGGTTCTGGCAGGCCAAATAAGTATCCGGTAGCCCTATTCTAAAAGGAGTACACCAGTGAGCTGCATCTAAGTTTTTTTTGTTGCTATTTTTTTAACATCACACTTGTACAGTCAAACCTCGGTTTTCGTCCATAATCCGTTCCAGAAGGCTGTTCGAAAACTGAAATTGTTCGAAAACACGCTCTTTTTAAAATATAAATGTTTACTGAACACGTCTGCTCACAATGGAAAGCAACACGAGGAAGCATCACTTCCTCGTGTAAGGAAGGCGAGAGGAGTCAAATGGTGCATTTAAGTGCGCTCAGTTTTTTCGAGAACTGAAATTTGTTCGTCATCCGAGGCATAAAAAAATTGAAATTTATGGTCGAAAACCGAATTGGACGAGAACCGAGATGTCCGAAAACCGAGGTTTGACTGTATTTTGAAATGACAATATTGAAAATAACTTGGAAACGGTCATCCCTCATTGTTGTCACAGTTCGCTTTATTGCCATTTCACTATATTGCAGCCCCATTTTATTTTACTTATTATTTATTTGCTAAGGAGACTTGGCCGCCAATGCACTTTCAGTCCCTTTCTTGAACAAACGATAATAAAAGAGAAACGTAATTACCAAATTTATGAACTGTCAGTGGCCGCAATTTATGCCAAGTTACTCAAATGTGGAATGGCTAATGGTTAGACACTTAATAGCTAGAGCTATCCTCAGCCAGCTCGACACTCTCATCGGCAGACACTGACATCACTCAACACACCAGGCAACACGCATTCAATCACAGGTGCTACAGTAATGTGAGGATGAAAACCCTAAGAGTAGATACTTGTAAATACTATGTTCACCTTATGTGCATATTTTCTATTTGTATATACAGTATAATGCTTTAAAATAAAATGTCTGGGCACCACCTTGCGCATTTTTAGCTCTTCTTATTAATCAGTTCCCAAGAAGTTGCTTTCAGTTTGAAAAAGGTCAGCGACCGCTAATTCAATTTCTGTCTGTTCTGGAAACTCACCATGCAGTGAAAAAAGGGTAATTCATGAAGGACTGGCAGCATGGCTTTTGCGAAATCCCAAATATCAAAGAAAGAGATGGGCTGCTGCTTAATATCATATTTTCAGAAATTGTTGGTCTAATGGGATGATTCCCAGTCATTTTTGAACTTTTTGACATAATATCAATACAAAATACCAGTGCACTTGCTTAAAAAAATGTCTGTTATGACTCGCGAGATTTTCAGTAATCTAGGTCACGGCAAACCATCAAGGTTGAGTGGAGGCAACTGGACCCCTTTTGTTTTGGTGTTTTTTGTATTTTTTTACATGTGCACACACACATTCAACATTAAGCGCTACGTTTACAAAAAAACATATTGCTGAACTTTTGAAGACTTGTGGTGACGTATGTGGAACGTTTATACATTCATATATTCAACTTTGTCATCCACACAGAGGCGCGTTTTTGGATTAAGTGTTTCTTCAAACTGCAGCTGAATAAATTGGGCCTTTTGAATGTGGTCTGAAGACATGTTTCTCAGAGTGGAGAATGAATTACGTATTGCGTATTGTTGTGGTGGCGCCGAATGTTTGGCCTTCAATACTTGGAATGGGATCGGAGATAAACATTTGCAAATGACTAAGACTGTTTTTGATTTTGACTTTTTTTGTCTTTATCTGTTTCCATATTACTTTTGACTTAAAAGAGGAAATTGCCAGATTTGGCACAAATTGGTTATGCTTGCAGAGGGCGGCGGCTCTCGAAACAGTCTAATTTCTGCTGGACAGGAAACAGGATGTCAAGTGTATTACGATTCTTTACAGACATGCTATTAAAACACCTGGGAAATGTATAATAAAAAAAAAACAACAACAAAACGCGCAATTGATTTTGAAGTTCATGTCACTTAAGTTATTTTCCAGCACCGGCTAATCACCTGTGCTGAAAGTTTCCTTGCCGTCCATTGTAGTTTAATGTTTGCTGTTTTAGCATACAGCTCCCTGTCCATTAACTTCAAGTGGCCTAACTAAATTGGACGTTCTTGTCAGCCAGGAACAAATGAAGAGCTTTTTCATTACCTTAGCACTGATCCATGATGGCTTTAGTGGTCGTGAGCAGTAATGTTATTTGCCACTTAAATTTAATGTTCTCAAAGCGGGACGCTGGAACAAAACACCGTTCTGCTGCGGCGTAACTGTTCACATGTTTAGTGCTGAAATCACCAGGTAGACACGTGAGCGTCATCGGACTGTAAAACGACCCGGTCGATTTGTTTATTGATGAGCCTCGGGTGGGTGAATGACCTCTAGTGAGCATGTGTGAAGGGGTGTGGTCTCGAACTCCTCATTAGACGCGCGTGGCTTATTTATTGATTTTTGGCCCTGCATAAAAACAGGCTTGAGGAGAAGGAAGTAAATGATCCATAGTGTTCAACATATATAACATAATGCACATGACTCTGAGAGTATTGAGCCTTACGATCACGGTGATAATAATAAGTATAGTCAGTCCAATAAGAAAGGAAATGGTCCTCAGAACGGGGGAAACTGTAATATATATGGAAGCTTGTTCAAATGAGACATTTTTCATTTTAAAAATCCAAATAAAAGGTCTTCTACAAGTAGCAGGGTTTCATCAGTGGTAAGCATGTCTGCCTCACACAGGCTCACAGTTTTGAGGGTTGGAAGATTTTCGAACTGAATGCCCATCAAGCACAGGCACATGCGCCCTTATACATTTGGATGCCACTTTATAAACAGTTGTCGACTGGCGGGGGGTTGTAAGGGCCCCCCACCAATTCGTTGTAATTTATTCACGAGTCCTTTGAGACATGAGCCGTCTTTGGACGATTTTAATTTTGAATAGCGAGCAAAAATCTGAGTTAGGTGTGCTAACTATGGTGGCAGCGAACTTCACAAACAAGCGACAGTTGGCCAGATGGCGAACAATTATTCACAAATGAGGGCAAGTGCTTGCTTAAAAGCTGTTTATTGCTGCTGCTGTTAAGGTTTTCTGTCCAGCTACATGTAAAACGTTGAGACATTTTGTATTTAACCAAATCACATCATTTACAAAGTTTTGCTAGCTTAATGCTAATATACAGTCCGAATTGAGAACTAGCATCAAATGTGCAGCAATTATGAACGACTTGTATTCGAACACAACCGCAGACACACATGCCAATGAAGTATATGGTACAACAGTACTCAGAGGAGTATATACCGTACCTTCTGCAAAAAATAATTAACAGTATTGCAGTTTCTATGCTATAGCCTTCCATGTTACACCATGTACGTGTCGTATCGCCAGATATATTATACCGTACCCAGTTCAGGGTGAGCAGCACAGTGCCCCTTGACTTATCACGATGCACAGGATAGGAAGCCGCCAAGTAACGCGTGAATTTAGACTTGAAGGCAGTTTGGATTTGTGCCTTCAACTTGACAACGTACGGTATCTGATATAGTTATTTAAAACAACTTGACAAGAAAGAAAAAAGAAGCATTTGACGTATTGTTTCAGTTTGTGTAATCAAAGTTGATAAAAGGTAAAAGTAAAGGCGGTGGTCCCGCTGGTGAAATACTGGCACTGTGAGATGAATGACAGCTATGTTTTGCTACTTTCTGGTGTCTTCTTTATGGGCTTTCCAGAATCATTTGTCACATGATCTCTTCCAGCTGTCTGGATGTATTTATATACATAAGCACCCCCCCCCCCAAAAAAAAATCCTTATTTGCCTCCTAAAAATTGCTCAAAATAATCATGTTATTGAAATTTAATTTTTAAAGCACCCCCCTCCATAATTAATCTAAAATACCAATTATTTGTTAATTTATTTTTTCCACTTTTGAAAAATGTTCAACTTGCCTCTGTTGGAATGAAATGCACAAGGCCACATTTTTTTCATAACTGTTCCATATGTATGCGCAGTATGTGGACTGTTTGAGCTACAAGATATGAAAATGTAATCACGTGTAGATTTTTCGTCCTTACTTGAACTATATAATTGCGAGTAAAAACATATTGCCCAGTTAAAGCATTTTCTCCAAATGTGAGGTTTTTTTTGTGTGGTTTTTATTTTTTTTATTTTTTTTAAATGAATGGTGCATGCGTGAAGACCCCCCCTGGCTGATTAAACCAAAGACTTGTATACAATTTTCACAATATGTCCCCTTTAAAAGTATATCCCAATTTGGGATATACTCAGATCACATCACTGTGACCTGAGTTCTTCAGATATTACTTTCTATGTATTGGTTCTTTCTGCAGCCTTCAAGCGTCACAGGGAAGAAATATAATCAGGCGCCTGGTCCATGACCCGACTGCTGGCTTTCAGACAGTCTCAGGTGGCTCTCACACTTTGAATTCCGAGCACTCCTTTTACCAAAGAAACGTCATCTTTGCCAAATGTATCCATCAAATCAAGGAGTGGCCCAACCAAAAGTTAAAACTAGAAACTCTGACTAAGTCTGCTTATTAACAACTTAAAAAAAAATCCCAGATCTGTCCGAGCAAGACACAGACAAGCTGGTTCACATGCGCACTGTCAGTAGATTAGAGTGATTATTCTAAATCTTTTTTCTCACACACACACACACACACACACACACACACCTCTGATTTTTCACCATTTTTCTTGGTTTGAATTGAGGCTGTCTCAGCATGCATTGGGTGTGTACACATCAAGACCAAACAGCTAACACGATATAATAGGAGCAAATAACGCAAAGTGCCCGTTGAGACCATCACCAAAAAAGGTATATGACCCGCCCCTTTTTATTTTAGCGATGAACGCGCCCGCGTCTGCTGCCTCGACAGCTGTTGGCTTGTAACTCCCAAAGTTGTGAACAAATGGTGTTCTCATTTACTCAGCACGTTTTGTTGACAAATTTCCACATTTCTATCAGTCATCGGAGTATTTTAGTGGCCATGACACCATGGTGTGTGAAACTAATCCACAGGTGGAATTCCCCTGCAGAGTCACTCGCAGCTTTCTTATGGGGAACATTGCTGGGAGTGATGGAAATCTATCCCACCCCCATTTCACCCGTCTGTCTGCCCCCCCCCCCCCCCCCCCCCCATAGCCTCTGGGGTGTCTATTCTTGGTGTTCCCATCAGGGTTAGATTCTTGCTGCGAATGTTTGGCGGCAAACTATCCCTTTGAATAAGGCCACCTTTCTGGAGGATGTGCTCAGATGGTCCCAGTGTTGCCTAGTGAAATGTAGTGCGAGATCATTTAACGTGCATGGGGCCAGATTTGACAGGGAATGTTCACATTTTAGGGTTGTCCCACCCAGTGTTGTGTAACTGTCATGAGAGTGCCGAATTGACATATTTGAATGGACGGGAGAATATGCGCAACCAGAAAAGTGTGCATCTGTGCCTTTATTCTCACAGACGTAGTAGAATATGGCCCTATGTGAATAACCGATGTAAAAGGACACGCAATGGAAACCTCGGTGGGTTTCAAACAAAAGATGCTCTGTTATGAGTTGTTGATCGGTTGTCAATACAAAGGAGTGGAATTAAGAGCTGAAATATTGACCTCTTGTCTCAGACTTATCTTTTGATGCCAATTCAGGTTGCTGAAACTGCTTCAATTCTTTTGTAGAGGAGTGTAGATTCTTGTGAAACGAATGGTAATGCTAAATGGGTTTTCAATTGTATCGTGCTTTTCGACCTTTGGACCTCAAAAGCACTTTTAACGCAGCATCAGAAGCAACTGCGGGGGGGAGTCCTCAGTATCTTGCTCAAGGACACTTCAACACGGTCACATTGGCCAGTAATCGAACCCCCAAACTCTGGGTTGGGATTCGGCCACTCTACCACTGAGCCATGCCACCCCAAACAGACCGAAATGTCCACAACTGGTGAGACAATAACTGAAGTCTGAAAAATATGTGACCATCTCATCGATTGGAGATGTCTCAGAATCACAAAGCAATGTTGTGGTGAGGAAACTTCCAACCAGTCAGATAACATTTTAACAGGTTGCGAAGATCATTTAGTCCGACACTTGGGTTTAATTCAGTCCTTCGTGTTCGGCATTTCATTGGAAACTGTCCCAAAATATCCCACGAGCGCAGCCTAACTTTTCACCATGCTCCCTTTGGGGTGCGTTGGAGCCCTACACGACACTGTCCTTTTACTTGTCGACAGACTTGTGTGGAATGTCTGGAATGTCTAGCAAAAGCTCTTTGTACTGTCCGTACTTTTTCCCATGTCACCTTTCGGATTCGAAGTTAACTACACGTAATGGGGTGTCAGTCAACCTACGAATTTGCAGGCTTTGGAGGTACTGTAAAACTGGGACTGAGAAATCTAACATTCTATACTGGTGTTTGCTTGAACCATATACTGAGGCGTACAACACATATGCTGGTACCTTTTACGAACATTCGAGTGTATTTCATTACGTGACCAAATCAACGATCCCCATTACCTCGTAGTTCAATTTACCACTGCATAGGACTTACTTTTTATTATTTCTGAGAAAATGCATGTTCTTTTGTACTTTGATCAAGCGGGCTTTTTCATACAGTATGTTTGCGACACCATCAGGATTTAACATTGAGACAAGGTTTTGTTTGCTCTGCTGCCTTCTCAACTTGACACATCCAAACCTCTGCTGACAGCGGGGACCAGAAATAACGCTTTAAGTGGCCATTAATGAACGACTGCTCCACAGTCTTTCTGTCAGCCCCCGCCACTCTACCCCGACCCCAACTTGGTGCTTGGCCAGAACCATTCTGTCTTAAATGGGCTCTCAAAGACTTGTGATGCTGTCTCTTGAACCGAGCTATATAAGGGAAACAATCCTGTGTTTATTAGTTTAGGGCAAGTTCACGGGAGCGCTGCCAGGCCTGGGAGTAGAAAGTGACGTCAGGAAGGAGAAGGAGAAGAAGAAGCAGCAGCATTCAGAGTGTTGAGCTGTAAACATTCCTTTCCGGGAATTTGGTAGAACTTCTGAGAAAGCTTTGTTGCTTGTCAAAGGGTTGGACATGGCTTTTCATTTGTCTAGCTTCCTCGTGGGGCCATGTTTGCTAATGTACCTTGTGGTCATGTTAGCGGCCACCTAATGGCTTCAATTTGGGTGGCCCCTGTCCTCAGTGTTTAGAGAGCCGGTTGGAAGGAGGCCATCCACCTGCTACATCAGGGGTGTCAAACTCATTTCACATTATGGGTCACATACGGACTCTGTAGATGTCAAATGGGTCCAAACCATTAACATGATACCATACTGTGCTATGAATCACCAAAATCTCATCTCTTTCCTTTGTTTTGGCCTCAAGAAGCATTGATTGGCGCTTACATGTCATTTGCTGCGTTGGGTCTATCTCGGTGACAGACTGAGACTGCTGTTTTCTTCCCCGATCAAAACAATGTTGTCATCTACTATGATCAAAACAGTGTGCACCCTAATGGGATAATCCACGAATTGCATTTATTTAAAATATTGCTTCTATGTCTTTAATGCATTTTTTGTTCCACTTTTAAATGATCCAGCGGGCCGGATCGAACCTCCTTGGGGGCCGGTTCCGGCCCGCGGGCCGTATGTTTGACACCACTGTGCCACATCATGCCAGCTGGAGTAATGTATAACTATTAGGATGTGTTCATATTGAATGTATTTGGTTATGTGGTTCGGACCACAGAAGAAAACAATACATGCAAGTAATTCACTTTCTTTGTGTTTTTATTCAAATACAATGGAAGAGATGTATATTATACCATGCATGCCATGCGATTTATTGCGACCCTTGCTCATGATCGTGTGGCTTCCCAGCGACTGAGAAGCGTCATGCTACCTTTCTGAAACCGCAATGACGATAGACTCATCTGCGGCGAGCACAGAGGCTTTAATCTTCTCTCCATCCCTGGCAAACTCTTCACCGGGATCTTGCTCATTCATGCTCTTCCAGCATTCAGAAGCAGTCGCTGTCCCCCAGCAGGTTGGCTTCATGCCTAACCACTTTGCAATAGACCACATCTCTGCCGATCGCTTGCTAATCAAGAAGTCCTATAAATTCTGTTTCATCTCTGCATCAGGTTCTTAGATCTGAAGGCCCACGAAAAATCTTTATCTTGTTCAGGGCCAGATTTTCTCAACTGATGTCATGATTCATCTGACGTATTGGGTCTGTAGTCTGACTTGTCCTTGTTGTTCTTCATGCCACCAGTTAGTCAAAACTGACCCAACAGCACCACTTCTGGTTGCAGCCAGTAGTGCACTCCATTTTTCTTCGGTTCCTTCAAGACATTCATATTCAACGATCGAAACAAACGAGACAATCGGCGACACTTGATGAATGGGTTAATATGCTTTTGACCGTGCAAAGTTTAATATTGAATTAAACCTCAAGAAAAAAATGAATTAAAAAAAATTACGGTCAACGAGAGTGTTTGTGAAAGTTTTGGAGTGCAGTTGTGTCGGGGTTTGGAGGTCAAAACAGGAGGTGTTTCAGAGTCATGGACCTGCCATGTTCCTATTTGCTCTGTGGACACCACAATGGCTGCAGTTAAATTGTACCATTCACTGCGCGCACACATGAAGTGCTGGAATTACGAGACCTTGTTACAGTGTCAAACTAGGGTCAAATGTGATTCAATTTGCCCCGAGTGTGTGCTGTTTATTTCCTGAAATTGAATCACAATAATCCAGTAGCAGTTGAAACACTGGAAAACAAAACAACAAAAAAGGAAAGTCGTCTTTGCAAACCCTGACGTTTGATACAAACATGCCTGTGTGCAGCTTGTTCTCCAGCTGGCAAGGAGACAAATGCTGTATTGTCACATTCCTCTCTTCACATGGACGTGGGGGGGGGGGGGGGGGCTTAGAATGCCAGGCTTGTCCTCAGTTGGGTTACTTATCTCCCCAGTGCAGTGCATACCCTCAGGGAAATTACTTAAAAAAGAAGAGTGAAGGAGGGAGGGAGGAAGGATTGTGTTCACCCACCCACGGGCAACACATGTCACTGACTTCACAATTTATGCTTTTTATGTGAAGTATTTTCATTCATTCCATTTTAGCTGTTTGATTAATTTGGTTTGCAAAATACCACGTGCAAAATTTTACTGATGTTATTGCATTGTGACAGCAGATGACAGTCAAGTGGCAGATGGGGAGTGGGATTTTTTTTGTGATTGTTTGTTCCTTTTGTGAAAATGTGTTCCCTTATTCAAGCTGCTCCTATGAAGTGGCCCATGCGGATAAAATGCGGCTCAGAGCAGCCGAAGGCAGGTGAAATTTTCAAGTGAGAAATACATGTGAAGTGCCAGGTCCAGGGATTAAAGTCATAGATATCAATTTTTGTAAATGTGCTCCTTCGCCCTCTTTGCCAACAGTGAGATGGGAAACATTTGGACGCTCGCATGGCAACAAACCCACACAAATACAGTCGAGTTGTTTCTTTTAAGCGTAAGAATGAAGAGGTATCTGTTTTGGTAGTAAAAATGAAAATGACCTCTGGCATTCCCGTGTGGTCTTTGCATGTTCTCTCCACGCTTGTGTGGGTTTTCTACTCTTCTATGGCTTTTTCGGAATCAGAATACGCAGATTCCAAAAGCATGCAGGCAAAGTTAAGTGGAGGCTCTAAATTGTCCTAAAATGTCACATACATTGTTGTTTGTCTATTTGTGCCCTATAATAGGCCGGCGACCAGTCCAAGATCTACCACACTCCTGGCATGAAGTCGTACACATGAACCCTAGCAAGGATATGCACTTTGTAGTAACAAGAAATATAAGGACAAATCTTAAAAGTATTTTTAATTGATTATTTTGAGCAATTAAATGAAAACATGAAATTGGTATAAATTTGTTTTTTGTGTATTATCTGTACTCCGGTATCAAAAATGTCAAAACTTTCCACTCACACAAGTTACATCTGCCAGCACGACTGATTTTTGAAGGCCCTGGTCGAATTGGATTGACACGGCATCACACAGAGGCTGAAAATTCATGGGACGAAATAAATAAATAATGTGACATTCGCGCGATGGAATCCTCCAAAAGAAATCCAATGAAATGAGGACAGTAAACTGTTGGGAATAAAGTCATGGAACAATATTAGAGTTTAGATTATAAATGTGGGTCCCTGCTTCTGGGATACCGAATAGTGTTCAGTACACTGTTGATTATTGCCTTTTTCCTATTCCAAAGAGTTCTCCTCTAGGTTTAAAAGGACATATAGACTGCAGTATTTCCACCATTCTCCAGCACGCGTGTATGTCTGCTCTCCCCGTCCCTCCGGGTGCTGCTTTTCCAATTTGCTGACCAAGCAGGAAAGCAGCAGCAGCAGCAGCAGCCTGCTCTCTCTGTCGCTTTCACTCTCTCGCTTCCCTCTTCAGCTCATCAGACTTTCTTTTTCTGCCAATCAAGTCTGCCCCCCCCAACTTCCCAAACCTATCTCCATTCCACCACGTGGCTCGCAAAGCATGTGGATACTTAATCTTCCAACCAGTTGGCAGCATTAAAAGACACAGGGTGTGCTTAGCCAGGCAGTGAATCTGTACACAAATATCAGACTAATGGACGACATCTCCTAAACTGATGGACGGAATGTTCACTATGACTGTGTGTCATTTTCAATAACCTTTACGACAGTGTAGCGGGGAACCCTGCTGAGCCTCAACTCAACAAGTTGGCGTGCTCGACTTGCCATGGATTGAATAACACAGGTCGATACTTTGAGCCCAAAGAAATATCTGGTCTCCAGTAGCAGAATAGGCAGAAAAAAACCACATACAGTATCACTGCAAACAAACGAGCATCATGGCTGGTGACAGGTCAAAGGGAATGATGGTGAAGGCTGAAGTCTTAAAAAAAATCCCAAAAATGATATTAAAACTCATTCAGTACCAGCCAATTCTAGACCAAGTCTGAAAAGACGTTTAAAAACGTCTTTGGGAGTGAATGAGTTAACTCAAATGTTAAACTGGCAACATTATCAAAAACTTTAACACCATGCTGATGGTGTAGGCAAAAAAAAGCTTCACAACCCTTCAATGAACCCAAAATGGCTGACTTCCTCATCAGTTTTGGACATGGGTCTTTGAGACCAAATTTTGTGTCAATCTGGCACATTTGGATAATATTTTCCCCCCCCCCAACTTTCCAGAGGGTACTACTGAGTGACGTTTGTGGGATTTTTATTTCATCAGGTGTGCATGTCGAAAAATTGGTGCGTTTTCCGGCATTTTAAAGACCCTAAAAAGGGCAATCAATGTGTTGGTCGTCTGTCTCATGAACAACTTTGGACCCACTATAGCCTCATGATAGACGTGCTGGAAAAGGTTTGTGTTGCTCAGAAACTAGATTCGGGACTGAATTTTCAAAGAATCTAGCAAGTCACTTATGTTTTTTGCCTGCGACAACAATCATACGTCACTTAACATTTGCTTCCAAAACCTCCCCACCACATGCAGTCAATACTTTCTCTTTGAACCCTTGATTAAAATTTAGCTTTGCATTTGGATGCCTTCCATCAAAGCACTTCGTCTTGTCTTAAGGACGTCTACCAGGACTTCTGGTGGTGTCAGATATCAGAGTGTTTCATTACAGCCTCCTCATAGCACCACCTGTGATATATTAGATTTTTTATTTTCAGGAGAATACTGTACAAATAATGCATATATTTATTCCAGAAGGGCTAATATTTGAGAATACAGTCAAACCTCGGTTTTCGTCCATAATCCGTTCCAGAAGGCTGTTCGAAAACCGAAATTGTTCAAAAAGAGAAACCACGCTCTTTTTAAAATAAAAATGTTGACTGAACACGTCTGCACACAATGGAAAGCAACACGAAGGAAGCCTCACTTCCTCGTCTACCCGAGGAAGCCTCACTTCCTCGTGTAAGGAAGGCGAGAGGAGTCAAATGGTGCATTCAAGCGCGCTCAGTTTGTTCGAGAACCGAAATTTGTTTGTCATCCGAGGCGTAAAAAACTCAATTTTTGGTCGGAAAACGAATTGGTCGAGAACGGAGACGTTCGAAAACCGAGGTTTGACTGTATATCAGAATCACAATTATCTTCATTGGCCAAGTATGTAGAACACACAAGGAATTTGTCTCCGGTAGAACACCCTGCACTAGTATCATCATAATAAACTTGTCAAAGGCTGTCTTTTTTTATAAATGTTGTGCATATACGTTAATATTTTTTAATTTACAGACTGGCGTTTGCTTTTGAATTTCACCGATCAGAAGCCCAAAGATTATTTTCTGAAAAGTCTCAGAAGCAATAACCATTGATGGAGAAGTCACTTTTTACCGGAACACTTTACAATTCAAATAAATTGCTTAGAGCACCAAAGACAAAGTCATACCATTCGGTTACATCCAAGGCCGGTCACCATTGTATTGGTTGGCAGCTGCTGCCACGCCTCTCGAAGATGATCCGCCTCTGGCGCACTGGCCTGACAGCTCCTGTTGTGTACTGCGTTGGCTCATATTCCGTATTGTCCAACTTGTTCCTTCAAATGCAAACATCACTCATTTGCTATTTAAATCCTCTGCAAATGATCTCCCAGCTCTTACACTAAAGCAGGTATATTTCCTGTCCCTGGCTGTTGTATCAGGTGGCGTGTGAAACAAAGCCGAGTATTTCAAGTTTGCGAGGTGAAGTGGCACCTGAGCCATACAATAAAGCTGACAGCCTTTCATTTTGGTAGCTGCCATGATGGAGGAACTGGGGCTTGGTTTGAGCTGAATTGTTCAGCCGCAATAGGCATCACGGCAACCTGAAGATGGTGTACCTCTCATGTTGTTATGGTGATTTTCTTCCAGTGTCTCCTGAGGTACAGCGTAGACAAGCACCTGCCTTCAAAGTTGGAGTGGGTCTTTTGCAACAGTAGGTATGCGATACCATCAACATTTTTTTCATCGGTGTAGAATGAGCCCCTTGTTTCATTTGCCCACAATGGACTAACGAAGCACTTGAGAGTTTCAGCTTCTCAAGTTTTTAGTTTGAAGTGGCCACTTGAGTGAAACACTCCAGTTGGTCGCTGAAGGAGAGGAAAGTGCCCATTGGCTCTGACCTGTTCTTGTTCCTACAATCTCCATTTTGGATCCAGTATAGCCATGTTCCCAACAAGCAGTCGTCGCTGTAGGGCGCTAAATCCTGATTGGGTTTTGTCAAATGATCTAAGGAGCCAGTCACAAGAAGGTGTCATGTCATATAACCTATGACAACTCTGCATTTCTTTGAGACAGAGTGATTATAGCTCAATAGCTCACAAAAAATGGTTCGACACACACAATCCCTACCACCTGTTCTCACTGAGGCAAATTGAGCATGTGTGTGCACAGTCTTCCTGTCACATGGAGTAGTGAGTGAGTAGCCTTGCCTTTCTTAACCCTGGAGAACCCATGGGGTCAAATTTGTCCCCTATAAATTCTGCCACTCAAATGCTACCCTTAAATCTCAAAGGGTCAAATTTGGCCCTAATCCTAAATTAGGATTAAAGCATTGAATATTTGAAAAAAACGTGTTCAGTGAACATATAGCAGTCATTTAATGTATAATTCATCATTTTCCAAAGAAGAAAAGGGTTCTTGGGTTCTCCAGGGTTAAATTAAACAAGCATACATGGCACATATCTTAACTTCTACACTCAATATCAACCCATTATTATAATTACCAGGTCTCATTTATGATGCATTTGAGCACAGGGCACTGTTTACATTGTTAGGTACGAGTTGGCTGAAATGCTAGCTAGGAAACGCAACTGGTGGTCAGACAGTAGCTACCACAGTCCTTTTTGAATTGCAAAAACACAAGCAGTTTTGGCATGCTAATGAATTAATATTAATTCCAGGGTGCTACTGACTAGCTAAAGCTAACTGACCGGATGCGTGTGCATGTGTGCGGATGTGTGTTTGCTTGTGCACGAGCGTTCATGCGTACACGTTTTTTTTTGAGGGGTAAAATATGAACAACACCCCCTGTGACGCTTCCTTGTGTAGCGTTTGATTGTGAACAGGCGCGTTCAATAAAGAACTTTTTTTTAAAGAGCGTGGTTTCGGTTTTCGAACAATTCGGTTTTCAAACAGCCTTCTGGAACGGATTGTGGTCGAAAACCGAGGTTTGACTGTATATGGAGCCCAAAGTGCTTTTATGCCCAATTACAACTACATTGAGACTTATCCCACATGCTTCGAAGGGAAATGGCGGGACAGTGGCCCGGGTGTCTTCGAAGCGTAAATGCACTGCTGTTGCACTCAGCACCCAGAAAGGCTCTTTCGCAACCACCGCTAATGGAAAACGATAAGAGTGTTTATCCTAATTGAAATGTGTGCCAATGCCGAGCTGCTCATCAAATTGGAATTTTGTCGTGGCTGCCGGCCGACTGTCCGCTAACTCGCAGCTGTCTGGCGGATTAGAGGACTCGCGTTTCTACACTGCTGAGATGCAAAAGAAGATTAGGTGGGCAGTTCATGAGGGAAGGTCTGCTCGGCTTTAAGCGGCGGGACCCCGGTCGAGTGAAACGATCCCTCTGTGTATGCTGCTTGATTCATTTGGATGGATGGAGCTGCTTGGTTGTTTGTGCAGAAGTGAGCTTGTGCTGCCACCGGAACAAGGAAGGATCTGTGGTCCTCATCTCATCAAGTCCTGAAGATGGATTTGATCCCGTTTTGTTTTGGTCTGCCTTGATCGATAATAAAATGTCCCGGACTTTTGGAAAAACACGATTGAGCCATTCATAAAACCAAAAGGTCTAGTTTGGGGTGTTTTGCTGGTGTTTTGTTCACGCGTTTTTGCACTTTCCGGCACTACATTGTGGAAAATCGATCACTGTCTTCCTCGCTTTTATTTAGTAGAACATTTCAGGGGCAAACATTGCAAAATGCCATTTTTTTCACAAATGGGTGCTGGTTAGAGAAGAGAAAAAAAAAGGGACTAGAGATTTCTCTTGCAGCATCTGCTGTGAGCGGTTGATTTGTCTTGCTGTTGGTCTTTGGAGGCAGACTTAATCCATCCTATTCAACAGCAAAAACATTTTTTTGATCTGTGAAACTCATTTGTTTTGTTTCCCACACAGCCTTTCTCATATGGCGATGCCTGTGATTCTTCATTTTATTTATTATTGTGACGCTGGAACATTGCCAATGTAATATATCCTCACAGAAGGAGGGAGTCCTTTCGAAAGAAATGACTCTTTAATAGTGGTTCGGATTTGCTTTGAGGCTAGAAAGCATCCTTTTTAATTCTCCTTTTATATTGCGTTGTCTATTTAGCCTTTTTTTTTTTTTTTTGGAGGGTGGGTATTCGCAGCTCTCATGTTGCAAAGTGCTGCAAAGAGTGCGCAGAGTTTTGTCATTAGAATTCCAGCAGTGTGCTTTTGCTGTCAAGACAAACTTATTCACGCATTTATCAGTGTGTGGGAATCAGATGGAAGTGTTGAAAAAAATCCAAAAAGATGTCACATTTTTTGTGGGATTTTTGTATTATGACAAAGAAGCACCAAAATAATATTCAAATGAACAGCCATTCTTATACACATATATGTTTATGTTGGGTTGCTAGGGAGGACGACTATCACGGTACCGATCAGTGTGTCAATATTGAAATTTTGTCGTGATTGAAAGATCTAAAAAAAAAAAAAAAAAAAGTTTCATCATTTCTCAAATTCTTCGTGGGATTTTCGTATTCTCAAATACATTTCATCAAATGCCAATGCAAGCAAGTTCTCAATTGGATTTTCTGTACGCGTTTGATTCCATTCGTGGAATTGGACTGAACAGGAATTGAGAGGCTGTAATTGAATTAGCGTGCGTGCGCACACACACACACACACACACACTCTCACACAGTTGCAACATAATGGACTCAGCAACAGAGGTTAATGGGTCAGGAGTCTTATGTCCAGGCACACCATTTAATCTGCGCGAGCCACAGACGAGCTGTGGTAATCAAACACCAACACAAGCAGAATGCTTTCACTAAAATAGGCGGAGATGCCAACACACACACACACACACACACACACACACACACGCACATATACAGTGGAGTACCACTCATGTCGCTTCTATACAAGGCAACCAACCATTCGACACTCTCCTGGTGGGACAGCAGAGATTCTCACTGATTAGTGCTGCCCTTGCAGAGGAAGTCTCTCTGTGTGTGTGTGTGTGTGTGTGTGTGTGTGTGTGTGTGTGTGTGTGTGTGTGTGTGTGTGTGTGTGTGTGTGCATAAGAATGTGTAGCATTTGATGCATAGCAACAGCTGCACTCCAGATGTCCTCAACTCTCTGGAAAAAGGGCAAAGTAGCGACCTAACAAATCAGATTTGCAAAGAAGATGAGGCTCTGTTGGATGGAGGTCCAAATGAATGGAAAAGGTTGACACGTGGAGGATTTTGCTTGATAGTAGTCGTGTATTTTGTGCTAGGGTAGGCAGTGAACGTTGTCATACGGTTCTTATCAGAATTTGTGAAAAGGGGTTTAAAATTTTGGATCTTAGGATTTTTTAGTTTTTTTGGTGGGGGGGGGGGGGGTGGGTGGTTAAATACAAACATTAAAAAGTAATTTTCTTATGTTATGTTCCCTGAAAGGTGGTCTCCGAGCCTGTCAGTGATGAATTGCGGTCATGTTTTCAAATAAACGTGACGGTGCCAAGATGCTGAGCCCCACCTTGACCCAGACATACTCCCCCTCACACACATAGCGGGTGGACATTTTGCAATTTATTTTTGCAAAAGGGGGCACCATGTTGTCTGAGCTCTTGCGGAGATTGTCTACACAATAGATTCCCAAGCGGCATATTTGACTTTCTTGCATGAACCCCTGCGCCCCACTTATGGAGATCACCAGTGTTCCCCGTCATTTCATTTCATTGTGATCAACCTTCTGCTGGTTGTTCAGTTTGATTTGCCGCCGCCACTAGGTTCCTCACTCAGCGTTTTGCCTTGGGAAGCAAACTCCTTCAGGAATCCATAATGTCTGTGAAGTTGCTCAAGATAAGCTTTTGCTGTCTTTCTCTCTCGCTCTCTTTCTTTCTCTCGCTATCTTTGTCTCTCTCTTTTTGTGTGGAATGCTCACATTGATTTTCCTAAAGGCAAAAGGGAGCGGGATTAGTGTTTCTCCATCACAATGTGGTCTGCATATTCCAGGGATTCCTTTTTACTTTAATGTAGCTTTGATCCTCAGGAGACCATCTTCAAGGCTTGTTAAAAGACATTAGGAGTGCATCTCGCATAACTCATTAGATTCAGACTAGGCTCTTGCGACAGTCCGACTTTGTATCTTTATTTTCATAATATGACAAATTTATTTGTGTAAAAAGTATGCCGCATTTCTTGTAATAGTCAGATTTTCATAAAATTGCTTGTTGTTTTTTTCTGGAACATAATAACTTCAAATTATCAACTTCTCGCATTATTGCGGCTTCATTCTCCAAACTTTTTTTTCTCATAATATTGCAATGGAATTTTCTAAGAATCATATTCCGACTTTTTTCTTGCAGTATTGCACATTTTTAAAACTATTTTGTGCTAATGTCACAACTTTAGTAAGAGAAAATTCTTTCTCTTAATATTTTGACGTTTCATTAGTTTTATCATATTATAATGTTCCATTAACATGCAATGCACTTTTTTGGAATGTGGAAGGAAACCGGAGTACCCGGAGAAAACCCACGCAGGCACGGGGAGAACATGCAAACTCCACACAGGAAGGCGATTTTTGTTGTTTGTTTAAGTTACAAATCATTGGGTGGTGGTGGTGGTGGTTATTATTATTATTTTTAATGAATTCAGTCTAAATAAGCATTCTGACATGCCGCTGCTCAAACGAAGTGAAAAAAAAGGTACAGTCATACCTCGGTTTTCGACCATAATCTGTTCCAGAAGGTTGTTCGAAAACCGATTTGTTCGAAAACCGAAACCACGCTCTTTAAAAAAAAAAAAAAATCTTTATTGAACACGTCTGTTCATCATGGAACGCTAAACCAGGAAGTATCACTTCCTCGTCTACCCGAGGAAGTGTCACTTCCTCGTGTGAGGAAGGCGAGAGGAGTCAAATGGTGCATTCAAGTGCGCTCAGTTCGTTCGAGAACCGAAATTCGGTCGTCATCCGAGGCATAAAAAAAATCGAAATTTTTGGTCGAAAACTGATTTGATTGTGAACAGAGACGTTCGAAAACCGAGGTTTGACTGTATATTAATCCCCTCGCATGTACGCAAGGAGCTATCTATTTTGCATGGATGTCTGCTTCACGCTGAGGACAAAACAAAATACCTATATTCATGATTGTACAAATCGAAATATTTCCAAAAATTCCCCAGTTTAAATTCCCACGGAAATTGCCCAGACATTTTCCTCCCGTTTGCAATCCTGCGTCATATCCAAAAACACTGAAACACAATTTTTTCCGCATCATGTGGCAGTTTCACACACACATTCTGGGGAACACCATCACCATTCGACCTCAAAAGTGAGTCAGTGGCTGTAGGAAACGTGAGCCTGCTTCCTGTGAGTAAGTGACACTTGGGATGATGTCGTACGTCAACCCCGAGCCCAGTCGAAAGGAGGCGGGCTTAGCGGTTAGCAGCATGGTGTCATTGCCTGCAGCTGCTCTTATCCGAACCTCTGTAATGTGATTTAGAAGCCTCGTCAGATGAGAGACCGTGCATCATGAAAAGAAAATGAATCCCCCTGCACGTTTTGTAAAACAAACGAGTGCCGCGGTGTGCCGCTTTGCATCATTGATTATACCAGCCCGTTTTCATTTTTCCTTTGGGTCACCTTGAGAGCATCTCTCTTGTCCTCCATTAGTCTGCAGCATGTACAGAGCTGTTTGTCACCTACAGCCAAACGTCATTAACCGTCTGCCCACAGCTGCTTCCTCAGGGGTCTGCACAGAATTGGATATTCCAATTATCCTTGTCTTCATGCTGCTGCTGCTCCACACGCTTAAACCCCTAAAAATCCGCCACTTGGAAAAAGTTGGCTGTAAAAATATGAACCCATTTTTAGTTCCGGTACATTAACACCAGTGTAGCCATTTAACCGAATGTAGTTTTCTTATGTCGCAATCAGTTTTGTCGCAAAATGGCAATTTTGAGACAAATTTTAGGAGAAAAAAAAACATAAAGAAAAATCAAGTCACTTGAAAGAATGTGTGTGCATCATTAGTGGGTGAGGAAATCTGCTGTTTCAGGTATTATGCACAATTTTTTATCTGTTTTTGTTTATGTTTCTGTGCTAGTATATTAAAAAAACAATCACAATCAATATAATTCATAATAATAATAAGAAATTAAAGGGTCAGATGAGTGAAAGTGTACTTTTGTAAAGTAGAGGGTGATTTATTCATTTATTAAATGTAACTTAATGTCATAGTTGTTAAAAGAAATTGATCAGTATGTAATGTCCTAATCATTAATAGGGTGTCTGCATTTCGGACACTCCATTAACATAAAAAAAAAAAATCCAAGACCGCACAGATATATTTACAATTTAAAAAAAAAAAGTCATTTAATAACGCTAAAATATTTTGCTGTTTTTCTACTATTTCTTTTAATCACAGAATTTGAAGCTGCATGCATATAAATATCAACCAAAATTATGTACTTGTTTTGTATTGACTGATAACAGGTTTTGATGGAATAGCCAGGCGTCCAAATACTTGTGTCTAGATAGCCATCCCTTATTTAATTTTAATTAAAAAATTTTTTTTTTTTGCACAGAGAATAGAATGCCAATCCATTAACTGCCATTGCATCGCATGAGGAGGTGATGGCAGAACAATGTGAATGCCGCCCGCATTTATTTTCACCATGCCCTTTAGTCCAATATCACACCATTGAAGCACGACGGGACAGTTTTTTTTTTTTTAGGGGGGGGGGGTAAGCTTTTGCTCATGGAGAACCTCCTACTGTATTTGCATCGACCTGTTTTTGTAGTGAGCGGTAACACGGCTTCGCTCAATTACGCCGCTGTTAATTGTCACGAAATGTCACTTCACTGAAGCGTTTGCATTCCAATTGCACGTTTAACGGCGGTTCGATATCTCAAAGTCCACCATGTGTCGTTTCAGCTGTGAAGATCAGCGCACGCCCACGAGGAAGGAAGGCGGCCTTTTCCGTTTCAGCGATAAGGTAAGTTTTGCATGTTAGCACGTGTCATCGCCAAAGATGGGATGCAATTAACACAAGAGTGAGGAAGCACGTTTTCTCAGAGAAGTCAAAAGAGCATCGTTAGCCATTGTCTGAGGGTTGCCGTGGTAACATGAAGCTAATTGCTGTGAATTAAAACATTTCTCCAGTGAAACTACTGTTTGAATGTCACTTTTGGGTTTTTTTTGCAAATGGTTTCTCAAGTCCATTATAGTTCCACTTTATGATGATTGTATTATCTTGTTTTGGCAGTGCAAGAGAGTGCATTTTTATTTGTATTTTTTGCTAAATGTGGTGGTGTATTTACAGCAGATGGTCTTCGTGTGAACAGTCTAAACTTATTTGCGTTTTATTTGGATGTGTTGATCAATTAGTTCCCAATCTTGCATTAATTGAAAAATATATCGTCACTGTCAGGCAGAAATCACCCATGTGCAACTTTGGTGAACCCTTTCAGGGACAGCGATTATTACAGTGGACAGCTTATCATGTTATCAGGTTACAGGGTGCCTACGTGGGTCTCTAATTCTTCGTGCCTTCTCTCTTCTCGTTCCACTCGAGAGGCGTTCAAAGACAGCCTCTGAAAAACGGAAATTCATGATCACTTCACTGACACTTAGAAAAGCAAAAATAATGCACCAAAACAAAGAAAAAAATCAAGCAAGGAAACAAAATCAATTCTACGGGGGCGTTTGTGAACACACAACAAAGGAATGAATAACGTAAACAATTCTGAGATAGTCCAGTCTCCTACATACATACAGCATGTGTTTCCTTCATTGTAAGTTTTATAGACGGCTTTTATTTTTTTTGCGGCTCCAGACATATTTGTTTTTTAGGTTTTTTTTGTCCTATATGGCTCTTTCAACATTTTGGGTTGCCGACCCCTGCTCTAACTCCTGGTCTGGAGATTCTCAATGGAGGTATCACCCTTCATCATGTGTATTATTTCAATTTTTATTTGGTGATGACGTGATGGAAAATAAATACAAACACAGATGAGTGTCTGTACTAATCCTAAATAATGTGACTTGCTTAAATACTGACTAATGACTGATTAGACCGTTGACTTGGGGTTGAGGGCATTGGTCCTGGTTGATTAAATCAGAGGATGATGAAGTCAGACAAAAGCCTTTTTCCTGCGCTAAGAGAAAGCACTGGTAGTCAGCGAGCATAGTTCATGTTTCGTGAAGATAAATGGGTCAGGACTTTGCGCAGGGATAAAAAAAAAAATCTCAGACAAGTAAGGTATGCAGCTGCTGTTGCTTGGTTGTTGTTGTTTCTTGCAAGAAAATGGACTCATCTTAAAGTCTGTCTAGGTCCCCTCCAGTAGTCTTCGACTCATTTTACCTCTAAAATAAAGTCTGAGAGTGTTTGACCATCGTCGACCCCCCCCCCCCCGGCATGCCCGCATAAGCTGACTCGGCAAGGTGCTTTTCACAAGCCAATTAAGCGGCCGCATCTGGTTCTCCAGCGCAGATGGGGTTGGCGTTCCAGCGGCGCATCTTCACTTTGCAGTCTTTTTAATGAGCTGACCTAACACACGTTTGTCCCCCGTCGGCTTCACTGCGTGGACGCCCCTCATCAGATCTGAGCCTTAAGCACTCAGGAGTGGTTGCTGTAAATGTACAATCCTTTTTTGATGTGACGTGCCATGTTTAAAAAAAAATGCTGACAACACCCCCCCCCCCCCGCCCCTCCCCAGCGCCTTTTAATTTTTTGTCCTGCTCGTAAAGGTCTGACGAGGACCTAATTAGGGTTTGATATTCCTCGATTGAATTGTTTAACAACGGCCCGTTTTCTTGTTGATGCACATTACATTACAGTGGAACTGTATTGGGGGAGGGGGGAAAAACCAGGCCTCATGTTGCTCAATTTGGGCAATAGGGGAAAATAAGCACCACATAATGTGTCTCCAAATTTCGCCTTTGAATCTCGTAACACTTCAGCTCAGCAGGCGTCCAAAGCAACTCTCCCCAGGGGGGCGTGAGATAAAAAGTCAAATGGCATGAGTTCACTCAATGTCTTTATTGGCGAGAAGAATTTTTTTGTGGGCGGGGCATGTGTATTTTTGATTGAGGATAATAATTCCTTGAGTAAAAAAAAAAAAAAATTGCTTTCTACGAATGGAGATATTTCTCCAGATCCTCACTGACAAGCTGACACTGAAGCAGAAAGTCTTGCTCACTGGGAGCAATTACCAGTGCTGCAAGGACACCGTGACGGCGGATGAGTCGCTAGATCGGGTAACTGTCTGACTTTTGAGACTATCCTTAGCCGCGACGTGACCGGCAGACTCCCGTTTAGTGAATCACCTGCTCTTTCGGATACTGTCAACGTCTTGTGGATGACAAGCATTGGCCTGCAAGGCAGTCTTGTCTGTAACTTTTTTTTTTTTTTTTTCTTTTTTTTTACGCAACACATCCACTTTTTTTTTTCCAAAATCACAAGTTGGCACACATTGTTCAACTTCTCTGTGACTGTTTTTTTCCCCATACATGTCCATGTAGAACAGCATACCTTGTTTTTATTATTGTAACACCATTGTCCTCATTGCTAAGCTTGCAATAAGCAATGTAATTGCGACATATCACTTTACAAATAGAATTCAAAGAGCTCTCGTTCAAGCGGACAGCAGCAAGTAAACGGATCAGGCTAAATCTGCATCTGAGCTCATTGTTAATTAAACCTAACAGACCCCAGAGCGGGGGTCGGCAACGCGCGGCTCCAGAGCCGCATGTGGCTCTTTAGTGACATCTAGTGGCTCCCTGGAGATTTATAAAAAAAATGTTTGAAAATGGATAAAAGATTTTGATAGTAGGCTAATATAGCTCAAATAGATATAGATACATGTTGCAGCTCCGAAAAAGGAGAGCTGTGGTGTTGTTTTTTTAAAACGTACACTTTATTTATGCGACAAACACAGACACGTCTGCTTCCGACTGCGTGCTTTCTCTCTTCTCGTTCGACTCGAGAGGCATTCAAAGACAGCCACAGAAAAACGGAAATTAATGATCACTTCACTGACACTAAGAAAAGCGAAAATAATGCACCAAAACAAACAATCAAGCGAGGAAATCACAAAATGAATTCTATGGGGGCGTTTGTGAACACTCAACAAAGGAATTAATAACATAAACAATTCTGAGACAGTCCAGTCTCCTACATACATACAGCATGTGTTTCCTTCATTGTAAGTTTTATAGAAGGCGTTTATTTTTATGCGGCCCAAGACATTTGTTTTTTGGGTTTTTTTTGTCCTATATGGCTCTTTCAACATTTTGGGTTGCCCACCCCTGCCCCAGAGAAACACAATGTCAGCATTACAATAAAAGTTGACAAATCTTGCATCTTATGTAGTTTTTGGAGGGCATGGCACATTTTTGATCTCTATTGTAAGTTTTTTTGCGTGACCTGAAAAGCTTGTTCACAGTTACATGTCCTCTCCTGGCATTTAACTCAACTCAACTGTCTTTATAGAGCGCTTTAAAACAACCACCGCTAACAGAGCTCCATAAAAGTAAAGGCTTGACTTGACATTCCCTCAGGTCTTCCTCCTTCCACTCTCTTTTCCACCATCCAATCTTGTCACTTTCCAAGATGGTGTCTGTTTAAGCGTCCTTTTCCATTGGCTACCTTTTATGAGCAAAGCGGTTACATCAACGGTGCACTTGACATGATGTGTTTGTCTTTCTACACATGCACGTTTGCAGGTCACTCCCTTAAGTCAACAAATGAGAACAATTATTTGCGTTTGTTTTATTACTCGTTCTTGTACTGACCTACATATGTGACGTGAGGATTGCCATATGCACGCACTCCTATAAAACAAGTATTAAAATCTGACTTACTTTGTTAATCAACACTGACCCGAATGACTGTATGAACACATTTCGTTTCCACTGAAGAGGGGACATACACACTTTCACATCCCATTTTTGACATTGTGTATGTGAATTGCAAAACACATTTGACATTGCGTTTGAATGGACAGATGCTCCCATTGGATGTGTCCTAGGGTTGAGCAATTACTGTATTGGCCCGAATATAAGACGGCCCTGATTATAAGACGGCCCCCTCTTTTTCAAGACTGAAGTTCGAAAAAATACTTTTTGAACACCAAATTAATTTTTATACAGAAAATAATTACAGTACATCTGAAACAAATGATTATAATAATATATTTGAGAGAAAAAGCATGTTATTTTTCCTCGTTCAAATCTTAATATCTGAACATTTAAATATGTAAACTAAAATGCAATCACATTCGTAAATGAATGGCTTCTGAGTTTTGAAATGTAAATTGCATCATAACTTCTCCTCAGCTGCCAATTAATCTGGCCGATCTTTGACCCACTTTACTCCAGATTGTCGCTACGTTTCTCCATTTTCTGTTATCTCTATTATTTTCTTCGCTTTTCTTTCTTACCGCTATTTTTTATTTTTCTTCTTTGTGCTACCGCTATTTTTGTTTTTATTCTTCGTGACAGGGGTTCGCTTTGGCCTGGGGAGTCAAGTTCAGCATTTGCTTCAATGATATCCTGCGCCATCTAGCATCGTGAATGGGTATAATGCCTAGACCCCGAATATAAGACGACCACCACTTTTTCAGTCTTATTTCAATGCAAAAAACACAGTCTTATATTCGGGCCAATACAGTAATCAGATTCAAAATGTAGTAGTATGTAATTTACAAACACCAAGGCTACCCTTGTGTTGAAAAAATTGGTTGGACGGTTGGTTTCATTTTTACATGTATGTATATTGTATTTATTTATTGAAATATTGATTAATTGGTTGCTTTCCTGTTCGGTGCTTAAGAAGTGCAGTCCAAATCTCGATTTATCATTTTTTCATCAAACACAAAAAGTTTTTACGTGTTTACGCAACAATTGTTTAGTAGAATTTTGTGAAGTTGTCAAACTTAACGATTAAGAGTGTATGTGAACGGAGATTTTGATAATGTGTATGTGATTGGCCAAACAGATTTTTATGTATGTTCCACCACCGATCGTGCATCTGTGTGTGATCCACCAAAAATCGTGTTACACCAAACCTCTTTCATCATATTACAGCACCTGCGCCACAACTTAGACCTGCTTTTATCTGGTCGCAGGATCTCGTCTACTTTTGGTCACCAAATTGTCAGGTTTGCCGCGAGCATGAGCGCCTATCTACAAAAATAGAGCCTCATGTCTATGTACTGTATGTCAAGTGACACATGTTTACATAGTGTGTAATTCGCCGATTGTGAGGTGCGTGTGAATTGGCAGACGTTTACATTATGCACGATACTTTTGGTTAAAATTTGCCCTGCTATTGACAAATGTGCCAAAAAGATGGACTGCAGTTTGCATTTAAATCTCAAGCTGATTTCCTCTTGTGCTCGAGAGGCTTCACTGATTCGATTTCCTGTCCTTCCCAGTGAAATGATGGGGGAAATACAGAAAGAGACGGGTGGATGGTGGTGAATGTTGAATCTGTGTTCGTTCAGACGGAGTGGTTAACAACTGTTTGCCTGCTGCATGAAACCTCACACCCATCACCTGCCTCACTCTTCCTCCTTCGTGTGCACACAAAGGCAAAAAAAAAAAAAAGCACCATGGAGCGAACCATTACTGGCGAATCTGTCGTATTCTGACAGACGAAAGACGTGTCCAGTGTAATAGCTCCATTTGCAGAGTGGAGATGAAATGTGAATTGAAGTCACGTCATAAATGCTGAACAGGAGCAGGATGCCAATGCAAATTGAAGAAGAATAAAACAAATTGAAAATGGGCTCTTTAAAATTTGCAGCCTACTCTCGCCTCATGAACCTGAACTGAACTGTGTGTGGGACGAAGACTGTAGCAGAAGTGTCCTGCTTATCTCATATTTGCACAAACACTGACTCTGGAATACATCTGGCTCCTTCTCATCAAGTAGTTTGCACAGAAATGCGGTCGATGTGACAAATCCTTTTGACGTGAATACAAATGTATGAATGGATGTTCTTTGTCTCTCCGAATGGGCAGATTGATATTTACATTTTGTACACTATTATCTCTAAGTCGGGGGTCGGCAACCTGCGGCTCCAGAGCCGCAAGGGGCACTTTAGCGCCGCCCTAGTGGCTCCCTGGAGCTTTTTCAAGCATTTTTGAAAATGGAAGAAGATGGGGGAGGGAAATATGGTTTTTTTTTGTTTTAATATTCTGCAGGACAAACATGACACAAACATGCATAATGTTCATGTCCAGAAATATTTGTTTTTTATTTTTTGGGTCCAATATGACTCAATCGCCATTTTGGGTTGCCAACCCCTGTTCTAAGTGATACTCCTCAACTCACTTAAACATCCTTCCTTGGCACCAAAATACTACCAGATGGTGCCAAAGCAATACTTTCATTGCTTTGATCTGAGCACAAAACAGCAAATGGATGAGTTTTAAGGGAACAGCAGCAGGTAATTTTTTTTCCCCCCCCCCGAAAAAAAATCCATGCATTTGTGAATGCTTAACTGTGAAAATGAAGATACGGTCTTCCGCTAGCTTATATAGTCATGTGGTGTTCACAATAATCACAATAGCTGCGAAGTGAATCATTTCCTATGTTCTTTGCTTTGTTTCCGGAACTTCAAGCTCATCACCATGAAACCATTTGCTGTAATTTTCTTGTCTCCTTTTAAACTTGAATTGCGGTTGCGCGTCCTGCTGAAAATGATTAAACGGCAAGTTCTTATCTCTCTCGCTCGCTTTCTCGCTCTCTCGCTCCTGGCCAAGTGGGCGTTACCTGAAGCCAACGACAAAATGTTGCACATGTGCTCTCTGGAGACACACAGTTGTTTCACGGAAACAAAATTATTGGCCAACCAGAGAAGGCAGATGGACTCATTTCCACAGTGCTCTGGCCCAGTTCATTTGCACTAACTAGGTTAGCGACATGCCCATTGCCAAATATCAAGTTGATGCGTTCTGGCTCGGGACTGGTGTAGGAGGGCCTGCTGACTTGTGGGCTGTGCTATTATTGGATTAGAGGCCATGTTCGAGTAATAAGGTCTGGATGTGCTCTGCATCATTGATCTATTGAACAATGGCGGCTGGCTCCGGCTTTCTGTCTCCGTTTACATGTCAGGACTCCTGTTGGAACTCTGCCTGTTAAAGGGAATTTGGTCTCTGGAGTCAAATGTTTTTGTATTATTATATCACTATAGAGAATAATCGAACTCAACTTTGCTCTATAGTTTAGTGTTTATTAGGTCAGTAGTGAGGTACTGTAGTAGTTTTCTCCGCTGCGATAAAATAATTGCCTTTATTTTCCATGGCTTTGAGCTTGCCTCAAAATGCCAACAGCGGGGTCAGAAAAAAAGTAAGAATGCGCTTTTTAATGTGAGGTTGCAGCAGATAAAACAGTGTAGGTGTCACCCGGTGCATTTGGAAGACGAGCGAGGCTTTGTGTGGGAAGAAGCTGACTGTTGGTTATTAATCATCACAGAGTTATTAATTGTCCTCTCCTTGGCACGTACCCTTTAAAAAGATGTACAGTATGAGGGGCGGGTTGTGCTCTTTCCTGGACATTTGTCACAAAAATAAACTTGTAAAAAGTCAAACAAAAGAAAAGTTTCACATCCGGTGTTGTTCCATTCGCATCGACTCATAATCATCTGGCTGTCCTGTTGCACGGGCACACGCACACACCCAATGCACACTATCCGTTTACCAATTGGTCTGCCGCTTCGCATACAGTGAAAGTCAACACACCTCTGTTCAAATGGCGGGTTTTTGTAATAGCAACAAATCACGCCGAGGTAAACCATTTAAAACGTTTTGCGCCATTATTGTGACCTACACCTTGTATAACTCGCACCCCCTGCACCCTCCTTTTTTGGGGCGGAGCCATGTTAAACAACTAGATAATGTTTCACAAGTGTGAACACCCTCTTATAGCTGTAGACGGGGCTGTGTTCAGAATTAACCAGTCACATTCGAATTCATGTTAAATATGAGTCAGCGCACACCTGCCACTGTTACAAGTGTGTGCGCGCACACACACACACACGACCATCCATCCTTTTTCTGAACCGCTTTATCCTCACAAGGGTCGCGGGGGGTGCTGGAGCCTATGCCAGCAGTCTTCGGCAGTAGGCGGGGGGCACCTTGAACCGCTTGCCAGCCAATCACATGGCACACAGAGCTCACACACACATTTAAGGACAATTTTGAGTGTTCGATCAGCCTACCATGCATGTTTTTGGAATGTGGGAGGAAACTGGAGTACCCGGAGAAAACCCACGCAGGCACGGGGAGATCATGCAAACTCCACACAGGAAGGCTGAAACTGGGATCAAACCTACGACCTCTTCACTGTGCAGTCGGCACGCTAACCGCTGACCCACCGGGCCGCCACCATAATATTAGTTTTTCTATAATTAGTTCACCCCTTAAAGAGAGAAGTTGTACAGGTTAGCGGTCACATTTTTTAAAAATTATTGGTACAGTGAAACCCCTCTACAACGAAACCTACATGGGCGAAAATACCCCCTAGTGTGAACAAATCTTCATGCATTTAAACCATTCCCACTTTCCTGCCCCCCATACAACGAAAAAAAACCCTGTTGCGTTCTACGAAATCTTTTTCTCTGCTCTTGCCTCGCGATGAGATTCACTACAACAAAGTCTAATCCAACAGCGACCTCTACTGCTTCATTCGGATAGGGCAACAGCAACCACCACACTGGTTTACACATGCGCAGTAGTCCCGGAAGTTGTGTTGTGAAAGATTTCTTGCTGCAAACATGATTTCGTTGTAGAGGAGTTTCACTGTATCTTTTTTTTTTTTTAAATATCACAAGAATCTGGCATTCGATCAGTAGTTCGACTTTTTTTTTATCCACTGTACATACAGTGTCCAGTAAATGTCTGTCCAAAGATAAGCACATCTACACAAATGCCTGACTGCCCATTCGCAAGCACATCATGTAAAATGATTCACATGCACAAAGTTTAAAAACGTTCTCACGAAACACATCGTAAAACTGTGTTCATTTCTCATGTCATGTGAACAAGTCATCGAAGGAGAAAACATCTGTTGAGACATTCAAACACAGTGTAAAAATCGTTTTTTCCATTCACATTCAGACGTGAACAAGTCACTCCATTCATTTATACGTATGCAAAGGCCTGTCTGTCATTTCTGTGTGCATATAATGTAAATATCGATTTGTAAAGTTGTGATTTACCGGGGGTGTTGGGGGGTCGTTTTCACTGTGACAAACTTGCACACTACAAATATTCAGCGATCGGTAATTCCATTTTTGAAGCCGATGTAATCCCATGTTCAAGTACCCCGTCGTATTCGGAGCGCCTCCCCACAGTGTGGTGTCAAGATTGGGCGGCGGAACGACACCTTCTCCCCCGGGTGCGAACACATATCACATAGGAAGCAAATTCTCCACGTGTGAGTCAGGGTCAGCAGCCAGACGGGCCAGAAGAGAAGCCTGCCTGTCTCTTTTCCTCTGTGGCTCGCCCATACTGACCTTTTACTTTCAACCTCAGACACAGAGGAGTCCTGTGGCTCCTCAGTGGTGTCCAGACAGGAAATACTCTGTTAGAGTGCTGGAAAATGCAATCTATTATATGACAAGATAGATGGCAAGAGATGCTTTTTGCTCGTTGATGTGTTAGCGTCATGCTAGTTGTGTCTGTAAGAAGAAGATGACATTTGCTCTTGATGGGCAAGTGAGGTAGATTATAGTCTACCGTAATAATATACCAACCTTCAAGGTATACTTGAATAAGGCCAAATCTCAATCTTTGAGTTGTTTAAAACACAATTTTACCGCTTACTTCTGCAATGTACCGTAATTTCCGGACTATAGAGCACACCTGATTATAAGCCGCACCACTAAATTTTTAAAGGAAAAAACCTTTTGTACACACATAAGCCGCACCTGTCTATAAGCCGCAGGTGCCCATATTGTAACGTGTGATATTTACAAAGAAGGACGGTACACAGGCGGCAGTTAGAAAAGTCTTTGGATAGGCCGCTTCATTAAATAAGCCGCAGAGTTGAAAGCGTGTGACAAAAGTCGCGACTTATAGTCCGGAAATTACGGTACTTGGTTCAATAATGAAGTGACGGTTAAGAAGCAACATTCATTTTATAAAGATCTTTTCAAGGTAATTTGTGATTAGAATGAAAAGCTATTGTGATTGTGTGCATAAAAAACTCAAACATTTTGGTCGAAAACCGATTTGGTCGAGAACAGAGACGTTCGAAAACCGAGGTTTGACTGTACTTGGAAAAGTATCTTGTTTTGGTGGGCTGTCCCCCCCTACTACGTATTCTGAAGTGTAACAATGGCTTCACACCGCACAAATTAGCACTGCTTTCACAGTTATGGTGTTATTATTAAATATTCAATGGGCAAAGAAATATCAGTAGTTTTGACGTGACTGTTCTTCAATGCAGGAGGTGTAGCTGCAGCCCCGCCGGCCAACATGGTGGTTCTGTCACTGAAAATTTGCGTCCGCCACTGCAACGTGGTGAAGACCATGCAGTTCGAGCCATCCACGGCGGTCTACGACGCCTGCAGGATCATACGCGAGAGAGTTCCGGAGGCGCAGACCGGACAGGGTGAGAATGCTGGAACTGTCATATCACTTCGCATGAGACAAAAGTATTGGGACACCGTACCATTTCACATCTCCAGAGTGAAAATGAAGCGTGACGAGGTGATGATTAGTTATTTGTGTTTCCATTAACATGTGTGAGCTCAAAGGGAGAGACGAGTGCAGTTCTGGTGTAGTTGATTTTAAATGTGTCAGTGGTGGTTGTTAATCACCAAACTCATCCTAGCATGCCTTGAGGGGACCTTGCGCACTGTGAAGTGTGAACAGAAAAGGGCCTTCCACAAATTGCCCCTGCAAAGTATATAATTGTCCAAAATGCCTTGGGAAAATGAAGAACTGCGATTCTGGCAGAAGTCAGAGGCCTTGCTAACCCATTCTTTATTGCTTACATGGATAGTGTCACGATACAGTATTTGTCTACATGGTTTCCTCACATTTCTTTTGATGACAGCACTAAAATCCTCACGTTTGTGCTCTAGCTTCGGATTATGGTCTGTTTCTATCCGATGAAGACCCCAGAAAAGGCATCTGGCTGGAGTCTGGCAGGACACTGGACTACTACATGCTCCGCAATGGGGTAAATAACGCCGTTTGGATATGTTTTGTTATTTTTATTATTATATATTTTTTTAATCATTGAAGTACAAAACATAAGTGCTGTAAATGACAGTGTACCATCTACCATATTCCCAGTGACATTCTATTTAGCGGTGCAGCTCGATAAAAGAGAATACTGCATTGAGGAAAGCGTCAATTATTTCCGTAGTTCAATTCAAAAAGTCAAACTCATTTCGGTTCACAACTCAAACTGAAATATTTCATGATTAAACGAATAAACAAATAAATAAATGTGGCTTGCAGCTAACAACCCCCCCAAAAAAAAAAAATTATTACTGTATCCAAGAAACAATCCATATGATTTTTTATGTGGAAATTAGGTTGGAATATGCCTTCTGAAAAGTATTTTTCTGGTGTTTAATGAAAGTGTGTAATGAATTTGACTTTTAGAATTGACCTGCAGGACTGAAATAAATTTTTAACTTTTCTTGGATTCTTGTGTGTGTGTGTGTGTGTGTGTGTGTGTGTGTGTGTGTGTGTGTGTGTGTGTGTGGTGTGTGTGTGTGTGTGTGTATGATCACTATAGGCACTGCTAAAACAACAAATTTTCGGTAGGCTTTTGCTCAGGCTATGCAATTTCTTGTGTCAGACTCCATTCAAAATCAATAGGCTAAGATCACCCCTATGTGAGGATCACTATATAGCAAGTTGGGAAAACTGATTCCACAAACTGAACTTAAAAGTGCATTTTAGATGAGACATCCGCTCTGTGTTTTTATTTCATTTTTTTGATACTTGCCATCCAGTGAGCTGCTCATGTTCCATCCATCCATTTTCCGAACCGCTTCATAAATATCCCAGCCGTCTTCGGGCACCACCCTGAATTGGTTGCCAGTCGCAGGGCACATCCACGCTCATCACACTCACACCTAGACTGAGTGCCCACGGCCTGCCATGCATCCTGCAAACTCCACACAGGGAGGCCGGAGCTGGGATCAACCGGTAATCCGACGTGCTAACCACTGGACTACCGGGCCGCCCGCTGCTCATGTAATGCACCAAAAGTAGAATGCATGACTGTGACCAATCCTTCTGCACCGAATCTCCCCTCATTGTAATTGAACCGAAAGGAGGTAGCGGGCTGTGATAGGCAGCCGCTAAATTTGCTTTTTGTGTCTTCTCTTCGCTCGTCTCAGCCTTGCGAGAACCTGGACCCATATGATCATTTTCCTCCGCGGGCACATTCGTTCTCGCTTTGTGCTTCATCGCTCATTCGTTTCACTCCTCTCTATCTCTCTCTTCCTCCTTCTCCTACCTTTTGTGTTCTCTCTTCTTGCAGGACATTCTTGAATACAAGAAGAAGCAGAGGCCCCAGAAAATCAAAATGTTGGATGGGGCGATAAAAACCATCATGGTGGATGACTCCAAAACAGTCGGGGAGCTTCTTGTGACTATATGCAGTAGAATAGGTACGACTCGGGCCGTCGAACCTGTGAACTGTGAGGCAGGGCGTGCTAACCACATCGCTCTCACGTTGCCCGGGGATACAAATATTAAATGTAATTTTCTATGAGTGTCAGCAAAGGGGCGTTTGCATGACTGCCCAAAAGCAATAAAAAGTAGTGAGTAGCTCATATTATATTAAGAGAATAATAAACGGCAGTCCACATCGAAGCCATTGTGATCACTATTTCCCCTTGGTTTACCTGCAGGCATCACCAACTATGAGGAGTACTCGCTGATTCAGGAAATGGCGGAGGAGAAGAAAGAGGATGGGATGGGAACGCTGAAGAAGGACAGAACGCTGCTACGCGACGAGAGGAAGATGGAGAAGCTCAAAGCCAAATTGCACACTGACGATGACTGTGAGTTGCTTCAAAATTGTTGTTGGAGGAGGTTTTGAGAATCCTTATTTGAAAAGCTAGCAGGGGCAATTGTTGCAGTCCTGGGAAAAATGTGAATGTTCACTTTTGTCATTTATTTCATTTTTACTTGAATAGGATGGCCAAAACGCGGACACCCCATTAACGTTTTTTTTGTTTTAAATGACAAAAATGGACAGCCCTACGTGTTTTTCATAGAACAGAAACAACATGTTTTGTCAGGATGATACAGGAGGCCAGGAAAATAAATCTGATCGTTCTTGTCTATTTGCAGTTTATCTCAAATCTGTAGTCTTCAGACGTAAAGATTTTTTTTTTACATTAACCCACAATGGATTGCAATTAATAATTGCACAATGACAATTTAGAGCAGGGGTGCTAAACTCATTTTAGTCGCGAGCCAATTTGGAGTTACGTCTTCCCTCAGAGGTCCGTTATGACAGCGAAACCACGAAATGATCACTTATACACAACGAATTAATAGATGATTAGTTTTGAAATCACTCCAGTCAATTATAATAGTTTGTTCAATTATTGTTCAAGTGAGTGTAAACAGGCTAACAAAATTATTGCAAAATCTCAACGTTATTTATTACACATGACAATTTGACATTTCGGTACAGATTTGAGCAAGTTGACACACGTGATTTGCTTTTGCGGGCCACATAAAATGACCTGGCGGACCGGAGCTGGCCCCCGGGCCTTGGGTTTGCCACTCGTTATTTAGAGCCTTCAATGAACCTCAAACACATGCATGTTTAAAAAGTTTGCATTTTAAGAAGAACATCGGCACTATCCAGCTAAAAGGCTTCATGCGCATGCAAGGCCAGCTTTCAAGTCGAATGCGCGTGCATGCATGCATGCATATGAATGTTATGTAAAAATGTAAATTGTTTTGCCAGTGAATTGGCTGGACCACAGCAGGACGTTCAGGGAGCAAGGCGTGGAGGAGAGCGAGACACTCCTGCTACGACGCAAGTTCTTCTACTCGGACCAAAACGTCGACTCCAGAGATCCGGTCCAACTCAACCTTCTTTACGTGCAGGTTGGACCCCCATTCAGCCGCATTAAAATGGGCAGATAATTGTCTTGCTCAAGTGCAAAAAAAAAAATCTGTTCATCTCTTTTGTACTTAGTGGACCCTTCTTAGCATCCCCCATAATTCTACTACAGTCAAACCTTTGCGTCCATAATCCATTCCAGAAGGCTGTTCAAAAACTGAAATTGTTCGAAAACCGAAACCACTTTTTAAAATAAAAATGTTGACTGAACATGTCTGCTCACAATGGAAAGCAACACGAGGAAGCGTCACTTCCTCGTCTACCCGAGGAAGCGTCACTTCCTCATGTAAGGAAGGTGAGAGGAGTCAAATGGTGCATTCAAGTGCGCTCAGTTTATTCGAGAACCGAAATGTGTTCGTCATCCGAGGCATAAAAAACTTGACATTTTTGGTCGAAAACCGAATTGGCCGAGAACCGAGATGTTCGAAAATTGAGGTTTGACTGTATTTGTTGTAAAATTTTGGAGGGAAGAATTTCAAACCCTTTAAGGAAAAGTCAAACACAACCAGAGTTGAACAATCCCAGGTTGATGACAGAACAAAATACTCACTCTTGCCGAGATCATGGCTGTCCTAAAGGTTTTGTAAGAAAAATGTGTATAGTGCATTAACGTTTTGTTTTTTTTCCAATTTAAACATTAAAATCCAACAATGAACAAACTGGAAGACAGGTTCCGCATATTGTCTATTCACTTCGGTGACAACGATGGCAGACTGATAGTAGGATAGGAGCAAGTGGAATGTGGGACAAGGAAGCCTGAAGCCAGGGGGTGAGGTCATGGAGTACCTCACATTTTGTCAGCTGGATCTTGTAAGAAGTTGAGAACAGCTAGTAATGTGGGGCAGGGGTCTGGTTCTGCTTAGAAGTCTCTCCAGAATCACTGTAAGCGATTACATGCGGGTTGAGTCACTTTTAAGAAGTGGGTGAGATCATCTTGAGGAAATCCAGTGAAGTTTTAGAAACTCTTTGCATACGGCCATCAATCAGCAAGGGGGGGGGGGGGGGGGGGGCAGTTGGTTTCTACGATGAGAAATCATGGGCAAAATATGGCATCTGTCGAACATTTAAAAAAAAAACGTCGACGGCTCTAAAGACAGTTCTGAAGTGAGCCTAACTTGCCGACATAAGGTCAACAAATTCCAACCTTATGTGATGGGATTTGCCTTTGATATACATGTCTAAATATGTTCCATAGGATTTTTCATGTGACAGGTAAACTGTCGCCAAATTTACGATTAAGTGAAATCTGTACAAAGCTGTTTTCAACATTCCATGATAACCATAATATTCAGAAATTGGTCCTATTGTGACTCTGCAAATGATGTTCCTCGCGATGCATCCAACTGGTGTCTTCATTGAGTATATTTTCTTGATTTTAGTTCAAATTTTGCTTTGGTAACTTCTTTTTTTACCCTTGTAATGATGGTTAAGAATGTGAAGATGTTAAAACATTTCACATATGTACATCTTAACATCTTTAGTGGGATTTTCCCAAGGTATTGTAAAATTTAAGCCAATTCTAAAACCTGGGTTGAATCTTGCTAAAACCTGCTTTGACGTTTGCAGACGGTTGCACGTATGGGCGGCCAGATGGATAGCTTGACAGACGGACGAAGAGACAGCTACCGGACAGATAGAATGACTGCCAGATGGTCAGATAGAAAGAACAAAAATGTGCTCGGAACAGAACCTTGAGGGACTCCAGACTAATGAAAAGCAGAAGGTCCATTTTTTTGAATGCAAAGTGAACCAAAAGTTTGAACGTTCTTCTTGTACTAGTTTACTCCATGTACGCCTACTTCCTACCATGTTTCACAAACATGCCCGTTATGTTAATTGAAGGCTCAAATATTGTAATAGATGTAAATGTGAGTCAGAATTATTTTCTCTCTGTGCCCTATGATTGACTGACGAGCAGTCCACAGCTTACCCCACTTCATCCCAGACTTAGCTATGCTGATTCAGAGTAGACGGCGACGCTGACATTTTATCACCCTCGTTCTATTTGAAATAGTAATCCTCCATTTATGGATGACAGTTTGGTGTAACGTATTAACCACAAGGATTAACATTAATGGAGTTTACTTCCCCTTTAGGCTCGAGATGACATCTTGAATGGTTCACACCCAGTGTCCTTCGACAAGGCCGGCGAGTTTGGCGGCATTCAGGCCCAGATCCAGTTTGGACCCTATATTGAGCACAAACACAAACCTGGATTCTTAGAGTACGTATCTAAATTTTACCTCACAGAAATGGTCCATCCACATGTAGAATCTTTTTCACATTTTTTCTATTTTCTGGGTTCTTTTGAAATCTTTGTAGCTTGAAGGAGTTTCTTCCAAAAGAGTACATAAAGCAAAGAGGATCTGAGAAGAAAATTTTCCAGGTGAGGCCACGTGGTTATTGATTAGGTTTTCTACACAAAACCAATCTTCCAAAAGTTTAATAAAGCTGCATTGTCACTTTCAGGAACACAAAAACTGTGGCGAAATGACAGAGATCGAAGCCAAAGTGAAGTACGTCAAACTGGCAAGGTCTCTGCGGACTTACGGAGTGTCGTTCTTCTTGGTGAAGGTGAGCTCACAACGGTTTCATTTCAAGGAGGGAAAGCTAGCCTCCGGTTGTACCTTCTTATTGCGTTTGAGTTAATTGAGAAAAGAGCAGAAAATTGCAAGAATGAAGTGGAAGACTTTTATCTCCTGCACTCCTGAGCTTTTAGGGTTCAATGGGTAAAAAGGAAGTTGAAGGAAATTACCCAGCTGGTGTCCGGGGTCCACTTCAACATTTACTGCCTTTCATGTCCTGTAACAAATATCCCTGCTGACCGTTTTCCTTGCGCATGCTGTGAAAACCAGTCGAAACCATAAGAACACTCAGGGACTTCTGCAAAATCCAATATACTGTACAGAAAAGGGATTTAATTTTTGAGCCCGAAATGTCTCGTCCTCTTTCACCCACTAATGTCTTCTAATCAGAGTAGGTCTGCCACTCTTGATCTTATAATGCGATCGGAAATTACCGATTGACCATATGAACATTTTATGACATACCATACCCCCCTTGACGACACTTTTTATGGTGTAATGTGGACACACGTCATGGAAAAACATTATCAAAAGAACAGACCTCAACTGTGGGTGAAAGAAGGTTATCAGCAGGTTCAGCAAAGTCAAATTTAAGACTTTTTAAGCCTGAACGTCGGCACACTTATTTATTCGAGCTACCCAAATCTGCAATATCCGATAATGATATAATGACAAGCGGCCCGGTAGTCCAGTGGTTAGCACGTCGACTTCACAGTGTTGAGGTACCGGGTTCGATTCCAGCTCCGGCCTCCCTGTGTGGAGTTTGCATGTTCTCCCCGACTCCGGTTTCCTCCCACATTCCAAAAACATGCATGGCAGGCTGATTGATCACTCTAAATTGTCCCTAGGTATGAGTGTGGGCGTGGATGGTTGTTCGTCTCTGTGTGCCCTGCGATTGGCTGGCAACCAATTCAGGGTGTCCCCCGCCTACTGCCCGAAGACGGCTGGGATAGGCTCCAGCACCCCCCGCGACCCTCGTGAGGATGAAGCGGTTCGGAAAATGGATGGATGGATGGATATAATGACACTGATTTGACTTTATTTTCTCAGCATGTTTGACAGTAACAAAAATGTAGTAACAGCAGTAGTAGGACACATAGTAGCAATTAGTTGGCTATTTTATTAATCCACGGGGTAAATTGATTACTCGCAATAGTCATAACGTCATATTTGCAAAAGGCAACTTGACAAGGTTGGCTGCCTCGCTCCCATTTAAAAGTCAATTGTAATTTTTTTTTTTTAAACTTTTTAGAGTGACTTAATGAAATAAATGTACCATATCGAGAATAGACTGATTTATTTCAGTGTCTGCATTGACGTTCACGAAAAACTGTGGTAGCCTTAAGTGACAACACGGGAAATAATGTATATAAAATAATATAAATATAATATATAAATTAAAATATAACATAATAATAACATAATAAAATAATAAAATAATAATATAATATAATAATATAAAATTGTTTATATATTTTTTTAAATGAGATCAAATTAGAGTTCTTTATATTTAATGGTATTTCACATGAATTTACTCTTTTACTCGTTTGGCCCATCAATCTACTGTAAATGTCCTCATAGTTTATGATGCCATCAAACTGAAGTTGTAAAATATACCCCTTGTAAAAAAGGAGATCCACATTGATAAATCCAAAACAATCGTCAGGAAATAATTTATACATACGCACTGCTTCTATTTTGATCTTGAAATTTACAAATCTCAAATGCTCGGCTCTCGGCATTCGTCTCGGCTTTCACGTGGAATTTGTTCGACCTTTGTCATTTGGGGTCCGCCTTGAGTGTAATCCGACAGAGCGGCAGCCTTTAAAAATAGCCTGGCCTTCAGCAACCCCAACCTCATAACCCTCAAGAGACCCCACGCAACTGACATTCCCCTCCATAACTTTTACACAAGTGGACCTCTGTGACCCGACGTCACGTTCCGACAATCTGCTCAACGTCTGTACTGGGGCTCCCGAAACCTTTATTGATTTATTTATTTATCGATCGGGTTTTTTCTGAAAGAATCATCAGTGATTGGTAATGACAAATGCAGTTTGTGTCTCAAACCGTTTCCTCCCCTTTTTCCAAAATTGCATATCTAAAGCAGGGTTTTCAAAGACCCGAATTGGAAATGTTTTTTTTTTGTTTTTTTTAATCTGGAAACCAACAGAGTCCTTCTTCCTTCTTGTATTGTCATAACATTGTCACATTACATGACTAAAGCAGCCCTTTGCCAAGAAATTGTTCTGCCTGTGTGTACTCTGGTAACGGCAAACCCAATAAAAAGAAGTTAAAATATGCAAAAGATATCAAGAATTTGAAAAACATGTGGATTAGATTAAAGGAGTCGTGATACGCATTTATCACGATTTACAACTAAGTCACCGCTCAGCCCGCCCCTTCAACTGCAGCGTGCCAAAGTGAGAAGGACTTTCATGCTAGGGGGTCACTACTTACTTCACAAGGACATTAAAGCATCATGTGTATTTAATTAATTTTATTGATTCGTTTTTTTAAAACTCTTGGAAGCAGTATACCACAATGAAACCGCTTGATTACACTTGTGAATTAAATAGTGGATGAGTGTATGTGGCGTATGCAGAAGAGCGCATTGCCAACCACAAAGTTGCCAACTTCTTAGAGGATTCGTCTGCGTGGCGGTTTTCAAAAGCTAACGCTGACTAGCGCTTTTAGCTTTTGACTGTGAACAGGCAAACAGTCCACTTTCCATCATGTGCACCCTTCAATGTTTTATAATTTATTTATGAAACAATCACGTGTGTCTCTCAGCGAGATCAAGGCTGTCATTGGAGGTTTTAATCGATAGTGCGGGTAGCAGATGTATGAATACATCTTATCTATTTTTATGACAGGGCTTAATCCTTTCTCTTACAGGCTGGAAAGATAAACCCGGGCGCATTGACATTGACCATATGAAAAACATTTCAGTCACGTTTCCACTTAGGAGCCATTTTGAGTTTCCAGTCCAGGTTGACAGATGAATTATTTTGGTCCGCAGGCAAGAATCAAGCGATGCTAACAAAATGCGTCAAAGGCAAGAGCTGTGTGTGAGTTCATCCGTAGACACACATGCTCAATCTTATCAAATCCAAACGGAAAGCTGTGTCAACATCTCTCCTCTCCAAAAGAAGACAATACTCACGATTGACTGTGTAGTATGTTGTTCACTCTTTTGGAGGAAAAAAAACAATCGAAACAGCTCTCAGAATGGTGCGGCACAGTTCACAGAAGTTAGCATGGTACATGTTTTCGTCATGTTTTTTTAATCGTACACAGGAGAAGATGAAGAGTAAGAACAAGCTAGTGCCGCGCCTCCTGGGCATCACCAAAGAGTCTGTGATGAGAGTGGACGAGAAGACCAAAGATGTGGTGCAAGAGTGGCCGCTCACCACCGTCAAGAGGTGGGCCGCCTCACCCAAGAGCTTCACCCTGGTAAGATAATTGTGTGTGTGTGTGTGTGTGTGTGTGTGTGTGTGTGTGTGTGTGTGTGTGTGTGTGTGTGTGTGTGTGTGTGTGTGTGTGTGTATCGGAATATAGATTACATTAAAAATAAAAAACGTATACACTGTATGTATATTAAAGTAGTTTTAAAATCATCGTTAAATATTGAAGTACAAGTCAGACAGTTTGGATTTGTTACTCAAATTTCAAGTACCGTATTGGCCCGAATATAAGACGGTGTTTTTTGCATTGAAATAAGACTGAAAAAGTGGGGGTCGTCTTATATTCGGGGTCTATACATTATACCCATTCACGACGCCAGATGGCGCCAGATACCATTGAAGCGAATGCTGAACTTGACTCCCCAGGCCAAAGTGAACCCTGCCACGAAGAATAAAAATAAAAATAGCGGTAGCACGAAAAATAAAAATAAAAATTAGCGCTAAGAAGGAAAAGAGAAGAAAATAATAGAAGAGATAACAGAAAATGGAGAAACTAAGCGACAATCTGGAGAAAAGTGGGTCAAAGATCGGCCAGGTTAACCGGCAGCTGAGGAGAAGTTATGATGTCATTTACATTTCAAAAACCAGAAGCCATTCATTTACGAATGTGATTGCACTTTAGATTTGAATGAGGCAAATAAATTTACATGCTTTTTCTCTCAAATATATTGTTATAATCATTTGTTTCAGATGTACTGTAATTATTTTCTGTATAAAAATTAATTTGGTGTTCAAAAAGTCTTTTTTTCAAACTTGAGTCTTAAGAGGGGGTCGTCTTATAATCAGGGCCGTCTTATATTCGGGCCAATACGGTAATAGATGTAAAGTCCCGCAAAGAAAGTCTGCCGTGTAGGTCAACATGCAAGACTTGTGCATATACCGTGAGACTTTCGGTCTTTGATTGTAAAATACGACTCAACTCAATCCAACTCTACCACTGACCATGAGACTCCCGTGATGCTGAAATTGTAATCCCGCGTCACGACATGCATTTTTTTAGGTTGAAGTTTGAATGGAAACAAACAAGTGCGTTTTTTTTAACAGCACTCTGCTGCATATATTCGGTTTCACACCAGAAATTGTGTTCATATTTTGTGGTTCCACCGTTTGGTCGTTCCTCTCCACACAAATGCGCAGTGTTTGTCTTTTTCTTCCTCCCCCCCCCCCCGCCCTGAGGCGCACTTGGCCGTGCCTTTCTGTTGATAAATCAGCACTCTGAGAGCTCAGTCAACCCGATCATTTCTCTCACTTCTTAAATTCCCTCGTGCACTTGTTTGACCAAACGCCTCTCCTCACTCATCGATATTCCACCTTGCCTGTGCAGCCACATGTCACCGAGCAACGCGGATTCCATTTTGCAGAAACAACCGAACTGGCCTCCCTTTTCATGCGTTAATTCAGATGAGTGCTTGCTTGGTGGGATTAACCTCCTTCCTTGTGAACTGCTAATACCTTAAGTTTAGGTGTCGTCATTTTTTTTTCTATTTACAGTGGAAGCTTAAAGAGTTGAAATGCCTGTGTTTCATTTTGTTTGTGCAGGATTTTGGTGAGTACCAGGAGAGTTACTACTCTGTGCAGACCACCGAAGGCGAGCAGATCTCCCAGCTCATTGCGGGTTACATCGACATCATCCTGAAAAAGGTGAGGCAGGCGTTCGCCACATGAGCAAACGACCATCGCTCAAAGGGAGATCACATCTATTTGTGCGCACACAAACTCCTACTTTGTTGAAGCACCTTTTGCTCTTTTTTTTTTCTTCAACCCAAGACAAGCTGTATACTATATTTCATTAACAAAGGCATATTTTTCTCTTTAATAATCCCTATGAAGAAACAAAGCAAGGATCGTTTTGGACTGGAGGGTGACGAGGAAGCAACCATGCTTGAGGAATCTGTATCGCCAAAAAAGTAAGGCTGTAAGACACACCAAAATAGGAAAACATTTACAGTAATCCCTCGTTTATCGCGGTTAATGGGGACCAAAACCACCCGTGATAAACGAAAATCTGCCAAGTAGCGACCCCCCACCCCCATATAGTTACATGTACATAATATTTAGAAGGCCAAATTTAATGGTATACATGCATGTAGAAGTACATTTTGAAGTAATTAACACGACTTAATGCTGTATACTAATAGATTTAAACATGTATAATTTAGGTTAGTTTATGAATAACAAAATACAGTAAACATATTTTTTTTTAAATACAGTAATAAAAAAAAGTCCGCAAACGGTCCGCGAGAAGCTGCGAAAGTCAGCAAAACAACAGCGAGTCACATAGAGCAACATATACAGTACTGTACTACATGTATATGGAAATTTATTTTTTTAATTTTTTATGAATATGTTTGAAAAAATCCGCGATGCACTGAAGCCACGATAAACGAACCGCGAAATAGCGAGGGATCACTGTATTTATTATCATCATACAAGATGGCCTCTAGAGTATTAATATGAATAATAATACAGTCATACCTCGGTTTTCGACCATAATCTGTTCCAGAAGGCTGTTTGAAAACAGAGACCACACTCTTTAAAAAAAAATAAAATAAAAAAATCTTTATTGAACACGTCTGCTCACAATGGAACGCTACATGAGGGTAGACGAGGAAGCGTCACGTCCTCGTGTGAGAAAGGCGAGAGGAGTCAAGTGGTGCGTTCAAGTGCGCTCAGTTTGATCGAGAACCGATTTTCGGTCGTCATCCGAGGCATAAAAAAACTCAAAATCTTTGGTCAAAAAAAGATTTGGTCGAGAACAGACGTTCGAAAACCGAGGTTTGGCTGTACATTTAATTCATACTTGATTGTATTTAAAAGAAGTGCAACTGAGATAAAAGATGCAAACTCGGAATCAACAATACTACACCACCCCCCCCCCCGCTTTCCCCCTCCCAAAAATTCTTTGCGAAAAAGTCAGTTGAATGAGGACCAAAAGTCTTTAGGCCTCTTTAATCTTGAAGAATAACTAATACGCAGAAGCTTTAGCGCCAGTCTATTCTTATCAGTTGTGATATGATGGTGTTATTACAATAACACAATGTTATTACATCATAGTCTTAACAAAAACAACATATCCCTCCCAATTTCCTCATCCATACCAACACAGTTGACACATTTCTCCTCCAGGACTTCATTTCACCATAGTCGCGCTTCCTCCTCTGGACTTTATCCCGGCAGATAATCTCTCGAGGAAATTTTGTCGCATTGGAAAAGCGAAAGCTCGATCCACACATTTCCTGATTAGACGCCGGGACTCATTTTGCCGTCCTCGTCTCAGTTTCCTGTCGGGGCGATCTCATCTTTCTTTTGTTTTGTTGTGTGTCACTAACTAATGCTGCTCGGTCGCGCCTTCAGGTCCACCATCCTCCAACAGCAGTTTAACCGCGTGGGCCGGGCGGAACACGGCTCCGTGGCGCTGCCCGGAGTGATCCGATCCGGCTCCATCGGCACCGAGTCGCTCAGCGTGGGCTCCATGCCGTCTCCTCAGCAGCAGATCACCATGGGTCAGATGCATCGTGGACACATGCCGCCGTTGGTGAGGCTATTTTGTCTCACAGAATGATTCAAGTGAAAATTTTACTTACCGTATTTTCCACACTAAAAGGCGCACTGGATTATGAGGCGCACCTTCAATGAAAGGCCTATTTTGTCGTTTTTTTCATATACAGTCAAACTTCGGTTTTCGTCCAGAAGGCTGTTCGAAAACCGAAATTGTTCGAAAACCGAAACCGCACTCTTTTTAAAATAAAAATGTTTCCTGAACACATCTGCTCACAATGGAAAGCAACACGAGGAAGTATCACTTCCTCGTATAAGGAAGGCGAGAGGAGTCAAATGGTGCATTCAAGTTCGCCGAGTTTGTTCGAGAACCGAAATTTGTTCATCATCCGAAGCATAAAAAAATCGAAATTTTTGGTCGAAAACCGAATTGGACGAGAACCGAGACGTTCGAAAACCGAGGTTTGACTGTATTGGACGCACCGCACTATAAGACGCAATCTACAATGCATCCAGTAGATGGAGCTAGGCTCAAGGAAATACCAACAGAACTGTAGCAACGCCACTCGAGTGAAACACGCCTCAGCAGTCCGTAGTCTGCTGCTCTCTGCTGTGTGCGCGTGAGCGCGAGCACTTATGCACGTGGTTCGACCGATCAGCACCGACGCCACTACGTCACAGATCAAAGAAGCTTTGAGCAAACGACAACAGCTAAGCTTAGCTGTTGAGTGGCGTTGCTACAGAACGATCAGATGTCAGTAAAACTTATTGAATAACCAACAGCTTATAGTTATAACATTGACTCGTTAACGCTGAACTCTCTTGCCGCTGCTCTATTTCCGTGTTCAACTGCGCAACCGATCGGCTTAAGTTTGAACTCTGCGTTGTAAGCATGTCTTTAGCAAGGAGCCATTTTGGGGTCGACATATTACCCTAATGACCGTACACAAGGCGCATCGGATTTTAAGGCGCGCTGTGAGCTTTTAGGTGGGCCTTTTAGTACGGAAAATACGGTAATGGGCCAGTGGCTAAATGTTTTTTGTACCATTTAAAATCAGCCTGTCATGACTTGATACAGTGCCCCACCAGACCAGCTAAGTACTGCTGTCTAACTTGCTTGACGTAATGATGATGATTTTAATGATGAAATGGAACAGTCCTAAAATGGTGCAGGCCATACTTGGAGGAAATTTACCATTGGAAATTTTTAACTCAAAGATCTTCTGTTTTCCTTTGCAGAGTTCAGCCCAGCAAGCTCTAATGGGAACCATTAACACCAGTATGCAGGCCGTGCAGAAGGCCCAGATCGACCTTGGGGAGGTCGACGATCTGCCTCCATTAGGACAGGACATGGTATGTACTGTGTTTCGATCATGTATACGACCACAGCTATAGTACAACATCACATACACTCTATGGACAAAACTACTTACTTTTCAATGACCCTGTACTGTGTATCTCATGAATACATTTAATCCGCACATCTCTGATGTTGTGTGCAGGCTTCCAAGGTTTGGATCCAGAACAAGATGGACGAATCCAAACACGAGATTCACTCTCAGGTTGACGCCATCACTGCAGGAACCGCTTCCGTCGTCAACCTCACTGCTGGTCAGTAGCCGCCACCATGTTCATTTATTTATTTATGTATGTCTCTGTAATCCCTCTCTCTTCAAAATGTCACTTTTTGAATCATTTCTCCCCACTAGGTGACCCGACTGACACGGACTACACGGCAGTGGGCTGCGCCATCACCACCATCTCTTCCAACCTGACCGAGATGTCAAAGGGCGTTAAGTTGCTGGCGGCTCTCATGGAAGACGAGGTGGGCAGCGGCAACGACCTGATGAAGGCTGCCAGGACACTAGCGGGAGCCGTGTCTGACCTGCTCAAAGCCGTTGAGCCAGCCTCCGGAGAGGTGAGGGGAATCACTCGTTAATGGCAGGGTTATTTGCTGTGACTTAAAGCAGACATCTGTTTGTAATGTTTAAAAATAGGCAGGCTGATTATCACCGAAATTTGTGTGAGGGTGTCATATGGACAAAGAATGAAGCTGTTAAATCTTTTTTTTTTTTTTCCCCACATTGGGTTTGGGGCTTGCAAGGATTAGGCAAACTCCATGAGCGACTGATTTGTGAATTGTACCATAGACCCCCAAAAATACTTCTGAATGTCAAATACATCACTTCATAATTACAGTATTGCCATCCCTCCCCGACCCCCACCCCATATGAACAATGTACAGTTGTTCTTTGCACATTTTTAGTTTTTATTTTGAATAGAAATATTATTTAAATATTGTTAACTTGATTTTAAAATATATATTGTCTATGCTATCCTTTATGTATGATTTACTCTTATTTCTTTTTAATTATCATTAAACAATTATTTAAGAGGAGTTTGCATGTTCTCCCGGACTTTGCATGGCAGGCTCGTTGGGCACTGTCCCTAGTGTGAGTGTGGCGTGGATGGTTGTTCGTCTCTGTGTGCCCTGCGATTGGCTGGCAACCCAACTGCCCGAAGACTGCTGGGATAGGCTCCAGCACCCCCCGCGACCCTAGTGAGGATCAAGCGGTTCGGAAAATGGATGGATGGAACAATTATTTAAGAATGGCATTTCAAATGGTTGAATGCACCCAATCCTTTCTACTCAATGAGTGTTATAGTCCTCACCTTTTAAACTTAAACAAGAATCGCAAAATGACAAATACAGCTTCTTTATTTATTTTTTTTAAACCTAGCATCATATTTTAGAGGTTAAAATGTTAATTGGCAGTTTATTTGAATGGACTTTAAATTGTGACAAGGTAGCAAGCAAGCTTTTTTCTTTCTTTTTTTTTTTTTTTTTTGTTCTGGTGACACACGGGGTTTTCTATATAATTACTTTTCTTTGTTGTGCCAAATTAACTACGCGCGTAGAGCTCCGGAATGAAATGTGCAATCTCTGAGTAATATGACTCTTTCTTGACATTTTATTAAATGTGCATGTATGTTGTGCTGACTGCATAAAGACTGTGACTGTGTGACGCTGGCTGCAAGGCATTTTCAGTCTTAAAGTAAAGAAGACGGCAAGTGGCCTGTTGACTCGCGTACTAATGAATAATGGCGTTTATGGACTTGTGCTGCAGGACTGTAACGATCTTCCTGACATTTGTTCAAAGTTGTTTGTTTCTCCTGCAGTAGGAGAAACATTTGTCTGCTCATAAAAATGCATAGCCCTTATCAGTCCCTTTACTGGCGTCACTTGTATGTGTGTGTGTCTAAGGATGGTGGAGAATTAGAGATGCTCTTTCATGTTGTAATATTTTGAAATGCAGAATTGAGGTAATGTGAAATACCTCAAACAGATTCAGGAGGAGCCCCTTTTTCATGCAGTGTGTGCGGCGCGTATGTGTGTTTTAGCCCAGACAGACGGTGCTGACAGCGGCAGGCAGCATCGGCCAAGCCAGTGGAGACCTCCTCCGTCAGATTGGAGAGAACGAAACAGATGAGAGGTTCCAGGTAACCATGGTGCTCATTCGCTTGTCAAAACGGTGCGCTTCAAGCTGTGTCTACACCTTCAGCTATTCTGACTATTCTGAAAAAGTATTCAATTGAATATCACACTTTAAATATCAATTTAGTTGACCAAAAATCACATGCAAAAACATACCGTATTGGCCCGAATATAAGACGACCCCCTCTTTTTCAAGACTCAAGTTTGAAAAAAGACTTTTTGAACAACAAATTAATTTTTTATACAGAAAATAATGACAGATGACAAATGATTATAACAATATATTTGAGAGAAAAAGTATGTTATTTTGCCTCATTCAAATCTTAAAATATCTGAACATTTAAATGTGTAAACTATTATTTCCTTCTCTTTTCTTTCTTACCGCTATTTTTTATTTTTCTTCTTTGTGCTAGCGCTATTTTTATTTTTATTCTTCGTGACGGGTTCGCTTTGGCCTGGGGAGTCAAGTTCAGCATTTGCTTCAGTGATATCTGGTGCCATCTAGCGTCGTGAATGGGTATAATGTCTAGACCCCGAATATAAGACGACACCCACTTTTTCAGTCTTATTTCAATGCAAAAACATCGTCTTATATTCGGGCCAATACGGTACTTGAAATTTGAGTAAATTAACAAATCCAAACTGTCTTACTTGTACTTCAATATTTAACTATTAAATATGATTTTAAAACTACTTACAGTGTATACGTTTTTTAAAAAATATAATCTATATTCCGATACACACACACACACACACACACAATTATCTTACGAGGGTGAAGCTCTTGGGTGATTCTTATTTCAATGCAAAAAATACCATCTTATTTTCGGGCCGTTACGGTAAACTGTTTCATATAATCAGTTAACAGTATGCATTATGATTCCATACAAAACAGTTTCCCCTCACAATGTTGTTTTTTGCATCAAAACACACCTATATAATTCCCCACATTTTCAGAAAAGCTTGTTATGAAGAGCTGTGTGAGCAAAATTCGTTGAGCTTTAAAAAAAAAAAAAGGAAGAAAAAGTCATAGTTGCGGACATGCAAGGGCAACCAGTAAATTTTAATAGCTTTTGCAATTTCAGTGAAAGATTTCAGATTGGAACAGTAACACAACCTAAAACAATTTTGACAACATAAAACGAAAGTGCCGTCTGACTGTGCTCGCGGGCGGATTTTCTGTCTTTTGGTATTATGCTAAACTTTGCACCATTATAATTGGGTTTCATGGTGCGTTCTCACCTTTGTGTGCTATTGTGGGTTGGGACGTAGCGTTTTCCTGGCCAAGCCTCGCTGCGTCGCTCTTTTGCATCAAAATCAGGGCAGTACACCATGTTTAACATGCGTAAACAGAAATTAGGCTCACCAGAGTTCGTTCATGACATTGACACGTAAACTTTAATATCGCCCCTTTTGGATGGTGTAGTCGTACGTGTGTGTGTGTGAGGTGGGGAAATTGAAGACTTTTTTGCACCTCCGTATTCCCTCCATCCAAGATATGCGTTACATTTTCAAATCGAGTGAATGATTCTTTTGGTTTTGCTTCCTGTGCAGGATGTCCTCATGAACTTGGCCAAGGCGGTGGCCAACGCCGCCGCCATGTTGGTCCTGAAGGCAAAGAACGTGGCCCAGGTCGCAGAGGACACGGTTCTTCAGAACCGAGTCATTGCCGCTGCCACTCAGTGTGCCCTGTCCACCTCGCAGCTGGTAGCGTGTGCCAAGGTACTGCATCGACCGGAATAAACCTTGTCAAGTGTTCATCCCTCTTTATCATCATCATGACATTTCCTTCCATGTGCTTGTAGGTGGTGAGTCCCACGATCAGCTCCCCGGTTTGCCAGGAGCAGCTCATCGAAGCCGGGAAGCTTGTAGACCGCTCAGTGGAGAGCTGCGTCCAGGCTTGCCTCTCGGCCACAGAGGACGGAGAACTCCTCAAACAGGTCGGTTGTTATTACTTTTGCCAAGGTGGCCGTTGTCTTCTTTTTATGGCCGTTTAGTATTTTAGTTGTTAGCATAACATTTTGGTATGCATCTGCATACTAAACGCGGCACGGTGAAGAGGTGCAGAGTTCGATTCCGGCTTCGGCCTTCCTGTTGGGAGGTTGCTTAGTTGGGCTGGGTCTTATACTGCCTATATTACAATGTGAGTAGAACAAATATTTTTGTGGATTAGGAATGACATGCAGGACGAACATAGTACCTAAATAATGCATTGTACAATGTCCATTGGTTCAATTTAACACCCTGGAGAACCCAAGAACCATTTTCTTCTTTGGAAAATGACGAATTATACATTAAATGACTGCTATATGTTCACTGAACACCAAAATATTGTTTTTTCAAATATTCAATGCTTTAATCCTAATTTAGGATTAGGGCCAAATTTGACCCTTTGGGATTTAAGGGTAGCATTTGAGTAGCAGAATTTATTGGGGCCAAATTTGACCCCGTGGGTTCTCCAGGGTTTAAAAAAAACAAAACAAAACCAAAAAAAAACCCTTTTTTTTTGGGATGACAAAAATGCCATTTTAAATGGGTTTTTTTTTTCCATATTTAAAATGGCATTTTTGTCATCCAAAAACAAAAGGGTGTTTTGTTTTGTTTTTTAAACCCTGGAGAACCGACGGGGTCAAATTTGGCCCCTATAAATTTTTTTTGTCCATATTTAAAATGGCATTTTTGTCATCCCCAAAAAAAAGTTTTTTTGTTGTTGTTTTGTTTTTTAAACCCTGGAGAGCCCACGGGGTCAAATTTGGCCCCTATAAGTTTTTTTTGTGCATATTTAAAATGGCATTTTTGTCATCCATCAGGTAAGGAAACACGTGCTCTTATGTCGCCCTACTTGTAGCGCTGATGAAAAATGGTGGGCTCCTCCATCATTTAAATTGCTCATCCCTGGTCTATGATATGTCAGAAGCTGTCATATAAAAATTCATCGAATCCATGTCCGCTTCATATTATGCATTTGGCAGTAATGTAAATACTGTATTGCACTGACAATAGATTAGGTACTAATGGACTGCGTATTTGAGATTTGACATATCGTTTCCTTTGAATGGATCTATGAAGCCCTTTTCCTGGTTACCATCTATTCATTGTTCTGTTCCTGGTCACTTGGTAGTATTTTTAAAACACTGATTGGGGGAATTGGTTAGTGTGATCAAAACGAGTCTCATGAGAAGTTCCCGTCATGTTTGATAGGTGAGCGCGGCAGCCAGCGTGGTGAGTCAAGCTCTGGAAGATTTGCTGCAACACGTCCGCCAGTACACCTCCAGAGGAGAGCCCATCGGTCGCTACGACCAAGCCACTGACACCATCATGACCGTGACTGAGAGCATCTTCACCTCCATGGGAGACGCAGGTCAAATTTTGCAACAAAATGATTTCATTAACCCTCATGCAGTATTTTTAAGCGGCTGCATGAAGGGTATTACGTCCCAAAAATGTCCCTCTTCCAATGTGCAACATCTTTTTTCACTTTTAATTTTTTTTCACTTTCAACCCCTCAAAATGTTCAGTGGGAATTGGCCAAGACATAGATATACATCCTATGCAAAATTTCAGCTTCGTGGAGTTATTTTTCACTGTTTTGTCTGTGGTGTCCATTTGTCCAACAGTCCAAAATCGTCCAAAGTGTCCGAAATGTCCAATTTTGGGATAATTACTGCATGGGGGTTAAAATGATCTTCCCATGGTAATCCGTGTCTTCTGCTGCCCTCTTGACAGGAGAGATGGTCCGTCAGGCCCGGGTGCTGGCCCAGGCCACCTCGGACCTGGTGAACGCCATGAGGTCGGATGCCGAAGCCGAGGTGGACCTGGACAACTCCAAAAAGTTGCTGGCGGCGGCTAAATTGTTGGCCGATGCCACTGCCAGGATGGTGGAAGCGGCCAAGGTATTTCCTTCAGTCTCTCTCAGCATTTAATTACTGGCCATTCAGCTCCTCACACTACTACTACAACACATGAAATGAGCAGTTTAAAATGTCAGTTTGTGAATCAAAATTAACATTTATGATAAAAATACATTGAATAGCAAAACTGAGAATCACAATTTTATTTATTTATTTATTTTGCCAGAAACTGAACCTCAGACTGTCCCAAAAAGCTTTGGCATGACATTGTGAATTAAGCTATTGCTTGTGTGAAAAAGTACTTTTTATGTAAGACTGGCTGGAATGGTGTTAAAATGGAACATATCCAACATTGAACCGCAAAAGAGTGTCTGGAAAGAAAATAATGCACATTTCCTCACGACACTTGCCCAGTCCAGTCATCCAACAACGTTGCATAATTTCCGAACACTATTAACAAAAGCTGTGTGTGATGCAATACATTCTATATCATTTACTCATTCACTCCCAAAGACGTTTTTAAACGTCTTTTCAGACTTGGTCCAGAATTGGCTGGTACTGAATGAGTTAATTACCTCTACCGAAATGAAGTGGGCAGTGAGTGAGTCATGACTTCATCATCTCAAGTCATTCTTTCTGTAAATTGGAGTTAAAAACATCTGACCTGACACTGAGTTGTACTTTTCGTTTGACATTTTAATGAAGTCTGCAGAGGATTACAAAACAAAACTCTGCCTATGCTCATTGTTTCACTTTGGCTCCGCTCATTTGGGTCTGGATCATGATCAAAGCACCGAAAACATCCCCAAACTGGAAGTTGGCCCTGACGTGTATGAATGTTAAGTCACTGCGATTCCAAGTGCGGCTTAATGCAGCCCACTTGCTGTTTGATCCAAATTTAGCCGGTGTAATAACCCCGAACAAATCACTGTCACACCACACTTAGTACCCATTCCTGCCTTGAATCATCTGAAGCCGAAAGGTGTCGCGACTAATAATACGCCGACTCAGAAACTTGACACTTATGACAAAGGGTTAACATACTACAATAAGAAAATCGTGAGTCATTTATGAAATTAATTCATCTGTCAACTGGATCAAATTCTATGAATAGCTCCCCCCTTTCGACCGTGACAATGAACAAACACCCTCCAGCTATTTACTTTGACTTAAGCCTTAATTTGCCTCTTTACATATTCCCCCTGGACCTTATTTGGGCACTGTTGTCATGGCGACTGATGAACTGATAAGATTCAAGACTTCTGGACACTGCTTATTGTTTGATTCCCCCCCCCCCCCATCCCCCTCCTACTCCCTCAATCCATTTCTGCATGTCATATTGTCATAGCAGACAGTGGCTGGGACTTGAAAAGCTTGTTAGTGTTGGCCCGCTCGTGGAAGTCATGTCGTCATTCGTCCCTCTGGAATTAGCAGGCTTTGATAATTATGCAAATGACCTGTTGTGTTAAATCACCGTCAACAAGCAGAAGGCAGCAATACAGTACACTCGACGGATCTAAAACGAAATTTATCAACAGCGCAGTCACTTTGTAGACGTAATATTCACAGCTGGCCTTTATATTGGAGGGTTAAAGACTTTCTCCAAGAAATTGTGTATGTGTGTGTGTTATTTTGTCTTTATTTATTTATTCATTTTGTCTGGGCCACGTCAAGTTCTTTAATTTAGCCGCTTTTATTTGTCCACAACGTCTTCATTAGAGCAACAACAGAGATTTTGGTGTGACTGTTTCTAGCCCGGCCCCTCGATAAGAAATTGCTAACCTTGTGAGTGTTGGAAACTGGACGGATTGCGACCCAATACTTTTGTTCATACAAGTATTGGACTCAGACAATCTAAAAGACCCTTTTTTTGGTCCAGGAATTCAAGTGACTGAAATGCCACTTGGCTTTTGGGTAGATGCTGAGTGCTGATGTACAAAGTATCTGTGTGTGTGTGTGTGTGTGTGTGTGTGTGTGTGTGTGTGTGTGTGTGTGTGTGTGTGTGTGTGTGTGTGTGTGTGTGTGTGTGTGTGTGTGTGTGTGTGTGTGTGTGTGTGTGTGTGTGTGTGTGTGTGTGTGCGTGTTCTTGCGGGTGTGCGTTCCCTCAGGGTGCAGCGGCCTATCCCGAGAACGAAGATCAGCAGCAGCGACTGAGGGAGGCTGCTGAGGGTCTTCGAGTGGCGACGAACGCTGCTGCTCAGAACGCCATCAAGAAGAAGCTGCTCAACAGACTCGAGGTCTGCAGGGATCAGATTGAGGGCTAAGCGGGCAGAGATGACTTGGGGATTTTTTAAAAAAAAAAAAAAAAAAACGGAAATAGTCACTTTCAGCTTGCATTTTCTTTAAAGGCCCAGTCCGCAATGGATCATTTTACGTCACTTTTGTTCACACATTTGCGATTTCTAAGTTGATGTCAACTCAGAGGCCTTGAATGGCTGCACAAAAATGTGATTTGGTGTTGTGTGTGTGTGTGTGTGTTTGTGTGTGTGTGTGTGTGTGTGTGTGTGTGTGTGTTTTGTGCTTCAGAATGCTGCCAAGCAAGGTGCAGCGGCTGCCACGCAAACCATCGCCGCCGCTCAGAATGCCGCCGCCTCCAACAAGAACACAGCCGCCCACCAGCAGTTGGTTCAGAGCTGCAAGGTGAGCGTGATTCGTTTATTTTTTTTTTAATGTAAAAATGATTACCGGTAAATGTCTCAATTAAATCCCAACCAGTGTGCGGCAGCACATTTGTTTGTCATGAGGTGTGCTGTGTGGGGAATTATCTAATTTCAGAATGTCGACATTATCTCATGTTAGTGGACTGATTATGTACTTTCAGGTCCAGTATTCCACAGTTTTATTTTATTTTTTTAATCAGAGTGTTGCACAGATATTGTTCATTAGGAGACCTAAATGTGTTTGCTCTGTACATTTTCTCCTCTCTTGCTGTACAAGATCACAATGCCTCGTCCCTCCTTACTTTAGTATAAGCACCAAATCTTGACGAACTTCCTGTTTTGATGACTTTCGCTCTGTCAGCACTGATGGTAGCGAGCACGAAAAATCTGTTTCCTGCTCCAATTACTTTGAGATGTAGCAAACACCCAACAAAATCCAATTGATACCATTGTGAGACAATTCAAAATTAACCAATGGCTGCTGTGCGTGTGTGTGTGTGTATGTGCTTGTGTGAAATTTAGGCGGTGGCTGACCACATCCCTCAACTGGTCCAGGGGGTGCGCAGCAGTCAGGCCAAACCGGACGACATCAGTGCACAACTTGCCCTCATTATTGCCAGCCAGAACTTCCTACAGGTGCAACCCATAACACACTCACACTTACACGCGTGTTCTTATGGTAAGGGGATGTTGAAACTTTATGCCCTAGAATTGTCACGACTACTTTGGGATTGAGGCTGACCAAAGTATAAATAGCCATTATGCCATTTTGGGACAATTTTAAAATGGAACCACAGCCTATTTTTTAAACTCTGGTGCAGTTACGGCATGAGCTCATTGATTCAACTGTTCTACGTCAACGAACAGTAGCCGGGGGGAGTTTATTTGCTCAATAGAAGGTTGCTATTATACAATCTTACCGGTGTATTACAATGGATGTCAAGTGAAGTGGACTCATTCACTCCCAAAGACGTTTTTAAACGTCTTTTCAGACTTGGCCCAGAATTGGCTGGTACTGAATGAGTTAAAGGGACTAAAATAAAGTAGAACAAGGCAGTTTGGGTGGAATTAATGTTCTGTAGTTTTCCAGAACGTAAACCTAGATCGGGGGTCGGCAACACGCGGCTCCAGAGCCGCATGCGGCTCTTTAGCGACATCTAGGGGCTCACTGGAGCTTTATAAAAAATGTTTGAAAAGGATTTTGATAGTAGGTTAATATAGCTCAAATAGATATAGATACATATTGCAACTCCAAAAAAGGAAAGCTGTGGTGTTGTTTTTTAAAACGTACACTTTATTTATGCTTTTAACAGTCTCGACAAACAGACACGTCTGCGTCCGACTCCGTGCCTTCTCTCTTCTCGTTTGACTCGAGAGGCGTTCAAAGACAGCCTCCGAAAAACGGAACTTAATGATCACTTCACAGACACTAAGAAAAGCAAAAATAATGCACCAAAACAAAAAATTACATACATACAGAATGTGTTTCCTTCATTGTAAGTTTTATAGAAGGATTTTCTTTTTTTGCGGCTCCAGACATATTAGTTTTTTTGTTGTTTTTTTGGTCCTATATGGCTCTTTCAACATTTTGGGTTGCCGACCCCTGACCTAGATGTACACAACATTATGATGGAACCACAAATCATCATTTGAAAAAGCGTCTCCATATCTGAGCCTGTTTACCTGCCCATGTAGATGCTGCTGATTTGCTTAGCAAAAGAGTTCAAATAGGATCGGTAACTCTTTAACGTCCAAATGTGTGCAAGACCATCTAAGAAATTGAGTAGGGACAGTTACTCCCCACTTTTCTATTTAAGGCGTTTGTGTCTTTTTTTTTTCTTGTGTATCCGGGACGGGCATTATTTGAGGAAATACGGTTTGTCATAAACTTTATGGAGTTTTGCTCTACGAAGCAGATTTAATAGAACTATTTATGTTCCATGCGCTACACAGCCGGGTAGTAAGATGGTGACCTCCGCAAAGTCATCGGTTCCCACGGTGACGGATCAGGCTGCAGCCATGCAACTGGGTCAGTGTGCCAAGAACCTGGCCACTTGCCTAGCCGAGCTGAGGACAGCTGCACAGAAGGTAGAAGTCAAACGTTTATTTGTATTTTGTAGTTAATACAGAGCAGTAGTTCCGTTGTGAAAGTATTTAAATATAAGCATGTCTCTTGGTTTGTGAATTGCTTTTTTTGCTGCTGAAGTGTGCCTAGCAACAAGTGACTTCATCAGATAAAAACAAGAGCTTAGCTGGATAGCAGACGGAGAAACATAATTGTGCTTTAGTTGTACGTGATGTTTGATGTCGATGCAACTTATAACATTTTGGTAGGAACATAAATTGAAAATTAAGAACTCTAACCCTTGAGGAAAGCGCATCAGACAACTGTGAACAATTAAAGTACTGCATTTTCCCTGCTAGGTTGCTTACCTTGGTTGATGTCAGACCATATGTACACTTAATATACTTTTTTTTTAACTTATTTGTATTTTTTTCTAGGCTCATGAAGCTTGTGGCCCCATGGAGATCGACTCCGCACTCACCGCCATCCAAACGCTCAAAAGTGAGCTGCAGGACGCCAGGCTGGCTGCCGGTAATGCACAGCTGAAACCGCTGCCGGGAGAATCGGTAAGAAAAAGTCAGCTTACCCTTGAAAATAAGAAATTGCAATTTAAGTTCCCATTAAGGCTGTATTTTCTTGAATGGTTCTTTAGTTGGAAAAGTGCGCTCAGGAGTTGGGCAGCACCTCCAAGTCAGTCGGGTCCTCCATGGCTCAGCTACTTACCTGTGCTGCACAAGGCAATGAACACTACACAGGTAGGTACTGTGAATGAAGTATACAGAACAGCTGATATGGCTTTTAAATAAAATCTCAGATTTTTTTTTCTCCCATCAATTACAGAAAAAGAACATTAGAATTACATGATTTAAATCAAGTTTTGCTTTTTGTTTTTATTTTCCTTTGATTGCTTTATTTTAAATCAAAACCAAAAAAACGTTGTTTCTGTTTTTTTCTCAAAGCGTTAACACTACAGAGGAAAAAACTATATACAGTCAAACCTCTGTTTTCGAACGTCTCGGTTCTTGTCCAATTCGGTTTTCGACCAAAAATTTCGATTTTTTTATGCCTCGGATGACGAACAAATTTCGGTTCTCGAACAAACTGAGCGCACTTGAAAGCGTCACTTGACTCCTCTCGCCTTCCTTACACGAGGAAGTGACGCTTCCTCATCTTGCTTTCCATTGTGAGCAGACGTGTTCATTTAACTTTTTTTTTTTTTAAGAGCGGGGGGGTTTCGGTTTTCGAACAAATCGGTTTTCGAACAGCCTTCTGGAACGGATTATGGTCGAAAACCCAGGTACAACTGTATATACATGTGTATAAATATATATGTATGTATATGCGAGAAATAAAAAATAAAATCAATTGAAAAAAAATAAAGTACAAAAATAATCATCCTGCGAAATAAACTCAATTTAATTGATAACATCACTTAATCGCCCAGTTCTACTTTGAATACTGCATTTCATGCATTATACAGTCAAACCTCGGTTTTTGAACGTCTCGGTTCTCGACCAATTCGGTTTTCAACCGAAAATTTCGAGTTTTTTATGCCTCGGATGATGAACAAATTTCGGTTCTAGAACAAACTGAGGGCACTTGAATGCACCATTTGACTCCTCTCGCCTTCCTTACACGTGGAAGTGAAGCTTCCTCGGGTTGCTTTCCATTGTGAGCAGACGTGTTCAGGAAACATTTTGATTTTAAAAAGAGCATGGTTTCGGTTTTCGAACAATTTTGGTTTTCAAACAGCCTTCTGGAACGGATTATGGACGAAAACCGAGGTTTGACTGTACCGATGCTCATGATAACTCGTGCGGCAGGCATAGCAGCCAGGGAGACAGCACAGGCCTTGAAGACGCTGGCCCAGGCGGCCCGCGGAGTAGCCGCATCCACCACCGATCCCAAAGCCGCCGCCGCCATGCTGGACTCGGCCCGCGACGTCATGGATGGCTCGGCGCTTCTCATCCACGAGGCCAAGGAAGCACTTGCTTGTCCCGGAGATGCTGAGAGCCAGCAGAGGTTGGCCCAGGTGAGATCTGAGAGCATTTAATATTTGCCACATTTGGACTTTGGGCGCATTTCTTTCTGTCTTTTAAAGGTTGCCAAACACAATTTGTTTGTAAAATGTATCTTGTGCCATCTCTTGTGCTAAATCAGTGTGACAATATTGACCACTCCTAATCGTCATATGTAGTTACTGACAGGTCTTAAATTGCTAAGTTTCCGTAAAAAGTTTCCTTAAAAATGTGATGAAACTTCCTTCCACCTGCAATTGCCTGATAATTGAGTCTTCCTGGTAAATATTTACATGCAGGAGAAGGAAGTAAGCAGCTCAACATCTGTCGTATTAGCCAAGGGAAAGCGTCGTAATTAAGCAGGTGTCATATTTTATCAGCAAAACATTCTCAATGATTTATGCCTCGCCGTCTCATTTTCCCAACTTAATTAATACTGTGGTTTGCGATAAACACCAAGGTGGTGCTGCTTGTTAATGCAATAGCGTTTTGTATTATAGATCATCACGCTTGGGATTTGTTTTTTAATGTTCCGTCGGTCGTCCTTGAACCTGCAGGTGGCCAAGGCCGTGTCTCATTCACTGAACAACTGCGTCAACTGTCTGCCTGGTCAGAAGGACGTGGACATGGCTCTCAAGAGCATCGGAGAGGCCAGCAAGAAGCTTCTCATTGAAAATGTGAGTTGAATGAAGCCTCCCTTGCAAAAAAAAAAAAAAAAAAAATCTTCATCAGCACAGGGAGTTAATAAACGCTTGGAAAAAAAAAACAGCGCAGAAAGTCTTACTTTGCTTTTTAGATCCCGCCAGCCTCCAAGACGTTTCAGGAGGCGCAGAGTGAACTCAACCAGACGGCGGCCGACCTCAACCAGTCTGCAGGTGAAGTGGCTCACGCCTCGAGGGCCTCCAGCAGCCAGCTGGCGGTGGCGTCGGGGAAGTTCAGTGAAGACTTTGACGAGTTCCTGGACGCTGGCATCGAGATGGCAGGGCACACTCAGGTCCTTCTCCATCTTATTTTTTCCGGTGACATTTTGGTTCAGACTTTAGCAAGCATCATGGAAGTTGACATGCTTGATTTGCTTTCACGGTCCGCATAAAATGATATGGCGGGCCAGATCTTGACCTTGACACGTGATCTACAGTAATGTTTTTTCTCAAAAGTAATTTGCATGTGTTGTTGATTTGTGTCATGCGGCTCATCATCTCAGAAGAGGGACGACCAAGTGCAGGTGATCAGTAACCTGAAGAACATCTCCATGGCCTCCAGCAAACTGCTGCTGGCTGCCAAGAGCCTGTCAGTGGATCCCGCTGCTGCGAATGCCAAGAACCTGCTAGCGGCCGCTGCAAGGTGCCACGGAAATGTGTTATATCGCTGATGTCAATGTTCCCCAAAAGTGTCCTTCCCTTTAGAACAGTGATTTTTTTTTTTTTTCAAACTGTATCATGCCATGAGAGGGAGTCTATCTATCATTAGGGCTCCCTCTAGCGGTATGAGAAAGAATCACTGAATTATATTTTCTTGAATCTTAAATTGGCCATGTTCTGTTGCCTGTTTTTTTTTTTTTTTTAAATTCAGTGCACTTCAAAATAGTTCTTGTGTTTTAAAGATATACATTTGCATTTTATGGAAATGTTTTCTTTCAAACACTTGTAACGTTTATGGGCAATTCATTTTTATTGAACCCTTATTTATCCTTATTTTTGCTGTATTTAAATCTATTAGTCAACTGCAAATTTTGACTACAGATGGCACTATGTGTCCCTAAATGTATTTGGACACTGCTATAAAAAAAAACAAATATATGTATTCAATTTATTTCCGAAATTTGACCTATAGAAGGATTTTACCATGCGTTGTAATTTAGCTATGGCATTTCAGAAATAAATTCCACCTGTCGCTGAGCCCAAAACTTAATTCATAAACCTTACTAAATATATTTTTTTTAAAACAAGGGCAGATTGGAATCAGCACCAAAAAAATCGCGGAACGTTGACTCGCAACTTTGATTAAATTTTTTTAAATGTCAGCCAGTGTTATGAAACCATCCAGAAAATTACAGTGGCTAAAAATATTTTTCTAAACGCCTACGATATTTTCCCGTTTGTCATTCTCGTGGTTTTTGGGAGAGCTGAGTATTTTTTTTTTTAGGTGACACTGGGCATAAAAAGCTTAAGAAAGACTGCTTTACGGTATAATATTCTGTTTCTCGTTTCAGAGCTGTAACCGACAGCATCAACCAGCTGATCACGCTGTGCACTCAGCAGGCGCCCGGCCAGAAGGAGTGTGATAATGCTCTGAGAGAGCTCGAGGTAAACCGCGCTCGTTTTTAATCGTTATGCAACAGGTTTGAGGAGTATGACTTGGCTTGGGTTTGCCACCACTGTTAAGCAAATTTTAGCTTGACACTGTCAGCGATTATTGTTCTGCATATTTGTTAAAGTAAAAAGCCTATTTGTTTTTGAAGGATGTCAGAAGCAAGATGCTTTGTCACGCTGCTTATAATTTTGTTATTTCAATGGGTTTTGTGTTAAAGGCAAACACGTTCTACCTCTGCATAAAAGTTGATTTAATTCTTCCAGGCCGTCAGAGGAATGCTGGACAACCCCAATGAACCCATCAATGACCTCTCCTACTTTGACTGCATCGAGAGTGTCATGGAAAATTCCAAGGTAGGCCCTTCCAGGTCCACCAGCTGGGAGCTAAAACATCCCTCATTTCTTAACAATCCGTTACTGACTCTCTTTTCATTCATGGTGGTCTGTCAAGGTCTTGGGAGAGTCAATGGCGGGAATTTCCCAGAACTGCAAGACGGGAGATGTGATGTCATTTGGAGACTGCGTCAGATACGCGTCCAAGGCCCTGTGTGGGCTCACTGAAGCTGCTGGACAGGTACATGCAAATCCCCCAACGTCGTTGATTCATGTGGAGTGATTACAGTGCACTACATTATGGGTTATCATTCATTTCACAGATTTTTATTTTTTTTTGGTGGAACATATCTCGCCATCTGCCACAGAAATCCCTACATATAGTTTGGAAATCACTAGTTTATTATTACCGTTTTTCGGAGATGGGGATGACAGAATACAGTGATTATTTGACATAACTTGTTCAATTCATTCCAAATTAACATTCCCCATTGAAATACAGTCAAACCTCGGTTTTTGTCCATAATCCGTTCCAGAAGACTGTTCAAAAACCGAAATTGTTCGAAAACCGAAACCACGCTCTTTTTAAAATAAAAATGTTTACTGAACACGTCTGCTTACAATGGAAAGCAACACGAGGGAGCGTCACTTCCTCGTGTAAGGAAGGCGAGAGGAGTCAAATGGTGCATTCAAGTGCGCTCAGTTTGTTCGAGATCCGAAATTTGTTCTTCATCCGAGGCATAAAAAAACTACATTTTTGGTCGAAAACCGAATTGGTCGAGAACCGAAACCTTCGAAAACCGAGGTTTGACTGTATATTGAAATGCCATTATCACTAAAACCCTATTTTGTATACATTTAATGCCTGCATTTTTTGGGGGTATGTTTAAATAACAATGTGTTTATAAAGTGGGTCTAAATTTAAATGTGATTAAAGCATGAAGGTATAACGCCAATGGCTTTTCATCTATAGTGCCCCCTTATTTTATTTTATTTTATTTTATTTTTTTTTTACCGTAGGCATCCTACCTAGTGGGTGTGTCCGATCCCAACAGTCACGCAGGCCACCAAGGATTGGTGGACCCCATCCAGTTTGCGAAAGCCAACCAGGCAATTCAAACAGCCTGTCAGAATCTTGTGGACCCGGAAAGTAACGCCTCCCAGGTACACGCAGCCGTAAAATAAAACAGCCTAATGGTTGTTCTTCTTTATTGTTTTCCAGGTTAGATAGTTGTGCTATAAAATGATTTAAAATGGGTGAAAATTGCACTTCGTGCTTTGGAGGGCTAATATAAGATATTACAATCAAGGATACTTTGAGGAAATGTTGTAGTGACCTTTAATGGACCGTGACGCCTCTGCCCCCACCCCCTCCCTAATATCGCAGGTGCTCTCAGCAGCCACCATTGTTGCAAAGCACACATCTGCACTGTGCAACGCCTGCCGCCTGGCCTCCTCCAAGACGACCAACCCAGTCGCCAAGAGGCACTTTGTCCAGTCGGCTAAGGAGGTAGCCAACAGCACCGCCAACCTGGTCAAAACCATTAAGGTGGGTCTAGTCCAGCCGAAGCCTAATTAGTCTGGACACATGTTCATCCAGGATTTAACCTAACCCGAATCGGTCTGTGTTGGGTGACAGAATCCATTTATTCATAGCAGCTAATTTCACATTTGTTTCAAGTTTAATTCTTTTAATCAGCTGCAGCAATCCTTGGCCCTTGACCCTTTGTTGATGTCTTTTTCGCCCTTAGGCTCTCGATGGAGATTTCTCGGATGAGAACAGGAACAGGTGTCGAGTGGCCACGGCGCCGCTCATCGAAGCGGTGGAAAACCTGACAATATTTGCGTCCAACCCAGAATTTGCTAGCATCCCGGCTAAGATCAGCCACGAGGTCGGTTACAGACAGCTGCTTTTTGTGTAGTTTAATGAGCAAAAAACATTTGTGTCTTAAGTCTTCAACCAACTTGTTCCCCTGCAGGGTTTTACAGCTCAGGAGCCAATCATCCAATCAGCACGCTCCATGCTTGACAGCTCCACCTACCTGCTCAAGACTGCCCGTTCGTTGGTTATCAACCCCAAAGACCCGCCCACTTGGTCTGTTCTGGCCGGTCATTCCCGCACCGTCTCTGACTCCATCAAGAGTCTCATCACGGCCATCCGGTTTGTTGTGGAAGGGGGCGGGGCTCTTAAACTGTGTTAAAGCTCGTCTCATTGACTTTTAGTTTCGATATAAATAAACATCTATCTTAAAACTAGGTTTTCAGTTCACATATTTACAGCACAAAGGTGGAATATAAGTACTTTTTAAAGCAGCGTTTTAAATAAAAATGTAAGAGTCTCCTCATTTGGATGACAAATACCTCCTCTCTTTTTCAATCTCTGTCTTCTTCCCTACCTGTTTATCATCCTTCAACCTCGCTCCCTCATCCATTTTACTGCTCTCTCTCTGGCCCATTTCCTTCTCAGGGACAAAGCCCCCGGCCAGCGGGAGTGCGACTCATCCATTGATAACATCAACAAATGTATCCGGTACATTGAGCAGGCCTCTTTGGCTGCGGTCAGCCAGAATTTACCCAGCAGGGATGACATCTCTCTGGAGGTAAGGAAGCGTTCGGAAAGGACTCCGAATATTTCCTTCTTTTTTTTTTCCTTCCAAATACTCATCTTTGTCAAATGATGCTTTTATTTGATGTTTTGTGTATATATTAGATACTCGGTGTTATGCATGCTCTTGGCCGACATACTTTCTGTTGATTTAGGCTGCTGTCAATCCTCCTCTTTGTTTTAGTCATCTAATTTCCAACTACTGTATGATATTTTTGGTCCAATTTGATATACAGTCAAACCTCGGTTTTTGAACGTCTTGGTTCTTGTCCAATTCGGTTTTCGACCAAAAATGTCTAGTTTTTTATGCCTCGGATGACGAACAAATTTCGTATCTCGAACAAACTGAGCGCACTTGAATGCACCGTTTGACTCCTCTCGCCTTCCTTACATTTACATCATTTGAATGGAAGTGACGCTTCCTCGTGTTGCTCTCCATTGTGAGCAGACGTGTTCAGTAAACATTTTTATTTTAAAAGAGCGTGGTTTCGGTTTTCGAACAATTTCGGTTTTCAAACAGCCTTCTGGAACGGATTATGGACGAAACCCGACGTTTGACTGTAGTTTATTTTGTCATATATTAACATAACATGTAATTTGTATTTAAGTCAACAGCATCCGTCTTATTGTATCTCATAGAAAAGGTAGATGGCTTTAAAGCTTTTCATGCATTTTTACATTTATAAATCGGAATAACCCAGTCTGATGTTGCTGATGATTTGTTGATTCTTAGAAATTCAGTAGCTTGAATATTTGGGGCTTAAATCTACAAATACGTTTCTTCAGCAAGTCTGGTGAATTTCTTTGCCACATTTACAAGTTAATTCATGTTGTGAGATGGCAACAAGAAATGCATCTTTACATCATGCCTTCTTGAATTAAGATGTACAATATTGAATCGCAATCCCACTGAATCGAATCGTACCGCTTTAAAATGACCCTACCTTGAATCGTATCGCTATACATATTAAATCGTCTTTTATTGGAGAGATGCACATGTGGCCACCGAAAGAACACCATACCTGCAGTGACGCAGAATGTTGACAGCTTCAAGCTTTTGGGCTGTTTTTCGTCATCTGGGAACCAGGGCTTTCGTCAAAGGGAATTATGAACAGCTCCAAATAGCAGCATGAACCCTGTCAGGCTTTTGCGAGAAAGATGAAGAAGAACTTCATATGTCAACGTGACAGTGACCCAAAGCACAAATTAATAAAAGAATGCCTTCATCGGAAGATTTAGACTTTTAGAATGGCCCAGCCAGAGCCCAGACCTAAACCTGATCAAACATCTGTGAGCTGATCTAACGAGATGTCCTTGCAATATGACAGATGTGGAGTGCCAAACTGATGGATTCCTACCAAAAAAGATTGAGTGCTGTCAGAAAGGCCAAAGGCGCTGCAATCGAGTATTAATTTGTGATGTGCATATTTATGCAAAAAGTTATTGTATGATGGGGGGTTTTTTTCTCTTTGAAATGACTTCAGTTTGAGGGAATATATGTCAATGTTCCAGGTGAAGCACTTTGAATGCAATTCCACCTCTCCCATAAAAGGCCACACCGGACCAAATGTACTTTAATTTCCTCTTCTTTTCAGGCCCTGCAAGAGCAGCTGACATCCTCCGTGCAGGAAATTGGCCACTTAATCGACCCTGTTTCCACTGCTGCCAGAGGCGAAGCTTCCCAACTAGGACACAAGGTACGGTATATAGGGCGACACATTAATGACTTTGCTTAAATGCTTTCACTGTGAAGCAAGACAAAAGTGACAGTACAGTTTACTCCGCTTAACACGGTTGGGCGTGGGGGTGGTACGTTCCAGACCGAGCTGCAAAAGATGAAAAAATGTGATGTGGAGAAACCGTATCAAAACATGTTTTCGAAAATTGTTTTATCCATCTCACTCATTAAAACACATTTTATGGACACACACAAATATTTGCAGGTGTCAGATGTGTCCGATTACATGCATGTGTATGCAGGGGGGGGTTCTATGTGACATTGCGTGAGTGTCTGCGCGTGAGCTGTGGCCTACAGCAGTTCCTGTGTGTTTAAGAGATGATTTGCTCTCTTTTGCGTTTTAATTTATGCTTCAAATATTTGTGTACAGTAATCCCTCGTTCATCGCGGTTAATGGGGACCAATTAAAACTAGCGATAAACGAAAATCCGCGAAGTAGCGACCAATTAATATATAAGGGTAAATTATTATTTTTTTTTTTTTTTTTTAATAAAGTCCCCAAACGGTCCGCGAGAAGCTGCAAAACAACTGCGAGCTTCTCGCGGACCGTTTGCGGACTTTTTGCGGACTTAAAAAAAAAATTAAATAAAAAAATAAAAACTTTTTTTTTAAATGAATATGTTTGAAAAAATCCGCGATGCACCGAAGCCGCGATAAACGAACCGCGAAATAGCGAGGGATCACTTTATACGTATACTGTATGCCGAAGCTGAGGGAAAACCACACCGTTTTCCAATAAGGTACTTGACACTAAAATTGTCTTAATCTCACCAGTAAAACAATTCTTAGGGGGAAGGCCGTTTGAGAATGAAATCAATATGCTACTAGTGTGATACAAATAATCTCTCAAATGACTTTAAGGCCAGTCATTTGTTTTTTTTTTCCTTACCAGACACATAGAAAAGAGCATATTCGTCCAATATTTGAATAATTGCGTAAACCGCTGACCGGCCATTTTGAGAATGTATTCACTGTGCGTTATCTTTCATTCATAATGTGGCATACTGGTAAGATATCAAATAAATACTCAAACGACGCAAAATACATCACACCATCGTATCCCTAGATGCCGTGCATGTATGCCCCCTAGTGGCTATAGTATATATGGAGTATAGAGATGGCATCAGACCAATCTGTCGATTTTCTGTGTTTTGAGACGTCGCCATGACAAAATGATTTTTTTTTTTTTTTTGTCTGTAATCATACTCCACACACAACTGATGTGAGTTTTGACCTCAGGTTAGCCAGCTGGCCGGCTACTTTGACCCACTGATCCGGGCAGCAGTGGGCGTGGCGTCCAAGCTGAACGACCACCAGCAGCAGATGACCTTCCTGGATCAGACCAAGACCCTGGCCGAGTCCGCCTTGCAGATGCTGTACGCTGCCAAGGAGGGGGGAGGAAATCGCAAGGTCAGATCTTTGGTGGTTTTTGTCTTCCACCATGCATATTCGTTGCAGTAGTCGTTGTTGGTTTTAGGTTAAGATAGTTTCATTGGATTACTAATAATTCAGCGTGTCCATAAAGTCTCTTTACAATGTAACAAATTGATTCGAAAGGCAAATATCTACAATATACAAATGCTGGAAATTATGACAAAAAGAGGAGTACATCTGCTGCTTCCTTTGCATTCGGAACTGTTTTCTCTGAATGAACAAAATGTAATTACAAGACAACAGAGGCCTTCTTTAGCTTTGTGGCCTGCGTGTGATTGTGCATTGTCGTGACAACTGTCAGGCGTGTCACACGCACGACGCCATCGCCGAGGCCTCCCAGTTAATGAAGGAGGCGGTGGATGACATCATGGTGACGTTGAACGAGGCTGCCAGTGAAGTTGGAATGGTCGGCGGCATGGTGGATTCCATTGCGGAGGCCATGGCCAAGGTAAATCCACTTTGATATAGGAGACGTATCCATTTTTTCTTTTTTTTTATACTTTTTGTCATGCTTTTTGTGGAGAGACCCCAAGGGTAGCGTTTTTACTTGCGATGTTCAATACCACTTTTTTTCAAACCCACACCATTACCAGTATTCACTATCTGAGCACTCACTCAGAGTACACTGAAACTCCACTACAACGAAACCTACATGGGCGAAAATACCCCCTAGTGTGAAAAAATCGTAATGCATTAACACCATCCCCACTCTCCTGCCCCCCATACAACGAACCCCTTCCCCCGTTGCGTTATACGAAATCTTTTTCTCTGCTCTTGCCTCGCGACGAGATTCACTACAACAAAGTCTAATCCAACAGTGGCCTCTCCTGCTTTGTTCGGAAACGGCAACAACAACCACCACACTGGTTTACACATGCCCAGTAGTCCAGGAAGTATTTTGTTATTGTTAGTTTCAGACGCCGCAAGAACGTTGCATTGCTAAATTGGCTACAAAACGGACCTTTGGATGTCAAGCAGCTAAGACGGGAAGAGCTCTGACGCAGGAAGAGAGGGTAAATGTGATCAAAATGAAAGACATTATCCAAGAAATCGATGCAAGTGAAAGTGAATGCTGATCGTAAATTTCGCAATTTCTTTCCCTTTTTTTCTTTCTACACTGTCTATATGAAGTGTCAAATAAGTGTATGCTCATATTGGAATAAAAATAAAGAGTACACATGTGTGTGTGTGTGTGTGTGTGTGTGTGTGTGTGTGTGTGTGTGTTTACATCTGAGATCAAATTTGCTACAGTGAAAAACCCCCTGTTGTGAAAAATGTCTTGCTGCAAACATGATTTCGTTGTAGAGGAGTTTCACTGTACAGTCACATCTGGTACTTTTGATGTATGAAATGTCATTTAACACAGTGACAAAAAAAAACAATCAAAGACCTTTCTTTTTGACGCTGATGAGTCACGGATTTGTCAAACTGCTGCAATTTAGTGCCAACTACTGCCAAGGAGGATTTACTCGATGCGAAGATGTTATTTATTTATTTTGCCCAAAGTGTCTGTGGCTGTTATCAGGATCCTCCACAATACCCGATCCTTTAAACTTTAAAATAAGGCTAATATGGGCTTGATACGTTACTCACGCATCCCTACTTTTTACTACACGCCCTGACTTAGCCGAATTGTCTCATGCAAGTGAACCAGCCCTCATCCAGCCCCACATACTCCCGATGAGTACAGATTTCCTTGACGACTGGGAGAAGCTCTAGGGATGGCTGCACATCTCCCAAAAATAAAAAAAATAAAATAGCAACTGTGAACTACGAAGCAATGCAAGCCTCGAGTCTACAAGATGGCATAGATTCTAATTTCCCTCGTGGTGGTGGCAGCACTTGAAAACCAAGCTGGCGAGTTATACAAATCAGTGTATTTGGCCCATGCAACAAAATGCCCCCACCCCGCCGAATTGCCAACTTTATCAAGCAGTCAAGTACACATTGCTTATCAGAGGCGAAGGCTGATCTGTGCACTGAAAAAAAATGCAGCTCTTTTGGCTTTGATGTGCCTCCGGATCCTCAGCCAGGATAACTGAGTTCATAATATTTCCTCTTTTTAAATTGAGCATCACTTTATATCGAAGTACTGCAGCTCTGACTATTCACAAATGTCAGATTCCCAAGTGTCACCTTTCAGTAGGCTAAGTGAACGTGAAGTACCTGTGATATTGCAGACTGCTTTCAGCCCGCACGCTCCTTCTCCACGACTAGTGTTATTCCTCCGCTGGCTTCTCTGTGATGTGTTAATTTAACACAGACGCTGTAATGTATGCAGCGTAAGATGATGATCACATTTTTTTTTCAACTTGCAAGCCTTATTTTAAACTGTGATTAAATACTCACCAGATGCTTCCTTGCAGCTGCACTCTAATACACAATCATCAATTTAACTTTTCCAAATATAATCACTTTTGTCACACGGGTATTTATTTAGCAATGTGCTTGTTTTGATTATCGTAAATGCATTGTCGTTTGTATTAGAAGCACGAGGACATGCACTATGCTGTGCGGTATATACCAAAGCTCCGATTAGTCGCCATCCACTTATAGACAAATAAATGCCTCCTTAAATGGATGTCCCCTTTTTTTCCCCTAGTGGAAAACTCATGGTAAGAATTATACTGTAAATCAAATCTAATTAAAACAGCAGCACCTACCAAAGCACGTAAAAGGTCTCCCAGTTGAATTAAAATCTGTAGTCTAAATTATTAAAGGGGATCTTGAGTGCAGAATACCTCTTAAACTGCAATTGAAATTCCAATAGACCGACCTGTGGTCATCTCACAATGTTGTGTACATTCATGTTTATGTTGCACAATTAATTTGCTCTGTCTGCCCTTTCTGCATTGCTTCTTTCCGTGTATTATTTCTGTGCAATGTTTTTTTTTTAAATTTACTTTTAAACTCACTTGACATGCAGTTCAATACAGTGTGGCCCGAGGGTTGGCGGGAGAAACATTTATCATTCCCTATATATGCTATAAGGTGGCGGCACAGCCCTACTTTTGTCCAAATGAAGCTCCTCAACTCACTTTAACATGATTTACTAGCACCAAGATGTCACGGGATGACTGCAAAGTTCTGAAGGAAGCTCCTCGGCTTGCTTCAACATAGTTTCTTGGCTTCAGGATACCACAACACGGTGCCAAACAATAATGTATTGCCTTGGTCCGAGCACAAAAACAGCACAGCAAATCCTGTCGGTCATTTCTTCAGGATAGGTACCCCCTAAAAAAAATAATTGCATAGAAGTGAAAATGCCAAACTATGACTATTCTTCTCAGTAATATTGTTTAATATTCCTGCAAAAACGTGTGCAGGCATAGTCCTTCCTCCTTAATAGATGCCTATTTCATCTGCAGTTGAGTATCATAAACACATTATATTATTCACATTTGATGTCATTTGTAGTTTTTGTTTTGTCCTATTCCAAAATGCATCCTTTTTTTGAAAAGCCAACTGAATGTTTCTTGTTTATTCAGCTGGATGAGGGAACACCACCTGAGCCCGAGGGCTCATTCGTGGATTACCAGACCAGTATGGTGAAGCACTCCAAAGCTATTGCAGTCACGGCTCAGGAAATGGTATACCACGCTACACTTTCAACTTCATTTTAAGAAAATGGTATGGAATGGTTTGCTGTGTTATAATTCAGATGACTAAATCGGTGACATGTCCGGACGAGCTCGGAGGTCTGGCCTCTCAGGTAACGGTGGACTTCGGCCAACTGGCCGTCGACGGACGGCTGGCCGCCCACACGGCCGAGCCAGAAGAGGTGCGAACGGTGACCCCCGCGCATATCATGAAGCAACGCACGGGGGCTGTCATGAGCAACTTCTCTATTTTGTCTTCCCCAGATCGGCTTCCAGATCAAGACCCGAGTGCAAGAGCTGGGCCACGGCTGCATCTTCCTGGTGCAGAAGGCCGGGGCGCTGCAGATCACTCCCTCCGATGGCTTCACCAAGCGAGAGCTCATCGATTGCGCGCGCACCGTCACAGAGAAGGTTAGCAGCGTCATGAAGACGACGCTTTTTTTTTTTTTGGAGTCCATATTCATGTAATTCGATTTGATTCCTTATAACCACACACTGGTTAGTCCCCAGTGAACTCACGCTTTGTGTGATTTGTATTGTCGTTAACTGGATTACCAAAATACGTCATCTGGTCTATTATTAGAATTAAATTACATTACTCTGCATTTGTCTTAATGCTTACATTGGTCACAGAGCAATCGATCAAGCGTGAGCGCGTTTGGATTTTAAACTCATTTGTACGACTATCTTCAGTCGATTCAAATTAGGTAAGAAATGTACAAAAATTAAGCAATTTCCAGTATTATGCGGTATTAACTCATTCAATCCCGGCATTTTACTGGATTTTGACTGATCTTGCAAGGCCCACAGAATATTTGGTTCTAAGGCTGCTATACTGTATAAACATGGAGCCTACCAAACCTCTGCCGGCCTTTTTATTGACTGTATATTGACAAGGAATATATCAGAAAAACACTCCCATCTTCATTAACATGTCGCACTGGGCGGTCCAAATTGGGCCGCCCCAAAGACAAAGCATTCCCATGGATTCAGCACCAGCGTCCATAAACTAACAGACACGTCGACATTTTAACGATTGGCGTCCCTCTGAATTGATATGTGGTAACCTGGCTCGTGACCCTTTCTCGTGATGGAGCACAAACACCCCCTTCCGTCCAGGGTTAAATCTTCCTTTCTGAGATAAGGAGCGCATGGTCTGGTACCATGCGCTCGGGTCCCTTGGCCTCGAATTGACCCCTGATTCTCTGCTAAGTGTGCCAAATGTTTGAACACAATGAAGCAAACAAGATGAAACTTTAAAACATGACAACATTGTATTTTCTTTCTAACAGGGAGCCTAAAAATAAATTTGGGACTCTTTTCTTTCAGCAGAGATTCTTCAGCAATCGGCATTACAAAATGGCTAAGTTTCATGAAAATGGCAATACTTGGGCAAATAAACGGAGAAAAAGAGCTTTTTGTAAAAGCATGCATTTCAAGCACGTGAGGCACCACTGCCACCTACTGGTCGCTTTTTTTTTTACATGATTTACAATGCAAACGGCTTATTCTCATTCCCAGATTGCATCTGACCCTCCTCCTCACTATGACGGAAAAAAAAAAAGACTTAGACGTACATGTACGTCCTTGGTAGGCGGGGCCTAATTTTAAAAAGACGTACAAGTACGTCTTGTGGAATGAAAGAGTTCACTAGACTCGCCTGCATGAGCTTTCCCCACATGCGCAAACATCTTTGACACCCATAAAAAATTTTTTTAAATGTTTAATTATTCTGACAGTTGTCTTTTGAACATACACATGCTGTCTTCGATTGTCCCTGGCATGATTCGAGGTTGTCATGGTATGCGCGTCCTCAGGTGTCCTTGGTGCTGTCGGCACTTCAGGCAGGCAACAAGGGAACGCAGGCCTGCATCACAGCGGCCAGCGCCGTATCGGGCATTATCGCCGATCTGGACACCACCATCATGTTCGCCTCGGCTGGCACGCTCAACGCCGAGAATGATGAGTCCTTTGCCGACCACAGGTGGGAGTGGCAAAATCTGTCTGTTCGCCTTCATAAATTTCTCACGTCTGTAGTTAAAAATGTGGCTTCTGGTTATCTGTTATTCAAAGCTGACAGAATGACAAAAGGGAGGCAAAATGTTTTCTTCTGTCACAAAGTGCAAATTACCCTCAGGCTTTAAAAGATGAAGTGTCACATCTTCCATTGTTCTGAAGACGTCTAGAAAAGATTTGCTCACCCTGACAACAAAAGGAGACAAAAGTCTGCTATTATTTGATGCTGTGACCGAAAACATGATCCAAGATTGAAATTGTGTGTGTGTGTGTGTGTGTGTGTGTGTGTGTGTGTGTGTGTGTGTGTGTGTGTGTGTGTGTGTGTGTGTGTGTGTGTGTGTGTGAAGTGGAAAACGCACAGAAATCCTGTTTCCTGTTTTTGATCTTTCACTTTACATTCATTTTATTTTTTTAATTGGTTCAGAAATGGAAAGCTTATCTCGGAATATATCCGCACAACATTTAAGAGTATTTAGGATTCTATTTTGGATATTCAGAGATAGAATTACGTAGATGCTTGTCTGTGTACTCATAAAGATTTGTCTGCTATCACAGAACTGAAATGAAGACGGTCAGTTTTATTCATCCATCCATCCATTTTCTGAACCGCTTTATCCTCACAAGGGGCGCGGGGCTTGCTGCAGCTTCAAATTAATAGTGTAAAAAAAAAAAATTTCTTACACTATGCAATGAGGTTTTCCTTCACACAAATTTAGTTGTTAAAAAATAATAAAATAGCAAAAATAAACACAAAATGGTAAGACATAAATTAGATACTCTTTGTATGAGTAATTAATTACCGGTAAGTAAATCTTATTCAGTTGCGAGTGGAAAAGAATATTTTGGCTGAAGCGCTTCAATTGAATGACATTAAATTGTCCATTTACAATGCTGAGGAGGATATGAAGCTGTCTTAATAAATGCTAACATATTTCCTCCAAACCTTTCCCATGACTCTCTCTTTCTCAGAGAAAACATTCTGAAGACAGCCAAAGCTCTGGTGGAGGACACAAAGATGCTGGTGTCAGGTGCCGCTTCCGGTCAGGACAAGTTGGCGCAGGCCGCCCAGTCATCTGCCAAAACCATCACCCAGCTCACTGATGTGGTCAAACTAGGCGCGGCCAGCATTGGTTCCGATGATCCAGAGACGCAGGTCCGTCAGTTTCGGTGTCATAGCAACGTGACTTCACTTTACTTATTGCCTCATCTCATGAAATGATTGTTTTAACTCTAGGTGGTTCTGATAAATGCTGTCAAAGATGTCGCCAAGGCATTGGCAGAGCTCATCAGTGCCACCAAGTGTGCCTCCGGTAAAGCGGCGGACGACCCGTCCATGTACCAGCTGAAGGGCGCGGCCAAGGTGCGGGCATCATTACAGCCAACCATTTTCTGTAGCGGGTGACCTCATTAATAGGGTCACGAATGAGCGAGAATCAGTCTTAGCCCCTTGGAGAGAGGTGGAGGTGAAAATACAAAAAAGCCGAAACAGTACAAGTAGTATAGAAAGCTGTTTAAAGATTTACATGTATCTTTGTCCTCACACGTATACTTGGCATTGGAGTTGGATGACCACATGTTACTAGTGAGGCAAAACCATGGACTAGTTGACAACTGGCTGACGCAAGTACTAAATGTACAAAACTCTAAATGTTAAAGTCCATGGAAAATAAAAATACAGGTAGATAGAGTATAGATTCTAAATTTGATATACCACAGAGAGGAGTGTTACTAAACACCCTGCAGAATTTAAATGATTAAAAACTCATTAAGTGTGAAATATCAACTGTTCCACTCAAATGCCAACTGTCAATCAAATACCACTGCTGTGACGCTCACACGAATCTTCTCTTCTCCTAAGAGGGGGAATGGCATCAATCAAACACAACCTTACTTTTGTATGGTAACTAATTCACAGGGGTCAATAAACAAATACTGTGTGATGTTTCTAATGTAAACGACCCCAAAAAATGTGCTTTTTGTTAAAAGGAAATAGTCAATATAGGTCTTGTGCACCTCCTATTGTTCATAGTAGGATACTACAGCCCTTATTGACAAACCAAGCATGCTCGCTCGCGCTCAAAGAAGTTGATAATTATGTAAATGTTGCATCACCACCCTTAGATGTTTGATAGAAATTCGTATATATAGTTATTGCATTATTCTACTAATTTGGGTTACCTCCATACATTTTAATTTGGTATTTTTCTGTTATTGCGATCAGTACACCCTTAAAATAATGTCATTATGATTTAGAGCAGGGGTGTCGAGCTCATTTTCGTCGTTGGCCACATTGTAGTTACGGTTTCCCTTCGAGGGCCGTTATGAATTTTGGGAAACCATATAAATGTTTAATCTCATGCACATATTACAACAAATTGATGGATAACTAGTTTCAAAATCAGAAGTCAAAATAATGACTGTTAATGTGGATTACATATGACAATTTGAAATATTTAGTTCAGACTTTAGCACGCATCATCGAACGTGACATGCTCTATTTGTTTTCGCAGGCCACATAGAATGATGTGGCGGGCCAGATCTGGCCCCCGGGCCATGACTTTGACACCTGTGATTTAGAGGCTTGCAGTGCAAGCACCATGAATGATTGATAAATATTACTTTCAGGTGATGGTGACCAATGTGACGTCCCTGCTGAAGACGGTGAAGGCCGTGGAGGACGAGGCCACGCGAGGCACCCGAGCGCTGGAGGCCACCATCGAGTGCATCAAACAGGAAATGGCGGTGAGAGAACATTGGCCTGACTGACGGACTGATTCAATCCAGAGGTCATGCTCAAAGCATCATTTGTAGAATGATTAATCCAAGCCTTTGTTGAGAATAATTACGGTACCTAATTCCCTCCTACTTCCTATACTAGATGGGGATTTTTGTACTCATGAGCCAAATAGTTTCCTTACATTACTGTACTCGCTGTCATTTACATCAGTGTTTTTCAAACCTGTGCCGTGAGACATTGTCAGGTGTGCCGCGGGAAAATAGCCAATTTGTATGCCTGTGCGGTCTATCGCCAAGAAAGTAATCATGTAGTACCCTTCCATACCGCTAGGGAGCAGCAACAGCTAGCTAATTGCCTTGTGTTTCGACCACGAGTAACAAGCGAATTTGTGCCGCATGAATGCAGGACGACAGTGAAACAATAAATATGAGAGATTATTATTATAATTAGATTATTATTAATTTGTTCTTTGTGTTCATTTAATTCCAATTCAAGCTGTTATAACGTCATTCTTCAAGGGTTAAAAACGGTTATAGTAACAATATACAGTAACACGTTAATTGTTAAAATAAGCGTTTTTTTTCTTTTTCACATATTCATCTAGTGGTGTGCCGCGAGATTTTTTCAATGAAAGAAGTGTGCCTTGGCTCAAAAAAGTTTGAAAAACACTGATTTGCATTATGATTTTTGCAAACCCTGTCATCATTATGGAACAAATTAATAAACTGATATGCTTTGTACTATGCAGACTTTACATTTACTTCATTGAACTAATAATCATTAAAAAAAAATCTTTTGTTGACCTTTGTAAAAAAAGTGAGATGAAGTCTGGTGCATTTTTGGCTTGTCAAGTGACTTTCTGCCCCCTCTATCAACTCTCATCCGCAGTTGTTCCAGTCCCGGGACCCTCCCCGGAAAACAACCACGCCGGAAGAGTTCATCCGCATAACCAAAGGCATCACTTTGGCGACAGCCAAAGCCGTGGCCGCCGGCAACTCTGCCCGACAGGAGGACATCATCCACACGGCCAACCTGAGCCGCAAGGCCATTTCCGACATGCTCGCCAGCTGCAAGGTTCTTTCGAATTTATCCAGTGACCCCCGAAAGCGTTAGCCCCTGCGATGTTGATTGTGTTGTGTTCTGCAGCAAGCGGCGTATCATCCTGACGTCAACGAGGAAGTGAAGAATAGGGCGCTGAGATTTGGATCAGAGTGCACCTCTGGGTACATCGATCTACTTGAACAAGTTCTCATGGTGGGTGGTTTCTGTGTTGCAAATTCTTTTACATACAGTATTGTCCACCTGTTTGGAATGATATTTGACCTCACTTGTTTGTGTTACCTTTGACCTCAGCCCCTATCTTATACCCATAATGTTAATGTTATGTGCCTTGGCTGCATCCACTGTGTCCGATAGTGTCAATCAAAAATGAGCAACGTTAGATTTGTATAGGCCAGAGGTCGGCAACCCAAAATGTTGAAAGAGCCATATAGGACAAAAAAAACCAAATATGTCTAGAGCCGCAAAAAAAATAAAAGCCTTCGATAAAACTTTCAATGAAGGAAACACATGCTGTATGTATGTAGGAGACTGGACTGTCTCAGAATTGTTTATTTATTCCTTTGTTGTGTGTTCACAAACGCCCCCATAGAATTTATTTAGTAATTTCTTCGATTGATTTTTTAAATTTTTTTTTTTTGGTGCATTATTTTCGCTTTTCTTGGGTCAGTGAAGTGATCATTAATTTCCATTTTTCGGAGGCTGTCTTTGAACGCCTCTCAAGTTGAACGAAAAGAGAGAAGGCACGGAGTCGGACGCAGACGTGTCTGTTTGTCGAGACTGTTAAAAGCATAAATAAAGTGTACATTTTTTTAAAAACAACACCACAGCTCTCCTTTTTCGGAGCTGCAACATGTATCTATATTTATATATTTGAGCTATATTAGCCTACTATCAATTTTTTTTTCCATTTTCAAACATGTTTTATAAAGCTCCAGGGAGCCACTAGATGTCGCTAAAGAGCCGCGTGTTGCCGACCCCCGGTACAGGCTGAAATTCTAAAGAAACTCTTGGATTGGAGCTCACTCCCTTTTGGCGTATTTATAGTCATGGTCACTTACTTTTATGTGTGTGTGTGTGTTTGTGTGTGTGTGCATAGGTGTTGCAGAGGCCCACTCCTGAGCAGAAGCAGCAGCTGGCTGGATGTTCAAAACGAGTGGCCGGAGCGGTCACAGAACTCATCCAGTCTGCAGAGGCCATGAAAGGTAATCAGCCTCACGCACACACATAACAGTCAATATGTTGCTCAAATAAAGCACATTTTTTTGGACAGTTTAATAAGCTTGAGAAAAAATTGAAAACTTTGAATACTGTGAGAATGAAGGTGTAATGCTTTTTGCTGTGTCTCTAAACTTAGTGATTTTTTGTTGTTGTTGTTTCTTCAAAACAACAAAGATTTTCATTGTATTACGCCTAAGAAACAAAAGCTAAATTAAAAAGAGATACCTGCGCTTAGTTTTCTTTGACGAGCAATGACATAAAATCCTTTTCATTCAGTCCTCAATGTGCGCAAAAAAATAATAATTTTGTTTTGTTGATTTTTTTTCCCATGTATAATTATGACTATGTAGTGACTTCGCAATTCATAATTCACCACGAACTGCAAATACTTAAAGTAATTGCGGTCCCTTTAAGGACTGCCATGTTTAGTTTGGTTTGTTGCTAGGGAAACGGATTTTCAGCCGTTACCTTTTTGGCTCGAGAGTTTTATGTGATGTATAAAATAAAACGACACACTTGCTGTGTGTGAACGTGAGAAATTGTCGCCTTCTTTCACAATTTCCACAACTACATTTTAAACGTGCACACTACGAATGCCGTTTTTCTAGTTTATTCTTGAAAAGGAAGAGTTGAGTTTGCATTGAGTATAGACGCACAAAATGCAGTGTACGTCCTTCAACCACCATGGCAGCTGCAGTTAGAATCACACTAACCATTAAGACATCTCATTGTTTACAGTTTGAATAGGAAGTGCAAAGGTAACATTGGACGATGAGCCACATGCTGCTTCACCAAATGCATTATCTCATCACTTTCAGCTTCTTCTGGTCAAATTCCCTTGACTCTACTCCTTTCTCTGTGACCCAAAACACTCCTTGGACTTATGTTCATGAGAGACGTTGTGGTTGTTTTCCAAATTAACACTTCTCGATTGCATATGATTAATAGCTATTCCCTGAGACATTTTTTTTAACCCTGCTGTCTTCCTCGTTTTGATTTGTCGCCGCAGATGGGGGTAAGTTAGCATTGTTCTCTGTCCCGTGACTGATTTCACCCAATGCCTGACACTTTTTTTTTTTTTTTTCTTCCCCACTCATCTTATGGCCGCTAACACTGAATCATTTCGCTCCATCTCCAAGTCCAGCTGCTGCACGGAGTCGTCATCACCCAACCCGCTTTGTTTTTAGGCGCCCGTATCACTTCATGTGTGTTGTGGTGAATATGGCACACGGCGAATGTGTGGCTCTGCCGATGCTCTGTTGTCGTGAGGCATGATCCGGAGATGCGTTGAAGCTTTTTTTCCCGCAAGCGCCTCTTTGTAACCGGCATGTTCTCACGGCTCCATCCAGGTTCGGAGTGGGTGGACCCCGAGGATCCGACGGTGATTGCGGAGACGGAGCTGCTCGGGGCAGCGGCGTCCATTGAGGCGGCTGCAAAGAAGCTGGAGCAACTCAAACCTCGAGCCAAGCCCAAGGTGAGACACCACACGAGAAGTTAGGGATATCGGGCTTTGGGTTGAAATTTCAGGATGATCCTAAAATGCACCTTGACACGTGACCTTATCGAAACTTTTGACAGTTTGAGGTTTTTGGTACTTTTGGCACAACTTTCTGTTCTCTAACAAGGAGCTGAATGGCAAAATTCACAAGTGGTGTTTTTTTTTTTCCCCAATGATGTCCTCTTCTTGAGACACATTAAGGTCAGTGTCCACTTCCCTTTGAGAACATCCTGTTCGATCAATATTTAGGTGTTGTCTTGGTTTCATGATATTAAAATGTGAACCGCATTGATGAAGAGGACTGTTTAAATATCACATCTTTATTGAACCACAATTTGAATTGGTTGATTCAGGGGCCAAACACCTGCTGTGAGTTTTGCTGCTCAGCTCCTTGTTATCGAACTGCAAGCTGTGCAAAAAGTACTGAAACACTCAACAGGTGGACATGTTCATTCCAAAGTCCAGTGAAGGTCAAATTAAATTCATCTTTGTAGTTTATAGTGCATTTTAGCTTGAAATTTCACAAATGAGTTTTTGCATCAACCGTAAGTCCATCCCAATGCGCCTGTTGAGCAAGGTCAACTATTATCAGTTCTCTGTATTTTCAGGAATTATGGATGTTGTTTGTTGTCTCTTCCCTGTCGAGACATTCCCTATACTGTACACCCCCAACCTACAGGGATTTCACGACACCAGTGCTAGGGGGTACGAAAACCCTATCCGAATACTGTGTAGCCTCACCCAAGCCCCTGCAGCATTTTATTTCCATCCATTTGCCAAACCGCTTATTTTGATATGCTACAATATTTTTATTAATTATTTTCTCAGCCCCCGTATGTATGGTCCCTTAGTTCCGGCCGAGAAAAGAAAAAGAAATCCTGGAGCAATGCGTGCCAATCTTTTAACATCAGCCCCGCCTTTTGTACATCCCCAAATCATTAGTTCAAATGTTTTTAATATCCATCACAAGATTTGGCCATTTTCCCTTCTGCCTTGTTTCTTCCCCCCCCCCCCCCCCCCCATCCTTCCATCTGTGGATAACCGAGCTAAATCTCCTTGCCGTTTATACATGCAGTATGCTCTTTTTCAATCCACAGCAAATCACCAAATTAATCCCCTCAATCCCTGACCTTTAACCCCCACCAACCCTTTCCTTGCCTGCCCCTGCCTCAGGAGGCCTCCTCTGCAGGGCTCTGTCTGATATGTTTGATATATTAGGTTGTTATTCAGTCCCAACTATATATCAAACATATTCCTACAGTGTCCCGCTCTGTCTACAGACTTGTGGTGCGTGAATGTGCGTATGTCTGTGTGTTTGTGCGCAAGCGGTCACGTGTGTTATTCATCCGCACACTTCACTTTATTGCAATGTGCTAAGTAGCCCCTGCAGCCACTCGCTGCGCCATTCAGATTCTTCAGCATTGGTTTGCCGTGAGTGTAGACCTCCGTCAACTCACCTTCAGCACATGTCAGAATTTTGTAATTTAGATGGATGGATGATTCACCAAAAAAATAAAAAATAAAAATAGGGAAAATGTCCAAAACAGCCACAATTTTTTTTTTGTTATTAAGATGAATTGGAAAAAAAAGAATATTTTTATCGATAAAGAACTACAGTTTAAATGACTTCAATTTAAAAAGTAAAAATAAAATAAATGTCAATTAAAGTTGGGGGCGGGGGTGTCAGGGGGAAGTAAGGGAGTTCCAAATGTGTATTTTTTTTTGAAAATGAAGAAAAAACAAAGAGGGAAAATCTAACTGGTAATATGTATTTTTAGAAAACTTTTTAAAAATAAAAACAACTCCAAAATTCAAATAATAAGGGTCACAATAATACTGAATTAAATTCTCAAACACTCAAGTTCTTAAAAAAAAAACATCGGTGGGCATGTATAATGAAAAATGAAGGAATAGATCATTTAAAAAAAAAGAAAGGTAGATATCATTACTAAAATACACAAAAAAAATCACACAAAGCATTAAAATGTACTATACCGTTTGGTCTGCACCTGTTTGCTAACAAACACAAAAAAAAAGAAATGAGTCACTGAAATTTGGATTTCCCCAAATATCATCAGTTCCCCCTTCCTGTAATGCCTAAAATATAACTTAAAACGGTTACATTATTCTCTGAGAAGTGAAGAAAATGACTTTGTAACATGTTTTTTTTTTTTTTTTTAAGCTAACACAGGCAATTTGATAACATCTTCCTACAAAGTTTGGTGGGAAATAAAAGTTGTTTAATTGTGTTAAATCATACCAACTCACGGTCAAATTAGGATGAAGACATCAACGCTGAAGTGGAGGCTCTTCGATGGGGGAGGAAAAATAAAAATAAAAGCTCAGATTGGTTTGGTTTGATACCGGTATGTTGCTGTATGACTGGTATGGATGAGGGGCCTTCAGAAGTTCTCGGTACACGATGTACCATATGCATGTATACACAGTACGTGATAGAAGTTTAATGGGAGCATGTGTTGCTGTTCTTTGACTTCAGTTGGCAGACGAAACGTTGAACTTTGAGGAGCAGATCCTGGAGGCGGCCAAGTCCATCGCCGCCGCCACCAGCGCCCTGGTCAAATCCGCCTCGGCCGCCCAGAGGGAGCTGGTGGCTCAGGGCAAAGTGGGCTCCATTCCTGCCAACGCCGTAGACGACGGACAGTGGTCGCAGGGGCTCATCTCGGCTGTGAGTACGACGGACGTTTGATCGGCTTGACGCAATTTGACGAGATGGCTGATGAATCGTGCGCCTTCACTCAGGCACGTATGGTGGCAGCGGCCACGAGCAACCTGTGCGAAGCGGCCAACGCGTCCGTGCAAGGCCACGCCAGCGAGGAGAAGCTCATCTCGTCAGCCAAGCAGGTGGCCGCCTCCACTGCACAGCTGCTGGTGGCCTGCAAGGTCAAGGCTGACCAAGACTCTGAAGCCATGAGGAGACTGCAGGTCCGCATTTCAGATCCGTTTTTCCCCGATGCCAGCTGTCAACCATGCAGTTTGTTTGCGTGTACAGCTGCAACTACTGATTATTTTGATGATGGAATATTACCGTGCAACATTTTTTGGTACCTCCTGGTGGTTTTACATGACGGCCTCATTGGATTTCCAACCAGGTTGCTGGCAATGCAGTCAAGAAGGCATCCGACAACCTGGTTCGAGCCGCTCAGAAGGCGGCGTTTGATAAAGCTGATGAAGACAACGTGGTGGTCAAGACCAAGTTCGTGGGAGGGATTGCACAGGTAAATAACAACAGACACTCACCCGATTAAATATCCCAGGTCTGTTTTAGTGTAAATATTGAAGTGATTTAATGATTTCTGCCATTAAAATATATATACCGTATTGGCCTGAATATAAGACGGTGTTTTTTGCATTGAAATAAGACTGAAAAAGTGGGGGTTGTCTTATATTCGGGGTCTAGACTATATACCCATTTACGACACTAGATGGCGCCAGATATCATTGAAGCGAATGCTGAACTTGACTCCCCAGGCCAAAGTGAACCCCTGTCACGAAGAATAAAAATAAAAATAGCGGTAGCACAAAGACAAGAAAATAATGGCAGGGAGAAACGTAACAATCTGGAGAATGGGTACGGCCAGGTTAACCGTGAGGAGAAGTTATGATGCAATTCATTTCAAAAACAGAAGCGATTCATTTACGGTGAAAGTTTACATTGATTTAAGATTTGTGAAGCAAAATAACATGCAAAATAGTTTCAGATGTACTTTTCAAAAAATTGATTTGGTGTTCAAAAAGTTTTTTTTCAAACTTGAGTCTTGAAAAAGAGGGGGTCGTCTTATAATCAGGGCCGTCTTATATTCGGGCCAATACGGTATATATATATATCGGTTTTTTTTTTCTATTTTTCACGTTCTTAAATTCTTCATGAATAATAAATAATGATGATTTCCTCTATTTTTTCCCTCCATTTTAAGACTATAGATTATTTACATTCCAGCATTCATGTTGATTTATTACAATTGTTTTGGTACAGATCCAGGATTTGTTCCCATATATTATTTCCAATCATTTCACCTTCGTCAGAACCTGTTCCGATCCAAATGAACCTGTAGACAAAGAATGTATTTATTAATCTGTCATTCTTCGGTTGTCTTCCGTTCAGATCATCGCTGCTCAGGAGGAGATGCTGAGGAAGGAGCGTGAGCTGGAGGAAGCCCGCAAGAAGTTGGCTCAGATCCGACAGCAGCAGTACAAGTTCTTGCCGAGTGAACTGCGCGAGGACAACAACTAAACCAAACACACAAACCGACGAACCCTTGAAATGTCTCCTCTGCTGTGAGACTTGTTGGAAGCGAACAGTTCCGCGTAGTCTTCAAAACGAAGGCTTTTGGGACTAACACGATTGTCTCCTCGTACGACAACACAGCTACTTCGACTGATCTCAAACCGAATGTGACCCGATTGGGAGTGACCGTATGAAATGTTTCATTCACAAATGATTGTTTACCCGCATTGAGAAGTTCCCATGTTGTGTGAAAGCCTCTTTAATGGCCATGAGAAGTTACATGAACTCATTGACGAAGGATGGTTTGACACACGTGTCACTGTAAATTTGACTCATGGACATTTTCTGTGTTTGACTTGTTTTTCCCCCGCCAACATGCAAAATGATCTGCATGTTTATCTTCGACCTTTAATTACAATGGGCAGCCTTTTAGACTTAAAGGTGACTTATTAAAGACCGGGAAGGAATATTTATTTTTATTTTGAGGGGTTTTTTTTAGTCGCAGAAATCTTACACCTCCAAATTCGTAATCACACTTTGGGGGAAATTAATCTGATGCAATAACAAGCATCGTGCTGTAGAGGGCAGTGTCGGTGTCCTGTGTCGATCAATGCAAAGTACCAATTATAATTCAAGATGTTTAATTTCCCTTCTACCGTGAAATAAATTGAAATTTGTTAGATTGGCTGACAATGAGAAATACCTCAAAATATTGCGTCTTCATCTTTTTCAATAGTTTTTGTGTATTTTAATCACTTTCGGACTGAAGGCATCTCGGCAGAAATCAAGCACAATTCTGCAACATGAATTGAAAAAGCAATCCTTTTTTTTTTTTTTTTTTTTTAACTGAAGGGACATGGCTTTATGAATATACTACCTGCAATAGATGAGCCCTTTGTTTACCAAAATGTGATTGTAATGGCTTTTTGCCTTACCTTATGTCCTTTGTTACAACATACTGTAACTTACATGTAGGCTGTATGTTCAGGTCAGCGCATGGCTTCAAGTGCATCATCAAATCTTTCTGGATGCACAAATACTTTGACGTATCTTTAAAATGGACATTTTTCGTGTGTGTGTGTGAGTGTGTGCGTGCGCGCTCATAGTGTTATTTTTATTATTAGTGCCTTAGTCCGTAGCCTATACAGTCTCTACAGTGGTGTGTGTGTGTGTCAGTGGAAGCACAAGCATTTTTGGCATTGAATGTCATTTGTTGTTGTTCTGGGTGTTAACTTCATCCAAGTCTAGAATGACTTGCATCCACAAAGCCACTCTTCACGGTGACACATTTAATGGCTTTGGGCTTTCGCATTTAAGGGGGGGGGGAGTGATATGGAACTGGTTCAATGCAATATACTGTAATCATGTTGCAACTTTCTGACACATATAAAAGCTCTTCAGGTGGCTGATGAGATAAGTTCACTATATTTTAACGGTGCTTGTTAATTTTGAATCATTCAAAGCATTTTGGGAGATGATACAACTGCCTGACGGGATTTTCATCATGTTCCTTGTCATTTTGATACTTTTTTTAGAGGGATGTCAAAGTGGTTCACTGCATTTTCATGAAGGTTTTCACCATTCTGCCTCATGTAAGTTCTTTCTATACGTAACTGGTCACTGCAATGTCATGGGGTCTCAACATCGTGACACATTTTAAAAACTTAATAAGGATGTTAGCAGTGGTTTGCTGCATTTCCTTGATGTTGCTCTCTCAGTCTGACTCCAGGATTTTGGGGGGGATAATAACAATGTTGCATTGCTTTTCTTTTTTTTTTAACTGTCTCATGATTCTCAAAGAAACATTTCTGAGGACTGGATTTCATCAAGTTCCTTGCGTATGCCCTTTTGGGGCATGGTAGGACTGCATGATCATTATATCATATAATTTCTGACACGCACGGCATTTCAGCGAGATGAGCAAACTGGTCTGCTGCATTTTGAGTTATCTCATCCTTCTGACTCATTTAAGGCCTTTTTTATGATGCAAATACTGCATTTCCATTTTGTTTCTCATCATTATGACACATTTAAAGGCCTTATTGAGTGATGCTGGTACTGGTTCACTGCGGGCCTTTTTTCATATGGTCATAGTGAAACCTAGATCTGGCAGTCTTTGGTTTTAAAACCAACACAAACTGGATTTGTTTGTCAGTCAATCAGCCCCTTTTCGAATGTGTTGACTACAGAGGTGTTGTATGAATGAGTAGCTTCCCTCCAATCTCCTCCGATAGCCGAAATACTAAGTTCTGTTACATAAACATTTGTCACCATTAGAATGGTGTGAGACATTTTACAGATGTTGTATGTGTTACCTTTAACAGATAGACGGTAAAGATGGCGTATATAAGATATTTATCCGGCCACGATAAAAAATATTTTTTTGTATTTACTGGAAATAAAGTGTTGCATTGTGTCAACGGCCCCCTGTGTGAACATTATGATTTACTTAACTGTGTTCGATGGTATATTTAATGCCTTTTTTTGTCCCTCTTTCAAAAGTAAAACACACTGGGAGAATGAAGCCTACTGAGCCGCAATTTGATTCAGGTTGTGGGTGAACTGGGGGCCTATCCCAGCCTACTTTGAGTGAGAGGCGTGGTATACGCTGGACTGGTTCACAGCCATTCGCGGGACACATGAAGACAAACAATACACACATTCACACCGATGGACAAAGAACTGGCTTGCATGTTTGGAATGTGGGAGGAAACCTCGACAAAATACACGCAAAGCCCAACCAGCTGGGATTAATTTATTTTAGTTGTCCTGAATTGGATTTCTGTAGAATTTAATGGCTGGTGAATTTTTAAAGCTTAAAAAAGAAAATCTGAAACCCTTCAATCCTTTCATTTATGCCAATTGATGATGATTATGTCACTGTAATTCATGCCAGAGTGGAGGACATAGGTTGTGTTCTGTTCCGCCATGAAGGAGAGCTCTTAAGTGTCCTTCTGTTGCTTTCGTGTCAGTACAAGATGGCATTTCTGAGTCAGCAGTAAACCTGAAGCTGTGGGCAAGCCAAACGCTCCACTGATAGCCAAGCTAAATTTGTCAGCCACTAAAATTTGAGGAGGCCACCTTAATTATGGCCGACAACAGCTGCTCCTTGTACTCCTTTTAGAGAAGGAATCCCTTTTACCGCATACTATATTAAAAAATATGTATATCTGACAGTTGAGGGTGGGAATGGCGGGTACCAACTGGGACCAAATTGAGCAACTGCTTTGCAAGCGGTGACACCACAAAAATATTCACCCATCACGGCACTTGAATGTAAGCCAGAAAGGCAAGCCCAAACATATGATGTTCATATATAATATTTCATAACATAGTAGAGTGCAGCCACCTTCATTCATCTTACAGTGTAGCTTCTAATGTCATACATTAATTTGTATACGAATATCAGTATTTACAGACAAATTTCCGCTTATGTGGTTCACACCAGTTTTCAGTCAGCTACTTTTACCCCCCGCGCCCCAGCAGCCGTCTTGGCCCGGGCTGAGTGTGTGTGTACATGTGTGAGTGTGTGTGTGTCTGAGACAGCTGCAACGGTGCCAGTGATCCTGTGAACTATCAAATGGGCCCAAGGTGACAGGCGGGGTGTGCTGTTGAAAAGCCGAAAGCCACTTCATCTAGGGTGGCCAATTGAAGAGCTGTGACTCTTCAACATGCATCAGCGCAGAAAGCCACTCGGACAAGCTGGATGATGATCCTCGACAGGGAGAGCAAAGCCCATCCGATAGTAGCCAGGATGTGAAGTATGCCAGCCAAGAGCTTCCCAAATGATCCCTGGAACACAAACATAAAGTGTCACAAGCTAACCTGACACCTCCCTCGGAGGGGGAGTAACATCCACACGAGGCTTATTTAATCAGATAGATTTGCTTTGCGGGAATAACTGACATGCACGACATACTAGGACACAACTTTACATCTCCTGACTGTCTAATGGCTGAGTTGACAGAAAGATGGATACAGTAGACTGTATATCACAGACAGATGGATCGAAATCAATAGATTATAGATAAAAATGTAAAGATATTTTTGAGACTTTATAAGTCGAGTATTAGTTGTTAGCTGATATTGTTCAGTTTGATGTACTACATAGAAAATGAATAATATTAATGACACTAATGTTCACTATCATGAAAGTATGTCAAAATAACACAATTACTGTAAATACTACTTTAAATAATACTGCAAATAAAAAACTCTAACTTGTTTGTACTAATGTATTTTTTAAGTATAGCATAAATAAATACCTATTTATTAAAAGGCGATAAAATGCCTTAGAACAGGGGTGTCAAACCCATTTTCGTTACGGGCCACATTTTAGTGACCATTTCCCTTGGAGGGCCATTATGACTGAAATTGAATTGAATTGAATTGAATACAACTTTATTGTCAAATGTGATGAAATTTCTTCCCCCTCAACATAAAACAAGAGGAGCCGCTGCGGGTGTCCGCGCCGCCATCAAAAGAAAAGTTGACCAAAAAAATGACAAAATAATACAAGACAACACATGAAATCATGTGAAGAAGTCAAGAATAACAGTATATTCAACAATTGTTTAAGTTACTGTTGTGAGGTTTTTGGCAACACCAAAATAAATAAAAGTTACCATGTATGATTTGCTTTCACCGGCCACATAAAATGATGTGGCGGGCCAGATCTGGCCCCCGGGCCTTGACTTTGACACCTCTGCCTTAGAATGTAGACAAAACTGAATTTATAGGTTATTTTTAAAAATGGAAAAAATGAATATATAATACAATTAAAAACCTTATTATTAATGACAGTATACATCCATGCATCCATTCTCTACCGCTTATCCGGGTAGGGTCGTGGGGGCAACAGCTTTCGCAGGGAAGCCCAGACTTTCTTCTCCCCAGCCACTTCTTCCAGCTCTTTCCGGGGGATCCCAAGGCGTTCCCAGGCCAGCTGGGAGACTTAGTCTCTACAACGTGTCCTGGGTCATCCCCGGGGCCTCCTGCTGGTGGGACATGCATGGGGAACACCTCACCAGGGAAGTGTCCAGGAGGCATCCTAATCAAGATGCCTGAGCCACCTCATCTGGCTCCTCTCGACATGGAGGAGAAGCGGATCAAATCTCAGCCCCTCACGAATGACTGAGCTTCTCGCCTTATCTCAAAGGGAGAGTCCGGACAACCAGTGGAGGAAACTCATTTCGGCCACTTATATCCGGGATCTCGTTCTTTCAGTCACGACCCGTAGCTCGTGACCATAGGTGAGGGAACGAACATAGATCAACCGATAAATCGTGAGCTATGCCTTTTGGCTCAGCTCCTCCTTCACCACGACAGACCGATACAAAGTCCGCATCACAGCCGACGATGCACTATAGTGTAAAAATATAATGCATTATAAAGTCAAGAAATAATAATAGAATCATAACTAGCTCAAAATGAAGAAGTAAATATAACGTTCCAACACTCACTGAATTCCTTTGAATGTTTTCAGGAGTTCGATACTGCAAATACTGTACACTTGCACTGGCTTCAATTGTATACAGCTAATATTGAAGTGTTTGAGTGTATTTAACCAGTTTATATGTCCTGTGTTTGTGGAAATCGGGTTTAGTGCATCGGTACAAAAGTCAAGGCCCGGGGGCCAGATCTGGCCCGCCACATCATTTTATGTGGCCCACAAAAGCAAAAAAACATGTCAAGTTTTCATGATGCTTGCTAAAGTCTTAACCAAAATATAATCCACAACAACAGTGGTCGTTCTTGACTTCTGATTTTAAAACTAGATATGCATCAATTTGTTCTGCGCTGTGCTGTCCATGTAGTATGTGGAGGTGATTAAACATTTATATGGTTTCTCAAAATTCATAACGGCCCTCCAAGGGAAACCGTAACTACACTGTGGCCCGCGACAAAAATTAGTTTGACACCCCTGGTTTAGTGTATGAAATCACAGGTGGGGAAGCAAACAGTGACATCACAAAAAGACATTTTTAACGGTATGTTCCTTTGTTCCTTGATGCTGCTGCGTGGAGGGGAGTTGGAAATAGGGCTGGACGTGTTGGTGGCGTAAGGAAGGAGGGAGGAGGTGACAGGTTGCTAGACTGACACCCATCCCCCATGTATGGTCACACAAGTGGTCAAATGTCTTGGCGGAGCGAATCGACGAAGACTTTCGCAAAAAATAGGCCCCCTGGCCTGGCAAGCAGCTGCGGTCGTGTCCAAAAAGGTATTGGGTGTCCAGTAACCCGCCTGTCCGAAAAGACATATTTCACTCGTCACAACGTGGGCGAGCTCGCACTCCAGCTTGGCGTTCAGTGTGGTTCAGACGCTCCGACCATCGCCCCTCGCCAACCATCTTTCGTCTCATCTGGTTATACGTGCAAAGCACCGACACTTAAGCAGCCATGGATGCCATCAAGAAGAAGATGCAGATGCTCAAGCTCGACAAGGAGAACGCCTTGGACAGAGCTGAGCAGGCCGAGTCGGACAAGAAAGCGGCAGAGGACAGGAGCAAACAGGTTGGCATCCAATGGGGAGCGTTTACTCGGCCGCTTTGTGGGCACGCTGTAGTGCATGTTCGTAAATGAGTAGAAATGATAAATCTCTCACTCTGTCCCAGCTTGAGGATGACCTGCTGGCACTTCAGAAGAAGCTCAAGTCGACAGAGGACGAATTGGACAAATACTCTGAAGCCTTGAAGGATGCTCAGGAAAAACTGGAGTTGGCTGAGAAGAAAGCCACAGACGTGAGTTCAGGCCTCACTCATGTGACCTTGAAATGACCTCCCTCTCAACACCTAGCTCCCCTAAATTAATGGTTAAACAACGCAATAATCAAGTGAAGACACCTGTGGGTAGAACGTTATATTTAGTGTGTCCTCCATATGGTAAGGTCACTGCTTACCACCTTCTCGAGTGCATTCTACAGGCGGTGGCATCAAACCGAGGAGTACTGGTGTAGTGTTACACAAGACTGTTTTTTACATGCGTGTTTTACCCGTGTGAACCTTGACAGATGTGTGCTTGTTCCAGTTGGCACAGGTCGTCTCCTTTATGTCCAGATTAAGATTCAATTACCAGTTTTCTGGCTACAATGACAGTTATAGTTATAAAACTACCACATTTTTGACAGCATGGTTAAAGTTGGGGTTTATCTTAAGTGATTCAAAGCTATTTAAAATTCAGATATTGTCTTATGAATATATTTGAAGGTTTAAAAAAGTCACAAGAACAAAAAAATAAGTCGTGTGTGGCATGGAGCCTTTCCTAACTGACTTTGGACAATAGGTACAAATCACCATTCAGATCCGCATTCACATATATGGACCGTATACAGTCTACAATGAACCATACACAATATTGAAAAAGGACATCTTAAAATATAGTTTGCATTTTATCTGTCAACCCTATTCATAGTCTCAGTATAAAAACACGTAAGGTCCAGTTTACTCAGTCGGTTAGTTAGTCGGTCGAATTTTGAGTTAGTCAGTCAGTTCACAAGGAAATTAAATGGTCAGTTAGTTACTAAGTCAGTTAATTAGTTACTAAGTCAGTTGGTTAGATTGTAAGTAAAATGTAGTTATGTAGGAAATTACTCAGTTATTTACTCAGTGAGAGAATGATAAGTCAATTGGTTAAATAGTAACTTGGTCAATTAGCCTGTTTAGTTCGTCGGTTAAGTAGAAAAATCACAGTCAGTTATTTTCTCAATGATTAAATGGGTTCCTCAGTAGGAGAGCCAGTTAGCAGTTTAGTCAGTGAGTCAGCCACTCACTCAATTTGTTACTTAGTTTGTAAGTCAATTACAGTATTTAATTTGTAAATCTATTCGGTTGTAAATTAGTCAGTCAGTTTTTTTACTGAGTGAGTGATTTTATCAATCAGTTACTCAGTCTTTTTTTACTTTGTCAGTTAGCTCTTTAGTTTGTGACTTAATCAATTGGTCAGTATGTCACTTAATTTCTCAGTCAGTTAAAAAACATATAACTACAACACCAAAAACAATAATAATAATAATAATAATAGTAGTGTTTAGGCGCGAATATAGCTTGCTTGTTTACATTTTTGAAATAGATCAGTTTTTGGGTTAGCTCAATTTTCCAGTCGGGGGTGAACACTTTAATCGTTCCTTAATTAAGTCCCTGTAAGTCAAAAAAATATATATAAAGGACAATATTTTTTTTATAAACCAATGCATACACTTCATAGTTTACATATTTTAATTTAGTTGATGCCTGAAATAATTTCCGTGGTAAGAGAGTCACTTCCGGGGTTGATGGCACGTCCCAATCCTCATCAACACTTGATTAAAGTGAGGGTGGGGGCAGGGATCAAACGCGCCGCATCTCGCCCAGTGTCCAACGGCGGCGCCCAAGAAGAACGAGACTAGCTTAGCCGGAACGGAACCAACACCAGTCAGGGCTCAACAATGGCCGGTGGAAGCTCCTTGGAAGCGGTAAAGAAGAAAATCAAGTCGCTACAAGAGCAGGCGGATGCGGCGGAGGACCGGGCTGCCTTCCTCCAGCGGGAACTCAACCTGGAGAGGAGCGCAAGGGAAGCAGTAAGCCGACGCTAATGATTTAAGGCAATTAGTGTTGAGGCTGCCGACGGCATTAGGCGTAAGTCTGGTCAAAAAGCGTGGCGGCTAGGCCCAGACAGCGCTTCACGATCATGTACAATACTGGATGTCCTCACTTATGTTGTGGGCCCCCCCACCCACTAACCATTAGCGTAGAAAACGCCCGGTAACGAGTACGCTAGCTTGACGACGGGTTCCTCCTTGTGCATATCCCCACGAGCAACACAGGGCACCCCCCTAGTAGCCTAAATAGTCATCACTTAGGATCATCACCTGCTTGGCTCAATTACAGACTTGAAAAATGATCGAACCCAAACTCAGCTAAAAGAATCCACTGTGTCACTCGACCCCACCCTTCCTTTCTGCATCCCTCACCACGCCCAAGATTTGCTTGGATGCTGCAAAGTCCTGCAGGGCATTTAAAACCCCCCAAAACAAAAAAAAAAGCTCTTATGCAAATCCACTTGACTGATTGATTCACTTGCCCTTCCAGGCTGAGGGTGATGTCGCCTCCCTGAACAGACGCATCCAACTGGTTGAGGAGGAGTTGGATCGTGCACAGGAGCGCCTGGCCACGGCTCTGACCAAGCTGGAGGAGGCTGAGAAGGCTGCTGATGAGAGCGAGAGGTGTGTGCACGCTCCTTCGCTCTATTTAAATATGAGAGCTGAAATACAGTTTCGACAACACCCACAGGACTTTGCTTTCAGAGCCCGTCAGAAAATACTAGCTTTGAGTTTTGTGTTGAAGTTCAGAAGTCACTTGTACATCACTTATGCCATGCTGCATCAACCAATACACAATACGAGCGAAAATTGTGACAATAAATCATGACTTTTTTTTTAAAACAAGCCCTTGTTTGCCATATTTTGGTTAGTTCTTGACATAGCCTGTCAAGCAAGATCACTCCCAAGCATCTGTCTTAGTGATACCACTTGTGGCTCTGAATCCATAGCCTCAAGAATGGGGAACCTTTTTTTCTTGTCCTCCACGGACCTTTAAGCGGGGAGGGACAAAAGTTGCCGTACTTAACAGTTTTGCGACGACAACTTTTCCATCCTGACATTCCATCCTTTCTTCAGTTACTTTTTATTCTCGTTGCATCCTTACTTCCATCCCGCCTTCAATAAAACATGCATATTTGCCCTCCTTCCTTTCTGACATTTTACCGCCTTCATTAACCTCACTTGTACGCTTAAGAGTTAATTTTTATTCTTGCATCCTTCTCTCCATCCCTTTCACTCATAGCCACTTTCTCGCTTGGATTGTTCCCATCTTCCCTCCTTGATTCCTTCTTCCTTTCTTCCTCGAAAACTCGCATTTTACATATGCGTTCCCACCTCCTTCCTTTGCTTGATTCAACTTATTTGCCTTCAGTCTTGTTTCACAGACACTTTTTCTAATTCATGCATTGCTTTTCTGCTTTCTTGCCAACTTAATCTGCTTTTGTTTTCTGACAACATGCCGCTCCTTTTTTAAGTCCCACTGAATGGCATTTTGATGTAAGAATTTGTTGTCATGCGACACATGAAGGCATGCTCTGTTACCACTGTAATTTGTGACACCTGTTTTTTTCATTTGATTATTAATTTTTATTAATGGCCAAGAAATTGTTTTTCATGGTCTTCTGGACTTTGTGCCAAGTAGCATCGTTTTGTGTGTGTCCAGAAGTTTTTGTAACTTCCCTTGGGAAATAACCAAATTACCAATTGTGTTCCCCTCAGAGGCATGAAGGTTATTGAGAACAGGGCGATGAAGGATGAGGAGAAGATGGAGCTGCAGGAAATCCAGCTGAAGGAGGCCAAGCACATCGCTGAGGAGGCTGACCGCAAATACGAGGAGGCGAGCTTCTTAGCTGGAGGACTTCTGGAAGATTTTGAAATGTTCTGACTCGTACTGTGTGTTTGACTTCAGGTGGCCCGTAAGCTTGTGATCATCGAGAGTGATTTGGAACGTACAGAGGAGCGCGCTGAACTGTCTGAGAGGTAAGAACCTCACAATTAAAAAAAAGAAAAATACTCATCATACTTGAATACAGCGTTGGTTCATGACTATCATGCTATTTTTCAACCCAAACAATAAAACCACAGTAAATGCTCTGAGCTTGAGGAGGAGCTGAAGACCGTACAGAACAACCTGAAGTCTCTGGAGGCTCAGGCAGAGAAGGTGAGCCAGCAGAAGAGGAGAATGACACAACATGACAGCATTGAAGCTGTTTCTGAATTTGTGACACCATTTTTTTTTCTGTGTGTGTAACCACAGTACTCGCAAAAGGAGGACAAGTATGAGGAGGAGATCAAGGTTCTCACAGACAAGCTGAAGGAGGTGAGGAGGCACAGGTTTAGTCGCTATATTATAAACTGAAAATTGTTGAAGCACATTTTCAAATTGAGGAATTTTTCAATAATACCAATTTCTAATTTTGCTTCTATTATCAAATGGCCTTATAAAGAAGGAACCAAACATGGTCATTTCAGTTAGCAAATATGGTTCCTTGTTTTACAAGGCGCTAAAATCAGCTGTTTTGAATAGTAGTTGCTCTCTTTCAACACATTTTTCCTACACCTTGCAGGCTGAGACCCGTGCTGAGTTTGCTGAGAGGTCAGTTGCCAAGCTTGAGAAGACCATCGATGACCTAGAAGGTACGATTCTCTTTATTTAAAATCTTACCTGGTACCCGAAGAACCCAAATTTGTGTTTTACGAGGGATGGTTTGAAATGTAATCCAGTGTCAGATGATTCATGCATGTTTCAACGGTTTATCGCGGGTGAAAAAAAGCAGGTGTGGCTGTGCTGTTATTCGCGTTGGCAACGGTGCTCCTCAACGTGCTGCCTGTGTCCGGCATTCCAATCCGCTGGCTGTTTAAGGCCGTCAGGTGTCAGGCCGGGCGCTTTCTCTGTGACTCCTTCAGAATTTGTCACTACCTCTGCAGCTGTTGCGTTTCTATTACTGTCCCGCTCCCTTTCATGGTTTCTTTCTTTCATTCGCCTTTTAAAATTTTTTTTTTTTTTTTGCCTTGGTTGTCTGACTTCATTTCATTTTCTTCCCCCCCCTTTTTTTTTCTTTTTTTTTGTTTGTCTCAATCCGATCCACCACCTTGGTAATAATTCCTCCACCGTAGACGAGCTGTATGCCCAGAAACTGAAGTACAAGGCCATCAGCGAGGAGCTGGACCACGCCCTCAACGACATGACATCAATGTAATTTCACAGGATGCTTGTGCGTGTGCGCGTGCGTGTGTGTATGCTTGTGTGCATCCTTTTTTAGTAGTCTACCCACGCACACAACCTTTGACCACTGTAACAGAAAATAGCTCCTCCTTGTGGCATGTCTCAGTCTGGTCACCTAGCCTGTCGATTTGTTTTGTCAAAAAAAAAAATACAGGTGCATCTCAATTAATTTGCATTGCATGTGCACAACTTAATTTATTTTAGTAGTTCAATTCAAAATGTGAAACTTGTACATTTTGCAGATTCACTACACACGGTTTTAACCATTTTTCATGTTCAAGAATTTTTATGATCAGCTAAATAAAAGACAAGGAAAAAAATCTAAATGAGTTTTCAGATAGAAATGAAGTAGGAATTATCGTAGAATGTTTAATCCATCTTAGTGGCCCTTTTTGAAAGAATTACTGAAATGAACTATTCTGCAACTGTATAATATATTGCTATGCACCTGTATGTCTACTAACTACACATAGTAGTAACAATACATTAGTATACATTGCAGTTTTTAGTTGAGGATCTCTAAGTGCAACAGTTTCCCTTCCTCACGCTTGCATCCTATTTCTCCAGTCTGCATGCTTATTCTGCCCTCTTCGTCACTCTTTCTTCAACCTTTTTCCCCCTACAGCTAAATGTGTGCATCTCGGAAGCCATACGCTGGTTGGTCATCTCTCTGTGCAGCACTGCGCCAATTTACTGTCTCTGTACTGTCCTCGACTGCCACTTTCTGTGCTCGTTGGGCCACCGCTGCTGCTACCACCGCCCACCTCTCATTCACACCTTTCAAGCCGTTTTACGTTGCTGTAAAATAAAACTTCTTCCATCTCTGTCAACCCTTTCCCCTTTTTCCCTCACATTCATTTGTCCATTTTTATTCAAGCATTGTTTTTCTCTGTGTTTTAATTTATTTTGTCGAGTAGCTTTTGAATAAACTCCAAAGCACCTCTCCCTTTCACTGTTCCCCGTTTCTGTGTGGGAGGATGATTATTTTGAATAGGACTTCGGTTGGGGTGTGAAGACACAGTGGAGCCTTTAAGATACAATACCCCAAAAAATCTTGCCTCCAAACATTCTAGTGTAAAGAGTTAGTCGGTGTTAAGTCATTCACTCCCAAAGACGTTTTTAAACGTCTTTTCAGACTTGGTCTAGAATTGGCTGGTACTGAATGAGTTTTAATAGGGAAACATATATATTTTTTTAAATCCTCAATTTACTGGAAATACTGAGGCTTGACTGACAAACTCATCAATTTATGAATTTGGGGTCCTTTAATCAAAGGTATAATGTTGTTCTGCCAAAATACACGAAAGAGAATTTAAACATCCTTAGCAGCTCCTTGTTACACCCTGGTTTAAGTTGGAGCTTTTGGGTGCTGGTTCTATGTCATGCAAACGCTAACTACTCATACTTAATTTGCACGAGGACTGGGGGTGAAATTAGAGGATGCGATGAAGCAAAAGCTCACCTGGTGTTACCAGCAATTTTTCTTACACATCTCGTGACTCTTAAAAATGTTTTGCAAAATGACTAACCACCAAGTATTTTTGTGGTGTTTTTTGATATTTCTTGAGATTCTGATACTCTCTACAGAGCTGGAGACTTCTCCTCTTTGGATCCAGACTGAAAATGAAATACTCTTGTGTATAGCCACCATTAGCTAATTTCACCATATCTCTGGTGTATCCGGGAACCTTTCCGTTCACGCAGAGGCAAAGAAACTCTCTGTGGATTACTTTTGTAAATTAGCCCCGCTGTTACGTAATACTGTAGTGTAAATGATATGAAGAATGGCTCGCAGACGTATTTATAGAAATAGGGCGATAACTAAAGATTTAGTTGGTTGTCGGATTTTACGTGTCGGGTGCTCAGGCACTTGAACGAGCTCACTACTTGTATACAATCATTTCAGTCAGACGTCTCAGATTGCACTCTTATGTTTTGGCAAAATGTTTACGCTCCCTTTCACCAAACAAAATGTATTGAACATAATGACTGCTTTCATCGACGAGTTCATTATGTTGCGAAATGGTTTTCATCGGCAACAAAAGCCGTGTTGGCTGGCTCAAAAGGATCAAAGAGTTCATGATGCTACAAACTACTAACTAACCTCTGCCGTGGTATTGCCTTCTGCTACTAACCTACCTTCTGTCTCCTCTTTCTCTCTCTCACTTGCCTTCCAACTGTCAAGACCACCTTTACAAGCAGGTTGAGAAAAACCGTCTTCTCACCAACGAGCTACGTGTAGCCTTAAACGAGGCGTGAGGCCGTCCTCTTTACCTTCTTCACAAATGTCCAAATACTTTGATGCAATGTGCATATTCAACCGGCTCTGGTGCACAGATCCAATCAATGGGTGCTTTCAAACGGCAGGAGAAAAAAAAAACCCAAACATGTTTTGGAGTTGTATCGGTATGCATGCTTCATGTTGACTTCTTGGCGGAAGGTCAGACATACTGGAAAATTATCACTGATATTTGTTTTTCTCAGTTACTGTCAGGGCTGTGGCACATTCATTCATTAGGATCTGTACTACTACTACTTGGCAGAAAGAAGCTGTTGTGGTTGCAAAACAAACAACCCCACTGTTGTTTGAATTGAAGAGTTTCTTTTGTGTGTGTCATGTTTGCTTGGAGGAAGGGCCTATGCTAAGTAAGTAAAATGCCCAGAACAGAAATTCAATACGAACGATTTAGGCGCGTTCGCTCTTGTTGTTGTTCCACTCTAAACCAGCAGGGGTCAGTGCAATGCGTTTCAAACTGTTGCCCCCTTGTCAAGCCAATGCTTCTGCTGACTGTTGTTAAGGAATTCCAATATGGACTTCCCACTGCTGGTGTTCCTTGATCTGTGCTCAAAACTCAAAAGAAACACTGGCACATGGTTGAAACTATACCCGTCTCATAGTTTGGGAAATCTAGTTCTACGTCAACTGTACGCGAATACTGGAACTACTCGACCAGGCTTGTAAGATCTCCCCAAAATAAGTCGTCCAACTTGAAAGGGTGCTACAAATGGGTTTGATTCGCAAAGTGGATGATGCGCTTTCATCAGTACACGTAAATTCAATGTGTTGACTTTTGACACTGTGTTTTTGATTTACTAGCGATCCAGGCAGATACTTGGTTACAAAGCTCTTGACCCAACTTTGGAGATCTCTAACATATTAGTGAAGCCTATAACAGTCTATCGTAAACTGAGTTACTGTATACAGCATTTTTGTTTTCATTCATTCTCTGTCTGTCAAAGCCAATTCACATTGCGTTTGGTTTTCTTGGTGTGCGTCGCAAGGACAACATTGTCCCATTGCAAGTTTTCCCATGCTTGGAGGTGCTTGCATTGCAGTTTACTAGGAAGTAAAGGCCTTTTCATACTGCACTTAGAAACACGTGACATGACGTCAATGTACGTGTTGATTGTGTGTGTGCTACGAGGCCTCAGGGTGGACACGTGTCATGCCGCCACGCACCTTGCTGTGAGACGCCCTCGAATGGAAAGTTTTTCAAATCGAGAGAGGCCCACTGGTTGCTGTACAGTATTGCTATTAACACTCTGAAATCACTCTGCCAGCCCCTCTCCCATTGGATACGCCTTCTGACATCACTGCAATGTCACTCTCGACTTGGAACATTTTTCAATTTTAGGGTGTGGCCCCTTGGCATCGCGATGCGACATTCTGTCCTCAGGCCCACGCTCCACATACACAGTGAGAGTTTATTGATGGCATACTGCACATTGCTAAGTGCAGTGTAAAAAGCCCTTTAATACTGTAAGACTCCAAATATGTCTATAACCAATGATGTACATTTAAGAGTTTGTTGGGCTTGACTTTCGGCCGGTTTTGCCAACGGACAAATTGTAAATGAATGAACAAAATGAAATGTTAAATGATCCCCGCAGAGATGTGAATTTTCCCCAAGGTTTTACAGTTCATAGTCTTGGAAAGAATAGTTCACCCCCCCAAAAAAAATATCTGAATTTTTGTGTTTATCGTTTTAGCAAGTATGGGTCTTCATTTGAGATAGGTACTGCCTCAGTAGTAGATCTTTTGAACGGGAAATCTTTCTAAAGCAGAGCTTTTTTTCTTTGGTAGAAAACTGCAAAAAATGTATGCAGTCTCGTACTGATGGTGACTACGCTCGTGGACAAAGTATACTGTCAGTTGTTTTAAATAAATCAAGTCAATCCATGCGGTCATGATCACAGCCCTGCCTATAACTGAAATTCAAAATATTAGAAAGTTAAGTTTAAAATTGTCCCTACTTATTGAATACTAACCCCTGTGGTTTCCACTTGGTTTTTAACCACATTGTCGTGTACGTGTGTGTCCATACGTGTGTTTGGTATAATCCTGACGAGAGCTTCCCTTTTGTGTATGCAATGTTGTGCTCAAACGGTTTTTAACTGCTGCCATGCTATATTAACAGATAAACTCGATCGTGCTAAACAAGAGGACCAGAGTCTAAAGCAGTTGATGGATCAGACTCTCAGGGAGATCTGTAACATTTGACCTCCAACATCATGACTGGCTCCAGCAGAACATGGCTGCCGTAAACGCAACACACACATTTGTGTCTCTTCAGACCTCATTAAGATACAGCTAACTGTAGATGAGCTCTGTAACTGCACAGCATTCACTGTATGTCTTTATTTGTTCAGAAAATAAGCACTTTTTTCCCAGGGAAAAACACATCACGTGATCATCAGCTATAATCATGTCAAGGAACCTGTTGAGTACTTTTGGAGTTGCCTGTTTGTCTTTTTTTTCTGGTAAACAAATCTGACATTGTCTGTTTTTTCCCCTCACATTTGGTATTAGCACAGTTCGCTGAATGTACACAGTTTTTGCACACCAAGCTCACTTTTTTGTTTTGTTTAGATGATTTCTGTCATACCCATTTTATGATCATGGAAATGTTAAGATCATTAATAAAATGTTCAATCAAATGTATCTCTTCAAGTATGGCTTTATTTGAAAGGTGAGTGTGTTCCTGTGCATATTTCACTCGAGCAAAACCATGAATTGTACGTACTGACTATCAGGCCGAAATTTCAGTATTTTTCCTTCTGATCAAAGACGGGAATAGCCCAATTGATAATCGTAGAGAGTGGGGGGTGTTGTGAGTGATTTTTCCTTACTTTATCTGAGTGAGTGAACTAAAGATTTAAATCGTGGTGGTAACCCTTGACGGGACAATGGAAATGTGTTTTAGCATTTAATCGATAGTCTTGATTTAAGGTCCACGTTCTAGTCAGCAAAAACAATTCGGTCCACACTAGTTGAAGACTCATACTGGTAATACCCTGGTCTCGCCAGCGCAGCGCAGTAGTTTGCAAGTAAGCTTTGTATTAGGAGGTCCAAAATGACGGGTTAGGTCAGAGAGCGTACTCTGACGAAGATCAGGGGTGTAGTGGGCGTGGTACGCGGGGTTACGCCGTCCACCCACTTTTCCCGACGCCACATTCAATTTTTATTTCGGTTTTAGCCCTGCACTGTCTGCAGGTTATTGAAATGTTTGTTGATCATTGTTCTAATGCGAGTTATGCTTAATAACGGCCTATGATTGATGTTAGAACATCCCAGAATCGCGTACACCCACTTAAAAAATATCCACTACACCACTGACTAAGATGGATATGAAGAATATAAAAAAATTCTCAAACAGCATTCCACACCGAATTAATCGTTTAGGGCAAACATTTAATGTGTTATCCTGACAGGTTTTAGCGTCACTTGCTGTCCACCTAATTCCTCCTGGCCAACAGGAGGCAGTATTGTATATTGGCGTTCCTCCCTGTAACAGTTCCGGGTCAAAACTCAAATGACGTGCAGGGCAGCGTTGTTCCCGAAATCCACGATTTGAGGGGCAAAATGGACGATAATGCCGGTTTCGATTCATCTCCATCGGATAACAAGGCGACGTACGTCATGAGCAACGTTGTGGAGGTCGTCGAGCGAATTCTTACTTTTGTTCCGACCAAATCTCTGCTACGAATCGCAAGGTAGGGAAACGTTTTCTTACCCAAGTAGCAAACTCCACAGGCGCTCAACATGGCTGTTTCGGGGTAGTGAAAGTGTTACACTGTGAAATGAAACACTTCTACGACATTATTTTGCTGGCGTCCATTTAAACGAAGTATGTTTATTTTAAACAGCCAGTTGTCAGCAGCGCAAATGCCCTTCCTCGCTCTTAATGCTAACGGGATGTTTGTGTGGGTTACTTCAAAAGTGTGTGCAGGCTATGGAGCAACTGTGCCCGACGAGTGCTCAGAACTCAACAGCAGTTGACATGGGTTTCGGCCTGTGGTCCCTCCACCACGGAGGTTCATGCCCTCTGCAACACCCTGGCTGAAGAGGTGGAGGTAAAGGCTACAATTTAACACAAAGTATTTTGCTATACATTGTTAACTAAACAGAAGAGAGTAAGTTTAATGAGTTGAAGCGCTGCTGGTAAGCTTTGTCATGGAACGAAATAACTTCATGGTACTGCTGCATATGTGGTACATTTGATAGGATCTGGTAGCCATTTTATTTACTGGTAAACACACAAGAATACTGTGTATTATTCATTCATCAAGACAAACGAGCTTCGTCTTATTCAGTGGCAAATACAGATCAAGCTACTATAGAAAATGAATTATAAATAAAAAGATTTCTAATGAGACACATATCTACCTTGGTAAACCCCACTGAGTGATGTTTTAACACTAGCGCTTGACTTGCATTTACAGAAAGTATTTCTCCTGCCCAAAACGGTCTTAGTGATGATGGACTGCGAGGCCTTCAAGCTTCCAGGTTACTGCTACAGACAGAAAAAATTTTTGTATTCATTACTATAACAGTGTTTTGTTGCATGCTTGATAACTTTGGATGAGCTGTAAGTGATCAATATTTTTTTTCAAAGCAAAGAGAAGCCGCCACAGTCCAGTTGAGAAGCTCATCCAAGTCTTCCCGAAAAATTGTGACATCATCGGCATTGCTAGTCCAGGAATTGTCTGTAAGTTTGCTTTCTCTTGCTGTGAAGATGCCAATCCTCACATTTTCAACTAAATTCGGCTGGCTAGCAGGCATGGTAACCTTACATGCATGGTCACGTGATGCTTGGCAATTAACTATAACAAAATGTTGCCAGCGAGTAGGCATTTTTACAATGAAGAATGCGATGGGCGTCATTATTTCTGCCTTTGCTCGATTCATATGAAAGGAACCCTAGTGAGCAGGCATGATTACTTAGTGCTCGGCAGAGTTATTTGGACCATCATTTGTGCTCCCGTGTTATCAATGTAAGACTTCAGAACTCAAGCAAAAAGTCAGCCAGTTTGTTGGACACTGAGAGTTCCCCAACCTTATTTCTATTAAACCTGGAAACTAAGATAAAAATTCAGCCAGCTAACAGGCACAGGCACTTGTTACTAGGCAATATTTGTTGCACACCATCATTGATATCTCCCTCTTTATTCTGGAAGAACTTAATATGGCTAGCGGACATGGTTGCTTGTTAATAGAGAGGTTTTTTTGTGGGGGTGGGGGGACAATCATTTGTGCCGAGGCATTATTGATATAAAACATAATTAAAACAAAACTTGAGCAAGCTTGCAAGCATGGTCCCTTGTTGCAAGGCAGAGTTCGTTGAGCACCATCATCTGTGCTCCTGCCTTATTTGAATACAATTCCAGTCAGCTAGTGGTTTTATTCACTTATTAACAGGCAGTTTTTTGGGGGTATTATCATTTGTGCCCCCAGACTCTTCATGTCATGCTTTGGAACTAAAATAATAAATATTGCACAGTCATCTGTTGCTAGGCAAAGAGATTTGGGTACCATCATTTCTGCCCCCAACCCCCCCCCCCCAAAAAAACAACCAAACAAACCAAGAAGGGAAAAATGCCAGTCACGCCGTCTATGGGATTTCCTTGACAACACCAGGCCCTCCAAATAGCAGAGAGAGGATCTGCAAATTCTACGGTGGAATAATGCACACCTTTCAGGCAACTTGAGAAGAGGAATCGCCCGCTTTCTTGCAGACAGCTCGGCATTAATCCATGCTACTGGTACTGAGTCAAAAGAAGGGCTGCCACCTCCCTGCCTTCTTTCGGCCATCCTTTCCTTCCCCTGATAGATGGCCTCGTCTGCGGCGCCCCGCGCTTGTCATTTCTTCACATAATCACAACCCTGCAGAGAAGTGACTCTCCATCAGGCGGGGGCTCTCCTTGGCGTGGATGATGGCTGGTCAGGCTGCCGTCGTCGATCAGGCCTAATGGCGGCCCCGGCTGTTTGCCGTGACGCTCATTTATTGGAGATATTGCTGCTGGGAGGGGAGGGGGTTCAGCGCGGGGTCGCCGTGGCTCTAATTCAATTGGAGGAAATCTGTGATTGGATTATCTATGGCAATGTATGAAAGCTGCAATGACATGTAATAGGTTTCCTTATAGCCTGAAGTACAAGTTATTTATGCATGTTGGTTATGGACTGCAGGCCATTTGAAAAATGATCCACAGAGTGCAGCGTGCGGGACAAATGAAACATCCTCATGTGAAATGTTTTCTGTAATGTACACTTTCTTTCAAACAGCAGCAAAATAGCCTTGAAGAATATTGAGTGAGTTCGTGCAAATGTATAGATTACGTGACTAATTTGCGGAATCTGGAAGACGACATGTTTTCAGTGTGTGTGAGCCCGGGAGACAACGTACGTTGCATGCTCACTTTGTCTATGTTGAGGTGCAAGTAAAATTTATTGAGATTTTTACTTATTTTACTGTGCATGATGAGCCCCAGGGTCATTATCGACATGAGCGCATAGTTGACATTTTTCAGTAAATTAAAAATTAATTACTCACATTCATGAGGTCTGCTGGGTTCCGTACTTAGGAGGCCATTGAGTTGAGGTGCCAACGTTGAGAAATTCACACAATTTATTTCAAACACTGGTTAACACAACTTTTGTTAAGTCTGATTGCTGTTTTTCACTCCTTTGTGTGTGCGTGTGTGTTTGCAGTAACCCCGACTGGTTCTCGCTCCAGACCTCCCGAGGAGCATCAGGAAGGAGAGGCCGGCTTTGCTCTCATGTTTCCAAGCATGGAGGGCGTCCGCATCAGGCCTTTTCATTTCTGCCAAAAGTCCCTCTCACCGAGCACTCTAAAAGAAGCAGGTGAGTGGACACTCACAGGCCAATGTTGAGCAGTTGTTAAGAGACGCAAACTTCAATAACATCATTGTCCTTTCAACAATACACATGCGTAATTTCACTACAACACAGTAAGCACTGCTCCTTCATATTGGATTTCATCTTTAACCTCAGCTGACGACTACAAACGTACCATCATCTCCCGAAATGTGTTGAATTTTGTTTAATGGGCTTGTGCCAATAGGACTCATCGACAACCCAGAGTTAAGGGTGGTCCTCCTGTTTGTCTATGATGCGTACAAATCTGGAGGAGCGCGTTTCCTTGGCCAAATCCTGGAGCCTCTGGCCAAGAGCAAAGCTCTCATCGCAGGGGGACTTGTAGAAAGCGTCTTTCCCACCAGCCTCTGGTAAGAAACGACGAGGAGATCTCTGCTCGTGTAGTGCCAAAGGGCCTTTATTTACAGAAATAACCATTTGTTCGTTCGGGGAAGGCCTTTAATTGTACAATGCATTATTATACAAAGTATGATATCATTGGAATCAGGTGGAATCCTCATACCTTTTCAGTACCAGCCAATTCTAGACCCCATTTTTTAATTTATTTTTTTTACCCTAAGTCTTGGAAAAATTGGAAAGTATCTGGGGTTGAACGTGTGGAGTGTGAAAAGACATATAAATATGTCTTTGGGAGTGAATGAGTTAAAAATCTTCACTTTACAGGAGATCCCCCAAATTGCCTTTTGTTGAACCATTAATGTTGCATCATCAAAGAGAGTAAGCCATTTTCCATACTTGGAAGTGGTCAATAATTTGTAAGAATAACACTGTAGCGCGTAGTAGCTTAGCATTTGTGAATGGGTCTTTGTTAGACAAGTTCCGACTGTCTGCGAGGCCATGAAAGCATCTGAATGGGTTTGAATGAATGAGTTCAGAACACTTAAAACCGTAGCGAAAGTAGCAAGAGAACTTGAGTTGAGACGACTATTGTAAAGGAATCAACGATGTTGTCGATCAATCGGCGTCAGTGATTACAAGAATCTGAAGTTGTTCACCCCCAAGTACGTATATGTACACCGTCAATGACTACTATTTGAGGAGATCCAGTGTGTAATATCACCTGCCAATATTTGAAGTTGATAAGCTCAAGCAGGTTTGTTGTATTCTTCCACCTTTGACAACATTCCCACTCTTTGTAGTTGTAGCCGGGGTGCTTACGGCGTGTTGGGCCTGGCACTCAGCGGCCCCAAAGTGCAGGGCGCCTCGGTTCTCTTGGACCAGGACGTCAGCAGCCCCAAAGCGGCCGAAGCCACCATCCGCAGGCTGAAAGCCGCCAAAATCCCAGAGAGGAACACCCTGGGCTTCATGTTTGCGTGCGTGGGCCGAGGGCAGAATTACTACAGTAACCAGAGCAACGTGGAGGCCGACGCCTTCCAAAAGGTCTTCCCTGGAGTTCCGCTGTTCGGGCTTTTCGGCAACGGTGAGATCGGCTGCGACCGCATCGTCAAAGATGACTACACGCTGTGCGACACCGACACGGACTGTCTGCAGCACGAGTACACCACGGTCATGACGCTGGTCCATTTGGGTTGACGGATAGAAACGAACAATTGAGCTGGAAAGCATTGCCGTTTTAATGGCAACCGCCGGGAGTCCGTTGCTTCCCTCTTAACAGTTACAAGAGGTGAACATTGATCATCTCTTATCGTATCCTTTCGCGATGTAGCACTCTTATAAAACATGTAAATATTTCGCTTAAACTTTTGCAAACATTTCAGTCAGATTTTGGGTCGCCTTACAGGGTTTTTGCTTTAAGAAAAAAAAAAAAAAGAACCTTGAGCTATTGTTGAGTTTTAGAATTGTAGTTTCTTATCTAGCAAAGGCACTTTTTCTTCCTGTAATGAGGAGACGTCACTTTCCTTTCGCAAAGCCAAGGCAGTTTTGATACACGGTGTGAACAAAACTATTCGGACCCCTGCCCATTACGCTTAGAGGTATATTGTGTACCGGCATCCCGAAGAGCTCTTGTGTGAACTGAGGCTCTTTCACACTGCTGATAAAAAAAAAAAAGCCAATTTTAGTGTTTTTCCTTGTCACTCCCATTTATACTGGACAGCAACAAAGTTAACTTTGCAAATTTCCCTTTCTTGGGGAATAACAGAGTTAATTGGGACCTTTGTTTAAGGGAATTCTGCAATGTACCAGGGAGGTGAAGTTTGACACTTGATGGTGATTTATTTTGTGTGAAACTTGCTCTTCCACTGTTTCCCCCCCCAAATATCTCACATGGTGTGAAGAGATAGAGGTAAGTTCCTTGTAAATGCCTGATCTACTGTTTTAATGACTCTGATGCTAGCAGAAGCAATTGTGCACATGGCTAATAATCCTTTGTATTTCTAAAGGCATTTCATAAGCCTCGGCTTGTTCTATACCAAACTCCTTCAGACATGCCTTTAACGGACTGGAAACCGAAAGGAACCCCCCGCCAACTGTTACACTGAATTTGAAAATTGTCTGGAAATTTACACACAAAAAAACTTGTTTCCTTGCAGTGTTCACATGAGGCAACACCTTTCATTGTTGTGTTTTGTGGACAGCTCTACCCGGTACAGCATTTTAAGCTTTTTCGCCATCCTAAGTGGAGACTAGAGACAGACAAAATAGTAGGCGTAAATGGCCCCCTAATAAGCGACTGTTTCGGTACTGCCAGAGTGTTATAATGCCAGTAAAACTTTCCAAGGTTCGACAGGCTTCCTTGTGTAGTACGCTGACGTTCGCTGTGATCCTTATGTGGTGAAGGTGCAATTTCCACAAGAATCTATGATGCATTGTCACCTAAATATTGATATTAGCTGCTGCTGTCTTTTGAAGAGTTCCAATATTTTTGCTCAAGTATACTGTAACAACCCTTCTTTAACCCACCAGATGTTCCCATTAGGTATCTGTTGAGATTTAGTGCAAGAGCTGTAACCGGGTGGGCAACCGGTTGCCTGCCATGCAATTCTAAAATAAGTAAAATAACAGAGGGACTTTATGAAAAGCCAAATACATTAAAGCCCACAAATGCTCATCCTGTACGAAGCACGTGCACTGACTCTCAACAGATGACCCGTGAGTACAATTTCCTTGGGGGAAAAAATGTCTCATGTTGTTTTATTTCTTTGTGTGTGTTACTTTCGTCTGGGTAGCAAGTGCACTTTTCTACACGATGTGCCAAAATCAGATCTGCTTAAACCTGCCCTAAAAAATTGAATAAAATAATAAAACAAAATAAATCGTCAGACGTTAATGTGCTTCCTCCCCCCCCCCCCCCCCCAGGTCCTACGATGTGAAGCGAGCGTGGAACATGGTCAGCATCCATTGATTGATGTGCGCGCTAACCATCGTCGAGCTAATCCCGATGAGTGACAAGCGCTTAAGCCAATTGCCGCGAAGGCAAAACCTCTACTCCCATAGTATCTTTATTTTTGGAAACCATAAAACCGCTTTTCACAACGGAGAGGGGCGACCTAGCGATCGTAAAGCTAATAAAAACATTCGTGGCTCCCCATAGTCGACAATCGTGAGGGCAGCTCGTTGCATGATTGACGGGCCCTCGTCCGTTTTTTTTTTTTATGTTTCGTGACTGGAGCGATGCAAATGTCACACGAATCATCGGTGAATGTCTTTATTATGCCGTCGGAGTGATTATTCGCCCACATTGCTACCGTGGAAGGAAGCCGGATACACGTTTCAGCACCCGGACAGCTCCTCGTTCTTGCTCCCTCCTCCTCCTCGTCCTCCTCCGCGGGACTCCCACTGAGATCGCCGGGGAAGCCCTCCGCCGATCCGCGGCGTCATCTCACGGCTCCGATGGAGTTGATGGTGGTATCGAACAGGGCTGCAACTGCTACTGTGATGCCGGTACACGATGCGTGTCGAGTTTGAGTTTCACCCGCGGGGAGCTTTCACTCTTCGGCCATGTGAGTCCCACTAAGGTGAGTAAAGTAGCCCTTTTTGTTCCTTCCACAAAACACACTTTGATTAGCTTGGGGGTGATTAAAAGAGGGGGGAAAAGGCGGTTTCCAACCAGCACGAGCTCACGGAACCAGATAGTGAAGAGTCCTCAAAAGTTTTGACACAAAATGTCGGCGTCTTTGGAATGTTATTGCTTACTTTAGTACTTTTCCCCCCCTCAAACCATTGGTCTGAAAAACACGTCTCAGCGAATTGACTTCCAGCTGTGTACTCGAACCTAAATATTTGTGATTGACATTGTCAGAGACGTATTTCATTTAACTAATGGGCCTCTCGCATGTCGCTGCCGTTCTCTTTTTAGCTGTCGATATCATTGCTAACTTTGCTCGCCAAAACCACACGTTGTTCTGTGTAAGCTTGTGTGTTGGGGTTACTCAAATGTACAAATCGACAATATATTTGGATTTTTTTTAATGTATATTATACATAAATTTTAAATATCGAATCAAATAAGGAAAAACAAACAGTTAAAAATGATTCAGTGCGGCTGTACCCCACTGAGAACTACAACAAAAACATTTCCATTAAAACCTTTGCTTTTTTTTTTTTTTTTTTTTTTTTTTTGGAAAGACACACAAAAACTTAAAAAATGCCGAACACCATATTGTAAAATGACTACCTCTCTGATGGTGTCTGCCAATCAAAGTTGTATTCGATCTCATCAGATCATGCAAGTGTCGCTCAAGTTGAAACTGGTGAGTCAGAAAACCCTCACTTCTTGCAGGTCAAAACGGTTCATGCGGCACAATATGATACTACTACTACTACTTGGTACTTTCACACCTTGGATGTTGCCAATGAAGCCTCAGGCCAATCTCATCCATCACACAGGCTTTATTGCCGAACACCTCCATGCCAAGCTATACAAATACACTACACTGTTTACTTTTAAAGTGTCACTTATTCCTCTTAATGTATTCTGCCCAACAGGTTTAACATGAAAACAGAATATACGGGGTGAATTACAGCACGAGAAATCGAGGACGGGCGGGTGGAAAAGTGGCAATAAGAAGTATCCATCTCTTCTCCCTCTCACCAGACAACATGGCTAATGCTGGGTAAGTTCACACACACACACACACACACACACACACACACACACACACACACACACACACACACACACACACACACACTCAAAACAGACTCTCAGCTTATCACTCTTTCACCAAGAAGCTTCACTTCATCCTAACATTTATGTCCACCCGCTCCCACAGACACACAAACAATGACATTTGTGCAATAGTATTCAGTGGCTGTGTTTTTCTTTTTTGTTAATGAATTTTGCCCTCAGTAACAATTTAGGATAGGCATATTAATTCATCGATTCATTCACCTTTATGAATTCAGTCAAATGTTGATTAATCATATCTTGCAGCAAAAAGTGCAAAATGAAGTGCACTTCTTTCAACTAGCTTGCTGTCTAAAGAAAAGCAACGTGATGTCAGTTGTGAAAATTGAGCTGCAGTACATCCATGCACAACTTCTGCAGGCCACTGGTTTGGGAAAGGATTTTAGAACATTCGGGAAGATTCTGCCATGCATAAAAGAGTCACAATTAACCAGTTATTCCGTCACTCATTTTTTCTCCCCTTCGCCAAGGAAATGTAGTCAAATACCCATCCAGAGTAATGATAATATGATGATACAATTGAATCCACAATGCATCTATTTAACTAGGGAATGATCCGATTACATGATCTGACAACAGGACAGAGCAGGTGGTTTTCATCTGATCGGAAATCAGGGCAAAAAAAAAAAAAGTGACTCAATAATTCAAATATTTATCTTCTCAAATGGAGCAGTCACAGTTTAGTTTTATATTACACAATGTTACGTATTGGGTTTTTTTTGGGGGGGGGGGGGGGGGGGATAGCGCCAGAGTGGTAGTAAGAGCCACACACACACAGAGGCACAGAGGTTCTGCCTGTACCGTGCTGCAGCGAAATGTAAATGTTTGTAGCAACAAGGACACACAAACGATGTGAAAAGAGTCAGGGTGAGTCAAAATCTACATTGAAAATAGCCCAAGTCTGCCTTGACTGCTATAAATCTAAATCACTGACCGGCGTAAAGGTTGAGAGAGCGACAGACATGTTGGCAATTGTGACTCGTCCAAACAACTTCAAATTTAAAGTTGAACCGCTGTAAATGATTTGATGACGAACAGGCTTGTTTACGACTGTTTGCATTTATCAAGATCATAAACCAATCGTGTTCGTAGACGAGAGAAGTCTCGCACACCCCACACAACCCCGTACCTGCATGGATTTGTCATTTTCCCCTGCACACACCAATTGGTAGTCCACACAGCATGAGAAGTTCGACACGATAGTGACACAACTGCTAAGACAGGCAAAGTGAGCTTGTTGTGTTTTCTGCTGCTGGAGCTCTTTTCTTTCTGTAATTCGGTTGCCAATAAACTCCCAGAGGTTAAGCAGACGCATTGTCTTTTGCCTCATCTTCACTTTCCAATGTGAAAATCCATATTACCGGGTGTATGATTCGGCAGAAATCTTCCCCCTTTTTCCCCCATTAAGCCTTGTCATAAAGCCACAAAGTTAGAACTCAGCATAGGTTGTTTTAGGAACATCCGCTTCATGCGTTTAAATGTGTGTAGTCACCTTTTGATTGTGGCCCAGTCCTGTAGTACATTATTTTGACCAAAACTGATCATTTAACTAGCGCTGGAGATGCACTGTAGTCTGATTTTTTTTTTTTAAACGGTGCATCTTTCCGGTCGTTATGGTTACAGGAAATGCAAGCATACAGGGAATACACAGAGAAATTATGTGCTTTGTGGCGGGAATTGAGCCAATCAAATGGTCCGTCCTGAGCATCTTTGCATGTGGAGTGGGCGTTGTGAGGCAAGGCAGGCGGTGATGAAAGAAGAACGTGAGAACCAACACTTTAATTTCTATCAAAGAGCTAATGGCACGTCTGACTCACAGTTCTGAGGTTCCGGGTTTGAATCTTTGCTATCCTCCTTCCTGTGTGGACGACAAAAACTAGCTCAGCACTTCAATATCATACCGGTGTTAGTATAATTCAAAATATTGAATCTGTTGCACTTGTCTGCTTAATAAATTTCTTCAAAAGGCCGACTATTGATGTTGTGCTTTCCGAAAATGAAAACTTTTAAACTGTTATGTACATTACAAAATATGTTTTAAAAAAGTTTCATTAATTGGGAATTTTGTCAAAAATGTCGACAAAAATATTTGGGGATGAATTGCAGTGCATACCATACATAAAGATGATGTTTTCCTGCGCTGATCCTTTTTAGTTTTTCATTGAGGACCCCTTAATACGAGTCCGGATATGAAGTGTACTCATGTTTTCAGCACCTCATGGTTGGTAATCCAAATCCAACCCACTTCAATTTTATTGACAAAAGTCGGTCTGCCATTTATTGCCATTTACCTGATGCGCCTCGTTGAGCAACCCTATTTTCCAGCGTCTTTATTATCATGATTTACATCGAGTACGAGATCTTCGTTTTATATTACTGAGAATTCGGGTTGGGGTGGGGGCGGGGGGCAGTCATGATTCATGAACAGCATCCAATAAAAGTTCAAACTTGTACTCACCCCGAGCTGCTTTGAACAGATGCCAAAGTAGCTGGATAGTTTTGTTTTTTTCAATATACACCAGCACTATTTAATACAACAAATAATCATATAACAGCAGCATAGTGGATGCGGATTTAGCATTTGTGAATCACAGTTGAAAGGTTCAGGGTTCGAATCCGGGCTCGCGCTCTCCCTTGGGGCATTTGCATGTTGTCCACTGAGAGAGGCTTCAGCTCAGTGATGACTCTGAACCAGATAATGTTTATAGAAAATACGCATAGGTTCCCTCATTTGAGAAAAAAAAAAAGATGACCGGCATCATGAGCGAGATGCTCACACTTGCTCGATGAAGAATATTCTTCAGTGGCTCTGCCTCGCAGTTACTTCCATGACCTTCTGTTTTGGCCGCTGAAATCCCCAGAGCAACTTTTGTCTGGTAATGACCTTTCCTACCTGGCGCTCAATATTACAGTCCGCTATTTAATTTTATCTGCCTCCCTCAGGGGGATTCCACTCCCCTGAATATCACCTCGTTCTTTGTGTGTGTACATGGCTCACGGCTGTACGCGGCTTGTTCGTGTGTACATGTGCTAATGTTGTATTTGCAATTACCTAGCTGCTTTTTTTGTGCAAGAGCATCAGGGGGTCTCAGAAAGGTCATGACGTGTATGTGTGAGAGCACAAAGCACAGCAATAAGATGTGGGGGTTTTCTTGGGGGTGGTGGGGGGGGGAGCTTTGCACAAACAAGTTAACGATTTTATATTGTCTCTTTCATTTTTTTCCTCCCTGCTCATTAATATTCCATTCATCCAATGAAAACTTTACTCAGGGCACACACACAGTCAGTAGCACAAGAAAAAAACAAGATGTAGCATCGCTATCCAACACAAATCAAATCTCTTTAAACTCTTCTACAGCATCCATTACAGCATGCACGTAAAGTTCAGCTGTTCTAGCAGGATTTTCCGGACATTTTTTTTTTTTTCAATGTGCCGACATAGATTGCTATTTTGAACTGAAGTTTGCCTGATAGACCAGCTGAACTTTATTTGAGGACCAACCAGTGGAACTTTGAATGGCGTCAGGTGTGTGACGTCGAATAAAGTGAATTTAGCTAAAATATGTGAAAAATCATATTCAGATCTTGGTGAAAACTATTCAGGTCAGGATGTCATTTGTTGTGTTCATGTAATATATGATTCTTCATTCAGATCCTTTGACTAATTGTGTGTAATTCATATTTATTTATGTATTTATTTATATTGTCATAGTTTTGCTGGCTCTTTATATGAGGGTTGGTGTGCAAAAGTGTCTAGGAGAAGCGTGGCTAGTAGGCGAACCTTGTGACAGCCATCCTCAATCTGTGAGTGAGAATTGGTGAACTAAGCATTGAAGGTTTTTGTCATACACGTGCCTCACAGAGCGAACGATCCCTTTTCATTTACTCAAACAGTGCAGGTGGCGTCTCCCTGCACCCGTTTGCTCACATGTTAATGTAGTTTTTCATTTATTTATATTCACGTTTGTTGCTGCGTGTACACAAGTGCTTGGAAGCAACGCCGCCTGCACAAGTTGCTGAACAGACAATAAAAAGTTGCGATCGGCAGAGGCTCTTTTTTCCCCTTCAATATCTATTTTGTGGAATTGCATGATACATATTGCATTTGCTGTATGAGTCAATAGCGTCCCGGCCTTGGGTGGATTTGTTTTTGTGTATCTTCAAAGAAATGTGAGGCCCTCTTGCTGCGGGAAATAATCCCATCAAATTGGGATAAGGGCAGCAGCTCTTGAGACAAGACTGCAATAACGTTCAATGCTCGGTGAAAGCTCTTTTCATTAACTAAGAGGAGGAAAAAAAAACCCACTGAAAAGCAATATAGTACTCGTATGTCTTTGTCTTTTGTTTTCTTCTTATCTGGTTCTGAATTATTTTCCAATTTTGGATTTTTTTTTAAAAAATTATTCAAAATCTAAACTTTTTCAGGTGAGTCGTCAAACAAATACTGAATAGCCTCCATTTGGATAGTCCAGCTATACTGTCGCCACCAAAGAGGCTCAAAATTCTTTACATTTATCGCTCTAATTTATAAGAGATTTCCATCATGATCATGTAGGTCAGGTGTGGCCATTACATCGATCGCCATCGACCGGTAGCTTGCGGACTGGTCCCAAATCGATCGTGAGGGGTGTAGCGAAGAAAAAAAACCAAACAACCATTTGCGTGTCTTTGTGCATGTTAGTAATATATTTTTTGTGTTAATGCACACTGCACTCTAAATCATCCTATCAGTCTCACTTTCACAAAAAGTATTAAAAAAAATAAAATAAAATAAAGCAGGTCATCTTAACCTACGTTGGCGTGTGACCTGCGTCACCGGAAGTTGTTAGCGCTCAGCAATCTGCAGTTGCAGCTCGTCATCACAGCTGCTGCGCTACATCGTTTATCGTTATCATTATTCTCATTCAGTTTGTTTTAAAATGGTATGCGTGAGCTACGATAGTTAACAGGCTTCAAAAGTATAGAATAAAATAAAAGTAGCATGCCTCTGTGTCAGGCTGTTTTTCATCATGAGGTGGGTGTGTCTGTGCGCGCAGTAACGGGTCAATCGCGGGAGGTTGGTTGATCGAAAAGTAGATCTTCGGTCAATGGCCTGATGTAGGTAGTTTGAAGAAAAATAAAATCGCAAATGTTTTCCATGTAACTGAAGTTTTAAAAATGGCCATTCCTGGTGTTAAGCTCTTTACAAATATGGCACCACATGCTATGCTCAAAAGATTACATTTTGCCATAAAGACGATTTCTTCTGCTTGTTTGTATATATGTGTGTGTGTGTGTATGTGTGTGTGTGTGTGTGTGTGTGTGTGTATATATATATATATATATATATATATATAAATATATACACACGGGCGGCCCGGTACAGTGGTTAGCACGTCGGCTTCACACAGAGGTACATATATATATATATATGGCATATCTAAATTGTCCCTAGGTGTGAGTGTGAGCGTGGATGGTTGTTCGTCTCTGTGTGCCCTGCGATTGGCTGGCACAATTCAGGGTGTCCCCCGCCTACACACACACACAAGTCGGTTCGGAAAATGGATGGATGGATGGATGGATATATACACACACACACATATATATAATATATATGCACACACACAAGTCACCCACGCACATCCTGTCAGAGGCTGCGATGCCCTTGAAGAGTTATGGTCCCGCTGATTAAATCAAAAGCGTTTCAGAGTTGATGTTCGCACTGTTTGTTTTAATAAACCCTTCTGTGTGTGTGTGTGTGTGTGTGTGTGCGCACGCGCACATGTACGTCTCTCCATGTGTGTACCTTTCTCTCTTCTCCTCCTGTCTGCCCATCTGTCAGTGAAGTCAGTCAGTCATATTGCGTGCCTCTCCCATGAATGCCTCAGGTCACTCGGTGCTCTGTCATCACAATTTGAAGCCTTCCGCAGAAACAAAGAACTATGAAGTGAGAAAACTGGATACAAAACTTTATTTAAAATCAGTTCATTGGTCTGTTTTATCGTGCACACACATTCAATCGTTCATATCAGAGACCGTTTGAAGTCACTGCGAGCCAAAACAACATTACCCAAGATGATCCTGCATCATGAGATGATGTCATGAGAGATTCACCCTCCATTTCACTCGGATGTAGCCACTTTACAATGTTGTCTGCTTCCATTTTCAGTCTGCGTTAAGTTTTCCGGGTTTTCTTTATTTTTCTATCATAGTTTTTTTGGTTTTAAATATCACTTTGATGGTTAGCACGTCGGCTTCGCAGTGCAGAGGTACCGGGTTCGATTCCAGCTCCGGCCTCCCTGTGTGGAGTTTGCATGTTCTCCCCGGGCCTGCGTGGGTTTTCTCCGGGTGCTCCGGTTTCCTCCCACATTCCAAAAACATGCATGGCAGGCTGATTGGTCACTCTGAATTGTCCCTAGGTGTGAGTGTGGGTGTGGATGGTTGTTCGTCTCTGTGTGCCCTGCGATTGGCTGGCAACCGATTCAGGGTGTCCCCCGCCTACTGCCCGAAGACAGCTGGGATAGGCTCCAGCACCCCCCGCGGCCCTCGTGAGGATCAAGCGGTTCGGAAAATGGATGGATGGATATCACTTTGAATATTCTTTCCTCTTCTTTGGAAAGACCTTGCGGTGGATTAGTGGCTAACTCACAGTCCGGAGAGTTCTGTTCGATTCTCTCGGTTGAGTTTGCTGGTCGACAGGTGTCGATGCAAGTGTGAATATTTGCCGTTAGATTGTCGCGGAGACCCATTTAGGGTGTCATGCCCAATGTCAGTTGGGATAAGCTCCAGATGTCAAAGGTCAAGTGTTGATGAGAATGGATGTCTGCTTCAAATGGTTTTGGATTTGATGAACCGAATCAAATCGTTACAATTTCAAATTGTCCTTGAATCGTATCGCACCCATGTAACAAGATTCGTATCGAATCGTTTTTTTAATGACTGGCCCGCAGTAGAATCATTTGGACGTTGCTTAACTTGGATAAGATTGGGCTTGGGAGAGCTTTTATATGTTGTTGCATATTAATGAACATGATAAAAGCAACAGCCACACCATATCGAATCATTACATTTTTTTTTAATCGTTACATCCTTAAATCGGACCATTTCTCCTGTATCAAAAATCGTATCG